>SWDC01000152.1:9008467-9608467 GCA_004919715.1 Linderniella brevidens
GAAAAAATGTTATTGGAAGATTACAATATATGGGGGGCCACACACATGCTACATGAACGAGTTGGCGAGAACACACCGCAACATTTCGCGAAACACAATTGCGAGAATGTTGATTGGAATAGTGAAGACAGACCCTCAATTTCTACCAAAGAACGTAAAGCAGCTGGTGAAGGACAATACCGGGTACGACATCTCATACATTCAAGCATGGCATGGCCTCAAAAGAGCGAAAGAAAATGTTTACGGTACCTGGGAAACTTCAGTCCAACAACTTCCTATCTTCATGAAAGCTCTGAAACGTTACAACCCCGACACGGTCGTCAAGTGGTTGAATCATCCAACTGAAGCACCCGGTGTGAAGAAATTGGGGTATGTTTTCTGGGCTTTCAAGCCTTGTATTGATGGGTTTAGGCATTGTCGTAGAGTTGTTTGCATTGACGGTACGCACTTATACTCCAAATACGAGCATAAAATGTTAATTGCATCTGGGCTCGATGCAAATCAAAATATTCTCCCCCACCGGTAGGTGAAACGTGTGTGTCTCCTTTCTCCACCGTTCGACGAGTGCGGTAATCAAGTGTGGATCTATTTTCTGAGATCCACAACTATAGACGCCATATAGCGACCATAGTATGTAACTTCTCCAAAACACGACCGTGTAATTGCACCGGTCGTGAAATTTTACCCCATACTACGTTTTCTAACCCCCTCACCGTCAACGGGGTGTCAATAGCACCATCCGTGTTGGATAGCACATCGTTACAACGATGACTATCCTGAAATATCAACAGCGAACGATTGATCGGACCGTAGAATTCGTTCGTGTCCATCCTAAATCGAACAAAAAAATGTAATAACCAATCAAACAATACAGATCCGACTAATGACTATACGAATCCGTCTAATGTTATAACCAAACAACAAATAACTCAATTTAACTATAATCAAACTAAATATCTAATAAAACGTACGGAGAGGCGGAGGCGGTGGCGACGGCGACGGCGTTGGACACGGCAGCGGAGCGGGGCGGCGGGGTGGTGGACGCGGCGGAGAGAGAGAGAGAGAGATAGAGAGAGAGAGAGAGAGAGAGAGAGAGAGAGAGAGAGAGAGAGAGATGGGGCGGCGGGGGGGGGGGGGGGGCTGCGCGGGATGAACACGGCGGACGGAGGCGGTGGCGAAGAGAAACCGAGAGAGAGAGAGAGAGAGAGAGACAGGGCGGGCGAGCTGCGCATGGTGACCTTGGCGGGCTGAGCGGCGGACGGAGGCGGCGGCGCCGGTGGCGAAGAGACACCGAGAGAGAGAGAGAGTGAGAGAGAGAGAGAGAGATAGAGAGAGCGGTCGGGCGGGAGGGGGCCGGACGGGCGGTCGGGCTGCGGGGGATGAACAAGGCGGCAGAGCGGCGGACGGAGGCGGCAGAGAGGGTTAGGGTTAGGTTTTAGAGAGGAGAGAGTGAGGGTCGGGGAAATAGATATGAGATCTATATTTCCCCGACGTCGCGTCTATTAGGCGCGACGCTCCGTACTGGGCCAAAAAATTATTGGCCCAGTACAACAGCCTCGTACCATGGCCCACATTTTCGCGAAAATATAACATCGCGACTAATGGGTGCGACGTCGCGCCTAATGGCCGCGACGTCGCGGGTAATGCCCGCAAATGGCTCTATTTTAGTAATAGGTGCAAAAAACGCCCTATTTTGAAAATTAATCTTTTTTTTCGATTTATTTTGTTAATAAGGCCCACAACGAGGCTAATGAAAATACACTATGTGAAAACATAATCACACAATTCGTCTACCCTCTATTGAAACTAGTAATCGTGCACACTCTATGCGTGTGCGATTAAAATAAGATCTCACAGAATATTAAAAAAATAAATAATATAAAATTAAAATCAAAATGATTTTTTAAAAGCAGCAAAGTATAATTTATGTGAAATATACATTAACTTGCATTTTTTCCATTATTGATAATGTTTTTTAATAATTATATGGATAAAACGGACTGAAAAATGAATCAACAAAAAGATGAGTTATTATTCATACAATGTCATCGTTGGGGTTGGGGAGATAAAAAGTTTACTTAAAAGATAGTATAGAAAATAATACGAACATGAATAAAATTGTAGAGTATATAGAGGGACATTACACAATCCAATTCTCATACAAACACGTCTAATTGAAGATAAAAAAAAATTAAAAACCTAAACAACAATGAGAAAACGTACACATGGGGAAACACTAATCTACATACCCGTCCATGGCTTCACGTTCCAAATTCTTCTCCCGACACGACCCCTCCATTAGAGCCCTCAAACACAATCTGAATGGCGTGATCCATTTTGACCGTTTATTCCTCCAATTTTGTCCGATGCCTTCGCGTTTCAAATAAGCTTTCATGTGTGTATAGGTGTGTGTGAGGGAAAAATTAGGTAGTTTAAAAAGCCTGCTGAAACGTGGGAGTTTTTATTCGGTAGATCATGGGGTAGTTATTTGTATTTGTATTTATATTTTTTTTTGTTTTAATAAAATCACTTTGCCATACCAAATTTAATAAAATACGTGTCATGTAAATTCGATGATCGTGTTCGTGGGTAGTTTTCCATTTTTTTCCTACTTTTTTATCATTATTAATTTATAGAAAAAAATTTGATTGGTCAATTGACAGACCAAATCAATCTAATATCAGACGGTTTTTAAGAAGCCTTCAGCGTTAATATAATAGAATAGATTAACACAACAAGAATCACTTGTGGAGAAGAAAGTGGATCAAGATACGTTTGCTGTTCATAATGGTTCAAGGGATGATAGAAACGTGATCTCATCAAATGAAAAACGTGCTTTTACAGACGCAATTGGTGGTGGCGATTTCTTCTTCATAAAAGGCAAAACGCGGGACTATTCAGATTAAGGAGCTCAATCAAGATTCCAATCAGTGTGTGAAGCGATTTCTTAGATTTCTTCTTCTCCTTGACGATTCTTTTGTTTATGCTTCTGTATGCACGAGAGAAGTAGATTCCTCTCGATTTCTGTAAAGTTCTTCAGTCGTCATCAATAAGATTTGCGTTGATTTGCCCGTGGATGTAGGATTAATTACAATCCGAACCACGTTAAATTTCTGGTGTTCGATCCAATTGCTTTCGTTATTTTGTTATGGTATCAGAGCAAGAAGGCTTTTGATCAGCGCACTTCAAGAATTGAAAGATAATTGTGCTTGATAGGTGCAGAATTTTGTATCGAAGATGAGTACAGAGACACCATCATCGAGTAATACAACTGTTCCATTGGCTGATGATCCCTATTTTTTTAGTGCTAATGATACATCTGGGCAGCTCTTGTACATGAGCAACTTAATGGTGACAACTACATGACATGGAGCAGGGCTATGATGATTGTGCTTAGTGGGAGAAATAAAGAAGGATTCATCAATGGAACTCTCTTTCCACCCCTGCAACCGATGTAAATAGGACAAATGCGTGGAAGCGAAACAATAATATTGTGATATCTTGGATTCTTAACTCCGTGTCAAAGGAGATCTCGGCCAGCATAAATGTACAGTTCTTCAGCTAGAGATGTTTGGGTGGATCTTCAAGAAAGGTTTGGGCAGACAAACAAGCCGAGAATCTTCCAATTGAAAAAGGACTTGGTGAATCTTGCGCAAGGAACAAGCAATATTGCTGTCTATTTTACGAAACTTAAAACTCTCTTCGATGAATTATCAAGTTATAGGCCAACCTGTGTGTGCACTTGTGGAGGCATAAATGCCATGAAGTCTTATCTAGATTAAGAATATGTCCTTGCTTTCTTGATGGGTTTAAACGACTCTTACTCACAAGTGAGGGGTCAAATTTTACTCATGGACCCGTTGCCTCCGGTTAACAAGGTGTTTTCTTACTGGTTCAAGAAGAGAAACAGAGGTCCATGGTTCCAGGGCATGTTCGAGCTGGTGATGATCAAATTGGCAACATGGCAATGCTAGCAGCAAGGAGTGACCAGGAAGCTTTTAAGAAGGGATTCCACAATCAGAAAAAGGATGGATCAAAGCCCGTTTGTACACATTGCAATAAGAAGGGACATACAATTGATACTTGCTATCAAATTCACGGCTATCCACCAGGGTACAGACAAAATACACGCTTTAAGGGGAGTAGAGTAAATCAGACCTCCGTTGATGCAGTTTTTAAGACAGTGCAACAGAGTAACCAGAATAACCAATTGACTCATGGGACCTCCTTCACAGGAGATACTTTGGTACAGTTGCAACTTACTCCTTTCCAAATACAGAATTTGAAGGCTCTGCTTAATCAATCGGTGACAAATGTGCAACCTGAAAATGCAGACCTACTACAACAAAGAGATACGGGTACAGGTAAATGTCTATCTTTTAATCTACCTAGAGTCTCAAATTCTCATTTTTGGCTTGTTGATTCTGGAGCTACTAGGCATGTATGTGGGAAGCAAAATTTATTATATGATTTGCATAATATTGATGAATCAAAGGTTGTGTTACCAGATAATACTGTTATAAAGGTTAACATGGCTGGTACTTTTAGGCTCAACAGTAGGATTACTTTAACGGATATACTTTATGTGCCTCAGTTTCACTTTAATTTGATCTTTGTCAGTTACTTGGCTAACAATGAATCTTGCAAGTTTGTTTTTGAGGCTGATAGTTTTCAGATACAGGACTCTACACTCCAGGTGATTGGCAGGGGTAGACAAGTAGCAGGGCTATATATCATTCAAGCAGTTTCTGATTCAAAGCTGTATGTTAATGTTGATTAGCCTATTTTTCTTAATAAATTATCAGATGATCTTTGGCATAATAGGCTAGGCCATCCTCTCATAAGGTGTTAGATATACTAAGAGCTACCTTGGAATATGATAAGAAATATTCAGATTCTTGCTACAAAATTTGCCCAATTGCTAAACAAAGAAGAAAATCTTTTCCAAACGATAATAAGATTGCTTGTTCGATTTTTTATCTCATTCATTGTGATGTTTGGGGACCCTTTCATGTCCCATCTCATTTAGGTCATCAATATTTCCTTACTTTAGTAGATGATCACTCTCGTTTCACATGGCTTTTCATGATTAAACAAAAGTCTGAAGTGTAGTCTGTGATCTCTTATTTTTTGGCCCTGATTGAGACTCAGTTTAAATGTAACGTAAAAGCCATAAGATCAGACAATGCCAAAGAGCTGAATTTGGTTGATCTGTTCAGAAGCAAAGGCATCATTCACCACTTGTCCTGCGTTCAAACTCCACAACAAAATTTGGTGGTAGAAAGAAAACACCAACACCTCTTAAATGTGGCTCGTTCTCTATTTTTCAGTCAAGAATTCCTATTGAATATTGGTCAGAATGTGTACTAACCGCAACATATCTTATAAATAGAACACCTTCAGTGATTTTGAATAACCAGGGCCCTTTTGAGTTGTTATATCAAAGACCTGTAGATTATAATGTGTTGCGAGTCTTTGGTTGCCATTGTTTCTGTTCTACACTTGCAGTGAAGAAGGAAATTTGATCCGAGAGCCAGGGAATCTGTGTTCATTGGATATCCAAATGGAATGAAGGGGTACAAGATGTTGGATTTAGCAACAAAAGAGGTATTCATCTCAAGGGATGTGAGATTTCAAGAAAGTGAGTTCCCTTTCGAGGGAGGTGTCACATCTTCAGACTTAGAGAATCCTTTCCCTGCTCATGTGCTACCTAGACCTTGTTTTTCAAATCCAGAGTCACATGATGGTGTTCAACCACAAGAACATGTCCCTGCAGAGTATGTCTCACCAGACCAAATGAATGCAGAAGTTTAGGAGCTGCCTTTAGACAACGGTGCAGAAGCTCAACATCAAGTTCAAGAGATGGTTACTAGGTCGGTAGAGAATCAAGGAAGCCTTCTTATTTGAAGGATTATTTCTGCAATAACTCACTGGGAAGAAAAGTTTTATATCCAATAACAGATTTTGTATCCTACCATACTTTTTCTACCAAGTTCCAAAACTTGTGCAACAGTGTAACCTTCGCAGTGGAGCCCAAGAATTTTGCACAGGCTGCTAAGTCTGAGAGGTGGCTTGCTGTAATGAAAGATGAACTGAGAGCACTTGAGAGAATGTGACTTGGTCAGTTGTTTCACTGCCACAAGGGAAAAAGTCCATTGGCAATCGATGGGTCTATAAACTGAAGTTCAATTCAGAATGGGAGATTAAAAATATAAGGCACGTTTGGTGGCGAAGGGATATGATCAAAGAGAGGGGGTAGATTATATTGATACATTTGCGCCGGTAGCCAAGCCAAGTACAATAAAGATAATACTCTCTTTAGCAGCTAAGCTTGGTTGGAGTCTAGTTCAAATGGACGTCAACAATGCTTTTTTGAATGGAGATCTTTCGGAGGAAGTGTACATGAATTTGCCTCAGGGATTTTATGGAAACTCTGAGAGAGCAGGAAGGGAAAAAATGGTTTGCAAGTTACACAAATCGATATATGGTTTGAAGCAAGCTTCAAGACAATGGAACAAAAAGTTCACTAATGCGGTAAAAAAATATGGCTTTGAGCAAACTCAATCGAATCACACCTTGTTTATCAAAGGGAAAGGTGATCAACTTCTCGTGTTACTTGTGTATGTTGACGACATAATATTGGCTTGTCCTTCATTAGAAAAGATACAACATGCAAGGAATTTCTTGAGCACATGCTTCAAAGTTAAAGATCTGGGAGAACTTAAGTTTTTTCTTGGAATTGAAGTAGCAAGAAGTGAAGAATGTATCTACATCTCACAGAGACATTACGCGCTTCAGCTACTTGAGGATACGGGCTACATCAATGCAAAACCATTATCAACCCCCATGAATCCATGTGAGAAAATCACAGCAGCAGATGGAGATCTATTACATGATCCCTTTCAATATAGAAGATTGGTTGGCCGAATGCTCTATCTGACGTTTACAAGGCCGGATATAGCATTCGTTGTGCACAAGCTGAGTCAATATATGGCAGCACCTAGGACAGGACATTTGCAGGCGGCTCATCATCTACTTCGGTATCTGAAAAACTCACCAGGACAAGGCATATTTATGTCTGCAAAACAGAGTTTAAGCTTAACAACATTTTCAGATGCAGATTGGGGGTCGTGTAGAGATACGAGGAAGTCGGTCACTGGTTATTGCACCTTTTTAGGAGATACATTAATCACTTGAAAGTCAAAGAAACAGGCAACGGTGTCTCGATCTTCGACTGAGGCAGAATATAGAGCGTTGGGATCAACCGTTGCAGAGATCTTGTGGATAAAGCAATTGCTTGAGGAATTAAGCATTGGGGTCGATCAAAATCATGTAGTGTACTGTGATAATCAATCTACTTTAAAGTTGGCTTCAAATCCGAAGTTTCATGAGAGGTCTAAGCACATAGAGATCGATTGCCATTTTATACTCATCATGTCGCGGCTGGAACGATCAAGTTGTTACCGGTTAGAAGTGAGCATCAATTAGCAGATATGCTCACTAAGCCCCTCACAGGTCCATTGCTGCAGCAGGTATTACTCAAGATGGATGTGAAGAATTTATATCATCCATCTTGCAGGGGGATATTGAAATTAACACAACAAGAATCACTTGTGGAGAAGAAAGTGGATCAAGATACGTTTGCTGTTCATAATGGTTCAAGGGATGACAGAAACGTGATCTCATCAAATGAAAAACGTGCTTTTACTTAGAAGAAGAAATGGCACTTATAAAGACGCAATTGTTGGTGGCGATTTCTTCATAAAAGGCAAAATGCGGGACTATTCAGATTAAGGAGCTCAATCAAGATTCCAATCAGTGTGTGAAGCGATTTCTTAGATTTCTTCTTCTCCTTGACGATTCTTTTGTTTATGCTTCTGTATGCACGAGAGAAGTAGATTCCTCTCGATTTCTGTAAAGTTCTTCAGTCGTCATCAATAAGATTTACGTTGATTTGCCCGTGGATGTAAGATTAATTACAATTCGAACCACGTTAAATTTATGGTGTTCGATCCAATTGCTTTCGTTATTTTGTTACCCTCGGGTACACCCAAAATCGACAATCCAATCAGAAACTTTCACCCAAAAGAAATTTTTAATAATTATTTTTATTGTTGTTGTGAATACGGTATAACCCTCCTTATATATAAGAAGGAACTCGCATAACTTCTTATTCAATCTGGTGTGGGGTAAAAAGCAAAGACACAAACATGGGCGTTGAGCTTAACAATCTCCAGCTTGGGACTTCGTCAACTTTGAACATTCATTTTACGAAGATCCAACTACCATGCTTCACCATAAAAGCACATCCACTCGGAGTCATATTTAAGCATTTCATCATCACATGTCCAAATAACCTTGCTGATCAAATCTATAGTGCAACTTCTCTGTTTAGCTTTCAGGAATCTCATCATCCATCGACACGAAATTTCCACTGGACTCTTTCCATCATGTCAAACCAATGCCCATGTGTAAATTGTGGGTCCACTAATGTATCACGTCTTCCCTCATGACAGCTTAGTGACCTGCCATAAGGACGTTCTTGTCAGTCTTAGCATAAATCTTCCATAGAGAGACACTATTAGCGTCTTTATCGGTACTTTATTTATCGACTTGGAGCAATTTGGCAAACCCGCTCCACCTTTTTCAATTTTTTTTCATGTGCCTAGATTGTCCACATACAAATCGTAGCTTGCTTTTCCTGGAGATCCTCATCTTCTCGTCACTAGTGAACACATATCGATCATCCGATAATTAGTCTTTTATCCTCTCCAAGGAATTTACAGATGACTTCAGAAAATAAAGTCTTAACTCCAATGGGTACCTGCTACAAGACGATCTTATTCAAGGGATTTGAGATGTCTGCTCTCAATACTACACCCAAACCGACAACCACAACTGAAAACTAATTATATCCTTAGCGTAAGCTCTTACCCAAAGGGATTTTTCTAGAGTTAATTAACACCAACTAACTTTATACTGTTTTTTATGTTGTGAATAAACTACATCGTATAGCCCTCCTTATATAAACAAAACTCATATGCCTTCTTATTCTATCTGGTGTGGGAGAAATAACAAAGACACAAGCTTGGGAATATGCTTCACATTTGGCTAGGGAGCGGAGCGGGGGAGAGGCTAATCCTCATCACTACCCAACCATTTTTAGGAGGAATTTTTCCCACATCCATATAAGGTCTGGTGGGGTCTGTGCTGTTGGCATTCTTACTCTCATCGTTTTAGTTGATAATATTTTTTGCTTTTTGATATACTAACGTAAAGAATAACAATAATAAACTTCATTAGACAAATTACCACAAATCATATTCATAATATCACTAAGAGAATTAAACACTTTATTGTATCCCCACAGAGCAGGGGATCGAAGAGAAAATTTCCTCATCCCGTCCCATTGGGGAGAAAAATGATATCATTGTTATTTAATTTATTTTGAATTTTATAACTTTTTTCTATCACGTGCCCTTGGGATCCCCTACTTTCAATCATAGGAAGCACACAAAATAAATAGAAAAACACTTGATGACCATCCTCAACACTTTCAAATTTAGAAGCAAAATACAACACAATATAAAATTTATACAACATAACAGTTAAAGTGCGGGTTCTTTCCTAAAACCAATTGGTTATAGGAGAAGATGCCTTTGATTCATATATAGAGTCGGGTGATGTTAATTTTCTGATGTGGTCCAAATTATCTCAATTCGCCCCCTCATGTATGGCACAATTCAAAGCCTAACATATGGACATGTCAAACCGGATGGCGGTGAGTCAAAACAAGCGTGAAAACACGCATGTCACACCCACTCTGATACCATGTTAAATTGAGGGTTCCTTCATGAAACCAATTAATTATAGAAGGAGATGCATATTTGATTTATATATTGAGTCGGGTGAAATTAATTTTTCGATGTGGGACAAATAAATAACCTTCGCTATATCTCCACAACCTCCTACTCAAGTAATAATTAGAAGAATATAATCCTCACTCAGAATCTCCCCTAAAGAATCACACACTAGCTCGACCCATAAGCAAATAATATTTATAATCTCTTTTTCTTGTATCACTCCATTTTGCTTCTCCTTCTCTTCGCTTTAGCCGCCATGGTCTTCTTAAGGACTAGAGTCCAATCGACTATCAATTCGAGAAGTTGTTGGAGAGAGAAATTAGGTGTGTAAAAAATTCTTTCTAATTTTTAAAACCTTTTCCTTAACAAGGATAAAATTGTTTGAATATAACTTTAAGAAATAAATATATATCCAAGTAGTTACTTGTAAATCTCAAAAACATTTTAAGGATATTGTCTGGTTATTTGAAAACGTTTGTGCTTGTCTCACGGGAATGTAAATGACTGGAAAGTAAAGTGGGACGAGATTCGTATAGAGGTTATATCCCCAATCGGTTTAGTCCTCTCCTTTATGTTTGTTCCTCAAGAATTAAATCAATCACTATTTGTTTACGATGGTTGGTTACAATAATGATTGATACGCCCTTACTAAATCGAAACACGAAGAACACTAGGCCGCAATTAGACTGTCTCACGCCGAGTTCCGTTCCAACATCGTTCACATGGAATCGCCATTCCTCGACTTGGACTCAGCTCGCTATCGAATGACCTCCGAACCTGCGGATTCTTTCCTTCGCGTGCAGACAGATTTCACTCGTGTTTTCCTTGGACGCTCAACAAGTCCGAAGACATAATTACTGTGAAATTACGGGATATACCTCACAAGGGTAAGATGAAATTCACAAGTGATCGCTCCGACATAATAACGAATTCACAATTTTAAGATCAACACTCAATTCCGTTCTTCTGCTTTTTTAGTCTCGTTGTCTCTACTCTCTACCCTTGTATTAAAGTGTCGTCCTGTTTATACGGCAATCAAGCTCTATACTTCACATAGAAAGTTAAACACAAAGATATACAAATATTTGCGCAGATTCCTTGCATTTAACTCATATAAACCATGCGAAGAATAAACATCAGAAATACAACGGTCACATTACCGATTTGCATGATTTATTTCCAACATTCACGTAAAAATGAATCATAGCATTTTTCACACGTATGGTGATCTTATCCGGTTCAGCATATTCCATAAATAGTTCAGATCAACATCTTATCAATAATAAACATAATCTTTCTATTTGATAAGGCTGAATTCACACAAGGAAAATAATATTATTAATTCACTCATTAATAGTCAAACAAGATGCATTTAAAACAATCATGATTTCATTCCTAAAATACAATGATTCCCATCAGATTGCATATTTCCTATATTTATCTCATTGACTTTCCATATATGTCACATTCAGATATCACATAGGAATCCTCATGTATAGATCAATTACTTTTCATAAATCCTAAACAATTTCGCATGGGAAAGTATTCAGAACAATTTACCCGTTAGCCATTAATTACGATTCAGTCTCAGCGATATCTCCATGATTTCCTAAAAATAAACATATTCTCAACAGATAGTTTTCAGCATAAAATCTTTTTTATATATAGCACAGTAGGAGATTCCATTCATCGAGATATTCATAACTAGGTGATCACAAGAATGTTCCATTAAAGCACATGATCACAGCGATTCGACAACTTCTAATTACTTCGCATTCATATATACATGGTCGGATATTATTACATACTTAAACATACATGTCGGGCTTCTAAGTTATATACCACATTTTACATAATTACTTGAAATTATCAAAACTCGGGCCAAAAAGGTCAACAAATATGTATTCCAACGTCTGAGCTTTGGTCCCAAAAAAAACCACAATAATTGCAGACACTGATTAAGATGGACACATGGAGCAGCCTAGTTGATTTCTTTTCATGGCAATTTGAATGATTCATGCCTTTGTATATGCTTGAGAATTATTGGACATCAATATCTAACGTGCAACGTCAAATTATTTATGGTCAATATGGAATCATCTTTCTTCCTTTTCCGGTCAAGTGGATTTATATTGCAAGTAGTAAAATAAGCCATTTATGCAACATTTGGTTATAAAAGTAGCACCAACGCCAACGATAAAACTTCATTAAATAGGCCCAAAATAAACAATCTTAACCCTCCAACCTAGTAACTTGTAAGTCTAGACAACAAATAGCGAGCTTATCTATAATAATGGGGTGGAATTAACCAAACCAAACACAATTATTTATAGTATTATTAATAGTATCTGTCATTTTATGGAAAACCAACCGAACCCTTAAATGATATGTACTAGAAGAGAGAGAACCCCTAGCATTGTAGTTACCCTCCTACTTCTACCAATGATAATGACTTTTGTCTGTAGCGTAAATATATTGTTTATGTTACTGTTCTGCATGTTGAAGAGATTCAGGCTGTATTAGATATAATAATTCAAATGTGGAAAATAAAAGAAAATGTGTAACAGTACGGCGCTCGAAGTATAATGTATCATTGCTTGATACAATATCATTATTATTCTTCGTCTTTTCCACGTGAGTGAAACAAAGTGTAAATAAATAGGAAAAAAAATCGTCCACTAAGTATAACAATTATGTTTTGATTATTAGTTTGGTGTTTGACATAAAAAAAAAAAACAGAAGCATCCCTATTATAAATAAATACACACATTGTACAAAATCTCCTCTTCTTCCACGTTAGTATTACACAATAAACACATAAAGCAATCATTTCCCCTCTTGGACAAAACCGTGAAGCATAGGTTCCGAGGCGGCGGGCACCGGAGAACGATTCGAGATACTAGTGGTGTTTGTAATACCCTCCGACGTTGAGTTAAACTCTGCGGTCTCGTTCATAAACGTGCTCGCATCGCTAAAATTCCAATCGGTCAAATACCCGGGTCTCGAAGTGACGTTGGGTATCTCGGCATCGCCGCAAAGCATAGCCACAACGCGGGACATAGAGGGTCGAGAGGACGGCGACGTCTGTGTGCACAGAAGTGAAATTCCTATGACTCTTACCACCTCTTCCTCGTCGAACTTGAACAAGCTCGAGTCCACGAGGTCTAGTTCCCTCTCGTTTTCGTGACAATGCCATGCCTAAAAAAATGTAAGAAAAGCACAAAAAGAAGAAAATTATTTTGATTTTAGGGTATCATGCAAACACTATTATAAACTTCTACGCGACCGAATATAAAAAAAATGTAGGTTTCGGGTTCAATACCCATTCGAGCAGGTAAGTCCTATCTCCGAGAGTAGCATCAGAATTCGCCCTTCCGCTTACTATTTCAAGAGCTACGACTCCAAAGCCAAACACATCAGCCTTCTCAGTTAGGTGTCCCCTCATGGCATATTCCGGTGCAAGATATCCTCTACAAGACATATCCACCATGAAAATGAATTCGATAACTTAACCCCAACGGAGAATGCCTTTTTTTATATATATATATATGCATATTTATGCTAAAAAGAAGCACAAGGCTCTTGAATTTGGACAAAAAGTCTTACATAGTCCCCGCGACTCGAGTGCTTATGTGCGTTTTCGTATCGTCGTACAATTTCGCCAACCCAAAATCAGAGATCTTGGGATTAAGCTGGGAGTCGAGCAAGATATTGCTCGCCTTCACGTCTCTGTGTACGATTCTGAGCCGAGATTCCTCGTGGAGGTAAGCTAAGCCTCTCGCCACTCCCAAGCATATATCAAAGCGCGTTGGCCAGTCGAGGGAGAGCTTCTTTTGTCCTAATGAGAGAGAACAAGCAATTAAAAGAAAAGCCTGTAATAACTTAAACATCATGTAAGAAAAGCTTGTAAGTACCAAACAATGCTTGGTCAAGGCTCTTGTTTTCGAGGTACTCATATACAAGCAACCGTTTGGCTCCTTCGATGCAGCACCCATACAATGTTACGAGGTTGCGGTGTTGAACAGCGGATATGGTTGCGATTTCGGCCACAAACTGGCTCTTGCCTTGGCGGGATGCTACAGACAGTTGCTTCACCGCGATGATTCTCCCGTCGTCAAGTTTTCCCTATGAACGAAAAAAGAGAGATTAATATTTTCTCTATTTATTCTAATTTGTACCAATAATAGTGATATCATTATGCTTCTAATAATGAATCTACGACTTCAATGCATATTTTTCATTTAAAAACGATAAACACCATTTGAAAACATGGTTTACTACCTTGTAAACAGGCCCAAATCCTCCCTCGCCAAGTTTGTGAGCATCATTGAAGTCATCAGTAGCTGTTCTAAGTTCGGCATAACTAAACGTGTACGGTTTGGTGTCAATGCCAAGGAATTCTGATAGCAGAAACAGAAAACAATTCCCATTAAATATATATAAGCTTATTCATCCTTCATCTTTGAGTAGAATAGAATCCACTGGACAATGTAAGATATTTTGCAGATAAGAAGAGACCATATAATAAGCATTCTCCTCCTCACCTTCATCTTCGTATCGTTTTTGCAATTTTCTTTTTCGGATCCAAAAATAGGCCCCAAGGAAGCAAAGCAATCCCACTATCACGACGGGAACCACAGATCCAACGATCACGCCGGTCTTATTCTTCTTACTCGAAGTATCACTCGGAGGATTATTTCCAACACTCGGCACGAAATCTGCTGAGCAGACAAAGCATGGTCAAATTTTCACAAAAGCAACTATTTCTCATAAATAAATTAGTTTAAATTGAAAAGTTTTCACCTCCGGGAGTAACACTTATAGCTGAGATAGAAGGCCCATATACACCTTGATTAGGTACACAGCAAGTTCCTTTTCCAGCCCAGAAAAGATGAATCTCAAGGTAGTTCTCTGTGACACGAGCTGTAAAATCTCTCCCCACAGCTCTCAATGAACCCCCAGCCTCTTTTCGTATGTCAAAATCTTTCAGAGCAAGATTACCCTGCCAATGAGAAGACGAAAATTGGCAACAATTGATTATGACTGTTGGAGGATCCCAAGGCAAAGTATATTGGCGTATAGCCAAAATGTTTAACAAAATCACATTATTACATATAGCGAGAAATTTTCTGGTGCCCACCTATTATGTGGCACATCAACATGTAACACTTCTTATGTTGAAGTGGCACCAATCAGTGCTCACATAAGGTGCTCATATAAGGTGAGCACCATAAGATTTCTCTACATATAGCATACCTGAATATATATGTCGAAGACGCGTTTTCCAAGGCTCTTCCAATCATTACCATTCGTGATCTTATTCTCAACGAACTGAAGGCTTATGTTGTAGCCTCCGTTCTCGAGGCCCAATCCGTAATATCTCAGAGAACCAGCGGAAAATCTCACAGTCTGAAACAACTCGGGATCTCTCGTGTTTGGTATGTAGGTTAAGAAGCTCGTAGTGTATTCGAGGTTATTGTTGCCCGAGGGGAGACCAACGTTGCTCACAGCCCATTTTTGTTCTCTGGAGATGTAATAAGCCGCCGGACCGGTCATTACATCGTCTGCTTCGTGAATGAGTCCCGTGGATGATGTCATTTGTCGACCACCGCATTTGACTGCAAAGCTGGAATCTGCAGGTAAAATTGAAATCATAAAAGCATTAGAAAAGCTTTAATAATGCAGATAACTGCATCGCCGGAATTTAATGGATAATCAGATAAATAAGGAATTCTCCAAATAAGAAAAGATTGATCTCTCATTTGCGAGTCTTGACTAAGCATAAGGAACTTCCTGTAACTGATGCAATGAAACCAGAAAGAAAGATTGAAGATATTGAGTTCTTACACTGAGGGTTTCCTCTGTTGCAGGGGAAGTTTCTTTGAAGGCAATTGAGTCCTTGTAGCGAGGCACTGCAAGTTGCAACCATATCGAGTAAAAATACACTTTTAACATTGCTTTGATATATCGATATTCAGGGACTATATTATTCTATATTTACGATAAAAACAAAGGAGATATTCTTGGTTCATCATATAAAAACGATCTTTAAAAGGTTTAGAACCGAGAATTTGTAACAACAGTCGGGATTACCAAAAAAAGAACGGAAAATTCACCTGCTATTTGAAGATCCCAGCTGAGTGAAGTTATTAGCAACCAAATTACTGCATAACAATGATTAGTATCAAAGTGCATGCTTTACCAAAGGAACACATTTCTTCGAAAGTATGTAATGTGAAGAGGAAGAGGACGAGGAAAATCATAAACACAGAAACGATTCATACAGTTGGAGACCTCGGTCGGTGGCCCAAGAAGGTAAGCTCCCAGATAACTGATTGTAAGAAAGATCACTGCAAGATAATTGCATAGAGAACCAAAGTAAAATAGTTATTAGCATAAGCGAAAAAGAATTTGATACCATGTTCAATGCGAAAACAGATAAGAGCAATATACAAATGTTATGTAACTCACATAAACTGCACAGTAGACGTCTTTGTTTGGGGAAGTGGACCGGTCAACGCATTATTACCAAGAAACCTGAAGTTAAAGAGAGCACTTAATAATATAACAGAGAATGGCAAAACAATTATCCGAATACTAATCACAATAAAGAGATGTTTTGTTTTTACAAGTAAACGAGGCCACTCATATTGAAAAGGGAATTGGGAATTCGTCCAGCGAAATTGTTGAAGCTCAAATCCCTGAAATCCAAGAGAGATCAATTGATAATGTTAAACAGCAATGCTCATATTTTCCAATGTTTTGATGGGATATCAAAGTATTAGATATCGTCGGAATCAGCAGCATAACAGACACTTACAACAAGGACAAGCTCTCGTACTCATTAAGATTAGAAGGAATGGAGCCAGAAATGTTGTTATTCCTCAAAACTCTGTGCAATGAAAAAGACAACAACATCACAATAATAATATAACGCATTAAATAATATGAAGAGCTATAGGAGAATCCATTATATTTACTTACAGTGTGGAGAGTTTCTTCATGTTACTAAGGAACGAGAGAGGTGAGCTCCCATTAGACAGATCAGATATTCTCCTATGTTCAAAATGGTTCAAGAAAATCAACCATTCCAATGAAAGAACACAGCGATATAGGAAAATATCTGTTCAAATTTTTAAACTCACAAATCGTTCAAAGCGGTTAAGTTGGAGAAGGATGACGGTATTGGACCCTGCAAGGAGTTTCCTTGTAACCTCCTGAGAATATATTAGTAGTCACAGCATATAATCAGGCAAAAATACAGAAGTGAACTTTTTCTTAATACATAATTTGGTCGAATTCATCTTAATTTACATTCTTCGTAGGAAAAGCTAAAAAGTCATTATATCTTACAGAGTAGTTAGCTGCACCCAATTGCCAATGAAGTCCGGAATCCTACCACTCAAAGCAACATCTGGTGCATATCTGAATTAAAAGAAACAACTCCAATCACCAAAGTGTTCTTTCACCATTAACAGGTTGTGAAAAGGAAAATAATAACGAAAAAAGATTGGAATATAACTCTCATCTAACATCTTACAAGATCTGCATGTTCCTTAGACGAGCCAAAGTAGGAGGAATTGGACCACTAATTCCAGAGCTATCGATCCAACTAGCAGAAGATACAATTACAGCGTCAGTAAAAAAATCTTAGAGAAACGGAATCTTGTGATCTCATCATTACAGTATCAAGAATCAGGAAGCCTCGAGACAATTTTGAAACAAATGTTACCAGTCATTACAAGAATATCAATTACTACAGCAAGCTCTCCCTTTATTGCAAGCAAAAGGAGATGAAGGGGCAACATTATACTTACAGTTGTTCTAGCCTAGTGCAATCGCCAAGCTCAAGCGGTAGAGGACCACTGAAGTTATTGGTGCCAATCGCCCTGGAAAATGAGAACAAAAATTCACACCGCATTAATTATTTTTTTCAACATATATAGAGACGTCCCCCACATGTTTGAAGTTTTTGCTATCTTTCATTTCATGATTATATAAATTGTAAAAATAAACCTATCTGTGTGGTTTGGAGACAAAAAACATAACCTATGTGTGTGATTGGATAAACACACATAGTTCCTTTCTTCAACATATGTACAGACATGTCAGCACATGTTTGAAGTTTTTGCTCTCTTGAGAAAAAAAAAATACGAAAAGGAAAAAGAAGAAATATATCAACGTCTTACAGAGATCGTAAGTCGGAGAGCTTTCCAAGTTCCTTAGGCAGTTCACCAGACAACGTATTGATCCCAAGGCTCCTATTAACAATAACATTAACATTTTGCAAACATAAAACACAACGAAACAATCCATTACGAAACTTGAGAAACAACCACGACAGGGAACTTACAGGTACTGCATTCGAGTGAGATTTCCGACGGACGAGGGCAAGGGACCAGTAAGATAATTCTGTCCCAGATTTCTGAAATTTGTATCAATGACAACACAATTTAACATCATATGACCAAAAACTACAAGCAAAAACCAAAAAAAAAAAATGATTTATTACAAGGAAGTGAGGTATGTCAAACTCCATAGCTCATCGGGAAGCGGGCCCACGACATTAGATGTTGAATTACTATCTATCATCGAATACACTCTCCTGTTTGTTTTTTTCAGCAAGAATCATTACATAAGAAATTAGAACAATCAAACGCAAAATGAGTGATGAAAGAGCTCTATATCCTCAAAACGTACAGGGCAACGACATGGCAAACGGTGCTGGAATTGTACGAGCAATCGCATTTGATTCCCGGGCTAACATTGCTCAGATCCGTCACGTTATCACTAGCAATGCCACTGCATAATTCTCCGCTAATGTTCCATCGGTTATCCGCTGCAATATTCCACCGTGCGAAAATCGTGTTTATGGCTCTTGCTGCAAAAAAATAATAATAAATAAATAAAAATAAAATAAGCAACAAATCATTGTTATGTTGAGCATAAAGCTCAATTTCTTCGAAATCAGAAGTCTCATCTCCAAATAAGAATCAGAGAATCAATCATCAACAATTCAACATACTTTATCTGCCATCTACATAACCATTCACCTGAGTTCTAAGATCATCTGCTCCTCAAATCATTTCAAACGCAGATTGTAATTACTTCACCACTTATCTAACGATGCACTTAATTACTCTAAATAAATGAACTTTATCCGCAGTGGCGGAGGATTGAGCAAGAAGCTTCAATAAAAAACACAGGAAAATAAAAATATTCATACGTAGCGGTGGATTATCAAAACACACACAGATACCTTCAATAGGATCCGTGGTTGGCCTTGTGATATTCCGCGGTGCCTGAGCTTGACTAACCTCAACGGTCACGAAGCAAAGCAAACCCAATAAATACAGCTGATAGATCTTCAACTTCGCCATGGTCGATATAACCAAATATCCTACGAAAAGGTAAAGGAAATCGCGGAAACTGAAAAGCGATGATCCTTTCGCACGGATTAAACACGATGAGGTTATTGGGAAGTCATTTGTCTTTGAATTCGTGATCCTTTCGCTCTCAACTGTTAGCGAAAACCATTAGTTGGAACTTCGCTGTCAATTAGTAAAGATATTTAGAGAGAGGGAAGTTTTTACAATTTAGACGTTGCTGAGCCGCTGCTGATGTATAAAAGGCTGCTGCTTGGCTTGGACAAGTTCATGTTTTTAGTGCTGTTGATATTTTCAGAGAGGTCAAATCTTGACAAAGCGACTAATCGAGGGGCCAAAAAGTAATTTAAGGTATATGGTTTTCAATTCAGCAGTGAAATCGTTGTAAATAATACCCTGTGGAGATCATAGATTCAATTCAACTTGAATTCCTCAATTTGTGTGAATTGGGAAATACACAAATTAAAGACTAATTCTGCTTGAAATGGGATTTAGATTTGCTCATGGGATGTGTGACTACTATGACTCTTGATAGGAATAGAAGACTTCAAAAAGGGATATAATAATAGCAGGGAACAAACACAGGGCTGCAAAATAATATTTAGAAAGTATCATTACAATGCCATGTCTTTTTTTCCCCAAATCACATCTAACATTTATTTTCCCCTTACATATATAATTCAACCATATCTAATTTTACGATATCGATGTCTATGCCTGGCTGCTAGATCTTATGGATATTGTGGATATACTATTAATGTCTATATTACCAATGTGGTAATAAACTAATAGAAATCATTGTCGGTTGTTGTCCACCGTCTGAGACTTTTCAAACGGTGCGGGGGCACATTTTTAATTGGAGCAACTTGTCTTTTCGTACGAAAGAAAAATTGAAAACATAATATGGCCCTTCTCATTTTTACGGCTTTTTTAACAAAATAAATCGAAAAAAATAATTAATTAATCAAATAGGGCGTTTTTCGAATCTATTACTAAAATAAAGTTATTTGCGGGTATTATCCACGACGTCGCACCAATTAGATGAACCTTATTTTTCGCGAAATGGTGGGCCATCGTACGGGGCCGGTGTAATGGGCCAATATTTTTGGCCCAGTACCTTGTCGTCGCGGGTAATGGACGCGACGTCGGAGAAATATAGATCTCAGATCTATTTCTCTCTCCCTCACTCTCTCTCACTAACCCTAACCCTAATCCTAAACTCCGCCGCCTCCGTCCGCCGCTCACCCCGCCGAGGTCATCCCGCGCAGCTCGCCCTCTCTCTCTCTCTCTCGGTTTCTCTTCGCATTTGCCCTTGCCGCCTTCGCCGCCTCCGTCCGCCGCTCACCCCGCCAAGGTCATCCCGCGCAGCTCGCCCGCCCCCCCCTCTCTCTCTCTCTCGCTCTATCTCTCTCTCTCTCTCTCGGTATCTCTCTCGTTATCTCTCTCCGCCGCCATGTCCACCACCCCCACTGCGACAGCCGCCTCCGCCACCACAGTCGCAGCGTCCGCCACTGCCGCCGTGTCCACCACCGCCGCCGACGCCACTGCCGCCGCAGCGTCCACCACCAGCTCGGCCACCACCGCCGCCACCACTGCCGCCGCCACCACACCTCCACCGCCTCCGCCCCTCCGTACGCTCTCCGCCGTATAGTTATTAGGTATTTTGTTTTATTATAGTTAAATTGAGTTGTTCGTTTGTAATTCGTTGTTTGGTTATAACATTAGACGGATTCGTATAGTCATTAGTCGGATCTATATTATTTGGTTGGTTATAACATTGGTTGGTTATTATTTGGTTATAACATTTGTTGTTTGGATACTATGTCACTGTATGGCGTCTATAATTGTGGATCTCAGAAAATAGATCCAAACTTGATTACCGCACTCGTAGAACGGTGGAGAAAGGAGACACACAAGTTTCACCTACCAGTGGGGGAGGCGACAATCACTTTAGAGGAGGTAGGGTTGATGTGGGCACTCCCTGTGGAAGGTATTTTCGTAAGCGGTGTGATCCCTCGTAAGACGCAGGAGCAATGGCTCGATTACTGCGAGGAGTTGACTGGGTACAGACCTCCCGAAGGAGCGTACCACGGGAACAAGTTGTCTCTTCGGAAGTTTGCGGCCTGGTTAGAAGAAAATCCAGTCGACGACATGACCGATGAGCTAATCGTCGATCAACATGCGTGTGCATATGCATTGCTGCTGTTCGGGTCGGTGATGTTTCCCGACTCCAGTGGAAGTCACACGTCGATGACCTACCTTACGCTGCTCGAGGACATCGACGATGTTCATCATTACAGCTGGGGCAGCGCCGTGTTAGCATTCCTCTACAGAGAGCTCTGCACATCGTGTCAGTCGAGGAAGATGAACATAGGTGGAGCTTTGCGGTTGCTGCAGGTACGAAGATAGTTTAATTCAACGACTTGTAAAGCGTAAACGATACTTATGTATTTAAATAATTAAAATATAGGTTTGGGCATGAATGCGTATATTACAAGTCTAGCCCATTATCGTCCACCCTCGAGTGGTAATGCAGCCTAGTGTAATCGATGGCATTCAGCTACCCATTCCACCGCATGCGGCGAGGTAGTTGCTCTCCTAATTATTCGAACTTTCAATTAAAAGTTTTTATAATAATTAATTTTTATTCATTTAGATGGAATGCATTGTTTGACCATACGACCTCCGCAAATTCAAATTTGCGTGCGATACGGGAGTCCATCGATAGTATGTCGATGGAGCAATTTGTTTGGACCCCGTACAACTATCACGCATCGGAGATTTTGGCGCTACGCTCGGAATGCCGTCCTCAGTCCTCTCGTTCGTCGTGCCCGCTGATATGTTACAACATCGTCGAGTGGCACTATCCAGTTCGCGTGATGCGACAGTTCGGATTGATTCAGTCGGTGCCACAACCACCGGCATATCTTACTGTAGATCTCCATCGCTTTAGCACTTGAAATGTCCCCGGAAAAGATTGGAGATCGCAGCACGAACTACACGAGGCGTATTGGAGTCAAAGGCACTCGATGATTGTCAATGGGCTGGAGATAGGTGCCGGACCGCAGTGCACCAGTGACTATTACGACTCGTACCGTTCCATGACCCGTCGATATATATCTCCGTCGTCTATTCACATGTCGCGAGGCTTTCAGATGGGAGATGGAGCATTCATCGACTTGATGGTTAGTTTATATATTAATTTTATTTATTATATTTAATTTCAATTTATTCGCGGCAAAATAATATTTGAATATGCTAAATGACAGGCACAACATCTCGATGACGTGGAGTCAAGACTACGTCGTCATGAAGTGGACGGAGGATTAGACGTTGTACATCGTATGCAGCGTCTAATCATCGATAGGCGTCAGCGACGATCACCGACATTCCTCCTACGTAAGATCGTGGGGCATCATCCTCGCATCATGTCATTGAAGGTGTTGGGCCGTCGTCATCGCGTATTCCGACGGATTTATACGGCGATGGTGGATATGGGACGTCGATGCCATCGGGGTACACTACGCCGATGCAGTACACTTACGAGGAAGACGACGACAACGACGACATGCCACCTTACCGTTCATCTTCCCATCAGACATCACTTCCACGTCAGCAACATCGTCGTCCATCCGAGCGTGAAGCCCCTGTTGACCGTCGTCATCTGCGTAGAGAGCAGCGTCCTCGTAGATGCGGTACTGGAGGGCATTATATGCCATAGCTTTTATTGTAATGCGTATTTCTTAATTATTCAGACGATGTTTTCATGTTTTATGTTATTATGACTTACGTTTTTATTTTAGCGATGTTATTATCTTATTATGCGTATCTTTATGGTGGATATTTATAAAATTGGATGTTATAGAATTATTAGAGCCGTCAAAAAGGCTCGAAGCCCGCGGCCCGGCCCGTCCAGGCCCGCCAAAAGGGCGGGCTGGGCCTGGATTTTTTAGGCCCGTCGGGGAGCGGGCCTAAGCGGGCTTGGCGGGGCGGGGCGGGCTAGCCCGCGGGCTACCCGCCAATTTTTTAAAAAATAAATATAATATATTTTTATTGATAAATTTAATATATACGTATTAAATTATATGGCGATGTTATTACATAAGAATTATATTTTATAATGAATAATTTAAATAGTTTTTAAAAATTACAATTAATCAATAAGTAAAAAATCGTGCAGCTTTAATCAACGCTACCTGCAAGTTCAGCAACTTTTATCATCCGCGTGCAGCTTTAATCAACGCTACCTGCAACTTCAGCAACTTTTTTCATCCGCGTGCAGATTTAATCAACGCTACCTGCAACTTCAGCAACTTTTATGGTGCGCGTGCAACTTTAATCAACGCTACCTGCAACTTCAGCAACTTTTATCATGCGCGTGCAGCTTTAATCAAAGCTATCTGTAATCTATCTTTAATCTAACTGTACACAACAATATTGACCTTCAAGAAATACGATCTAGAACATCTATAAAATTCCCACAAATTAAGAAAATAACATACAACATTTGAGATACGATGCACCCATTTGGTAGAGACCCGCGCCTTAATCGCTTCAATGGAAAAAAGATGAATGAGGGTCATCCGATATTTGGGAATTTAAAGGTCCTTTGTGATTACTTTTACGACGAACTCTGGACGTACGATATTGAAAGATGGTTCGTTGAAACATTTTCGGCAAAAGCATCTATGGGTTATCACGAATGAGAATTTGTCCGAATGTCTTCAATTCCTTACTCAACTATACAATCAACGTTACGGAATTCATTTCACTGTACCTTTTCTAACGGAGAAACTTGGTCATTTGAAGCGTCGCTACCTTTTATGGACAAAACTACGCGCTGAAATGGGAGATTGGGGAGAATATGACAGAGGATGGATTCATGCATATACCGAGCAATGGCTTAAATGGTTTCAGGTGGTTATTCTACTCAACAATTTATTCGGATGCAATAAAATTTTTTAATTATGCAATTTCTCATATTCTTGCAGGGGGATCCTCTTTCAACAATTTACTACTATGAGTGCGAGCCACATGAATATTATCTGTATAAAATTTTCACTAGATATATCAACCCAGACATTGTTCCAGATATTGACGTGCTTGCAATTCCTAACAACGATTGTCCAATAGTTCATACTCAGACAGAAGAATCATCCAAAAGACAGTCGGTGAAACATGTCAGCTCGGGTTCGAGAGTAAAAGACGATACGGGTGACGACGACTTCGTCGACCCGCCACCGAAAGGAAACCGATACAATATGTCGAGTAAGATCGGCAACGCTGGCAAAAAGCAAGGCGATGATGATTACTTCGTCAACCCACCTCCGAAAGGAAAACAAAAAGTATGTATAGAAAGACGCACAACAAAGGCAAACATCATGCAATGTCGAGTTCCAGAGTTGAAGAAGATAATAGTGACGATGACTTCGTTGACCCACCCCCGAAGGATTGGAGAAAATATTTTCCAAAGTGATTGTTTGCAACTTCAGTAACCTTTGTCAGCGTGTTTGCAACTAATATGAGGTAAATTCGGACGTAAGTGAAAAATTGTAATAATTTACTTAAAGATATTAGTACACATATGAATACTAAAAGTACTTAAAAATTAAAATAAATCAACGTTGACCACTGCCTCCGCCTCTTCGACCTTGTCTCCGCCTTGAACCACCACGATCCATTTCGTTCTGTATACGAGTTGTACGGATTCTCCCCGGACCTCTTCGGGTACGCAGAACGTCGTTATGTATAAGAGAGAATTCAGCAGGCTCCCAATAACATTCGTCATGTAGAGGATGAAAAAAGCCATCGTATGTTTTACGGTACGCTTGTTTGTTATAGAAAGGAGCAATATGATGCATGCTATGAACTCCCCACATACGGCAGGCTGCTTGGGCATGAGAACATGGGATGAAATACGTGTGCCATTTTCCGCACGTGCACGTCTTTCCTAAGATGTTTACCACGTGCTTCCTTTGATTCACGGCCGAATTATAAACTTCAGCTGTTTGCAAACGTGGGTCAAAATTAAAGACGACGTGACTCCAAGAACGACTTGTCCAGTCGTTGAACTTATTCCACGCATACGGAGACCAATCACTTTCGGTGTTAGCCATCGCTGCAGAGCACTCCGTAAATCGATTGCGAAAGTATTCAACGTATCGATGAAAGCTAAAGTCCACTATTGCTTTCGGAGGCAAACACCTCGTCCCTTTGAAAACTCCGTTAAGGGCCTCGGAGATATTAGTGGTCATCACCCCGTATCGGAATCCACCATCGTAAGCAAATGTCCACTGCTCTTTGTCAATCTTATCTAACCACTTCCAGGCCGGTTCATTGAGAACTTTAATGTGTTCCATAATGCGATTAAACTTCTCCAACGTGTGGGCCATTCCAGCTCAATGGCATAACTGTTTTAGGTCATTGTTCTTGAATTTAGTGTTGAAGTTTGATACGACATGGCGTAGACAAAACCGGTGTACACCATTCGACGGCCTAAACGCTGCTAATTCGCTTACCGCAGCCAATATTGCTATAACAAATTACGATCAATCGATTAAAAGGGTGTGAAATTAATACATGAATGTATGTAGGAAAATACAAATACCTCGATGACGATCAGAAATGAGGCATACACCTTGTTCATCCAACACGTGGATGTTAAGTAAGTTCAGGAACCAACGCCAAGAATGTCTGCTTTCCGTTGAAACAATGGCAAAAGTAAGGGGGAGAATATTTTGATTTGCATCGAGCCCAGATGCAATTAACATTTTATGCTCGTATTTGGAATATAAGTGTGTACCGTCAACGCAAACAACTCTACGACAATGCCTAAACCCATCAATACAAGGTTTGAAAGCCCAGAAAACATACCCCAATTTCTTCGCACCGGGGGCTTCAGTTGGAAGATTCAACCACTTGACGACCATGTCGGGGTTGTAACGTTTCAAAGCTTTCATGAAGATATGAAGTTGTTGGACTGAAGTTTCCCAGGTGCCGTAAATATTTTCTTTCGCCCTTTTGAGGCCATGCCACGCTTGAATGTATGAGATGTCGTACCCGGTATTGTCATCAGCTGCTTTACATTCTTTGGTAGAAATTGAGAATCTGTCTTCACTATTCAATCAACATTCTCACAATTGTGTTTCGCGAAATGTTACGGTGTGTTCTCGCCAACTCGTTCATGTAGCATGTGTGTGGCCCCCCATATATCGTAATCTTCCAATAACATTTTTTCGGTTTGAAGCATGCTCGTAACTTCCAGTGACAGTCATTGCTATGGTTGCATTTCACGCCCCATACGGTTTTGTTACTTTCTGAGACGTGAAACGCACGTCTAGCCACCCTGTAAGAATAATCGCGAACAGCTTCTTGTAAGTGAGCTTTGGTACTAAATGTCATACCGACTCTGAACCTGGGATTGTCCCTACTGTAAAAATCACCGCCGACCTCGTTGGCTTCTGGAGGCGCCATTTGATATGTTGAATAAAAAGGCACGGGTTGGTAAGGCGCACGAGCATCATCCGCCGGCAATGGAATGTCATTCTCGGGACCATCACTGTTTCCATCATCGTCGCTATCGTCGTTATCATCTGCGGGATCCGAAAAATCGTCCAGTGCACCACCAACGTCATCAGCTTCAGAGTCGCTAGCGTCACTATTTTGCAAGTCTTCGGGCACAGGCTCAGGTTGTGACACATTCGACATATTAGGAATATCACGACTGCTCGAAGGAATGTCTATATGAGGAGGGTGGAGTGAAAAATCACTCATTCCTTGAGTAACTGCCGTGAGATCAGGGAACGAGTGGCTGGAGGTGATGTTGGTGAACACGTCGGGTTCCTCTTCATTACGGTCGGGATGAACGTTCTCGCTGGCCTCGACAAACACTTCAATTAAATTAAGTTCCGCATCGGCATCCAAGAAGTACGATAGTTCCGCATCGTTTGAAATTTGAAAGAGCATCTAATAGAGTCGAGAATGCTGATAGTATTCATTCTTAACATGAACGGTTAAGGAGAAAAAACTGTTGTCGAGGCGAATAACCTATAGCATGCCCAGAAATTGAGCAAAGCTAGTGTCGCGACGAATTCGTCTAACAGAAATGGGTGGGATGCTGTAACGAATAGAGTTTGATTCGGTAATGATTTCGCCACCGTAGTAGATAGAGACTTGAATTTATGAGATATCATAATTTGAGGAGAAATTTAAATACTTCAAGTTGTTTTTTTACATATCAATGTATATGGAATTATAATACTTTATATAGGGAAAATCGTCGCATTTAATAAAAGCGACGTCGCATCTATTAGACGCGACGATTCTTCTGCAAAACATCGTCGCGGCCAAAGGACGCGTTTATTAAACGCGACGACGGGCCCAAATACGCTTATCGGCCCATTTAAAGCGATTAAACGAGCCAAATAGAGAATCGCATATAATCGGTGCGACGTCGCGGGTAATACCCGCAAATGACTCTATTTTAATAATAGGTGCCAAAAATGCCATATTTGATTAATTAATATTTTTTTTCGATTTATTTTGTTAAAAAAGCCCATTTTTACATTATAAAAGTCGATAACTTTCGTGCAAAGTCGAACAAATTGTAAACATAAAAAGGTCAAAGTTACGCATGTAACAGAAGCTTCATGAAAGTCAAGGTTGTTGACTGCTGCTTTAGACGAGCATTCACACGCACATGTATCGAAAAAGGTCAAATGCTATAAATGCCCAATAAAATTAGTCTTTTTTGGGAAAATGTGTTGCAATGTTTTGATGATTCCATTAAATCCACAGAGTAAGACTAAATACGGATTCTACACATAGAGTAAGACTATATATAAACGCATGAGATTGAATTTTGGCCTGCTCAATGACTCCATCCATGGTTCCGCCCCAAAGACATGCCATTATGCGTGTTGGACGATCATGTTCTGAAACCATGTGTTGCCCAAATGTTGGTCTGCTGCTTATCCCAAGATTGCCTAAGGTCAGTGGCGGAGCTAGAACTCTTTGCCAGTGGGGTCCACCTGGTCTTGGGTTCGAGAACCATTATAGCCGATATTCCTTTTTTTTTTTTAATGAAAGTTAGGTAAATTATTTTCTATTTGGGCACTACTTGGCCGAAGTAATTCTAGGCTTTTTATTTTTCAATGACTCTGGGCTCCCACACACTATGTCCATTACCATGTGATTCGAGAATATTCATTTCCTAGTGAGGTCCTTTGCATATATTTTTAATAAATCAGCGTTCCTATCATTACATTGGCTCAATACTGACTTCGCTAGTGCCTAAGGTTGTGCCATTTCTTGGCCTACCGGTTCATTATGATCTGTCATGTGCTGGCTCAGTCCTGCATTGGCCAACCAGTGTGCCCTCCAGCCTCATGTCTTGACTAGTCTGTTGGGAATATGCCCTCCAGTCGGTTCATTACGAGGATGAATGTAAATAGGGCGTAGACCTACGGGTGTGTTTGTTTCACCGTGATGCACAAACATCACCGTGATCCGCCATCACGGTTCTCATCACGATGTTTGTTTAGTCAACGTAATGAAGTATCACGTACGTGATTAAAACGGTTCATTATTTCGAGTTTTCGATCACGCCGAAAAAGCACCGTGATCCTCCATCACAGTGATGACGTGATATGTTTTGTTTTTTGGGACCAAATTAGCCCTAATATAAATTATACTATATCCTTTTAAAATAATAATATTTAAGAACTTATAATGTTTAAAATAATTTTTTTTAACGGTATAATATTTATATATTATAATATTTCAAATAAAGTATATTTAAATATTGTAATATTTGTACAACTGTAATATTGAAATATAATTTATTTTAACTATTATAATATTTAAATATTATTTACATGCTATAATATTATATTTAATAAAAATTATATTGTCATATTATAATAGTTATAATATATTATATATTAATACTATTAAAAGTATAATATTATAGTTAAATTAAATTATATTTCAAATAAATTATATTCAATATTATAACATTTAAAATAATTATATTTAAAAATTACGATATATATAATATTATACTTAAATATTATAATATTTTAAACACAATTTATTCTTAAATACTAGATAATTTAAAATAAATTATATTTTAAATTTTAATAGTATTAATATATATCACTTGGTGTTAATTATGTCATTTACGCAACATCACCCTATACATCACGTTGATTAAGCAAACACAATATTTAAATATCACATTGATTAACTAAATAAAATATCATCCCAAAACAAACACAGTGATGACATATTACCTTAATTGATAAACGTATATTTATACGTTTATCTCTATCATATTTAGGTCGTAACTTGGTTTATTTGAGTTATCTTGTACTTATATTAAAGAATATACCTATGTTTTGATATTGAAGGAGTATAAGATAACAATCGGGACCAATCGAGAGAATATGGGGCAAAAAAGACCAAGTTCACCAGACACACGGCTTCATTATGCACCAACACGGCCGTGTTTGATCACGCAGAAAGGATAGTAAGCCTCGGCGACCAAACACGGCTCCAACCAACCGACAACACGGCCATGTTCACAGACAACACGGCCACGTCAAGAACCAACACGGCCGTGCTTACTCCATTATTGTTCAAAGGTAAGCCTCGGCAAATTTACACGACCTTGAGCGACCATGTACACGGCCGTGTGTGGTTCATCAGTGAAAGAGGAAGCCTCGGCAGGTTTACACGATTTGTTGCTTTGGTATCGCAAACGCGGGACCTCAGACTGATTACACGGCCGTGTCTGTCGGTGTGTTAAGCCGTGTTTCATATTACTTTCTATATAAGCCGCACTTCTCAGCCCAGATCTGGATCTATATCGACATAACTCACTTCCAAAAGATAAAATACACCAAGGGACGTCTCAAGACCCATAGGAATCAATCAAAACGATTCCTAGGCGCTAAAGTGAAGATTCTCATTTTATCCAAGATCTAGCACAAAGGACACTGGATCTGCGTGGGCTCGTAAAATAGGAAAGATCTATGTATTCTCTATGCTTTATTTTGTATACGATTCGTAGATTTCTCTTAAGAATGAGTAGCTAAGCTTCTTATGTGCTCGGGATGAGATGAACGCTGGGAAGAGTTGTCGTTTGGGCGTAATAACACTCGTGAACACGTGACATTATTTATTTATCGTTTACGACATTGTTTCTTCGATTCAATATGCCCATGTGTTGTTTTGAAGGTCACATTTGATATGTCTTTGTATTGGTGTGACGCTTGGTAGACCGTTGAGGGCGAAAGCTAAAGAACGGTTAGTCCTTTCGTAAACGTTGGGAGTCGACTATAGGGCGAAAGCAAATAGTCGACCCTCGCTATAGGTAAACTAATATAAATCCTCGCGACCGTTTAGGGCGACAGCAAATTCGGGAGTGAAAAGAAATTACTGCGATTTAGTCATTATCTGCGTGGATACGGTGGTTTACGGCCTAGTCGACGATAGCTAGCGGGATTCGAAATCCCGAGCACATTCTTCTCCACTTGAAAAGTTACTTTTAAATCTTCAGTCTTATCTTAAGTTCTTTCATCGTGTTAGTTTGAGTTGTCGTGATCTAGTTCAAACATAAAAAAATCACAAACTACTTGTTAGACTAAATATCGAATTGATAGGTAATTACTAGTAATCAGTGTTATTCCTCGTGTTCGATACTCGGATACTCGCTATGCTATTCTACAAACGATAGGTACACTACCTATCGCGCGTGGTGCTAGTTTAACGTATTCGTTTTAATTATTACTTGACGTATGTGCACGAACCTCTACACCATATTTAAGAGCACATGCCATCGTGACCAAGTTTTTGGCGCCGTTGCCGGGGAATAGATTGATATTAGGAAAATCCGAGTTCGGTAATTTAGCCATTTACTTATTTGTTATTTAATTCTAGTTAATCAACGTTTCTTATCTGCAATTGTCGTTTGGTTTGTGTTTCGTTACCTAGCTAACGTGGTTCGTTGACTTTTTCAGGTACACTTATACGGTGAATGACCCGAAACCATCCATCGTATCCACTTGTTGAAGGATCTCCAAATTTTGAGCGTACATTGCGACGAAGTCTGAGACAAGAAACTTCCGAAAGTCATTCGTCCGACGAATCAATTCAGCTAGTTGATTACTCTCAGGACATCGCAAGCACCTCTCACCCAGAGACGTCAGTCGATAGTTCGGGAACACCGAAGGAGATGGCAGATCAAGAAGCTAATAACGAGGAGCAATCACTGCAAGATTTGCTCAAGAACGATACACTCGGTGGTACGGAGTCAGCAATTGCATACCACCGATCGCAATCAACAATTTTGAGCTGAAGAACTCATGGCTTCAAATGATATTCCAGACGGCTCAATTTGAGGGCAACTCTGAAGATGATCCGTACAAACACATCAAAGCATTCTTGGCGATTACGGACATCATCAAAATCAATGGAGTGTCGAATGATGCAATCAAGCTTATGTTGTTTCCATTCTCTCTCAAAGATAAGGCAAAGGAGTGGTTGGAGCTATTACCACCGAATCTATCACTACTTGGGACGAGCTGCGTGGGGCTTTTCTTGACTACTTTTTCCCGCAATCGAAGGTTCTCAGGTTAAAGACTGAAATTTCACTCTTTCATCAGAAGGACACGGAGAATCTTTACGAAGTATGGGAGAGGTACAAAGCGTTGTTGAAGAAATGCCCGCAGCATGGAATGACGAAGGCAGCAATCATCAATAGATCCTACGAGGCACTCAACGATCAAATGACTCATATGCTAGACGGTGCCGCAAACGGAGGACTTGTGAAGCTTAGTGCCACTGAAGCCTGGAATTTAATCGAAGAATATACGAGAAATAGCTTAATGCGAGGCAACACAAGAATGAGGGCGCCTGAAATGTTCGAAGTAAGCAACGATACAACGATGAATGCTAAGTTTGATGCTCTTCAACAGCAAATGGCCACGATGCAAACTCAACTTCAGACGGTGTTAAATGCTCTTATACCAAAGGGCGCTCAACCACAAGCCGTCAACGCTGTGATAACCCCGATGGCCGCAGCACCACCTCAACAAATACCATACATACCTCACTGCGGTAATTGTGGTGCAGCTCACGAGACTTCGGAATGTCAAGTCATACCACCCTTAGAGCATGTTGACTACATGGGCAATTACCAAGGCCAGAGGAGTTTTCAACCTCGAGCACACCCTAACATGTCCTACGGAATCAAGGCCAGCAGATGCAGAGGCAGTCCGGATTCCAGCAAAGACCACCACCGGGATTTCAATCTGGAGGATCGAGCAACCATTATCAAAATACAGCTCAAGGGTCGGGATCTAATGACATGAAGGAGATGAAGGGTATGATGGAGATTCTCCTCTCGAGCTTCAACAAGACCATTCAAGCCCATGAGAGCCGATTAACGAAGATGGAAGAACATTTCCAAACCATCGATCTACGAGCTCAAAACACGGATGCTTCAGTATGGAAATTGCAGCAACAAGTCGGCCAAATAGCGACACAATTGGCGGAACGACCTTAAAGTTCGCTCTCGAGCTATACTGAGACGAATCCAAGGGAACATTGCAAGGCCGTCACCTTAAGGAATGGGAAGAAATTGCAGGAGCGAGAGCAGCCAATGATGAAGCAACCCACAGAACAGGTTGATATTGAGGTCCACATCCAAGACGTTGAGAAAATCGAAGGTGAGAAACTCGAAAAGGCTGAAGCTAAAAGAGGAACGGAGGAGGAGACCCGTCGACCGCCGGTGAAGCCATATCAACCGAAGATCCCATATCCGGCTAGGTTGAAGAAGGATCGAGATGAGGAGCAATTTGGAAAATTTATGGGTATGTGTAAACAAATGCATATAAACTTACCGTTTGTTGAAGCTATTACGCAGATGCCTCGTTTCACGAAGTTCCTCAAGGACTTGCTCACCAACCGAAGGAAGCTTGAAGACGGTTCTACTGTGTGCCTACGAGGAGAGTGTTCAGTCATTTTACAAAGTAAAATGCCGAAGAAGCTTAAGGATCCAGGGAGTTTTACTATTCCTTGTCTTATAGGAGATGTTGTTGTTGAACGTGCATTAGCCGACCTAGGAGCTAGTATAAATTTGATGCCTTATTATATGTTTAAGAGATTAGGTTTAGGCGAGCCAAAAACCACTAGGATGAGCCTCCAATTGGCTGATAGATCCTTAAAATACCCTCGCGGTGTTATCGAGGATGTCCTAGTGAAAGTGGACAAGTTCATAATTCCCGCCGATTTCGTCATTTTGGATATGGAGGAAGATGAAAATATTCTTCTTATCTTAGGTCGACCATTCTTGGCCACTGGTGAAACCATGATAGATGTTAGAAATGGTACTTTGACCTTGACGGTTGATGGCGAGAAAGTGACTTTCAACATGACAGATTCTATGAAAAGTCCTAGCTCACTTGACGATAAGTGTTATTACTTGGATATCTTTGAACATGATTTTATCTTTTCTGTGCAAGATCTGTAGCAGGTTTTTGGCGGGGGCGATACACAATCATCCATGATGGTGGCCACCGATGAGTGCGAAGAAGATTATGACGAGCTTGTGACTGAAGTCCACGAAAGTAAAGAGGAGGACAAAGAAAAGAGCTCGATCGAAGAGCCACCTGTCCTAGAGTTGAAACAATTGCCCGAACATCTCGAATATGCATTTCTAGAAGGCAAGTCGAAGCTACCAGTGATAATATCATCAAGTCTCGACGACAGGCAAAAAGACCAGTTGTTGAAGGTGCTGCGAGAGCACTAAAAGGCCTTAGCATGGAAGATATCCGACATTCAGGAGATTAGCCCAAGCTTCTACACATAAGATTCTCATGGAGGATGACTTCAAACCTGTCGCCCAACGGCAAAGGAGGCTAAACCCCAACATGAAGGATGTCGTGAAGAAGGAGGTCATTAAGCTACTGGATGCCGGAGTGATCTACCCGATCTCAGATAGTGCATGGGTGAGTCCCGTCCAAGTGGTTCCAAAGAAGGGAGGCATGACGGTCGTTCCCAACGAAAAGAACGAGTTGATTCGGACGAGAACCGTACTGGATGGCGTGTGTGCATCGACTACAGAAAATTGAACGATGTCACGAGAAAGGATCATTTTCCTTTACCCTTTATTGATCAAATGCTTGAAAAGTTATCATGACATGCATTTTACTTTTTTCTTGATGGCCTGTCAGGTTACTTGCAGATTCCAATAGCTCCGGAAGACCAAGAGAAAATGACATTCACCTGTCCGTTTGGTATGTTTGCTTATCGACGGATGCCATTTGGTCTTTGTAATGCCCCAGCCACGTTTCAGCATTGCATGATGGCGATTTTCGACGAATTGGTGGGCGAAATCATGGAGGTGTTCATGGATGATTTCTCAGTTTTTGGTACCTCTTTCGATGCTTGTCTAATTAATCTTAAATGTGTGTTAGCACGCTGTGAAGAGACTAATCTAGCACTTAATTGGGAAAAATGCCATTTCATGGTTCGAGAGGGTATAGTATTGGGACACAAGATTTCTTCTAAAGGAATCGAAGTGGATCGGGCTAAGGTAGAGACGATAGAAAAGCTACCTGTTTCCTCGAACGTGAAATCTGTTAGGAGTTTCCTAGGCCATGCAGGATCGGAGATTCATTAGAGACTTTTCGAAAATTGCACGACCTATGTCTAAGCTGGTAGAAAAAGATGCTCCATTTGACTTTAATGACGAATGCGTTAATGCTTTCAATTTGCTTAAGGAAAAGATGATCTCTGCACCTATTGTGGTTGCTCCCGATAGGGGGTTACCTTTTGAACTTATGTGCGATGCTAGTGACTACGCAGATGGAGCTGTACTGGGACAGCGGAAGGATAAATACTTTCGGCCGATCTACTATGCGAGTAAGACATTGGACTCAGCCCAATGCAACTACACTACCACCGAAAAGGAGCTTCTCGCTGTCGTATTCGCCTTCGACAAATTCAGGTCATATCTTATTTTGACTAAGTTGTTTTTACTGACCATTCTGCATTGAAGTATTTGCTAGCGAAGCCAGACGCCAAGCCGTGGCTTACTCGATGGATCTTGCTCCTTCAAGAATTTGATATCGAGATCCGCGACAAGAAGGGTGCTGAGAAAGTGTTAGCAGATCACCTCTCTCGACCAGAGGAATCTGAGATACTGAACCCCGACAACAAAACGATCCACGACACGTTCCCAGAGGAACATCTATACGCCATAAAAGTGGTAAATGAAGAAGTCCCGTGGTTTGCAGATTTTGCTAATTATCTTGTTGCGAGGATCCTACCAAAAGAGTATACAAGTCAACAAAAGAAGAAATTATTTTCCGACTTGAAATACTACTTTTGGGAAGACCCTTTTCTTTTCAGGAGATGTGCAGACCAAGTCATTCGACGTTGTGTTTCTTTCCCGGAAACAATTAAGATTATCGAGCATTGCCACAGCGGACCTGCCGGAGGACACTATGCAGCCAATCGCACTGCACAAAAGGTGTTAGAATGTGGATTCTACTGGCCGATGATCTTTTAAGGATGCTCATAGGTACGTTGACACGTGTGATCAATGTCAACGAGCAGGTAATATCTCAAAACACGATGAAATGCCCTAGAACTTATTTTAGTATGCGAAGTATTTGATGTTTGGGGCATCGACTTTTTGGGCCCTTTTCCTAGCTCGTACAATAATAACTATATTATTGTGGCTGTTGATTACGTGTCTAAGTGGGCCGAGGCCCAAGCCCTACCCACTAACGATCGAGAGTCGTTGTTAAATTCTTACGAGCGTTGTTCTCACGGTTCGGGACACCTAAATGCATCATTAGTGATAGGGGTACTCATTTTTGTAACACCCAATTTGAACGAACCTTAGAAAAGTATGGTGTTAAACATAGTGTCTCTACCCCCTATCATCCTCAAGCTAGTGGTCAAGTGGAGGTTGTAAATCGGGAGCTGAAACGCATCCTAGAGAAAACCATAGACGGGAACCGACGAAACGAGGAACGAACTTTGGGCTTACAGAACGGCATACAAGACACCCATAGGTACTACACCGTATAAACTAGTTTACGGAAATACGTGTCACCTTCCCGTCGAATTAGAACATAAAGCCTATTGGGCAATTAAGTCAGTAAATCTTGATTTGGAGCGAGCCGGTGAAAAACGTAAGCTCCAAGTCAATGAGCTTGATGAGTGGCGTTTATCGGCATACGATAACGCAAGAATGTATAAAGAGCGTTCAAAGGCTTATCATGATAAAAAGATTAAGCAACGGAGAGAATTTCGAGAAGGGGATCAAGTACTCCTCTTTAATTCTCGAGTTAGGCTCTTTCCCGGAAAGTTGAGATCGCGTTGGTCTGGACCATTCATTATTACTCGTGTTTTCCCGTACGGTACTGTCGAGATTTATAATGATGAACAGGGAACTTTCAAGGTTAATGGCCAACGTTTGAAGCACTATTTCGGAGGCGAGAAAGCACCAAGTGATAACGAGGTCATGTACATCGACTTCAACCTAGGGTAAAGCGTGAAAAGGTACGTCCGGCTTACGACGTTAAAGAAGCGCTTCTTGGGAGGCAACCCAGGTATTTGTATTCACGTTTACTTTACTTTATAACTTAAGATTAGTTGTATTTCACGTTTATTTATCACTATTAATAATAATAATAATAATAATAATAATAAAAGGGGAGTTGAATGATAGAGATGCAAAATGAGCGTGGTGACATAACGATTACATCGATGGACATCGTGTTACAACCCGATACATAAAAGCTTGGAAGCTAAACCTTCCTTGCTTTAGTAAGCACGATTACATAGTGATTATATGCAAGTACAATGCGTAACGACCCACGCCACAAAAACGGTGATTGCAACCCCGAGCAAACAGAAAAGGATGAATAACTCAAGCTTGAGCCTTTCTAGACTTTCCATCCTGAAGGTTTCTTGAGGGATGTTCTCACGTTCTGCATCTTCTCCGAAATTATACATTGCGAAGCTTAAAAGATATAATCGGAGAAGATTTATGTTGTGGTGCAGTAAAGCCTACAACTACACATCCTATTTATAGGCATGAGCGCAACGAAATGATAAGGCATCATTAATTTCGCAATCCAATTTTTCTTCAAAACGCCGTCTTTTGATTTGTGGAAAGCGGCGCCATTATGAACAAAATTGGATTTGCCTTTTTCGTTACAAAATCATATCCATAATTCCTATAAAAGATTTTGATGTCCATGCGTTATGTCACACCTAACAATAGTTCCGCTCAAGTTAATGTCAGTACCATATTTACGTGCCCAACTATTATAGACCTACGTCAAGGTTGGTACGTTGTAACAATGATAGAGCACGGTACGATGAAACTTAAGCACAACCTCTATCTAATATAAAACGGCCGTGTTTTACATGCCAACACGGCTAGATCCAAAGAAACACCGTGAAAGGATTGGGCGCTTCGATTAAAAAAAAAAAAAAAACAACACGGTGTAATATTTTCACAACACAGCCATGTTCAACCACGATGATCAAGCCGCGGCTATGGAACACGGCTAGAAGGCGACAAACACGGCCGTGTGCCCTTCATAAAATTTTTTAAAAAAAATAATAATACCGCGCACTTTTAACACGGCCTGTGTGGTAAAAATACACGGCCGTGTAGTGCTGAGAGCCTCGGTAGAAATTAACACGGCCACAATTTCTACTCACACGGCCGTGTGAAGATATGGCTGAAGATTTTGAAGCCTCGGCGGATCTACACGGCCGTGTTGGTTACCATATTTAAAAAAAAAAATTAATTAAAACTGAAAAAAAAAAACGCGCGATGGTAACACGGCCGTGTGTATCGCGAATTCAACATTAAAACCATTAAAATGGGTCGAACGAGCTCATTTGACACACACATATGCACACAACCGCGCGCTACCACATCCCACACCCACAACGCACACGAAAATCATCGATTTCAAGTGTATTAACTCCGAAAACATCTTCTAGAACGTAGACACACATCTCAACTACGCGAGAAACTCAAATCTAAGTGGGAAAGGTTTGATTTGCTCATTAACCCTAAATTTTCAAATTTTAAGATTTCTTGAAATTCGCCTTAGTAAATGTCTTGATTAATGATTGTTGGGTTAAAGCTACGTTGTAGACACCTTGGGCAAACCAATTTCATCGATTTTGTTGGTTTAATTTCGCCCCTCTCTATATGCATTGAAGGTGTTCGATGAAATGTCAAACCCAAAATTTTTATATTGATGCTCAATTTACGAATTTCTTATTTCATAAATGGTGTTGATTTTCGACTTGGACTTGCCTAATTCCATTTTAATGCTTGACATGCTCATATGATTTTGATTTTATATATTCATTGGAATTTGACGTGCTCGTTCAATGCTTACGAAAGTTTGGTCGAGTCGAGATGGTTAATCTATTATGTTATTTCTCGAGACTCATTTTAAGTTTTGCAGGTACAATGTCTCGTAGAAATCCCTCTCGTGCTAGCTCATCTCGTAACCCGAACACTAGTCCACCACCACGCAGTCGGCGTCGAGCAAATACCGAACCAAGCAAAGATTTGCTTGCGGCCATGACCAACTTCGCCGATGATCCCCGAGAGCAACGTTACGAGAGAGGGAATGGCATTCATGCAGACCGATCGACTTCACCGAGAGACGCTCGAGCACCTCCACATCGTCTAACAAGTCGATAATTACCTCTCCAATAGTAGTTGGGACGCCCTCTTCAGCATCGACGAAGAGGCTTACGAAGAGCTCACTCTCGAGTTCCTCACCACCTTCTCCTTTAACGAACACGCCTATAGAAAAACGGAGTCAAATTCCGTGCATTCAATAGGGAGAGGGTGACGGATGTCGACTCTCTTTGTAAGGCCTAGGGATGTGAAGTTCCAAGAATTCAAAACGCCAATGACCCCCATCCAAATGATCACTACAAGCATGTTCTCGTCAAGAAAGCCGAGAGGAACGCGCGTTGGCACGCGATGATTCGCCCGTGGGGACCAAACGAAGTTGCGCCCGAGTATAAAAGTACACAATCGAAGGCCTCCTCGTTGCAAGCACCGGGACTAAGGTACATTCATCGACTCTTTTCTACCTCTGTCACCCCACGAGGAGAGTCCAACGGTGTCGTCACCCTCCGGGATCTCTTCAACCTTTCTCGGATGTTCAATGAGCATTAAGTCCACCTTGGGATCGCCATGACACTCAGCTTTAGGAAGCAGTCCGAGGCACACGAGAACAGGAAGATTGCCGTGGGACCGTTCATCACTAAGGTGGTGAAAGGTTTGGGGTATTGGCCGGTGAATGCTCCGGAAATGACAAGTTGGCGGGTGGAAGTCATTGAACGCCAAGATGTTGTGTAGGATGAGGATGATCTCGAAGCTACCGGGATGGGTCAAGGAGAACTACTTCTATCAATGGCACGAGAATTATCGCCACCACACCGACATCCCACAACCCTTTGCCATCGAAGGTCCGATACCGGCGCCAATCGACCCCACATTCGAAGGACTTTCACACTCGGCCGGCCCTTCCTCATTCGCCCTTAGAGGATCATCCGGCGTCGACCCCTACATGAGAGCTGCAGACTTCGACTACCGTTTCAATGCCTTCCGCGAAGATATAGCCCAACAGCGAGCTCAGGATCGACAATACTACGAGGAGACACGAGCTCAGGACCAACAATATTACGAGGCGGCTCGGAATGCGGATAGGGAAGAGAATGCAGCTGCTCATCGCCGCCACGAGAAGGAGCAACGAAAGCTCCAAAAGAGGCAGGACCGTCAGGAGAAGGCGATGAAGAAGGTGCAAGACGCCTTGAAGTTGCTCGCGGAGTCTCGTAAGCTCGTTGACCAAGGAGATGAATCATCGTCCAACGACGATGATTCCCACGAGTAATCCCCCGAGCCCGAATTCTAGTTTCATTTTATCTTTATGTTGTTTCTTTTGTGAACTTTACATGCTTCCATGTACTTTTCTTTAATGCATATTATCACTTGCTAGACCATTACGCTTTGGTAATATTTGTTTTGACGTCTTTTTATTTCTTTTCACTTTCCACGTCAGGAAATTTCACGAGTGAACGTCCAAACGATACCTACGTGACGCTGTTGGGAAAGGTACCCGGTTTGTACCCGAGACGCAACGCCCCGGGATACGGTGCCGAATAAAATTTTTTCCGGGTTCCTTCGCAGCTCGGATCGAAAACTCTAATCACGTTGACACGTAATAGGGCGGGTCATACCCGTGAGAGATTACCTTTGAAGCGAGTGGCAGCTCCTCGTTGATTGCGTCGTCGGCCGCGGTCGTGTTGGGTATCGTCTAGATCGTCACGCCGACCTCGCAGTGTACCACGGTTTCGATTCTCCGAAGATGGCTAGAGAGAATTGATCCGTCACTCGGGAGAGTGGTTTGCGTTTGTGTGTTCGTGTTTCGATTCTCGGGTCGAGAAATTTCGCGTCGATTCTCTTCCCGTGTCTCTTTTTTTTTTGACGAGGGTCTCACCCTTATTTATAGTAGGGGAGGACGAAATTTTCAGCCCTAAACAAGGCTAAAATCTCGAAATATTTGTTCCTAAATATGAGAGATATTCTTGCCAAAATATCTCTCCTAATTGAATTCAAAATTTCTATTAAAGGAACATACTATAAATAGAAAACTAACTAAGATATTAAAATATCTTTAAATATGCTAAATAAATTTCGAAATTTATATAAAATATAAATTCGAATTTTAGTTTTAATAAATAATATTCCAAATATTTTTATTACCATATTTGTAAATTACGAAAATACCCTTTAAGGCATTTTTCGAATTTCTCGGCTTAGGGTTGAATTCCAATTCTTCCCTCAAGTCTTTCTAAGCACTTAGTCAAGCCTAAGTCTTAAAGTTAGTTTCATATGAAGTCCGGTCCACTTAACGACCCCGAGGCCCAATAAGGCGTGGCATAACGACCCGAGGCCCGTTAAGGCCCAAAACACAATCTCTCCTTCTCGGTACACATTGATGATCCTTTTTAAGCCCGACTCTCTAGGTTCGACTCAATCGACAAGGGAGGAATCCAAGAGTCCGGTAGCTGCCTAGCCAATCCCGCAGTACCGGACAAATCCCGACTTGAGCACGAATTTCGAACTAGTCTCATTCCAGAACCTAACTATAGATTATAGTACTACGTACAAACCCTTCAGCTGTGTCCCGTAGAGTGAGAGCCATGGTATTTGTCAAACTCACTAAACTCGATACTATGATAAAATGACACGAGGTAAATTACCAAACTACCCTCCATGTCTAACATGAGTTAGTTTAATACCTTGGCCAAGGATTTTGTAATTTTCCGTCGTCATTCTCATAGGACACTTGTCTCGATTACTTGCGAGACTGTGAATCCGTACTCGGCGGTCTAAGCCCGGCAATCACAAATATCCATCAAGACCGCATCTGTCCCGCTGACCCATGCAATCGGATCTAGCGAAACCAGTGATAGTCAAGACTTCAAAGTCAACTCCGTCAAAGTCCCTTTCGGTCTAAGGTTCAAGCAGACTACTATAGTTTTTGTCGTCGATCATTGACACTCCTTGAGTAATAAGCCATGTTTGATCGTACGACCTGCGAGTCAGTGTCCATGAAACGATTCAATCCCTTGATTCGACTCGTATCACAAGTCATGACTTCCGTTTCCAAGCGGTATATCGGCACACGATAAGTCATCTACAAATAAGCCATGATTGGTTTTCCAGCACCCAACTGAAACCTAAGGCTTATGGACATTTTATGTTCGAGGTTAAGAGTCCACTGGTGCCTTCCTCTCTCGTACCCATCGAGAACAGTGACTCAACTCGACACATTTGGATTTATTCATTTATTGCTTTACCCGATGCTAAGTAAAGAACTCATATAACCAATAAACGAATAATGCCTTTATTAATACGCAAAACAATGTTTGATTACATTGACAATCGAATGATAAATAAGCTAATGCCCTATACATATCCAATCCTCGTATAGCATTCGAGGGCATATCCCTAACAGATGCAATATGTTGAACCCAATCAAACCATCAAGTGTGGGGAGGAGGACTTGCTGCTCAAACTCCAACAACACACCATGGTCATGGATTCATTAAGTCAGGGGAGTTCACGCATTTAAATAAATTAATCTTTCCATTTGTTCTTTTAATTAATACGTCGGGGCGACGTATTTCTTGTTAGGGATATGCCCTCGAATGCTATACGAGGACTGGATATGTATAGGGCATTAGCTTATTTATCATTCGATTGTCAATGTAATCAAACATTGTTTTGCGTATTAATAAAGGCATTATTCGTTTATTGATTATATGAGTTCTTTACTTAGCATCGGGTAAAGCAATAAATGAATAAATCCAAATGTGTCGAGTTGAGTCATTGTTCTCGATGGGTACGAGAGAGGAAGGCACCAGTGGACTCGTAACCTCGAACATAAAATGTCCATAAGCCTTAGGTTTCAGTTAGGTGCTGGAAAACCAATCATGGCTTATTTGTAGATGACTTATCGTGTGCCGATATACCGCTTGGAAGCGGAAGTCATGACTTGTGATACGAGTCGAATCAAGGGATTGAATCGTTTCATGGACACTGACTCGCAGGTCGTACGATCAAACATGGCTTATTACTCAAGGAGTGTCAATGATCGACGACAGAAACTATAGTAGTCTGCTTGAACCTTAGACCGAAAGGGGCTTTGACGGAGTTGACTTTGAAGTCTTGACTATCACTGGTTTCGCTAGATCCGATTGCATGGGTCAGCGGGACAGATGCGGTCTGATTGCCGGGCTTAGACCGCCGAGTACGGTTTCGCTAGATCCGATTGCATGGGTCAGCGGGACAGATGCGGTCTTGATGGATATTTGTGATTGCCGGGCTTAGACCGCCGAGTACGGATTCACAGTCTCGCAAGTAATCGAGACAAGTGTCCTAAGAGAATGACGACGGAAAATTACAAAATCCTTGGCCAAGGTATTAAACTAACTCATGTTAGACATGGAGGGTAGTTTGGTAATTTGCCTCGTGTCATTTTATCATAGTATCGAGTTTAGTGAGTTTGACAAATTCCATGGCTCTCACTCTATCGGGACACAGCTGAAGGGTTTGTACGTAGTACTATAATCTATAGTTAGGTTCTGGAATGAGACTAGTTCGAAATTCGTGCTCAAGTCGGGATTTGTCCGGTACTGCGGGATTGGCTAGGCACTACCGGACTTGGATTCCTCCCTTGCCGATTGAGTCGAACCTAGAGAGTCGGGCTTAAAAAGGATCATCAATGTGTACCGAGAAGGAGAGATTGTGTTTTGGGCCTTAACGGGCCTCGGGTCGTTATGCCACGCCTTATTGGGCCTCGGGGTCGTTAAGTGGACCGAAGTCGGACTTCATATGAAACTAACTTTAAGACTTAGGCTTGACTAAGTGCTTAGAAAGACTTGAGGGAAGAATTGGAATTCAACCCTAAGCGAAGAAATTCGAAAAATGCCTTAAAGGGTATTTTCGTAATTTACAAATATGGTAGTAAAAATATTTGGAATATTATTTATTAAAACTAAAATTCGAATTTATATTTTATATAAATTTCGAAATTTATTTACCATATTTGAAGATATTTTAATATCTTAGTTAGTTTTCTATTTATAGTATGTTCCTTTAATAGAAATTTTGAATTCAATTAGGAGAGATATTTTGGCAAGAATATCTCTCATATTTAGGAACAAATATTTCGAGATTTTAGCCTTGTTTAGTGCTGAAAATTTCGTCCTCCCCTACTATAAATAAGGGTGAGACCCTCGTAAAAAAAAAAAAGAGACACGGGAAGAGAATCGACGCGAAATTTCTCGACCCGAGAATCGAAACACGAACACACAAACGCAAACCACTCTCCCGAGCGACGGATCAATTCTCTCTAGCCATCTTCGGAGAATCGAAACCGTGGTACACTGCGAGGTCGGCGTGATGATCTAGACGATACCCAACACGACCGCGGCCGACGACGCAATCAACGAGGAGCTTCCACTCGCTTCAAAGGTAATCTCTCACGGGTATGACCCGCCCTATTACGTGTCAACGTGATTAGAGTTTTCGATCCGAGCTGCGAAGGAACCCAAAAAAAATTTTATTCCGCACCGTATCACGGGGCGTTGCGTCTCGGGTACAAACCGGGTACCTTTCCCACTAGTGGTATCAGAGCCAGGGCTCGTGATCGGAATCATAATATGATTAAATCGAAACGAGACTCGTGGGAGACGATCAAAAAGCCAACGCACTAGGCGCGTGGGGCTGCTCGATGCGTCGCTTGCCAACCCACGATCACCATACCGCTCGACGGGGTCGAAGGGACCACCGCCGAGACGCTGTGACACGCAGACAGCCGCACGCGCAACCGCGCCGTGCGACGGCGTATCCGCTGCCGCGGGTTCGGGCAACGAAGACCCGAACCACCGCACCGCTGTCCGATGGTTGTGCCACCTCTGACGGCAGCGCCAGCGGCGCGCGGACAGCCGCGTACCCGCACGAAACTGCAGCCTCCGGGACACGACGGCCGCTTAGGGTTTTTCACCCAAAAACCCTAACGGGCCTTTTTATCGGGCCTGGCCCATTTAAGGCCCAAATTGTCGGTTTCGGTTAGAATTCATGAAATTGTCAACGTGCTCGTTATGATTATGATTTAAGGCACACTTCCGAGTTAAGGATTTCTATTTGGTTTTCCGGGTTATTTGTTAAGGGTCTGTCCCCCCGGGTTGTATTTGTCTTTTACGGGTTGTTTGGGACTGATGATTCCCCCGTGTTGTACTTCAAAGTCTTTATTAGATTAGGCTTAGTTTAGAATACACGAAGCTGTTCGACGGTTGACGACTCCCCGGGAGAAGATGACTTGGTGGACGATCGACGACTTGGAGGCCGTTCGAATGATGAAGGGCGATTGTCGACTTCAAAGCCCATACGGAGAACCGATGATTTTTTGAAGCCACATACACATAATTCACGTAATAGGGCTAGAATATAAATAACCCGTTCGTGTTGCCTTGTAGTTTATTTTCCTAGGGTTTATTTACTACTTACGTGCGTGTCGATTTGTGAAATGATATGCATGCTTTATGTGCTCTTATGTGAAAAAGTTTTTTTCTCCTGTTTGATAAATACTAAGTGAGAAAAGGAATTGTGTTCCTGTCTTCTATCATGCTTGAGATGTCTGGTGTTAGGGAGTTTGTACGGTTTGTTCCGAGTAAGTTGGCGCCGTACATCAAGCCCTAACATTAGCGTTTCGGGTTCGTTTGACGACGCTCACCATAGCATATTCCGCCCCACGAAGCGTAAGGCAGCAAAGCGGAATTCAAATGTGCGGTTAGAGCATAAGTTGATTAGGTTGCACTTAGACAGTTATACCCAAAATGCAGGGTTAGCCGTGAGGGTCACTGACTGAGACCAAGATAGTTGAAATACTCATAGGATGGGTTCGAGTGAAACTCGACTTCGATCGATTAGGCATGCCAAATATTGCGTTAAAGGCTGAGGCATGTCTAATCGAGTCGGGGACCTCAACTCCACTATGAAACTACTCAACGAAGTTTCCGAAATTCTTAAATCGGGAGAATAGAATTTTCGAGAAAAATAGTGGGAGTCAAGCGAAACGAAAAGTCCGTGTTTGCGCTTGATGAATGATAGAATAAACCTAACTATGTGATCTTTATCTTCTGCAGAGTTATTTTCTTTCTAATTACTATGACGAATCTTTTAAACATGCTGCTTGAAAAGAACCGTTTGGTAGGACCAAACTACGTGGACTGGCTCCGTAACCCCAGGATAGTTCTAGGTATGGAGTCTTTGACTTATGTCCTCGATTCCCCTACACCGCAAGTCCCAGGGACTGATGCGAGTGACGACGACCGGGCTGCGTATGTCAAGTGGCAAATAGACGAGCCAAAGGTCAAGGGCTATATACTCCTATCCATGAGCAATGAGTTGCAGCGAAGCCACTCGGAAATGGAAGTGGGGGCCATTTTGCTTCATTTGAAGGAGCTCTTTGGTGAACACTCCAGGAGTGCTCGCTACTCTTTGACAGAGCAACTGTTTCATTGCAAAATGGATGAGGGCAGCGACGTTAGAGAATATGTGCTAAAAATGATCGGTTTGATCGAGAGACTCGATGCACTCGACTTCCTCATGGACAATGAGCTCCAAAACGATCTCGTGCTCCAGTCACTGCCGACTTCCTTTAAACCCTTCATTGTGAATTATAATCTGAATAGGGTCGAGATGACATTACCTGAGTTGATGAACCAGTTGTCAACGGCCCAAACTCAGATGAAAAAGATAAAGGGAAAGGAAGTGGCTCTTGTTGCGACTTATAAGACTCGGAAGTCGATTAGAAAGAAAAAGTCGGACAAGCCCATTAAGCCCAAGGGAGGAGTTTCAAAAGGCATGGCCAAGAAAAACGTGTCTAAAGGCGCCAAGCCCACGGACAAATGCCTTCAGTGCAATGAGCTCGGCCATTGGAAGCGCGATTGCCCGAAGCTAGCCGCCTCAGGTGGAAAAGAAATCGAGAGGTCATTTAGAAACTAATTGTTCTATGTTATTGCTTTCTGATTGTTTAGTATTGCCCAGAGGGCTTAAGAATATTATTTCTATTCCCGTTTTGCGGAAACGGATATGAGTCCGCTTTAGTAATAATATTTGCGATATTTATTTTGGAAATAAATGCGTCGGAGTGCAACTTTACTTAACGGATTATATTATCTAAATGTCAAAAAGATAAAACTGAATCTGTGAACACAATTACCAACAAACGAAATTAGGACCAATATGAGACAATTGTGGCATCTTCGACTTGGTCATGCAGGAGATCAAAAATTCGTGAGTTGGAGAAAAATGGCATGATTAAGCCATTGGGTTCGGACCCTTATCCGACTTGCGAATCGTGTATCCTGGAAAGATGACTAAGTCTCCCTTTACCGGGACTTCCAAAAGCCACAGAACTTCTCACTTTGATTCATACAGACGTTTGTGGGCCATTCGGGAAGCGGCTCGAGGTAATTCCACTACTTATTACCTTCACCGATGATCATTCAAGATTTGGGAAGGTATATCTTATGAGATACAAGTCTGAAGCCCTTGATAAGTTCAAGGAATATAAGGCTTTAGTAGAAAAACAAACTGGGAATCATATAAAGGCCATTCGATCTGATCGAGGTGGCGAGTACATGAGTCTCGAGTTTGACGAGTTCTTGAAAGAGAACGGGATCATTTCACAGATGACACCGCCGGGAACACCACAATTAAATGGTGTGTCCGAACGCAGAAATCGAACGCTGTTGGACAAGGTTCGATCAATGCTAAGTTACACAGACCTGCCACTGTCGCTGTGGGGTCATGCGTTATTAACCGCAACGCACGTTTTAAACCGAACCCTTCTAGTTCTGTCGACCAGATCCCTTATGAAATATGGACTGGTAGAAAGCCGAGCTTGAACCACATAAGAATATGGGGTTGCCCCGTTTGTGAAAAACTCAAGACAGAAAAATTGGAATCGAGAGCTGTGAAAGGACGTTTTGTCGGGTATCCTGAGGATTCCATGGGATACCAATTTACTTCCACGACGATCAGAAAATCGTTGTAGCCCTTCAGGCTCACTTTCTCGAAGAAGAGTTCGTTCGAGAAGGTGGAGTGGGTCGTGAAGTAACTCTTGGAGAAACGACAGAAACGATTTCAAAAACTCCAGTGTTAGAAGACACCTTAGAGCAGTCCAAGACGCAATCAGAGTTGCGCAGGTCTGGTAGAGTATCTCGCCAGCCTGAGAGATATGGAATGGTACACGTCGAGAACGGGGATGCTGCGACGGGGGGTAACGTCGGGGACGACCCCGCTACCTATGACCAGGCAATGACGGATATAGACTCCGTAAGATGGCTTGAAGCTATGCAAGTCGAAATGGATTCAATGCACGAAAATCAGGTCTGGACACTTGTTGATCTCCCCGATGGTTTTAGACCCATTGGGTGTAAGTGGATCTTCAAGAAAAAGATTGGATCAGACGGACTGGTGGATACATACAAAGCTAGGCTTGTAGCGAAAGGTTATAGTAAAAAAGAAAGAATTGACTATGAGTAAACCTTTTCGCCCGTTGCGATGATGAAGTCCATTCGGATATTACTTGCGATAGCAGCGTATAACGATTATGAGATCTGGCAGATGGATGTGAAAACCGCGTTCCTAAATGGATACCTCAAGGAGGAAATATATGGAACAGCCAAAGGGTTTTACATCACAAAAGGATGCTCATAAAGTATGCAAATTGAATAAGTCAATTTACGGACTTAAACAAGCCTCTAGGAGCTGGAATCTTCGGTTTGATGAAGTAGTTAAGAGCTACAGATTCATAAAGAACGAAGATGAACCATGCGTCTACAGAAAAAGCAGTGGGAGCAAGATATCGTTCCTCGTATTGTACGTCGATGACATCCTTTTGATAGGAAACGATATTGGGATGCTCTCGATGGTGAAAGCATGGCTTTCAACCGAATTCTCCATGAAAGACTTGGGAGAAGCGACCTACATCCTAGGAATTCGTGTCTATAGGGATAGAACGAATAAGATGTTAGGGCTCTCCCAAGCCCTATACTTAGAAAAGGTCCTGAAACGATATAACATGGACAATTCTAAGAAAGGGTTCTTACCTATGGGGCATTGGATACATCTCTCCAAAGCTATGTGTCCTCAAAGTGAGGCAGATAGAAAAGAGATGAATGGAATCCCCTATGCATCCGCAGTGGGTAGCTTGATGTACGCGATGCTTTGCACGCGACCGGACATAGCATACGCTGGAGCATAGTCAGTCGATTTCAAGCCAACCCGGGTAAAGAACACTGGACAGCAGTCAAGAATATCCTCAAGTATCTTAGAAGAACAAAGGATATGATGCTGGTCTATGAAATGGAGAATTAGAAGTGGAAGGATATACGGATTCGGATTTCCAGTCAGACGTGGACGACCGAAAATCCACTTCAGGTTTCGTCTTTACACTCAACGGTGGACAGTATCTGGAAAAGTTCCAAGCAGAGCACAACTGCTGATTCCACCTGCGAGGCTGAGTACATAGCCGCCTCAGAGGCAGCTAAAGAAGGAGTTTGGATGAGAAAGTTCTTGGAAGAACTGCAAGTGGTTCCATTGCCGAAAAACCACTGCCACTGTGGTGCGACAATAGTGGTGCAATCGCGCAAGCGAAGGAACCAAGATCTCACAGTAAATCCAAACACATAGAAAGAAAATACCACGTGTTACGTGATTCGTTGAGAGTGGCTACATAGTCGTCCAGAAGATTGCGACTGCGGACAACGTGGCCGACCCATTCACCAAGCCTTTATCTCAGGCAGTGCTGAACAAACATCTCGAGAAGATGAGTATTAGATACAACAGCGCATGGCATTGAGTGCAAGTGGGAGATTGTTAGGGATATGCCCTCGAATGCTATACGAGGATTGGATATGTATAGGGCATTAGCTTATTTATCATTCGATTGTCAATGTAATCAAACATTGTTTTGCGTATTAATAAATGCATTATTCGTTTATTGGTTATATGAGTTCTTTACTTAGCATCGGGTAAAGCAATAAATGAATAAATCCAAATGTGTCGAGTTGAGTCACTGTTCTCGATGGGTACGAGAGAGGAAGGCACCACTGGACTCTTAACCTCGAACATAAAATGTCCATAAGCCTTAGGTTTCAGTTGGGTGCTGGAAAACCAATCATGGCTTATTTGTAGATGACTTATCGTGTGCCGATATACCGCTTGGAAGCGGAAGTCATGACTTGTGATACGAGTCAAATCAAGGGATTGAATCGTTTAATGGACACTGACTCGCAGGTCGTACGATCAAACATGGCTTATTACTCAAGGAGTGTCAATGATCGACGACAAAAACTATAGTAGTCTGCTTGAACCTTAGACCGAAAGGGGCTTTGACGGAGTTGACTTTGAAGTCTTGACTATCACTGGTTTCGCTAGATCCGATTTGCTATTGCATGGGTCAGCGGGACAGATGCGGTCTTGATGGATATTTGTGATTGCCGGGCTTAGACCGCCGAGTAGGATTCACAGTCTCGCAAGTAATCGAGACAAGTGTCCTATGAGAATGACGACGGGAAATTACAAAATCCTTGGCCAAGGTATTAAACTAACTCATGTTAGACATGGAGGGTAGTTTGGTAATTTGCCTCGTGTCATTTTATCATAGTATCGAGTTTAGTGAGTTTGACAAATACCATGGCTCTCACTCTATCGGGACACAGCTGAAGGGTTTGTACGTAGTACTATAATCTATAGTTAGGTTCTGGAATGAGACTAGTTCGAAATTCGTGCTCAAGTCGGAATCTGTCCGGTACTGCGGGATTGGCTAGGCACCTACCGGACTCTTGGATTCTTCCCTTGCCGATTGAGTCGAACCTAGAGAGTCGGGCTTAAAAAGGATCATCAATGTGTACCGAGAAGGAGAAATTGTGTTTTGGGTCTTAACGGGCCTCGGGTCGTTATGCCACGCCTTATTGGGCCTCGGGGTCATTAAGTGGACCGAAGTCGGACTTCATATGAAACTAACTTTAAGACTTAGGCTTGGCTAAGTGCTTAGAAAGACTTGAGGGAAGAATTGGAATTCAACCCTAAGACGAGAAATTCGAAAAATGCCTTAAAGGGTATTTTCGTAATTTACAAATATGGTAATAAAAATATTTGGAATATTATTTATTAAAACTAAAATTCGAATTTATTTTTATATAAATTTTGAAATTTATTTACCATATTTGAAGATATTTTAATATCTTAGTTAGTTTTCTATTTATAGTATGTTCCTTTAATAGAAATTTTGAATTCAATTAGGAGAGATATTTTGGCAAGAATATCTCTCATATTTAGGAACAAATATTTCGAGATTTTAGCCTTGTTTAGGGCTGAAAATTTCGTCCTCCCCTACTATAAATAAGGGTGAGACCCTCGTAAAAAAAAACAGAGACACGGGAAGAGAATCGACGCGAAATTTCTCGACCCGAGAATCGAAACACGAACACACAAACGCAAACCACTCTCCCGAGCGACGGATCAATTCTCTCTAGCCATCTTCGGAGAATCGAAACCGTGGTACACTGCGAGGTCGACGTGACGATCTAGACGATACCCAACATGACCGCGGCCGACGACGCAATCAACGAGGAGCTGCCACTCGCTTCAAAGGTAATCTCTCACGGGTATGACCCGCCCTATTACGTGTCAACGTGATTAGAGTTTTCGATCCGAGCTGCGAAGGAACCCGGAAAAAATTTTATTCGGCACCGTATCACGGGGCGTTGCGTCTCGGGTACAAACCGGGTACCTTTCCCAACATTTCTCAAGTGTGGGGAGGGGGAATTTATATGCGTGAACAAAATTTTTTCTTTTAGTGTGCATGAATCATTGAGAAATGCATGTTCTTTTAGTCTTTGACAAGATTATTAGCTTCTCGTCAGATAGGTAATCTGCATTTTAAGGAATTTTGTGAGTAATTAGGACATGCACTTCTGCTTGATTTCTTTCGACACGAATGACTTTAATGATATTATAAAAGATCCGTACTCATGACCTATTTTGTGAGATTTTTGAGCTAATTGAGCTTTTATCTCACTTCTTTGGTTGTGCGAGTAGTGCATAGTTTATTTCTACCTTGAACTTTCTTGTGTGATTCGTGTTGATACTGCTTAAGGTGTTGTTGTGTGAAAATGAGGAAGGCAATAGGAAGTAAGTTCATAGCCAAAGTTACTGACCACGACTGATCACCGTAGTAAGCCACTTTGAGTCTGAACCTGTTTATTTTCGAAAACCCGGAATTATAAACCACTGACTTAAGAGACAGCGAAAGTGGAAGTCGAGTGCCCAAGTGGAAAAGCGCAGCCCGGCCATCGAAAAAAAAAAACAAAGAGTCTCCTTGACGATAATCTCTTGTTAAGAACTCCTCCCTCGATAATCTCTATCCCGCAAAGGGACTAAGAGAAGAGGAGCTTAGTGGCACGAGAAAAGAGGAGTAAAAAAAATATTATTATTATCATATGAAGAGAATTCGGATGGCAAGAGCTAGCCACGATGTATACGGCGCGCTATCGTACAACGGCACAAGACCAACACTACCTCTATGACTTATTCGATAAAAAGTTGACTTCTCACTTGTGTCAGTTGAACCTAAACAAAACCCGGAGAAGACCTTCTGATTCACGACCTAGCACCGAGAGTAGTAGATTTACAATCCACTCGCAAGATTTTGGTAAGGACTAAACTTTTGCATGAATTGAGTGAATTCACCGATACATTAGCCCCATACACCGAGTGATTTGAGTGAATTCCAGCGAAGTACGAGTCTTGAGTAATGTTGCTAAGGGAATTCGTGTTGTTACAAGTTAAGCTTAGTGTAGTGTTTCGAATTTCTTGCACTATTCCATTTCATGTTTTCTATCTTAAATGAGGGGTTGCAAAGAAGTTGTCTCAAATTTTTGTGTCATTTCTCAGTTCTAATTTGCTTGAGCACAAGCAAAAGCTTAAGTGTGGGGATAAACGTATTTTTATACGTTTATCTCTATCATATTTAGGTCGTAACTTGGTTTATTTGAGTTATCTTGTACTTATATTAAAGATTATACCTATGTTTTGATATTGAAGGAGTATAAGATAACAATCGGGACCAATCGAGAGAATATGGGGCAAAAATGACCAAGTTCACCAGACACACGGCTTCATTATGCACCAACACGGCCGTGTTTGATCACGCAGAAAGGATAGTAAGCCTCGGCGACCAAACACGGCTCCAACCAACAGACAACACGGTCATGTTCACAGACAACACGGCCACGTCAAGAACCAACACGGCCGTGCTTACTCCATTATTGTTCAAAGGTAAGCCTCGGCAAATTTACACGACCTTGAGCGACCATGTACACGGCCGTGTGTGGTTCATCAGTGAAAGAGGAAGCCTCGGCAGGTTTACACGATTTGTTGCTTTGGTATCGCAAACGCGGGACCTCAGACTGATTACACGGCCGTGTCTGTCGTGTGTTAAGCCGTGTTTCATATTACTTTCTATATAAGCCGCACTTCTCAACCCAGATCTGGATCTAGATCGACATAACTCGCTTCCAAAAGATAAAATACACCTAAGGGACGTCTCAAGACCCATAGGAATCAATCAAAACGATTTTTAGGCGCTAAAGTGAAGATTCGAAGCTCATTTTATCCAAGATCTAGCACAAAGGACGCTGGATCTGCGTGGGCTCGTAAAATAGGGAAGATCTATGTATTCTCTATGCTTTATTTTGTATACGATTCGTAGATCTCTCTTAAGCATGAGTAGCTAAGCTTCTTATGTGCTCGGGATGAGATGAACGCTGGGTAGAGTTGTCGTTTGGGCGTAATAACACTCGTGAACATGTGACATTGTTTATTTATCGTTTACGACATTGTTTCTTCGATTCAATATGCCCATGTGTTGTTTTGAGGGTCACATTTGATATGTCTATGTATTGGTGTGACGCTTGGTAGACCGTTGAGGGCGGAAGCTAAAGAACGGTTAGTCCTTTCGTAAACGTTAGAAGTCGACTATAGGGCGAAAGCAAATAGTCGACCCTCGCTATAGGTAAACTAATATAAATCCTCGCGACCGTTTAGGGTGACAGCAAATTCGGGAGTGAAAAGAAATTACTGCAATTTAGTCATTATCTGCGTGTATACGGTGGTTTACGGCCTAGTCGACGATAGCTAGCGGGATTCGAAATCCCGAGCACATTCTTCTCCACTTGAAAAGTTACTTTTAAATCTTCAGTCGTATCTTAAGTTCTTTCATCGTATTAGTTTGAGTTGTCGTGATCTAGTTCAAACATAAAAAAATCACAAACTACTTGTTAGGCTAAATATCGAATTGATAGGTAATTACTAGTAATCAATGTTATTCCTCGTGTTCGATACTCGGATACCCGCTATGTTATTCTACAAACGATAGGTACACTGCCTATCGCGCGTGGTGCTAGTTTAACGTATTCGTTTTAATTATTACTTGACGTATGTGCACGAACCTCTACACCATATTTAAGAGCACATGCCATCGCGACCATTAATCCACATTACGGTATGTTCGATTACATCACTTTTATTCGATTGATGTGTTATTCGAATATTTCTATTTTATGGAATATAATTAGTTTAGTTATGTATTTTTTCCTATTCAATATTTATTTATCAATAAATTCTTACTTGACATCCGATAATTGCGAGTTTAGTCACCGACTCTCATGGATGAGAGAGAGCACCAATGAGCAATTATTATAATATATTAAACACGCCCAAATTATTAGGCTCCAATTCAAGTGATGGATTTGCCAATGGCTCTTAAGGACTATTCAAATTATTCACTTGGAAAGTGGGAGGTAGTGACATTAATACATATCGAATCGAGAGTTGTTGTATTTGGACAACGACTCGTAATCGAACTATCATATGGATGATTACTCACCAACTGTTTATGATCAATCGATTGACTATAAAAGTCTATGTGAACTATAGATCGAAGGGGTAACTGACGGAGTTGACTTTGAAGTCTTGACTTGTTACTACTTGACCCATATTGCTGAGTGTATAGATCGACGATGAATTGCGATCTTGACAGTGAATAGTGATTGTGATGTTTTGATCGTTGTGAGAAATTCACAATCTCACAAGTAATCGGATACATGTCCTATGAAAAATCAGGGACGAGAAATTACTAGAACAGCGACAGAAGCATAAACCGGCTCCCATAGGTCGTGGAGAGCAGTTTGGTGATTTCACCAGTCACGATTCAATCATAGTGTCGAGTTCAATGAGTTTGACATAGCCATGATTCTTACTCGACCGCGATATATGTGGGGGGTTTATACGTAGTACAATAATTATAGTCGATTTGTGAACTGTGATTAGATCAATTTCGTAGTTTACTCAAGATTTGTCCAGTCCTACGAGATATGTTACGTGAATAGCGAACTCTTCGATTTGTCTCAGGCACCGATTGAGACGGACCAAGAGGGTTGGACTTAAAAAAGATTACAAAGGTAGTAACGACCAAAGAGAGAATATAATGGGCTTTAGAGCCGTGAAGAAGTGTTCGAAAAGTGTTTCTTAAGCCAATGACAGAAAATTATTAAGTTATTATTTAACATTGACTTAATTAATTTATTTAACCCAACTTAAATCTGAGGAAAAAAGATGGTATTACACCTCAAAATATTTTCTAAAATTAATATTTATTAAATGTAGTTTTTTAAAAATTGTTGAAGATAGTAATTCTGAACGTGGTTTAGAGTATTTAAGGCTGAAAATAGGAAAGTTTTGAATTTGACTTGAAGTAAAGTTCAAGTTGTTTAGTAAGTTTCGAACAATCATGACTAGGATTTTACGAAATATAGGTTAGTTGTTTCTATTATTCTTGGACTGAAATTTCCGAGCAACACATCTATATATATAGCGCTATGGTTTTTCAAAACACTACCATTAAGTCATTATCAAGTATCTTGAGCAATTAAAGCGCAAAAAACGCGAAACCTCTCTAAAGAAAAGGTAAAATCCTCTCAGGGATTTCGATTTAGATACCTCCGGGGGATCGCGTTAGCTCTTGTGCAAAGACGCGTTGATCGCTTACAAGGTGTACTTAATAGAGGGTAGAGTTTGTGCAAGCGTATCAAATAAATACTTTATATATTAACATCAACGTACGATATGCATTGTACCTATCGTCTGTCGTATAGTAAAAGCGAGTACTCAAGTGTCGAACACGAGGAATGCATGTAATTACTAGTACTAATCTATCGACTCGATATCTCGCATAATTAATTTATGAGATGATTGTTATGAAACGAAATTACGAAAATACTAGACCAACACCAGATAAAAGAACTAAAGTGTTCGACTAAATGGTCAGAGGATTTCCATTGCCACGTAAAACATGTGTCCATACATCACATACACTCAGAGTGCTACATTAAATATTTACATCGAAGCATGCCCGGGCGGCTCATCCTAATAGGGACCTAAAGCGAACAATAAAACGAGGTCTTTTTGCATGCTAACCTAAGCACAAATATTCTCTTTTACCCATGCTTGGGACCGACAACTATAACACTTAAAGTTTATGAAAGACGAGTTAATTTTTTTTAAAAAAAATCCTTCCAGTGGAAATTGTCAAAACAAAAAATGAAAATAATTTTAAACATGAAATTTACTCTTCTAGCTTTTTTTTACTACATTTTTTTATAAATATAATTAATTTTTTCAACCAATTCATTTTCTATAGATAAAAAAATAGTCAATCTATTTCATCTTTCTTGCGAAACTTAACTAGTTAGTTTTTATAAATTTTAATTTGGAAAAACTACTTTTTGCAGAAAGCAACAATCACGAGAAATATCAACATAATAATCTATATACATTGAGTCTAGCTATCGGTTTAGGTTAAATTCATGATTTTTCTAATTCTGAACCTTTTTAACTAATTAAATTTTATTTATATCATATCCGACTAAATAAATTTTATTTATATAATAACATTACTAAACTGAGGCCTCAAGATATCGAATATTTTTAACTAATTAAATAAATTATATATATTATAATAATAATAATAATAATAATAATAATAAATGGCGGATCTACAGTATGACCCTGGGGCCACGCCTAGTTGTAGTTGGGGTGCCCTCTTAGTTATTTGGGTCGTGGGTTCTATTCCATTAATCATCATTTTTTATTCTCTTTGTTCTATTCCTTAGCAGTTTTTATTCTTTAATGCTTTTTATTTATTAAACGACGCAAAGCGTTGTTTGGCTTTAGCATTTTTAATTCTTTTTTGTGGTCTTAGTTCTTTGTATTTTTTTGTTTTTTTTACTGAACAGCGCAAACACGATATATATATTAGTTAAGTCTTTATATGTTTATGTAATTCTCTTTTTACTTTCTAATATCATTTTAATTAATTTTACCTTGCTTTTAAGTAAGATTCTAATTTTTAACCATATTGATTTAATTACAAAATAAAATAAATCTAACATTAACATAATTTTGATAAATTTTCAAATACACATACAATAATGTTGCAAATATAATAAAAATATATACTTTAAAATCATCCAATTTTTACCAACTTCGAGGATATTTTGATGATTTTAAATATTTGGTATGAAATATATTTTGATAATTTTGTCATAGAATAAACATTTCTTATTAATTTTGGTTAAATATTATTCGACTTTCCTAAAATATTATTCGATATTCATTTAAAAATTTTCTTCCAAATTATTAATATGAACTTAGCTATATAGAACTCAGTTGTAAAAATTTTCTTCCAAATATTAATATGATGATTTTGACTAAAATTAAAAAGAATCACTTGTCAAATAAAAAACACCGTATCAATAAAAAAACTCAATAAATATTGCAGTTTGTCTCCACACACGACATGTGACTTCTTCACGTGCAGAGGGAGCAAATGAAAATTTTATTTTCGACGTTCCACCACATTTATACCACGGCCCTCGACCAAAAATTCCTGGATCCGCCTCTAATAATAATAATATAATAATAATAATAATAATAATAATAATAATAATAATAATAATATTACTAAACTGGGAATCCTACAAAGTTTGGGACCTAAAACATTTGCTTCACCTGCTTTACCTGCATCGGAGTAAGTGGTCTCAACACATAAGACCTTTATGTAATTATGTTCTCTTATCTTTAGCTTCTTGTAGCTCACAACTCTCAGTTTGATCTTTTATATCATTCTTTATAATCATCACCAAGCCGTCTGGCTCCAAGTTACTGTGGCATCTTATATTCCTTACCCAACACAGCTTATAATCATAGCAGCAATCACATGCACTTTACCTTTTGTCGATATGTTAAGGATTTTACGTTATTTTTATACCGTGTAAACTTGTGCTTTCGATCGCTATTTACCCAAAATACTTCGAATATCATATGTTTATGTTTATAGTTCATATTATGTAGATATTAAAGAAAAGGTCCAAAAACCGGAAATATTGAGACATGAGAAGAAGACTAGATATGTCATGCACACGTGGTCGCTTAGAATGGAGTAAAACGAAGCTGGCAGGTTAAGCAAGTAGCTGAAGAAATGCATCAACTTTTACAGCCCGAAGCGATAAACATCAAAGCTAGCAGATCCTTGAAGAACACGTGCAATTATAGAAGATTTTCTCGAGCAAGCAGCTCCACCATTCATGTGATCACACGCTCTTCACTAGCTGAATAGAGCATTTCCTCATTCAAACGATCGCAGAACAGCCCATATCTTCTTATTTCTGCCCACTTTTCTAAGTCAGTTTGTTGAATTTTGCGGAATGAAGTTGTTTTGTTTTTCTCGATATATTTTCTAAATATACATCGACTAATTTATAGAGAAGAAACTAGCCGTTAGAGTAAATCGGGGGCATTTATGACTATAAATCATATCCAATATATCTTTTTGATTTCCTTGATTTGCTTGATTGACTCGATATTAGTCTATAATTGCTCGATCTTTGCCATCTTTGACCAACTTGATCCGGCTTCCTTTTATAGCTAGAGCCTAATCTTCAACACGGTTTTTGAGGATTTCTAACCCTAAAAGCCTTGGCAGCTCATGCTCAAAAAAGACATCTGACAGCAAAGAGAAGAGTCGCCCGCATAAGATAATTGACGGGCTGATAGAACTCACGCGCACCTCACAGCCTCACCTTAGACCATCTCCAACCGAAAAACCAATTTTCAAACTCAAACTCATTCTCAAACTCAAAATGCATTAATTTTTCTCCAACCATTAAATCCATTCTCAAACTCAAAAGAATATTCTTAAAATATTTTCACCACACCAATTTTTACAAATTTTCAATACTATCTACATATTTTATAACTTTCTTCAAAATAGTATTTAACACTACAATTACATATAAATAAATATAAAAAAGAATTTGATATTTTCTTTTCAAGCTTGAAATAGATAAAGTATATAATGCATCTTACCTACTGCAAATAGCATCAAATATTTCTTTTTAAAATCAAGGGTTATATCGATAATACTAATAATAATAATAGTAATATGTTTTTAAGTATAATTAAAAAAATTAAAAATAACAACATTAATAGTACAACGTCACAACATGAATATTATTGGTTTCCGCTGTCTTTGGTTGGGGAAGAGTATCGTATTATAAATATAATAATATTAGGGCCAAATTAGAATTTTATTAAACATTTGAGTAGATGAACAGTACATACCCATCTATGTGTTTTCAGGAGAGAGAAAGTTCTAATAAACCCATTTTGCGCACTATTTGAGTATCCATTGGAGCAATTTTTTTGGTTTGCAGTGTAAAATAAGCATCGATTGGAGATGCTCCTAGCGCATACAAACCGAGGAAGAGGGCAGCGAACAAAGAGCCAAGGAGCGATATCTGTTGAAATTAATACTTTTTATTTGGGCTTTTTATATTTTCTAAGTGGGCCTTTGGGTTGTTAGTTTATTATTTGTTTTGGCACATTTATACATTATTATTGTCTTTATTGTAATTGAGCAACAATGAACGAAAATGAAGTTTTGGGTGACGGGAACAAAAAAATGCAGTTGCGCTTCTTCCTTGTTTTTTCATCTCGTCTACCCACCAAAAGGAAAACCAACATAAAACTGAAAATAGCATGTGAAGGACAACATAAATGATATCAGAGTTTGGGTTGTGAGTAATTTCAAGTGGGTGTCTTCCATTGAAGGAGTAAAATCAAATTAGGCTTTGAGAGTAGAGCACAATGGCTACGCAAGGAGGTGCTTGAGCTCCGTAAGGTGGGCAACTCATATTTGATGGTATGATTTATAATTATTGGAGTATTAAGATGAAGGCGCTCTTGATTTCACAATATTTATGTGAGATTGTGGAAGTGGGTTTATGTAAAAAATGAGAAAGTTGAAGAAAAGAAGGATGAAAAGGGGAGTATCGCGAAAGTTGCGGTAGTGGATCCCGACGAGATGGAGAATCGAAAGAAGGATGCACAAACTCTTTATTTGATTCAAGGGGGCATCTCCAACAAAATTTTTCCGAGGATAATCGGGGCTCAAACTTCGAACGAGGCTGGGGAGATTTTGCAAAGGGAGTTTCAAGAAATCGACAAAGTTAGAACGATAAAGCTCTTGGGGTTGAAAAGGGAGTTCAAAAATTTGCAAATGAAGGAGAAAGAGACTCTACAAGAGTATTTCTCAACGGTGATGGATATTGTGAACCAAATAAAAAATTTAGGTGAAGCGTTGACTGATATATCGGTGTGCGAGAAGATTTTGATTAGTCTCCCTTCGAAGTATAACAATATTGTGCCCGTTATTGAAGAAACTCTCTACGACGAGTGTGCATGATCTTGTGGGCTCTCTTGAGAGACATGTGGAAAGATTGAATAAGTATGGTGATCAAGTTCTCGAAAGCACATTTCAATCGAAGGTGAATGTGAAAGAGCATTATCAAAAGGCAAATACTGAGAGTACCTTTCGCGGTGGTTATAGTGGTGGTAGAGGCCGAGGTCCATTTGGAGGTAGGTTCGGTCAAGAACGTGGTAGAGGTACCAACCATGGTGTATAAGTCCAAAATGCAATTTTTGTAAGAAGTCGGGCCACATCGAAAAAGATTGTTGGAACAAGGGGAAGGTTCAAAGGTACAATTGCAAGAAATATGGCCATAAAGAGAAGTTTTGTAGATTAAAGAATGAGGAGCAAGCAGACCACACCAAAGAAAAACATCCCGAGAAGAGAGTGACGACAGCACTTTTTATGCATGTCAATCGACGAATGAAAAAAGAGAAGATGTGTGGTTTGTTGATAGCGGGTGTAGCACCCACATGATGGGTAATGAGTCAATCTTTTGCAAGCTTGATAGCAACGCCGCAACTCAAATTACAATGCCAACGGTGTGGTGGTGAAATCCAAAGGAACATGCACGATTGCGATTGCATCAAAGAAGGGTAGGATGCTAATCCGCGATGTTTGGCTTGTGCCGGATTTAGCTCAAAATTCGCGAAGTGTTGGGAAATTAATTGAGCATGGTCATGCGGTTCACTTCGATGGTGCGACTTGTCGGATATTTGATAAAGTTGAGAAGAAAAGGGAATTGATAGCGTAGTAAAAATAGAGAGGAATAAAAACTTCGCGCTCAATCAAGCCCGAAAGAAGTGTTGCCTTGAAGGTTGGTGTTGAGGACGGCTCATGGTTGTGACACAAGAGGTTTGACCATTTAAACTTTGAGAGCTTGAAGTTGCTAAGAAAGAAGAAAATGGTTTATGAGCTACCAATTATAAAAGATAAATGTGACGTGTGTGAGTCATTTCTCAAGGTGAAGGCGTGGCGAGCAAGGGCATCATTAGAGCTCGTTCACACCGATATGTGTGGTCTCATGAGCACAACTTGGATGGTGAAAACCAGTACTTCATCACATTCATCGATGATTATTCAAGAATGTGTTGGGTTTATTTTTTGAGGCAAAAGTCGGAAGCGCTTTATGTCTTCAAGAAATTTCAAAGAATGATGGAGAGACAAAGTGACCGGTTGATAAAGAAATTGAGGAGCGATAGAGGTGGCGAATACAACTCTAAGGAGTTTGAGAAGTTTTGTAAAAAGATTGGCCTAGAGAGACAATTGACGATTGGCTTTACGCTGGAGCAAAATGGGGTGGCCGAGAGAAAGATAGGACGATTATCAAAATGACGAGAACGATGATGAAAGAGAAGAGGCTACTGTTGACATTTTGGGCCGAAGCAACGTACACAGTGATTTGCTTACTAAATCGGTGTCCTACGTAGGCAGTTGAGAACAAGACCCCTTTTGAAGCTTGGTCCGGAGGCAAAAAAACCATCGGTGAATCACTTGAAGGTGTTCGGGTCCATTTGCTATGCTCATATTTCGGAAGAAATGAAGCATAAGCTTGAAGCTAAAGGCGAGAAATGCGTCTTTGTTGGCTATAGTATAAAAATCAAAGTGGTATAAGCTCTTTAGCTTGAAGAGAAACAAAGTGATAGAGAGGCGAGATGTGATTTTTAACGAGAAGGACACTTGGGATTGGAAAGAGAAAGGTGTTGAAAGTGTGTCATTTCTAATTCATGGTGATGCACTAGAAGAGCCAAGTGGTATGGGCATGATGTTGGAGAAGAAGGGTCATCATCTCCAACAACTATCCGGTCGGGTTCATCATCTCCAAGATTAGCGCCGGTAAGAATGACACATTTAAGTGAAGTTTATGCAAGATGTAATTTTATTGTTATTGAACTGGAGAGCTTCGAGCAAGCTAGTCACGAAGAAGTGTTGAGAAATGCCATGGAAGACGAGATAAAGATGATTGAGAAAAATGAGACATGAGAGTTGGTTGAGAAGCCGAAGGAGAAGGATGTTGTCGGCTTGAAGTGGATATATAAAACGAAGACTAACCGGGATGGTTCGATAAAAGTATAAGCCATGGTTGGTGGCGAAAGGATACTCTCAACAACCCGGTGTTGACTATCATGAGACTTTTGCACCGGTTGCTAAACATGAGACTATTCGGTTGTTGATTGCTTTGGCGACAAACAATGGTTGAAAACTTTACCAACTTGATGTGAAGTTGGTCTTCTTTGAATGAAGTGCTGAAAGAGGAAGTGTATGTGGAGCAACCACAAGGATTTGAGTTGGAAGGTGAAGAAGAGAAAATATATAAATTGAAGAAAGCCATGTATGGGTTGAAGCAAATCCCGCGTGCGTGGTATGGGAATATAGATGCACACTTCTCCGACAAAGGATTCAAGAGGAGTCCAAGTGAGCCGGCACTTTATGTCAAGCAAGGTACCGATTCTATGCTTCTCGTTTCTCTTTAAGTTGATGATTTGACTTTTACGGAAATGATGAGAAGATAATGCATGAGTTCAAGAATGATATGTTGAGGAAATATGAGATGAATGATTTTGGCTTGTTACATTATTTTTGGGGATTGAAGTTGATCAAAGTGAAGATGGGGTATTTATTTCTCAAATGAAGTTCGAGATGAAGGAGTGTAATCCAATTATGACTCCATTGTTGGTGAATGCGAAATTGGTGAAAGAGGATTGTAGTGGTGATGCCGATGCGACACAATATAGAAGTTTAGTTGGGACCTTGTTATATCTTACCACTACGAGGCCCGATATCATGTATGCTTCGGGATTATTGTCTCGGTTTATGCATTGACCGAGCAAAACACATTTTGGGATTGCGAAAAAGAGTGTTGAAGGTACATTCAAGGTACCGAAGGTTTTGGCCTTATGTATGAGAGAAATGAGAAAGAAAGTCAAGAGTTATTTGGATTTTGTGATAGCTATTGGACATGCAATATGGATGACATGAAGAGTACATCGAGATATACATTTACACTCGGGTCCGGTGTGTTTAGTTGCGCGTCAAAGAGCAAGAGAGAGTAGCTCATTCTTCGACCGAAGCCAAATACGTGAAGCAACCAAGCGAGTGGTTTGATTGAGAAAAATTTTAGAAGATATGGGGGAGAAGCAAGATATGTCGACAGTTCTCTTTTGTGACACAAGTCGACGATTGCGATGTCGAAGAATTCAGTGTTTCATAGCCAACCGAAGTACATTAATCTCAAGCTTCACTACATCCGAGAGGCGGTCGAAAATGAAGAGATCGGGATCAAGTACGTGAGACTAGTGATCAATTGGCGGACATCTTCACCAAAGCTCTCCCGGGTGACAAGCTTGTTTACCTTCGAGAATTGTTTGGTATGCAAGATAAAAATATTAAGGGGGAGTGTTGAAATTAATATTTTTATTTAGGTTTTTTATATTTTCTAAGTGGGCTTTTGGGTTGTTAGTTTATTGTTTGTTTTGGCCCATTTAAGCATTATTATTGAATTGAGCAACAATGAACAAAAATTAATATTTGGGTGCTGAGAATAAAAAAACGCAGCTGCCCATCTTCCTGGTTCTTCATCTTGTCGATTCCCACCAAAAGGAAAACCAACATAAATATGATGTCAAGGCCAACAATATCGATGGTCTCCGTTGGCGCCGATTCACAACGGAGAACACCGACGAGACGCGTGGCAACTCGAGTATCGTGAGGGACGAATTGTTTATATTTAATACTTTGTTTTCAACATTGTTTTCCGGTGCTTCATCTTGTCGATTCCCACCAAAAGGAAAACCAACATAAAATTGAAAATATGATGTCAATGCCAACAATATCGATGGTCTCCGTTGGCGCCGATTCACAACGGAGAACACCGACGAGACGCGTGACAACTCGAGTATCGTGAGGGACGAATTGTTTATATTTAATACTTTGTTTTCAACATTCTTTATATGTGCTTTTATCATATAAATTACATGAAATAAAGATTATTTTGTGATTTAATGGTAAAAAATTAGATAATAATTAAATAGTAAAAGAAATTTTCCCAATCGCATGATTTAAAACTTGTCAAACATCAACATCATGGGACATGGAACGTGACGGAACATAGGACTCTGGTTGCTTACTCAGACCGTAAATCTAGAGTTGACTAAAGTTAAAATCAATTTGGTCCAATAATAAGATCCAACACTTAGTATCATGCTCGATCGGCGTGGATTCTCAGCCTGGTCTTCTAAGACACACTGCTCACTGATACAACTCTGATTTTAAATCCGACCCTCTAGGTTCGTCTCAACCTGCTCCAGGAGAAATTTGAGAGTCCAATAGTTACCTAACCAATCACGTGGCATCATGCCGATTCCATTTGAGAACGAACGTGATTTTATCACTTCTACGAACCGATGATAGATCGTGGTCTATGCGTATAAAGCCTTCACTTACGTCACAGTCCAGTGAGAGTCATAGTCAAATCAAGCTCACTAACTCGACGCTATGATCGAAACATGTCGAACCGATTATCGAACCGGACATCGTGTCTCCACGGTCAGTGTATATGCCCTGGACAAAGCCTTTGTAATCATCAGCTCACGTTCTCGTAGAACATGTACCCCTATTACTTTTAGGTCATCAATCTCTCTCGGCGATCAAAGTCTGGAGTAACCTCCCTTATCAAGCTAACACATTGTCGCCGAATCATGTCATCTATCGGGACATATCGGGCCTAGCAAAGCTAATGACTAACCAAGAATTCGGAGGCATCTCCTTCTGTGATATTTTTCAATCTAAGATTCACGCATACTACTATAATTAGTCGCGGGTGTCATTGACACTCTTCAAGTAATTAGAATGTGATCAAATATCTGTGATTCACATTTAAATACATCGATCCCTGGCCCAAGTATATTCCTGTCACGAACTCTCACTTTCCAAGCGAGGGTTGACACAACCACATTGATTCGTCGACTAAGTCGTGATCGAACTCAAGCCCCCTATCGAAGGCTGAGACTTACGAACATTTTTCTCTGCACAAGAATTATTGTTACTTGGTATCGTTCCTTACTCAACCTATGTGTATCAATGACCTTTCTCATCGCCAATGGGTTGGCGATCATTTATCGCATTATTGGATGTCTAGTAAAGTTACGTTGGATAAAACCACAATAATGCCTAGATAGAACGCAAACATTTCGTACAACAATGCAATTGTTTAGTTAGAATAGTACATAAGATATACACCCTATGCTTATTCCAATACTCGCATGGCATTCTGAACGCATATTTCCAACAACAGTAACATATCCACGGTGCAAGGATACCATTCGGAGAACAAAGCATCAGAGATGTCGGTATTGAAGCATTTAACTTTTCACAACTACAAGCGAATCTCGGTTTAAGGACTCAAATTTGCGACAATGATGCTAATATTTGAGATCAAGTTCGGAGGGTGTATTTGCATAAAGGTCCATGCAACCTCCAGGTTATGACTTTTTTAAAAGAAAATTTGGAACAAGTCAATTTTGACGATTTAATTTTTAATGGTATATATGAAGATTGGTTGGAGTATAGTATAGAAAAAGATTCATCATATTGTTGATATTGTTATTTTGCTCAATACGACTAAAGGAAAGCTGAAGGCTAGACATTTGTTAGCGGAGGATTTAGAAATTGGAAGAGTAATGATATGTTAAATGTTCATGTTGGTCAAGATAGTGAACATCATAAAGCTCGAATGAAATGTGAAGCGTTGATGAATCAAGATCAGCATATTCAATCAATTTTCCAAAAACAATCAATGACAATAAAGAACGATTATCGTATTCATCTCAATGCTTTGATCGATTGTATGACATTTTTGTTGCGCCAAGAACTTCATTTTGGGGACATGACGAAATGAAGATTCACTTAATCCAGATAAATTTCTTGTCCTGATGGAGATTAAAGAATCGAGGCATACAATTTATTGGAATAAATTCTTTCATTGATTTTGCGTTTATCTGTATTTGATGAAACATATTTTGGGGATTTCGAGTGAATTGTAAATCATTATATATATATATATATATATATATATATAAAGATCATGATATTTTCATGCAATGAATTTGTTACAAGTATTCAAACGTCATACTCCAATTATTGGAGATTATGGTTGGGATTCATTTTTAAACAAGGTTTACAACTTTTGTGAGCAACATCACATCAATGTTCTCAAATAGATGATATGGTTACATGCTAGGCGCTATCAAATCAAGCCAAGATATCAATCGAAGATCAAATATTAATTCTAACGGCTATGTACCTTAAACGGAGTTGTCGAGCCTTCAATATAAGGCCACCATTGTACTGCACAAACTAAGAAGAATAATCAATATAAATACGTTTACACTAAATTAACAATCCACAAAATATTTTTTGCTTTTCGAATAGCTTTACCCCTATATATCTCAAGCACGGATCTTCTTGTACTTGATGATCAACTTGAAGCTTACATATGTGATATGTGTGCTAACAAGGACTGCAAGGTCTAACGACCTTTGAGAAAAGTTAGTTCAGGCGAAGAAAAATTTGGTATATCCGTTGGCTTGTAAGCTTTTTACCTTGGAATTGATTCTTCCATTGTTACTGCGACCTTTAAGAGGGTGTTTCGCCCATGAAAATTGTGAAGATAAGCTGCACAATCAAGTAGGTGATAATTGGATGAGTGATCGTTTCATTGTAAATGCCACGTTGAGAGGGTGTTTATTTATTCTATTTTTCTTTTCCATTTCTTAAATGCCGCAATATTTCCATCTCACATTCAATGTTTTTATTTTCCATCATCCCTCTAATCATTTGCTAGGAAATGTGTCTTATGATTTGATTTAGCAGACAAATAAATACTAAATGTAACATCATGTAGAAAAATATAGTGTAAACTGTAAAAATGCTTGCTTTCATTGATCGGATTGTGTTTACTGCAGGTTACAAACGATCCTATCTATAGTGTGATAATACATCAAAAACAGTAGCCGTTGGAGCTAATTTGGTGATAATTGAGTATCTTTTCCTATTTTGCATAACTGAATACTTAATGATATAGATGGCTTGATCTCTGCCTTTCTTAGGGTTGGTCCGAGTATGGTAAGTAGGATTGTTGCGTTGATTTGCCGGGGCCTGGTATGGTATGAGACCGATGATGAGTAAATTCTTTGAGATCACAATCTTTTATCCTTTGATCTTCAACACTTCCCCTCGAGTGGGGCTTAAATAAATCAATTAAACCCAACTTGGTAAGCTTGTCTTCGAACAATCGAGTATCCACCGCTTTAGTAAATATATCGGCTAGTTGTTCCTTGCTTGTGAAGAAAGGAATCTCTATCTCTTGATTTTGCAACTTTCTCGGACAAAGTGGCAATTTACTTCAATGTGTTTTGTCCGTTCATGAAAGACGGGATTCATCGCAATATGTCGTGCAGCTTGATTATCACAAAACATGATCATCGGCCGAATATTCTTGATCTTCAAGTCTTCTAAGAGATGTCTTATCCACACGAGTTCGCTCGTTGTTGAGGCCATAGCTCTGTAGTCTGCTTCGGTACTCGATCTCGCTACGACGCTCTGTTTCTTGCTCCTCCACGTGACTGGGTTGCCTCCCACGAATGTGCAATATCCGGTAGTTGATCTTCCGTCGAAGCTTCCAGCCCAATCCTTTGATCTTCAACACATCTGTTTATAATGTTAATCGCGTGTGAATAAATAGTTAAATCATGAAATTGGTTGACATATTTTCCTCCTGCCTCTAATTAGTACCGAGGCTATACTTTGCTGATACCAGATTACAAGGGTTGTTAAATTAGTCACGATCATACGATATGATTAGTTGACCCGGGTAGGGATCGCATTGGATTATTAGCAGTGTTAATGATTGCAATGCAAAAATCATTATCGTAAGAAAAGACATATTACCTGATCATAATGGATATATAAGATATAAAAAGTGATAGCTAACTCATGAAGCATTATTACATCCATCCATGAAAAGGGACAAGCATTATTAGAAGCATATTCATGAGTATTATCAACCTACTAAGAGCCCAACCTCATAAAACGTGGGCAAGAACCAAAACAGAAAACAGAAGTCTGATATGTAGCCCTTCATGCTTCGTTGAGGGTTAAGACCTAGGCAATATTTTTCCTTAGAGAAGCTCCAAACTCGCACCGCCACCGGTCGATATGTGGCTCATGGAATATTTAAGTAAATGGCCTTTGACTTGGTCAATTTTAAAAAAATGGCCTCCATAATATTTGAAGTCTATTCTACCCTTACTAACTCAGCGAAAAAGACGTCTTTACCCTTACCCATTCAACTACCTAAAAATTAATTAGGTTTAATCGATTCCACTCACTGTAGCGTCACGGGTCTTCTTCTTCTTTACCGAGTACAATATTTGACAGTTTGAATCCGAAAGACACATAACGAAGCAGAAAATTCTCCAGATCCACGAAACTAACTTCTTCACATTGCAAGCACGTCCAACCCGACTACAATGGCAATGAACGCGCATCCCGAAAGAGTTCCGGTAATTTTATTGTGCTTTCGTCTTCCTCGGGAGCAGATCTCGTGCGTCGATGGTTGGGTCCGACGCATGGTTTCCCAATTGTGCAATTGGGACACATGTTCGCAAGGGAACCGTGCGGCGAACCAATTGGGACCCAAACCTACGCGCAAATCAGGGGACCCGTGATTGCATGCTTGGGACCCGAGCACAGTCGCACGGTACCCATACGCGCGCGACCCCTTGCGATTGTGTGCGGGTACCATGCAATTGAGTGCGGGTACCATGCTATTGCGTGCGGGTACCATGCGATTACGTGTGGGACCATGCTCTTGCGCGCGGGTACCATGCACGTATGTGTTGGCGGGTACGATGATAGTGCGCGCGGGTACCATGCTCTTGTGCGCGGGTACCATGCTCTTGTGTGCGGGTACCATGCTTTTGTGTGCGAGTACCATGCTTTCCTGTGCGGGTATCATGCTTTCCTGTGTGGGTACCATGCTTTCCTGTGCGGGTACCATGCGAGTCTGTATATGTACCATGCGCGTGTGTGAGTATACCATCGATGAATTTTACTAATTGGTTATTTACTCTTATGATTCTCAGGTTGTGATGAAGAAGCAATTGTCATCCCGAGACGATGACTTCGAGTTTTGCTTGACAATGACCGGGGATGTACATGGAGGAGAGTGCAAAGATAAGGAACAGTCTCAACGGCAATGAGCGGGAGAGTTACAGTGCGGGGAGTCCATTTGGTAGGCTTGTCGACGCTGCCGCCGATTCAATCTATCTGCCCAGCTCATTTTGTTTCTCACGAGGAGGCAGACTACGCTTCACGATCGCGAAGAGCTGTGGATGATCATTGGGAACCGACCACTCCGATTTTCTAAAGTGGAGTATTGCCTGATTACCGGCCTTAGGTTCTCGGACGAAATCCCGAAAGTAAACCCCAATGGTGATTTCGCGGAGAGAAACTTTTCGGGAAGATCCATAATCCGTCTGTCGTACGTTGAGGATCGCCTGCGAGAGTTGGGAGCCAACGATGATGGAAATGTCAACATCGATAAGCTGAAGTTGGCTGATCTATACTTTTCCGCATCCGTGTTGCTGTCCCGACCGTCGAAGAAGGACATAGTTGTTCGGTCGTGGCTGCTTTCATTAGTCGAAGACGAAGTCGCCTTCGCCAACTATCCTTGGGGCAACGTAGCTTTCAAAGAGGTGATACGCTCGCTGAAGATAAACCTAAGGGAGAAGAGGGATTTTGTTCGGGAACGAGCCCGAAACGGGGGCAGCGAACACTGCGGGCTACTGATTAGTGGTTTCGTACATCCCATTCAGGTCCTTCGTTAGTTAAAATCGTTAGTAATATATATTTAATTGTGATTATATATTTGCTAATTTGGTTTCTTTGCATTCTAGGTTCTGACGTAGAAACGAGGCGGATGTGGTGACCCCACGGATCAGCTGGTGGTCACCAATGAGTGGTCAACGAAGGATTCTCCAAAGATGGAGACGATCGTCAACGCCGTAAAGGGGTCACACGTATTTGTGTTGTTGAGCCCCACTATATCGGAGATGAACGCGCCTTACTTCCGATATAGCCGTTTCCAAGTGGAGGAGCGGCATGAAGTCATCGACCATCTAACAAGGCTCCTTGAGGATGGTGTGGAGGTCAAGTGCGTACGCCATTAGGCGGCCGTGGACGCCGTCGCACGAATGCATGTCGCACAGTCCATCCCGCAACTATCGCAGCGATCGCATTACGAGGAAGAGGCGGACCAATTTCGTCCCCCCTCACCCCCACGGTACCCGTCCCCTCCTCCACAGCAGTACTTGGGCCCCACGTGGGATCAATTCGATGAGTTCACACGACGCGCGGACCACAATTTTGAGATGGTGAATAGTCGGTTTGACGACGTTGCAAGAGTATCTCGCAGTTCCGGGACTCTTATGACGAATGGTCCACGGCTCAAGAGTGGGCCGCGAGTATCTTCGGCTTGCAGCAGTCGATGCATGACTTGCAGCAAAACCTGCAGCAGGGGTGGTACGGGGGCAACGGAGAGTTTCCGACGCACATGTCGCATGGTAAAAACCTTATAAATAATTTGTTGCATTAGGTTTTCTATAGTATAGTTTTTGACGTTGAAGTGTTATCTTGTTAGGTTTTGAGGCCGGTGGCTCCAACCAAGCGTTCTATCCTTCGGAACCCGAGGCAGCACGAGAGCCCGAGGTCTCGGTGGAAGCCGAGGCCGCGGTGGAGTCGATGCCGCCTCGCAAAAGCAGGCCTTCCAAGTACCAGGTGACCCCATTCACCAATCCGAATCAGAATCGCGTGCAGAACAGCCGAAACCCACAGCTGGAGAGGCACATGAAGAGAAAGCTGAAGCTATGGCCTCGGATAAAGCAGAGGATCGATACGATGGAAGATAATGAGCGTCTGCTTTGCTTGTCTAATTCGTACCGAACCAAGACGTGGTTCCAACAGCTGTAATGCCTTCGTGGTGGCTCGACGACGCGGTACGAAGGAGACTTAACCAATTCGTACTAATCCTTTAATACGTTTTTTTACTTAACTTGTTTCGTTTTATTTTATAGCACATTGACGAAAGCATTAGAGGGTTCGTCACGTCGAAATGAAGAGGGTTCATACCTTATGCTCTTGTGCTATTGCCTTCGTGGGATTCGGGTTGAAGGAGAGCATCGACCGGGACTGGGTAGTAAATGGGAAGTTTTGTCGAGGACATGCCGATGCCGGCGTATTTGGTCCACTATAAAGAGGGACGTGATCGGGACTGGCCGTCGGTGTCATGGAAAGTTGTGAATATATCGTGGTGCCGGTGCAGACCATCGCTCACTGGGTTCTTGCAGTCCTCGATTGAAAGAACAAGACCAACGAGTATTCGACATGCGCAACATGAACGCGGCCTTGAGCAGGCTACAATTAGTTGTCCCGATCGTACTCAAGAATTTTGGTTTAATTCCAAGCACGTTTAGGAAGTGGAAGGTGGAGAGGATCCCCAATTTCAAGAAGCAAGAAAATTCGTAAGTGTAGCATATTTCAATTTGAAGTTGAGATTAGTACATCATATCTCATTATATAACTTTTGGTTGTTTTCAGCGGCGATTGTGGGGTTCATGTGTTGCGGGCAGCATTTTCTATGCTCTTTCGTGGCAATAACGTTGCGGAGCTTACCGGGCGGCATATGACGCAATTTCGGGAATACATATGTATTTCCATTCGCTTTAATGATTGGGCTTCTTGGTATCAATAAGTTGTATTCGGGTATTTTGTAAAGATTGAACATGCTTATGTAATGATGGATGTTGATATGTTAGATGTTGTATTTGGAGTTGTATATGCACGGTACCCGCACATATAGCGCAAGGTACCCGCACACTAATGCACGGTATCCGCACATATAGCGCATGGTACCCGCACATATAGCGCAAGGTACCCGGGCACTAATGCACGGTTATTTTAAAAAGATAATTATTTTAACAATAAAATCAGAATAATTGGTTAATGATTATCCCGATCATTTGATCTTAGTGATTATATTATTTTATGATTTAACATACAGACAACGACTGACGTATCGTGCTGAGTTGATTGATGTAACTTACTGAAAGCATCTGACAACTGTACGCGCACGAGACCCCGACTGTGTGTCCACGGTACCCGCACATATGGCACAAGGTACCCGCACATATGGCGCACGGTACCTGCACATGCTGCGCAAGGTACCCGCACATATGGCGCACGGTACCCGCACATGTTGCGCAAGGTACCCGACAACATACCACACAAGCCAACATACCAAACACGCCAACATCCATTGAACCACTAAATTTCCATGTCTATTACATTATACGTACCAAACATTCCAACATACCGAATTTCCATAGTAATCATACATATACACATGTACAAATAAAACTCATAGGATTTACCTCCTCCTACTGAATTCTCCGACAGAAGGCATTATACTTTTTTGTGCTCTTCCGCGTTTTTGGGTCAACGATAGGTGGTAGCATATTCACAATTCCTTCAACGCTCTGGTGACAGGCCATATGGTACCCTCGTATGCTAATTTCCATGTCTCCAAGCTGTAATACGCATGGACTAGCGAATAAACACCTACATTAGCGACACCACAAGCCGCAATGGCGTGCGCACAGGAGATACGATCGATATCAAACATCTTACAACTACATGACTTCATCTCGATTTCGACCACCTTGTTGACTCAGTGCCCGTATACATTATACCGTTGAATGCCAATTTCCGACACATGTAGATTTTGTGAATTTATGTAGTGTGATCGTAGGATTGACTCAACCTTCGGCGTAAATGACATGACATTGGTTACCAACTTGTCGTCAAACGTTGTATCGAATCCAACAATCCTATGAGTGGAAGCTCTCTATCCGCACGTAGAGCGGCATTTATCGATTCCGAGCCATTGGTGGTCATGATGTTGTACCTTGTTCTCGGGCAATACAATCTTGTCCATTTTTCCCTTTGTGCTGACATCAAGATATGTATGCACGTTTAAGTATCGTTCCTTTAGCGTTTCTAACAATCTATCGTAATCGCTCGTCTTGTAGGCGTATGCAATATTAAGGAATAACGCACACGCACCTTTCTCCTTCATACGAGTCTTTATATTTTGTTGAATATGCCACGTACAGAACCTGTGAAACGCATTTGGAAAAACTGTCGGGACGGCTGTCTTTATACCGCCATGTCTGTCAGAAATTATGACGAGATCATTTGTGTCGGCTACGATCCGTTTTAATCTCGTCAAGAACCATGCCCAAGATTCGGTAGATTCGGTGCTCGCAATACCCCATGCGATAGGATACTGATGGTAATCGCCGTCTTGCGCCGTTGCAACGAGCATCACCCCTTTATACTTTCCCTTTAAAAAGGTGGCATCTATAGAAATTATCTTACGCATGAAAGCAAATCCCGCTATGCATGCACCGTATGCCAAAAACAGATATTTGAATCTGTTTTCCTCGTCCATCTCCCAATCCGTGACACTTCCCACGTTCATTTGCTTCACAACTTCCAAGTACGTCGGGATCAACGCGTAACAATCGTTCCCGTTACCGACCAACTCCTCCGTAGCGAGATTCTTCCCTTTCCAAGCCTTGTAATAAGAAACATTCAACCCCCTACTTTGAATCATAGACATGATAGCCTTTGGCGCGGGAATGTCTTTAGACCCGCTAAAATTGTCAAGAAGCATCCTAGACACAACCGATGAACTTCCTTGACGATGTCTTCGACGTCGATGAGACACGCCGCATGTGTGTGTGCCACAATATGTCCGTATCGAGAAGAAAGGGGAATCCCTATCTTTTGCAGCTCGAAAGCGCCACGAACATTGCTCCATCGCACATCTTACTACATACAAAGTCTTGTTCTACTTTACTAATTTGCACTCAAACGACGCCGCCAAGGCGATTTTGGATATCTCCTCGATAACTTCCGCCTTGTCACGAAACTGCTGCCCAACGTGTAGGCTTGAACCGTCCGGAATTGCGAAAGTACCATCAGCAGCCTCATCTATAGGGATACGATCTACATCGTCATCTTCATCATCATTGTGATCACGTGGTACAAATTCCTCCTCCGACTCGTCAATGTATTCGATTGGCTCATCTTCATTTTCGTTCGAATACCAACCCGTGTCATCCCTACCCTCGGACGGTCCAGCGAGATCTTCTTCAAGACCCTCATCTTCATTTTCGTTCGAATGGCGATAGGGTGTGTTAGATGGGCTGCAACCGTACCCCTCAAATGGTTCGATTTGCGCATTTCCATCGCAAATGGCTATGAGTCCGATATTATAACTAGAAGAACCAGCAAATGCGTCCGACGGAGCCACACGTGCACATTCCACCACATCGACATGAACCACGGGTCTTGATTGAGGGCCACCAAAATCCAAGTACGCACGTAGAGCATAGTCGTTATCTATGTATATTGGCCTGGGATAACTGTAGGCTACATTTGGCATATAGCTTAGCGTTAGCCTCGCATTGTCGTTGCGAAATGATAACACCGTTACAATGTGCTCCTTTACGTCTTGTAACGTGCATGCGTCCTCATCCACCAAAATTAAATGCCAGCTACAATTTGACGCAGGGGACCAAGTCGAGGTATTGTCCTCGCCGATTAACCACCGACCATCGAATTGAAATACAATGTTGGTAATTGTCATATTGAGCACGTGCAATATTATGCAAAGTTATTGTTTAGAAAACGATTGTCGTCATATAACGTGCTTATGTATGATTTTCAGCACATGGGACCCGAACATGGGATCACGGAACCTGTGCATACATGCAGGGGACCCGAGCATGGGATCATGGAACCCGAGCGTAAACGCAGGGTACCCGCGCATAAAGGCAGGGGACCCGAGCGTATAGCGCATGGTACCCGCACGTATAGCGTATGGTACCCACGCATAAATATAGGGTACCCGCGCATCAAGGCAGGGGACCCGCGCACAACATTAGCGGGGACATGCACTTATAATTGGGTACCATGCTTTTACGTTTGGGTCCCCTGCGTTTTTTAGCATGGGTCCCATGCACTTAAAAAACAGCAGCCCATATGCGTGGGTACCCTGTATATATGCTCGGGTACCCTGTATATACGTTTGGGTCCCCTGCACAAAAACTGGACCTCAGAGTCTGTATTTTCAGGTCCGAATTTTCATAATAACCACTGAAATATCGCAACTCTGGCTAGTACACATGATATACTAAACAACCCATACATGTTCAGGGGTAATGGACTGGAAATTCACCATTTTCGACGTTAAAATTGCAGTTTTCATGTAACGAATGCTTACTGGTAAAATATGCTGAAATGCTTGCTGTTTTCTTGGTTTGAGAAGTTGTTTTCCGGCACTAAACGAAGAGAACAGCTCGCGTCGCTTTAGGTCTGTGAGAGAGGTGTGTGTGGTTACCCTTTGTTCTTTAAAATGGAGAAGATAATGCATTCATATCGATTGTATGGTTATGGTTTAAGAGGGAGATGGACCCATGTTCAGTTATTGCATCTGTACGGCCATATTTTTGTTTTTATTTTTTTTTTAAATTTTAATGAGTTAAGTATGAGAATTAGTTAATATGGTTAACGTTTAAACAAAGTGAGGACGATTGACCAGAAAAATTCGTCAACGGAGCCATTTTTTTAAAATTAATCCAGTCAAGGACTTTTTTTTAAAAGACCTGTGGTTCATCTTTATCCCCAAGACCGACCTTCTCCACAGCAGCCACCAGTCTCCTCCCCCTATGATGGTAGTCACTCCTTTCTCCCTAAGCTCAGCCAATTTCTTCGCTATAGCATACCGATCCATAGAATAATATACGCACAAGCATTAATTATCCATTAATTCGAGGAAAAGAAAGAAACAAGTATATGGCCAAAGTTGCGGTTTTGCTTTGACATAATAATACCTACGTTCCAGCATCAAACTTGTCAAATTCAAACATACCCATCTTTATTGTCCAAAGCTTCCCCGAAAGATTTGATGCTATCGGGCCCGATGTCCAATCCCATCCATCCATCCATTGGGGATTTGTGATGATGGGACAGTCTTTAAAGTGATGAACACAAAAAATGAAAAAAAAAATTAAATCCTCTATATAGGGTTAATTAATTTTTTCGTCCTTTAATTCAGGGAGTGTGGGACATGAGATGTCATTATACCGACAATAACTTTCAAAATTAAGTAACTTTGGAACATTATACAAACAAAACCCTCGATTTTTCCACAAATTCTAGAGTTCCGTTGAATTTTCGGATGGCATCATACGAACGATAAGTTTCAACATCAAGCAATTTTGGAACAAAATTTAGGATTATGGCGTATAATATTCCAAAATTGTTTAATTTTAAATTTATCCGTAAAATGCCACCTCTTAAATTATTTGTCCTTATAACGCCAAACCCCTTAAATTACAAGACTAAAAAATAATTAACGCTACAATATACCACAACAACAATTGAGACTAGAAACCATCGTAGTGCCTTCACCTTGCTATTAGCATCGGGCGCGAACTTATTAGCAACAACCACATCGGTGGGCAGCAACAGAGAGACGCCCTTAGACTTGGCTTTCTCCATGAGAGAGGTTGCGAGCTTGAGCTTATCCTCCTCGACGAGCAAGGAACCAACGGCGTGATTCAGGGCTTTGTATAACGTAAACATCATTCCGCCGCCAAGCAAGAGGACGTCCACCTTCTCCAGGAGCGACTCTATGACTCCGATCTGGATACCTTTGAGCCGATGATGGCTGCAAATGGCTTCTTTGGGGTGGAAACCGCACCTACTAAGATAGTTTAGCTCCTGAGTGAAAAGTACGAGTTGGTGATGAAGGTAGTAAACAAAAGGAAATTGAAGTTTGTTTACTAGAGACTGTGTTTGGTTTGAAAATTAGTAGGAAAAGAAAAATAAATGAAAAAACGAAAACTAATTTTTATGTTTGGTTGGTTGATTGAGAAATAGATAATAAAAAGGAAAAGAAATCTAGTTATGTTCATACCTAAAACTAAGAAAAACTCATTTTTCTTCACCAAATTGAAAAAAAAAACTTATGAAAATCATTTCTATTCGATTTTCTTTTCCACACTAATTTCTGCGTTTCAAACGCAGCCTAAATGCCACCCGATCTAAACACATTAGGTCTCCCGTGAGGCTTTTTTTTCCTAGTCCAGTTAAATTCGAACTAAAATACCCAAATTTGGCGAAACAGCAATGAGGCACAACAAAATTAGTTCTAAAATGGGTACTGATGCTTTTTGACGACAAGAAAGGGGAACTAAATAGAATAAGTAGTATAGTAAGCATACGGGGCAAAAATGTAATCCGTCAAAAATTGTACAAAGTGGATTTTTTTTATATACTATCTTTTTTAATTTTTATTGTCCCGGGGTATCCCCACTCGAACTGGCTATAAGTTAGCCCCAATCGATAGCGCCACACACTCCAGATGCGGGACTAATCTTCGGGCCAGATTGATATGTCCTAAATCCACATGACAACGATAGTCATGGGCCGTAAGGCCCATGAAGACTACTCAAGGAATTGTGGGAGGGGGACAAAATGGAGCTTGGGTTAGCTGAAATATGCCAAATGGAAAAATTAACATGCATCTAAAAAAAATGAAAAAAAAAAAATCAGAAACAATCTCCCAGACCTTTTGCATGAGGAATCCAGCAACAACAGGTTTCAAATACTTGGCTACTCCCTCGGTCGATGCATGAGCTCTATGTACGGTTTCAAAAGCATCATACAGTAGTACATGGCTGCAAATGACGGGAGCTTCTTAGCAAACCCGGGATCATTCTTTTCTTCATCTATGTAGAATCGAACGTTCTCCAAGAGAAGAATGCCTCCCTCTGGTACTTCAGAGACCAACTTCTCAACTTCTTCACCAGCGCAGTCATTTGCCATTTTCACCTATAGTTGATGTATTGTAAGTCAATTAAGAGTAAAAAATCTTTAAGATAAATTAGTGTAAGAGGGACATAATCACTAAATTATTTAGAGGGAGATTAGCAAACCTCAGCCGTTGGCTTTGACATTGAGATTCCTTAATTAGTTTTCTGATTTTCGTTTTAGCGGCACAAAGATCAAGAGGGCAACAACCCTGTTTTTCGTTCTTCAGCAAAAACGTTATCTGCTGCTTTTTTTTTCGTTAACTGTTCTTAATACATCAAGACAACACTTAAGGGGCGGCCTCTCCGGTCCTAACTGATATCGTCCATCAACTTATGGAAAAGATCCCCGCACATAGGACCGGAGACGACACAAGTGCGGGGACCGGAGCAATCGTCCAGAGTGAGCCTGCTCTGTTGACTCCGTTAGGGGGCACTGATGAAGCTAAGGACCGACCTATGACAACGGCTCCAACAATCTTGCCGCACGTTGTCATCAAGAAAGCAACGGATACCTCCACCAAGAAGAAGAAATGCGATGGAGGCAAATGCAAGAAGAAATCCAGTCCTCCCAAGCAATCATACTGTGACGTGGTGATGCATGCCATTAAAGATCAAATCAATGAAGTCACTACGGCTGCTATCCAAGAGTATGAGGACTGGTGGGCTGTCAGGACGGGGACGCCGTTGGCCAAGATCTCCAAGAAGAACAATGGCTAGGGCATGACGACCGAGAACCGACTTATGACACATTTAGGATTAGAGTCAATCTCGTCTCTAATCCAAGGACGAGAACTGCTGGAAGTACAACTGCGTCATCAGCACATGACCAACATCCTTGAAGATCGGGAGTCACACTACGACCCCAACTCTAAGGATGCCCGCCGCGAATTCAAGGTTCTCAAGCGACTTCGTACTGCCAAGGTGGGGCTTGAGTCACGACTGAGAGCCACCCGCGAGGAGCTCAACGCAAGGGGATCGCTGGCCTCCATGGCTCTCAACACATTCAGGACCTGGACGCATCAGAATCTCCCAAACTCTGATCGTCAGTCCCCAAGTTGGTCTGTCACCCACGCACAAAACTGTGGCGCCAACTTCGGTCCTAGCCCTCCTCCCCAAGGTCCTGCATAAACCTCCCAACCATGCCAATGAAGCAGAATGCTCAACTCCACTTCAGCTAGAGGATCGGAGTTACCCCACTCCCACCAAGGATTGCACAGAGTCCACAACAATAGATCATTCTTTAAGTAGTTGCCGGGGAATCTGCCCCTCCACTATCTCCGCCGCGGAACTCTTCTCCGCCCCGAAACTCTCCGCCGCGGAACTCCTCTCCGCCTCAGAACCTGTCTCCGCCGCCAAATCAAGAAGCTGCGGTCCTCAACCGTATCACACTGAGCATTCACCACAACAACAACACAATGAAGCCTCGGGTGTGGACACCGGTGCCACAAGGTTAATACGGAGCGGGCCATACGCCCTAACAACCAACTCCTCCTCCCACGTCTTCAAAGTCTTGTTCGGTCCCTGATGCTGGTGCTAGTGGATCTAGAAACATGATCTACGTGCGACGTGCCGATCGCGAGCTCACCAAGATGAGACACCAACTTAGGGCTGCCAGTAAGGAAATGGGATAGCGAGAACCGGAACACACCACGAGTACCGAAAAAATGGTACTCACGTAGAAAAGAAAAGAAAAACATCTAAGTGTTCTTAATACATCAAGACAACACTTAAATGGGCCATAGAAAACAAATATAAACTAATACCAAGAAAGGACCACTAGCATGAAATTGTAAATAAACATATAATATTAATTTTAACATCAACTCCGAGAAGCTCCGAGAGCCAAGGAGCTAGTGGCTTGAAGGTGTATTTCGGCGTCACACCTTTAGGCCGACCCTGAAACCACAAACTGAAGAATCTTGACCAGATCAACATACAATAAAAAAGTACCAGATATCAAAATAAAATTCATTATCACAGGAAGAGTAGAAATAATCACTTAAAATAATCAACAAGACCAAAAAAAAAAACATGTCTGGTATCACCCATGTAACGATCAAGCGAATAGGTGTGTGTGAACCAATAAAATATTTGATAAGAAACAGTGCCACGAAGATCCGGTCCCAAAGTTTCTTATATATATCTTGAAACTAATCCAAACAACACCTGAAATCGTTCCTTAATATGAGAACTAGCATTGACGTTTTCATCATATATCAAACAGAAAGCCGACCACCAATTATCAACTCAGACAACAACACATAGAAATAACAGATTACGCAGACACCGATCAATTCAACTATGAGAAAATGAGAAGAGAACTGAGAAGTGACGAGGTGAGAAGTGAGGACGACTCTGGTGCCGTGCTCAATCAAGTACTTGATGGTGGGACATCAGCTTAATCAAGTATCATCGGTGATGTTGAAGTTGTCGTCCCACGGGACGTTCAGATCCACTCGGACCAACACCCTCTTGCCCTTCAGATTCACCTTTCAAACTGCTCACACTCTTCTTCGTCGCCATTTAGATCTGAAAACTGGGAAGGTTGTCGATCGATAAAACGTGAGACTGAGACTGAGAGAGTCAGGTGATTCGTAGATATACATGTAAGAAGGTTCTTCTTCTTCTTTTTTCTTTTTTTGTTTGCTATCCAGAGGTATCCCCACTCGACTGGCTATGAGCTAGCTCCCAAATATTCGCGTGGACTTGCACCACACAAACCTGACGGAGGCTTAATTACGCACACACTTCAGATGTGAGACTAATCCCCGAGGCCATATGGATACGTCTCAAACCCACCTGACAACGATAGTCATAGACCATAAAGCCTATCCCATGGGGACTACTCAAGGAAATGTGGAAGGGGGGATTGGATCCCACAAGTTCATAAGGCCTCCTCTTGACCATTAGACCAAGGCCTCATTGCCACATGTAAGAAGGTTCGAGAAAGCTGCTTTTATAGACTGCAACGTAAGAAGGGACATTGAGATGCGAAATGAAGCGTAGGTTAATGAATAAGATGGAGCCACTCCTAAAGTGCGCCGCTACATTACGACAATCCACTTGGCAATGTTGTCATAAACTTAAACGTCACGTCATCGGCTCGTTCATTTCCGAGCCAAATCCGAGCAATGAGGGACAACCCAAGGTGCCCGAGTTGGAGCAGTTCAATACTTGAAGCAAATTGACCTCAAGCATCATCTAGAGGGGCGTACACTATCGAGATAGTATCGAGGCAGCATTGGACGTGCGTGCGGCTTGAGGCCATCGCACGCTGAACCTGCGAGGTTGGCTAGGCGCACGCGCATGCACATGCTAGGCACACGGGCGCACAACACTAGGCGACAGTGCCTGCAGGACCAAGGCAACGCACACATGAGAGATACGCGCGCGGCACGAAGGCCTTCCCCACATGACTCTTGTGCATGGAACATGTCGAGGCGTGGCGCGAGGCCTTGCAAACACGCCCGACACTTGCGGGTAGGGCTTCGTAGGGCAACCTGAGTGGCGAGGCTCAGGTTGGTGACAAGCGGTGGTCCGACGAGCGTCAGGCCGAGCGCGGAGGTGCTCGGCGGCACAAGCGGCACACGATGACGGCGGTCAGCAGAAACACCGGAGGAGCTCAGGCCGAGCCTGCCGGCGCGGCCAGGCAGTGTGCGCGCATCGTGCCCCAATGCGTGCAAAGATGGCACACGATGGCTGCGATGGGGCATGCGAAGATCGGGGGCAAGATCAGGACTAAATCTAGAAGAGTTAGTCTTACATAGAAACAAGGAAGGTGGAGATAGTTTCGGACAACCTTGTTCAAATTCGAAGAAGATTTCATCCCAGGTTGTTAGAGATATTCGAGGGATCCTCCATACTTTCAATGCCACGCCCAACCCTATAAAAGGAGTCCGAGTTCGAGAAGTCAAGGCATCCACACACACATCGACGAAGAGCACGAAGTACACACTTCGAGCACGAAGCCACACACTCGAGTTCAAGACGGCGAATTCGAGAGAGAATCCCGATGAGGGTTTCACGAGCGGAGTGAGCGAGTGATTAAGATCTCGAAGAAGGGACGTTAGGTGATAACTATGTTAAATATTTCGGGTGAGACAAGGCCGAGGCTTTTCTGGACCCGCGGGTTTGAGTTTTCTCCGTTGTAAACTTTGCGATTAATAAAGATTACGACAAGCTGGGTAGTGAACCCATTTGTCCATCCGATTTAACCTTGTCTTTGATTTACCACTACACAAAGCAGGGCTAGGCGAATGAGAGGCTTATCGCAGCAGCGTCACAAATTGGACGAGCGAGGTTGACTTTGACGTGAGTGGTTGTATTACACGAGGGATTAGATAATTCCAAAAAAAAATTCTAAGTCCCTGGTTTGCAATAAAGTTGGTATTAAAGCCATAATTTCTACAACATGGCCGAGCCGAACGACGAGAGCACGTTTGGCGGAATTGGAAGGCTAGGGTAGCTAACTTCCAGCAGTTGTTCGATGCGATGCCGAACATCGCGCAGCTGGTAGCCAAGGTCGTGACACTCACATAGGCACGGGCCGCAAGCGAGGCCGAGATCAAACTACTCCAGGTCGAGACAGCGGTGCTACTAGTTTTGGTTGGCAGAGGGGCCGCAGCCGTTCCGACACAAAGGAGATCCGCGCGGTAGCCGAGGGTCTTTAATGGGGGTTCGCGAAGCAAAGGAGTTGGGAACTTCCTTTCGACATAGAGGCCTATATCGGTGGGGCCGGGATATCCGACGGAAAGAAGGTGAACATGACACACCTTGACAGGGAAGCAAAGCTGTGGCGGCGAACGAGGTTCTCGCTAGACGCTCAGCTCAATCGACCGAGGTTGGCGAGTTGGGACGAGCTAAAACGAGAGTTGTAGGCGCAATTCCTCCTATAGAATTCAACATGGCGGGAATGCAAAGTCCTACGCAGATTGCACCAAACAGGGTTGGAGATAGATGTTAGAGATTACGGAGATATTGGAGACTACGTGAAGCAATTCGCCTCACTGATGTTAAATATTACGGAGATGTTGGAGAAAACTCGGCTATTGAATTTCATGTCGGGGCTAAAGGGTTGGGCGCAAGTGGATTTGGCCCAACAAGGGGTCCAAGACCTTACATTAGCGTATGTCGCGGACGAGAGGCTTGTGGAGTACAAGCCGACTAAGGCACAAGCCGCGACAGGCGGAGCTATGTAGAACTCTTCCAAAAAGGCGAATAAGGAGAAGATGACCAAGACGAAAGGCAGCGATAAATAGGCCAAGAAAGTCGAGACTAAAGGCCAGAGGCAAACGCAAATGGACAAAGGATGCTATGTCTGTGGCGCGGCCATGCACATGGCCCCGAAGTGCCCGAAGCAAGCCAATGTATCGGCGGTAGTAGGGGACGATTACTCGGACCATGCCGAGCCCTCTCGGATGAACCCACTTCAGATATTGGGTGCCATTAGACGAGGACCCGCGGCTAGGGACCTATGTTCGTTCGTTGCGAGCTCAACGACACCGAAATCATCGGGCTCGTTGAAACAGGCGACTTGCACTTTAGTGTCGAGCCGCTTGATCGATGATCTTAAGCTGGACGCACGTTACCAAAGAGGAACATTGAAAGCTGTTAATTCTCGACCAGCAAGGACGACGGGCTTGGCGCAGGCGGCACTTACCATCGGGGTGTAGTCGGAGCAGATCAATCGACGGTGATAGAGTTGGACGGTTTCGATCTCTTCTTGGGACACACATCATGAAGGCTGCAAAGGTAACGGTGGATCCTTCGAGCAACCTTATTTGCATTGGCCAATAAAGAGTGAGAGCAGTTGAGTGCGAGCCGAGGCCGGGACGGGCGAAGTCCGGGCCATTTCAGCACTACAACTGTGCGATGGCCTTAGGCGGGGCGAGCCAACGTATGTGGTTTCGTTGATCGTGGAGATGGGCAAAGTGAGGAAGATGGGCCGAGCGAGCTGGGGGAGGTGTTGTTCGAGTTTGAGGATTAATTCTGGCCGAACTTCTCGGGAATTGCCGCCCCGACATACCATAGACCATCCATCGAGCTAGAGCCATGGGCCAAGTCACCAACACAAGCACCATACCATAGACCGACTTGAGGAAGTAATTGGACGAGCTCCTTGAGGTGGAGTTGATCTTAACGTCCAAAGAACCTTATAGTTCAACGATATTGTTCGAGAAGAAGGATGATTCGATGCACTTCTGTGTGGACTACCGCACTTTGAACAAGGTTACCGTGAAGAAAAAGTACCCCATTCTGAATGCATTGAACTTGTTTGATAAGCTAGCCAAGGAGGAATGCTTTCTGAAGGTGAACTTGAGATCGAGATATTGACAAGTGCGGATCGTGGAGGGCGATGAACCGAAGACGACTTGCCTAATGCGTTACGGGTCATAACTTAATGAACTTGTGCTTTATGATTTTCTAGACATGTTTATCGTCGTGTATCTCGAAGACATCGTGATCTACTCGCAATGCGTGGTGGAGCATGCTGGCATTTAGGGTTGTCTTCGAGGCTTTGCACAAGCATTGCCTCTAGCTCAAGCAGGAGAAGTGCGACTTCGGGCTGAGGGAAATGACCTTCTTGGGCCACATCATATTGAGGCTCACGGACTACACCAAGCCATTTGAGGTGCATACGGATGCGTCGAGACAAGCTCTCAGAGGCGTGTTCGTGTAGGAAGGCCACCCAGTGGCGTACGAGAGCCAAAGTTCAACGAGATGGAGGGCCGATATTCAACACACGAGAAGGAGATGACGGCGATGATCCATTGCTTGGAGACTTGACGACACTACCTGCTTGAAACAAAATTCGAGGTGGTTACGGACAACGTCGCAAATACTTACTTCAAGACCCAGAAGAAGTTAACTCCAAAGCAGGCGAGATTGTAATAATTCCTCGGGGAATTTGATTTCGAGTTGATCCACAAGTCGGGTCGCCACAACGATGTGGCCCACACCCTAAGTCGCAAAGGCGTGGAGGCCTTTGTTAGCTCGTTGAGTGAGGTCACCTCGGGCTCCTGGGCAAGGTGCGTGAGGCGGCCGAGGCAAGCATGGCTTACAAGAAGGTCGTTGAAGAGGTCAATGAGGGCGTATTGTGGAAAAATTGGCGCATGGACGGGATCTTGGTGGGAATAGGTGGGCGCGTGCTTGTTCCAAAAGGCGCATTGCGGCATCAGTTGTTATGCGAACACCACGACACCCTATGGGCGGGACATCTCGCGATAGACAGGATGTACTCGCTGCTTCCTTCCATGTTCATTTGGCCAAAGATGAAGGATGACGTGGACGCCTACGTGAGGTATTGCCTGACATGCCAGCAAGACACGACTGAACGTCGAAAGAAGAATGGAGCCGCTACTCATACCATCGAGACCGTAGGATCAATCTCGATGGAATTTATTGCTACATTGACTAAAGCAGATGGGTGCAATTCGGTTATTGTGGTTGTTGAAAGGTTTTCAAATATGACAATCATTACCGAGCCAAACTCGAGCAATGAGGCACAATCCAAGGTCCACGAGTTGGAGCGGTTCAACACTTGGAGCAAAATGACCCCAAGCATCGTCAAGAGGGGCACTCACTATCAAGGTAGCATCGAGCGCGCATCGAGGCAGCATCGAGCGCGCACAGAGCATCGAGACAGCGCGCGCACGGCACGAAGGCCAGCCTCACATGCGCGGAACTTGTGCGTGCAACAAGCCGAGGCGAGGCGCGAGGTCTTGTTAACACGTCCAACACTTGTAGGCGGGACTTTGCGGGGCGACGTGAGCGGCGAGGCTCAGGCCAGGGACGGGCGGTGTTCCCGGGAGGGTCAGGCCGAGCGCCGGGGTGCTCGGCAGTGCAGGCGACATACGATAGCGGTCCGACGGTGGCACCGACGGACGACGGCAAGTGGCGACGACGGTGGTGGTCGGCATCAACACGGGAGGAGCTCAGGTCGAGCCATGGCGGCGTAGACAAGTAGAGCGAGACAATGCGTGCACGGGTGGGGTGCGCGCGCGCAGTGATGGCGCACGAGGGCTGTGATGGGGCGTGCGAAGATCGCAGGCAAGATCGGGACAAAATGTGGCGATGATTTGGTCCAAGAGAGAAACAAGGAAGCTGAAGTTATTTTAGGACAACCTCATTCAAATTTGGAGAAGAATTTGTCCAAGGTTGTTAGAGATATTCGAGGGATCTTCCTTGCTATCAAAGTCACATCCAAGTCCTATAAAAGGAGGCTGAGTTCGAGAACTCAAGCATCCACACACACATCGACGAAGTACAAACTTCGATCACGAAGCCACACACTCGAGTTCAAGGCGGCGAATTTGAGAGGGATCCCGATGAGGTTTCACGAGCGGAGCAAGTGAGTGATTAAGATCTCGAAGAAGGAACCTTAGGAGACAATCGTGTTAGGTCTTTTGGGTTAGGCGATGCTGAGGATTATTCGGACCCTCGAGTTTTAGTTTTCTCCTTCCGTTGTAAAGTTTGCGATTAATAAAGATTATGACAAGTTGGGTAGATAAACCCAGTGTCCCTTCGATTTAACATTGTCTTTGTTTACGTTTTCGCTACACAAAGCAGAGCTAGGTGAGTAAGAGGCTTATCACGGAGAATCAAGCGAGCGATTAGGACTTTGACGCGTGCCGGTTGTATTACGCGCGAGATTAGATTATTTGGAAAGAAATTTTTCTAAGTCCCCAGTTTGCATCAGTAGCAACATAACTCCGTAGGACTTTTGGACGCACATGGAAATTCAGATTTTTGTTTGGTTGATATTTCTACATGTGCAGGGTAATAAAAATCTACCTCAATATTGTTGGGCTGTTTTGAACGATCTTGTGGCCTCATTGCTTTTCTATGATTTAAGATTTTAACTATGTGTTTTTAATTTTTTTTCGACCTGAATCATAACCATTAAACATGCAAAGGATTTGCGCCTCACACTCCGAATATTACTAAATCTCCAATCAGGTGAGCATGTCTTACTCTCTATGCAACAATGATAGTCAACGTCGCTAACATGACTTGAACCTGAGACGTCTAATTTGAGTATCAAAGCCCAAGAGGGTAGTCACCCATTTTGGACACATGTTTTCGAGGCTGCTTTCAGTATATCTGTTAACACAAGATAACTAGTCTCCAATGTCATCTAATTTTGTTTAGTAGGCACGTGGACATTAATTAAAGTTAAAGCCCGCAACTTAAAGTACGCGTTATAAACTAATGAATCCCGTATATATTATCCAATGGGCTAGGCCGCGTTAAATAATCCAATCTAAGATAGTGCAACTTAAATTACTAGAATACCTCTACTAATTATTTCGAAAAATTAAAAACCCTACTTCCGGCAGTTGCGTGCTTTTAAGTCGAAGCAAAATTTGAACGAAATTGCAGTTGAAGATATTGTGCCACTACGATTTATGTTCAGTTTGTATAAGCTAACGTGCTCCAGTTATCATGGCGTAGCACCGCCGTAGACAAGCCGACATTCCAACACTCGGAGGAATTCCGAAGGGGCTTACACTAATCCAGGTAAATCTTCTAACTCGAGTTGATTTATTTTTATGGCGCGGGCTATATCGAATATGTGCTTTTTTTGGTTTTTTATTTCCTGCACACCCGACATTATCATAAGTTTTACTTCTGGTCTTTAGGTTGATTTTTCTAATCAAGTTCTGGATTGTGATATATTCCAGAATGCATGCTTTATTAACTAGCATAAGGTATATTGTGGTTGCGTGGTTTCTTGGTGATATATTGTTCACAACTTATAGAATATCGTACCAACTGGACTTGGATCCGGCGTAAAGCCGGGACGAGGGGGAAAAGAAAATCGAGGGAAACTGAGCAGCAACTTCCGAATATTATCAGCAATTATTATTCTGAAACAAGTGCTGCCCTACAACGATTCATTGCAAGGGTCGAAGTCGAGAACGTTATCATCGTGAAGAAGTACCATATGTTCGAACAAATCAACGCCATTGAAGGTCTTACCCCGAACCAAAAATTGCTTATCTCTAAATTCCTCTGTGACCCATTCGGACGAATTGAGGTTGTTTGATAGTTTACCTATCGCTACATAATTAACACACTCGCTGGGCTTATTGGATGTGTTTTTGTGTTTGCTTATCCATTGCAATTGCAGTTCATGTAGTTAGTTCTGATGTTGGATTTGGCCAGACAATACTGGTGGTCTTTGTTGGTGAAGGTAGCTTACTGGTGCGGCAACCATGTGATATTTTGTACTGTATTATGGATTTCTCGGCAACACGTTTCTTTGTGTTATTATATAATCTACTTGTTTGTATGCATGATTGAAATGTTAAGGTTGTTGGCAGGATGAGAATTAGACATTTACAAGCCTGAACGAGAGTTACGATACACGCACGCTCTTCATAAATTATTTCAACATAATAACCAATGTTAGAGCAGATGAAAAGGTAATTAATTACAACATCCAGATCAATGCATAGCAAATTACGAAGCAGCAGTAGCACCTCGATAACATTCGGCTGAGCACATAAAAAGTACATTTGAAGGTCATTCGCAAAACAACCTACCAAATAACATACATGCCGAGTGCATGAGAAAATTTCATATATCCTTGGTACAAACTTATACGTTCGTACCCTCACCGTCACTAGCTTCACCAATGGATTCTTACGTTTGTACTCTCACTGTCACGAGTTTCACCAACAAATTCTAACTTGAGCTTTTTTTTCCGGAGGCTTGTCATATGGGAATCTTGGTATAAGTGGAGATAAAGCCTCATCGACATCACTACCAATGACTATCATTTCAGAAGACATCCTACAATACCATTGACCAAATAAATTGAACATTTGCAGCAAGACCCAAGTTAAAAAAATTGGTAATCTAGGACCATGTGTGAAGATCCCAAAAGAATCTCGGAGCAATGTTCGAAAGATCATGTTCGAAAGACTCTTACAATAGAAGTAAGAGAACAAAACTTGAATACAACAAGATTAATGTTAAAAAATCGGACATCTCAGAATATTAATCTAACGTTTCAGTCCAACAAATCGCAGCCTTGTAGTCGAATTTGTTTCTAACGTTCAAGGACCTCAACAGGCAACCCAAACAACAACCGTAACAAATAAAGCACGATTGTCATCGAGTTTCGAATGATGTCATTTAAACAGCCGTGTTCCGTGTAAATGCAAGAATATAACGCAACAAAACTAAGTTTAATGCAAAATTACCTCGACGAAGCTAGTCCAATGATCTAGAGACAAGATAATACGTAGCACAATTCGCCTGTCAAGGACAACGATTTTCAGCCGCTAGCAGTTACTTCGTTCATCGTATAAAAGGATTGAGAATTTGATCAATTGGGTAAATTGACTCCTCACTCATAACTTTAAAAAAATAGACTCTCCAAAGTACATATATACCCTTACTAATGTAGCTTAAAAGACAATATTGTCCTTATTTAGTGATGTCCAACGATTAACCCCTTGACCATTAATAAATATCCATTGTTTCTTTTTTCTTTTTAACAAAAATCAGTATACACGTTCGAGTAACTCTTCAACTTTACTTTTAACTATTTTTCTCCATTTCACTTTTCCCTTTCATCGTCGATTTCATTTGCATTTCACGGGTTAGTGCGACAATTCTCGAGCAAGCAACTCGGTTCATCATCTATTTCTCAGATACCCAGAAAACATAGAAATGTCGTTGGCAAGCGGTGCGACGGCAGAGAACGTGAGCCTCGTCTTCTATTATTTCGATTTTCTGATTTTTTCGGTGATTACTTTTATAGATAAAATTTCGTTTTCCTCCCTTATGTATTTGTATGGACTCTAGGGGACTCTACATAGGGTCCCCTACGCTATGTGAGGAATAAGTGACAGGGATGGGAACATATCATTTGCTTACATATCACGGGTCCCGACGAACTGGACTGTAGTGTCTGCATATTCGCATGGGAGCTTGCATGTCTTTGCACGAGACCCACACACGTAGGCGCAGTGGGCTCATGCATGGAGCAGGTGACCCATGCATATGAGCAGATGACCAGCACACGAATCACGGGACCTTGCAGTGAATTGCAGGGGACCCTCCAAGTATCAGTAGGGGACCTTCCAAGTATGCGCAAGGGACCCGTACGCAATTGCGCAGGGGACTCGTGATATGTTACCGAGGACAATTTTAATTTCATTCTCCTTAATTTTAATATAATTATTTTACAGGTTGCATTCAGGACGCAAAAGTCCAATCAAGATCGCGACTTCTTATGAAGATTAATTCTTACGGCTAAGTATGTCGAAGCAATCAAAAAATTGTTGGTTTCTTTAATGATGTTAAGTCGGCCGCCTCTAACGAGATCAGTCCTTTCAGATACCTCGTAGAAGCAGCATGATAACTTAACCTCTCCGCCCAACTATTGTGGTTTCTTATGAAGAGACATACGATCCTTCACAGTCGGGATGAGTTGTAGATGATCATCAGGCAGAAACCACTCTGATTTTCTAAATCAGGGTAAATCTTGATCATCGGGGTTATTTGCTCGTCCAATATACCCATGATTAACGAATCAGATGCTTTCAAATTGAGACACTTCACGAGTAAATCTACAATCTGACTGCCCGACGTAGAGAGAAGAATGAATGAATTGTAAATCGAGGACAATGATGTGCGTGTCAATGGAAAAAAATTGAAGCCTGCCAACCTATATTTTGTTGCTTTCGAAGTCGGAGATGATAACCAAGATCTCCTAAAACCCGAGGTGTGCGGAATGGTAATGACAAATCCGAAGGAGAGTCGGTCCAACTACTAACGGTTTAGTGACTTCGGCGTGGCTCCCTTGCATAGTGCTGGACCCCTTGACCAGTCTGCTCTTGCAAGTGATGAAAGTGATGTGTGTATCTCACATAGTCAAAGAAGAGAACGATCAGGCGGAGCACCATTACTCGTCGGTGCATCCCCCATCGGTGCGTCACTTGCCGGTGTATCAGCATCACTCACCGGTGCAGCCGCCACCGGTGCATCACTTACCGATATACCAGCATCACTCATCGGTGCATCACTCGACGGTCCACCATCAGTCGCCACATCAATCTTTCAGACATGCATCATCAATCTCTATCGCGGTCATATCAATATCAAGGTGTGTCGTGTTCGACGAGTATATGACAAGTGTGGCTAAAAAAATAGATCAGCTAAATAGTCAGATTACTAACAAATTTATGCAGTTGAGAGGTGATTTAAATGAAGTGTTGAAGGGAACAAGGATCATTTATCGCCACTTTTTTCGCTCAAAAATAGATTCGATGGAAAACCGATTGTGGGATGGGACACGATATGACTTCTTCATGCTAGCCGAGATGATATGGATGGATCGTGGTGTCGATCCAAAGTATGTCGTGGAAGCGTAGAATCATTCTCGGCGACCGAGGTGGCGAAAGTCGATGTGGCAGAGGTGATGGATGCTGACGAAGAATCAGACGTTTGGTGTTCAAACAATGTCCACGTAGATAACGGGAAAGCCATCTCTTGAGAAACATTTGTGCCTCGCAAGAGGAACCCGTCTAGATACTGGCATACCCCTTACATTGGGGCACTTCCCACCAATGAAACAAAATACAGTCGCAATCCATACGTGGATGTCGATATAAGGCAGATGTTCTGCGTTTGGGGACCACTACTTATAGAGATCATAGCGATGGGTGAAGCCGGCCGTAAACCGTGCATGCTCGCTGCCTACGGTGATCCACGAGTAGAGATATGATTGATGGAAATGTATGAACTTGATAATTTTTTATTTATCATCATGTATAATAATCATCATTTATCAGCACATCAATGAAGCTTTTAGGGGATTCATTGAAATGCGACGGGCTTACCGAAAAGCTTCAAAGAATTATGCGATCATGAGGAATATGTTAAAGATCCATATTGATATCCACAACGCGTGTGACATAAAATTTTAAGGGATTCATCCGCGATATGTGGTCCTACCTTAGGGTATGGAAGAAAATTGGTCGTCGGTCCCCTGGTTAGAGGTCGAGTTCATTGTCCGTCCAATGCTCGCGAATAGCTATCACTGGGTTCTTTGCATGGCTAACATTCAACGTAAGACGATGATCATTTACGGCTCTGATATGTCATGTGATTGAGCGGCAGATTCATTAATGCTGCATTGGCCAACATTAAGATTGTGATACCTTGTCTATTGGCGGATCTTAAAATCATCGCAAGGCCAAGTTGGATGTGTAGTGTGTGATAAGTGATTCCCTAAACAATGAACTAAGTAAGTATTAGCCATCATTCCTTCTCTACCATAAATAAGTTTACATAACTAGCTACTTTAATATTTCAATGGCGAATGCAGAGTGTACTTGGTACGGACCACATTTTCTTTGATGCTTAGAGGTGACGACCCATACAAGTTCAATGAAGAGCAGACCAATTTTGTGCATTATCTAACTATGTCCATGATTGGTCCTTTCTTTGTAGGTGTAATTTATTTGTTTGTTGTGACTCTTGACTCTTGTGCTTTTATTTTGTGACTATTATTTTCTTGTACGTATGATTTGATACTCTTATTTTACTTGTAATCCCTAATTTGATTGTTGTTAACTGCAACTGTGTATGGGTCCCATGTGAATCGAGCATGCCTGAACATGTGCAGGGGACCCGTGCACGATTTCGGACACACATGCGATTAAGAACATTTATAGACCGTATTACAACATCATCGAATCAACTACCAACATAATTCATATTGATAACATATATTACAACATCCTCAAACCGACCAACTAAATAATTCATATATTTATAGATAAATTATATTATTATAAAACAATAATAAAAAGTTACCTCCTACAAAATCCACTGACTGATGGTATCCTATTTTTTTTTGTAAATTACAATGGTTTCCCGGAGATCGGGATGACATCATATCAGTCCCTCTTCCAATCCGATCTGTCAGGGGCCATATTTGTATCTTCTTATGCTAATTTTCATATATATATATATATATATTGTAATAGCTATTCACTAAATTATACACCTTGAGTTGACAAGCAACGCATGCTGCAATGACATTAGTACATGAGATGCGATCGATGTCAAACTTTTTATAATTGCATGAATTAACTTGTAGATCCTCATTATGATTCTGCCGGTAGACATTATATCGTAAATGTCTGATCTACGACACATGATATTTCTTAGACTCATTATAATTATCACCAATAAACGACTCGACCTTCGGAGTTATCGATGTCATATTGGCGACAATTTAATCAATGCACTAAATCCAATAATCTTATCAATAGAAGCTCTCAGTCCTTGCGCAGGGCATCAATTATTGATTTCGATTCATTGGCGGTCATTATATTGTACATGGATGTAGGAAAATATGCTCTTATCCACTTTGCAAGCGTGGACGGTTCATCTCCATCCTCTGCTCCAATCAGATACATTCCTATTTCCTATACTCTTCTTCCATAATCCATAAAACAGAATCACAATCACTCGTAGTGTACGCATGCGCCGCATGCCAAAATAATTCACCATCACCATTTTCCTTTTTGCTTCGAGTCTTGATACTCTGTTTAATGTGCCACGACCAAAATCCATGAAATGCATTTTAGAAGACATATTCGACGTGTTTATTATTTTGGGGTGTCTTTCGAAAATTATCACCAGATCATCAGTGTCGCCCACGACTTCTCGCAATTATCACATGCGCGATGAATCAATTCTGGACTTTTTTTGGGAACTTTGCACATGAGATCTATGTGCTTCTCCTTCTTTGAACAATCGAGCCTGGCACGCCTTGGGCAAGGCGGATTTAACCCGAATAACTCGGCCAACCTGATGATTAAGCGCGAGAATAACAAATTAAAAAGCATCGACAAAGAGAAAGGGAGAACTGCGATGGGGAGAAAGATATAGTTTGATCGATTTAGAAAAAAAAGGCAATATAAATCATAAAGGGATGACTAAATTCGTCTTTTCAATCAAATATGTATCAATGTGTAAAAATTTTATTCCATTAGGTTTCTACATATAAAAAATGTCTGGCAAGGTACTAAGTTGCCTTTTTTATGCATTTATCCGTTGTATTTATAATTATTACTGAGGGAAAAAATAAAACTAATGATCCCACTATCAGTTATAACAGTCATGTAGATAGTATTTGTGTACTAGTTTGCATAATATAACACGATCGGGTGGTTGCGATTGAGTGGCGAAAGGAGCTGATAATACTGCAAATAGTGGACTTTGAATTTTCGTAACTTCTAAAATGATAAAACACACCCATTCCAGATTGGAGGGTGACTGAGCGGATTATGCCATCTCCAACCGAAAAACTCATTCTCATACTCAAACTCATTTCTAAACTCAAAATGCAGTAATTCTTCTCCAACCATTATACTCATTCTCAAACTCAAAAGACAATATTGTAAAATTCTTTTCACACTAACTTTTAATACGACCCACATATTTGATATTTATTCAAAGTAGATCACGGGAATATTTTTAAGTAAGTAAAGAAAATATTTAATAAAATTAAGAATAAAATATTATTGTTCATATCCAAAACAATTGCACTAGAAGAGAAAAATTATTTATTTATTTAATATTTATTTATTATTTTAAAAAATGATTCTTCAAGTTTCGAATTGGTGTATTCCTCCAACAAATGATTATTTAGCACAATCAGAAGTGTAACGTGATAATATTTACCTCTAATTATTTTAAATATTGCAGTTTTAGTCAAACCAAATTACATATAAATAAAATTAAAAAAATAAATATTAAGTTATAAAAATTATTATTAAAAATAAGAGTAAATGTATAGCTAATTTTATAATGATAATTATTAATACATGATTTCCTTTTGTGTATTTTTATATATCTTTTGTACATGAGTGCTTTAAAAAGTCAATATAAACAAAGGAACTTGTTTGCAATTTTGAAATATCAAATCCATTTTTTGCGTTCAAACGCAAATTGGGTTTGAAAGTGGAGATAGGAACACAAAACCCATTTTCAGTTTGCGTATGGAGTTCGGTTGAAGTATTTTTACTTCATTTTTTGAGTTTTGGGTGTCGGATGGAGATGGTCTCCTAGAACTCTAATTATATATATTTGGTACCGAAGGAAATTCATGATTGTTTTTGTCATTACCAAAGTCGTCAAATGAGAGATTGGAAGTCTCTAAACTTCTTTGTTAATAAATGATTGGATTGCCTCCTATGTAGGGACACCGTTGTTCGTTGTTTCATCCTTATTCGTTGTTTGGAATATTCTTAATATTTAATGGTGATAATTTTAGGGTGCGTTAGGGTCTCATGCAATATTGTAAAACTTGGGCTAGGCGGTCCCCTCCGCGACGAAAACTGGCCACGGCACCGCTTAATTTGTTGAATTGATTAATAGGCTACATTGTAGTTTAGTATTCTAGAATTTGAAACAATTACGATTGTTGATTTGATAATAGAAAGAATTGGGAGAGAAAAATCTCATTGATTTCCAATTGTTTTCTGCAGATACAACGATATTCAAACTATATATTGTAGCCTACCAAACTGTAAACTACGATTATAAAAAAGAACCTCAAAAAAATAAATAATTACAAAATCGCTTAAGAACTATATTTATAAATAGATCCTCAAGTCTTCAAATCTCGCGTGGTGTCTCCTTCGCATATGAACACGAAATTGTTGCTTGGTGCTTCTTTTTCCAGGAAATCAGGGATGATCCCAAGAATGTGCAATCCGTCTTGCCTAACTTGCGATGAATAGGATTTAAACTCCAATCTGCATCAGTAAAAGCTTCTATAATTTCAGACTAGAAACAGCATGATAAAACAAAGTGTAAGAAGGTTTTTCTTTGAGATATCTGAGGACATACAAAATACAATTCTAATGTTCCAGACATGATGCATGAACATGCTTGCTCAATTGCGGGACAACAAATGTTTATGTCCGACTTAGTGAATCCCAAGTATAGCAACTGTCCAACAATTCTGCGGTACTAGCATCTATTGGAATCTCACCAGGTGAAGATGTGTTTGTGAATTGATGCCCCTTAGGAAGAGGGGTTGTAACCAGATAAGCCAACATATGCAACAATATTAAGTCTATATTTCTGTTGGATGAGATATATACCACCTGGAGCTCTTGCAATTTCTATCCCGGGAAAGTATTTGCATAACCAAGATCTTTAATTGTAAATTGATTATTCAAATAACTTTCACTGCAATAACGTCCTTCTCCCATGACCCCGTATCATCAACATAGACAACTAAAGCCATAAAGGAATGATCTTGGGACCTTATAAAGAGACAAGGATCATGTTGAGATTGCATAAATCCATACATTTCTAGATTTGTCGCGCATTCAACATTCCAGTGTCAGTGCTTGTTTGACGCTATATAATGATCTTCTAAGTTTGCAAAGCTGCATTATTCTGCATTTCTCATAGCCATCTGGAGGTAACATATATACTTCTTCTTCTAAGTGACCATGTAAGAAAGTATTGTTCACATCTAATTGATGAATAGACTAGCCAAAAGTTGGTGCCATAGCAAGACGTAATCTCACTGTGACCACTTTGGCTACCGCGGAGAAACTATCAAAGTAATCTCCCCCTTCAACTTGAGTGTACCCTTTTGCCACAAGCCGAGCCTTGTGCTTTTCTATGGTGCCATTGCAACGATACTTTATCTTGTAAACCCATTCACTCCCAATAGCCTTCTTCCCATTAGGCAGGTGATCTCCCAAGTTTGATTTTTTTGAAGAGCATATAGCTTATTTTGCATGGCCTTGATCCAGTTTAAATTTGTTCTTGATTGATAAAATATTTTTGGCTCATGAACTTTATCCAGGGATACTAAAAACAACATGTGCTCAAGGTAAAAATAGGTTGTTTACTGATAGAAACATGATTTGGCATTGTAGATGACAAGCTGTGATACCTAATGCATTACTAAGGTGAAGTCATCCTTAGTAATGCATTAGGTATCACAAAGTCATTCATCCATATAGGCTTGCTCCTTACTTTAGAACTCATCCTAGTTTCATCTAAAATAGGTTCGAGACAAACAAACACAAATGAGGACTAAGAGTGACTAAAATCATCACATATAGATATGGGTGAAAATGTGATTTAAGGTTTAAGGCTGGAAGCTCTGGTTTGACATGGGTCATGGTGGGGTACTGCGGAAAGACTCAATTTCATCAATGAGAGAAAGAAACCTATAAAAAATTTGATCTAAAGGCTGGGAAATATCATGTGGTAAGGGCTGAGGTGAAACAAAATTTCTGGATTTGTAAGGGAAGATTGTTTCATGGAAAATGACATCTCTAGATATTGTGACATACCTTGTATGCCTTTTGACCTGGTGGTACCCAATAAAAACTGCAGGGAATGCTCAAGGATTAAATTTATTTTTGTGAGGTGAGATATTTGTAACATGACACAGACAACCAAAGACTTTGAGGTTTGACAGATTTAGTGGCTTGGAAAACATCTTTTCATGTGGACGTTTCCCATTCAAAAGTACAGAGGGTAACCTATTTATGAGAAAGGTAGTTGTGAGGATAGAATTCCCCAAACAGTCTTTGAAAGATCTGCTTGAAACAGTAAGGCTCGGCCTACTTGTAAAAGGTGCATATGTTTCCTTTCCACTATCTCGTTTTGTTGTGGTGTGTATGGTGTGGACGTTTGATCTATGATACCAAGGTCTTTGGATAAGGATTGACAAGAAATGCCAAGAAATTCATATTGATTATCTGATCTAACTTTCTTGACACACTTTTGATGTTTTGTTTCAACCATCTTCATGAAGGCAGATAGGATTGAGCGTGTCAGTCATTTGAATTGCATGAGAAAAGTCCAGGTTGTTCTACTAAAGTCGTCTACTATTTTTAGGAAATAGTGTGCTCCACATAAGGATTTTTTCGCTATAAGGTCCCCATATATCCACATGTATTAACTATAAAATATCATTTGATTGTATGGTGTTGGTAGGAAAAGAAAATATGCTTTGTTTTTCCATGAGACATGTATGAAATTGGTGGGAGACATCGAGTTTTAAATGAATAGCTTTAATTTTATGCGTAAGTGGAATAGAAGGGTGGCCAAGCCTCATGTGCCACAGATTATGACTTACATTCACAGCTAGACTCGAAAAATAAGAGCTCATAGACTTAAGTTACAAGACAAATGGATGATTGACCTGAGTGTTCAGAAATTTCATAATAACAGTGAGATCAAATGAATTGGTATCTATAATGTAGAGGTGATTTATGACTTTTCCGACCCCAATGAGGAAATTAGTCATTTGGTTATGTAGAGTACAAAAGGTTAGAGAAAAAAAACAATCAATTCCTAATTACATGGCTAGTTTTTGCACATAAAGCAAGTTATGTTTGGAAGAAGGTATGTGTAAACAACCACATATTTCAAAGTTTTGGGCTAGTTTGACACTTCCAATGTGTTTAGCATCCTTGGAAGTTCCATCGGGTAGAACAACTGATGTTAGGCATGAAACAGACTTATATTGGTTCAAAAGGGTTAGGTCCGAGCACAGGAGTCATGTCGCACCATGCATAGTTATGGGAGCGTATGGGTATGTTTATGTTGCCATCCAACATTGCTAATGATGATGCCAGAAAAAATCCGTTCACCCTTCCGACGTGTCCTTCGTCGGTCTTCCGTGAACGTCACTGAAGGTCTGGGGGTCGATGCCTACAATACCTGGATTGAGGGGGTTAGGGCGTTGTCTCTCCTGCCCCAGTCAGGAGGGTATTTTCCTCTCCGAAATTTTAGGAAAATATGGGAGTAATAAGGGGTGCTAAGAGAGATTTTGGAAGTAGATTGAGCGTTGTAAGCAACATACATTGAATGACGAATGAGCTAAGGTATTTATAGAAGGAGACAACCTACTTTCTTGGATCGCAATGATTTGGGCCCTTCCTTCGAACGTTTGACTCGGCCTCCGAGATTATCTTATTCGGTTGAGGTTCCTGGAATATCTCCTCTTATGTTGGCCTTTCACGATTGAATAATCCAGAGAATATCAGACCTTGACCTAGTGACTTCGAGGAGAATGACTTGGCTCTGGAATTGCCTCGGCCTTGGCCTTGAGTGCTTCGGACATGAGTGCCTCGACCTTGAGTGCTTCGGCCTCGGCCTTGAGTGCCTCGGCCTTGAGTACCTCGGGTGCCTCGGCTTTGGTGCTTTGGAGGTCTCGGCTTCGGATGCTTTGGCCTTCGGCCACAAGTGCCTCGGCCTTGAGTGACTCGGCCTCAACTTTGAGCGCCTCGGGTGCCCCGGCCTTGGTGCTTCGGACACCTCGGCTGCAGGTGGCTCGGCCATGAGTGCCTCGACCTTTGTGCTTCAGGTGCCTCGGGTTTCGATGCTTCGGCCTCAGCCGCCTCGGACTCGACCACTTTGGCCTTGGCTACTCGGCCTCAGCGGGATGTGCTCAATGAGATGGCTAGGCCGCCCGACCACCTCCGCTTCGTCGGCACGGTTGGGGTCACTTCGGCTCAGCCACTTCAGCTTCGACCACCTCGGATGCAGTCCCTTCGGCCTCGGCCACTTTGGTCTCGGTTGTTCTGCCTCGGCGGGCGTTCGACCAACTCGGGCGCTTGAGCACTCGAACACTTCGGACGGTCTCGATCGAGCTGCTCGGGCATCGTCTCGACTGGCCGGCACTGTGTCAAGCTATTTTCTTTCGTGCATTATCGTCGTATGTTTTCGATGCCCAGGGTCCGGCGAGCCTTACTAGTTGGTATTTGAGTAGTTCTAATGGGTAACTCCACCAAAAATTTTACCATGGGACATTCCCACAGCATCAATGGTCCCCCATTTAAATTACCTGAAAGGAGTGTAGTTAATTTTAGACGTATAGACGAAGGTAGAATGTTCGGGTCTTGAGTTTTTTTGAGTGCCTCGTTCCCGCGTCCTTTTCCCCAATGCCTTTTATCAAATAACTCCCTACGCTTGAGACAAATCATTTCTTTCTTTCACTTGGATTGATGACGTGGCGATCTCTTATCCCTTGATAAGAAAAAAGATCCAAGGGCTGAAATTTGTCTAAAGGTCTTTGGTAAAATCAAGTTTACTCATTTACTTAGTCAAAACCATAGAATTTTCTCCCAAAAAGGGGCCCTTATTCCTCCAACACCTACATTCCTTCTTCTCCCCTTCCACCACCCATTGCCTCCATCTGTGACCTTCCGGCCGCCGCGACGACCACCTCTGCCGCGCCGCATCTTCTCCTTGGTTCCAAAGCTTGTTTGCTCTCCTTATTTGGTTTACACTTGACTTTGTAAGTGATTCCTTCATTTCCTTGCCTATAATGTCTTCTCTAGTAAGCTTGGGCGTGGTGAAGATGGTTTAGATGTTGTGGGGGCATATCTTGGTCGCTCATTCTTCTTCAAGCATAGAGGAGATAGTGCTTGTAGAACTCTTAAAACGTATTTGTGAAAATGCTGAAGAGAAGTTTGGCTATGTTGGGTCATATCCAACGAGGACTAACCCTCCTCATCCCTTACCTAGGTCGCTTGAGGTCTCATCCAAACTACCTGAGGGTGGTGAATCCCAGGGCTCGGTGGGGCATGGCCCGGCCGCAATTCATCGGCCTAAGAAAACCCGACTGACCGCCACCGCCGATTGCCCTGTGTGGCATCGAGCGAAGGTTTCAACCCTCGCTTCATCTGATATTCCCCGTCTTTGAGCAAGGGCATGCCTAAGGAGTTTAAGATCCGAGCACCCCATTCCGAGGATCGAATTAGTTTGCCCCCGAATGCTTTACCACTTTTTTTGTGGATCAAATCGACATGAGTCGCCGCTTTCTTATTCCTCCTTTCATTCTCGATCTTTGCCATTATTATCGAGTTAGTCCTAGCCAACTTGCTTCGTTTTCGTATAGCTTGCTTTTTTCTTTGGCCATCATCATCCGATACTTTGGGCTCTTGAAGTCTCTTCCCTTGTTGCTCTTCTTCTTAAGATTAGTAAGAGGGATCCCGTGAAGTTATTCTTGTCGCCTCGACATATAAAAAAGTTGATCGTGGGTCACCCGAAGACTCTTAAGGGGTGGATGAGCAAATACTTCTTCGTAAAACCTCCTCTCGAGTATTGCGACGACCGTTTCCCCTATTCATTTTGGGCCAAAGAAGCTTCTTCCAATGAACCTTCCTCACCCGATCCTCCGACCTTGGTTGAAGATTTTATCGATGCTGTTCGAAGAAATGCTTCGTGACACCGTATTTCATTAGGGAGTCCGGGCTTTAGCCCGAAGAATCGTCCGGCGATTAGGGACCTAGGTATGCCTTGCGGGGATGTCTCTTATTTTCCCTTCATTACCTCATCATTTTTGTGCTAACTATTTCGTTTTATCGACAGACGCCAAAATGAGCAAGGCCGCCCTTATGGCGTTACGAGAGAAAAAGGTTAAGGCTTCCGTTAGACTTCCTTTGAAGAGGTCCCCTACTAGGACGACATCCGTGATTCATTCGATTGCATCCGAGGAGCCGACCTTGAAGAGAGCCAGGGTTTTGGCTGAGAAACGAGCTCCTCCACCTGCTCCCTCGGTTGTTGCTGCCTCTGTGGACCGTCTCTCCCTTCTCAACGAACTGGTGAGCGAGTCGATATAAGTTCGTGGAGCATCTTTTGACAGACTCGGATCACCAGCTTTTGTCCGATTATCGCGGTATGGAGTTCCTCTACACTCAGGTATTCTCACCTTCTTCCTTATCAAACTTTCTCTTTTTATCATTTAATGTTGCGGTGGTGACCGGCAGGCCTTTGTCATGTTCTGCGCGAGCATCCACCACGCCTTAGCGCAACAACGAGAGTTGGAGCTATCCATGAGCTCGGCCACCACCTTGAAGAGTCGGCTAAATCGCAAGGCCCAACAAGCGAGCGCCCAAGAGAAAGAGATAGAGCGTATGTGTTCGGAGATCCTACATCTACGTGGCGAGGTTGAGAAGGGGCAAGAAGCGCTTGCTTCTCTGAAGAGGAAGCACATTGAGGAGTATGCTCCTAACGAGCATATTACCCTTGCCTGCTCTCAGTGGTTTCACCGCGGATTCGATGGTTGTCTCTCTCAGATTCGTGCTGGGGGATACACCTCAGAGGGCCATCCCTTCGCCTTCCGTGACTGCGCTCAAGCCTTATAGGATGCTCCCTGATGTCGTGGAGGGTAACGCCTTATCGGAGCACAAGAAGATTGAACCTATGTAGCTTAAGACATACGAGGATGACACGGCGGAGCCGAGGCGGGAGGATGGTGCCGACTCCTAGTGCTATTTATTTAGTCTTTTCATTTTTATGGTGCAAGACTTGTCTCAGATAATCTTTCCTTATTCCAGGATGTTATTTTGAGTAGAGGACATGCCTCAAACGCCGTTATGATCGCTAACTCGTAAGCTTGAAGTATTTTATTCTGTATTTCTTCATTGTTAATTGTCGACTAAGTTCGTAGATTAGGCCCATCCATCTCGATTTCACCTAGGTTTTGACCCCGAGGACCTTGGTCATTTTGGCCTAGCCTCGATCTCAGCTCTGAACACTTCGGCTTTATGTAGATGTGTCTTAGCCTTGGCGGAGTTGGCCTCGACTGTAGGTCTCGAGTGCTTTGATCGTTTCGGTTTCGCCTCGACCTTATGTTGGGGCTTGAGGCTGGTCTCGGTCGGCTCGGCCTTGATCACGGTCTCGGTCGACCGGTGACCAATCGAGCTATTTTTCTTTCAGGCCTCCCTTCCGTTCTTCGAAGGTCATCGCTTCTTCTCGTAGTACTTTGGGCTATTGCGAGAGCTCTGGCCAAAGTCTGGGCTTTTGCCTCACTTCCATTCTTCAAAGATCTTCTCTTCTTCTCGGAAAGCTTTGGCCTCTCGTGAGGGCTTTAGCCTCCCATCCATTCTTCAAAGGTCTTCTCTTCTTCTCGGAGGGCTTTGGCCTAAGTTTAGGTCTTTCGCCTCTTTCGAGGGCTTTTGCCTCTCTTCCATTCTTCAAAGGTCTTCTCTTCTTCTCGGAGGGCTTTGGCCTCTTGCAAGGGCATTTGCCTTAGTTTAGGATTTTGGCCTCTCTTGAGGGCTTTTGCCTCTTTCGAGGGCTTTCTCCTTCCTTTCATTCTTTGAAGGTCTTCTCTTCTTCTCGTAGGGCTTTGGCCTCTTGCGAGGGCTTTGGCCTCTTTCGAAGACTTTTGCCTGCCTTCCATTTAGGGATGGCAAAATTTCCGCGGTGAACCATCCACGTTGGGCCCGATGTTATTGGGATGCGGAATCCCTGGTGAAAAGGGGATGGGGAGTTGACAGTGACTCCCTGTCGGTGAAAATGTGCGGACGGGACGGGGATGGGATTCATGTTCCCCACCCATCCCCGACCCCGACCCCGAATCCGTTTGAGTTAAACGGTGATTCTCATTTCCCCATTTATTATTAATATATATATATATATATATACACATATAAACTAAACTAAACAATCATTTATCAGTATTTTCCTTTTATATTTTCCTTCAAGATTTAATATCGTTTTAAATTTTCAGATCGAAAAGAAATCATAATCAGTAGTTTAGTCATAAATTAAACTTAACACAACACACGCCTTGCGCATACCTATAGGCGGCTATATTCATTCAGTTTCGATTTCCATGGTCCATTATTAAACTTTTTCTTAGAAATTTAATATATATATATATATATATATATATATTAGAAAATTAAAATCACAGGAAGCTTGATGTTACATTTGTGATGGATTCGTCTTTTATCATATATATATATATATATATTATAATATTCGTATTTTTTCATAATTTGTTACTTTACTACGCTTTTTGTCGTATATTGTCGTAGTTTCTTTTATCGTGAATGTTTCGTTATTGACATTGTTGACTTTGTTAATTTTACTTTATTTTTTTGCTGCAAAAAAAATTCAAGTTGTTCGATATATATGATATGGGGAATCCGAATCCTCCATGGTGACCCCGTTCCCCGAACGGTGATTCCCCGTCCCCGAACCAAATCTTTATAAGTGGTGAATAAGCGGGGATGATATCTGGAATGAAAAGTTGATATGGGGATGGTATGTTCAGTACCAGCCCCGAACCCGCCCATTGCCATCCCTACTTCCATTCTTTAAAGGTCTTCTCTTCATCTCGGAGGGCTTTTGCCTCTTTCGAGAGTTTTGTCCTCTTTCGATGGCTTTTGCCTCCCTTCCATTCTTTAAAGGTCTTATCTTCTCCTCGGAGGGCTTTGGCCTCTTGCAAGGGCTTTGTTTTAAGTTTAGGGCTTTGGCCTCTCTTGAGGGCTTTGGTCTCTTTGGAGTGCTTTTACCTCCCTTCAATTCTTTAAAGGTCTTCTCTTCTTCTCGGAGGGCTTTGGCCTCTTGCGAGGGCTTTTGCCTCTCTTGAGGGTTTTGGCATCTTTCGAAGACTTTTGCATCCCTTACATTCTGTTTTGGGACCAATTCTGCCAAGTTATTTAACCCCGTGATGTTTACACATCCTCGTATGCAAAGAAATACTTTTATTAATTGATTCATAGAAAATTCATAGACACAATCGAAAAGAAAAACAAATAAAATTCTTCTAAGTGCATGTTAGGCTCCCCCTGATGATGATATGTGTCCTTCCTTTAACCCACAACGTCCTCGAGGTGTTTCATGGTGGCTTGACCCTGCATTATCTGGGGATGCCGACGGATGAAACGTGATTCCTCTGCGGAGAGTATTCGTCCGGGGAGGTCCTACGGGCATGTTTTCCCATCTCCGATGGAGAGGAGGGACTCTAGCCCTTCTCGACCTTCTTTCACGAGAATCATCCCAAACGCCCTATTTCTTTGGGGCGCCTCCTTCTCCTATTATCCATCTCTTCATATATCTTCCAAGCCTCCTCATCTCACTCTCCGGAGAAAGTCATCTTTTCTTTCCTCGTTTTCCTCATCTTGTTGGCCCAACGCCTCCTCTGCTTCTACCAATGTCTTTGCATGTGGACGTATGTCCTTCATTATCGTGGGATACCTATCAGCAAAAGACTGAAACATGGCTGCTTCCTTGTCAAATGTGTCTTTCTTAAATCGTTTACCTCCTTTTTTATCTGTCATATTCCTCGAAAGGAGGTCGTACCGAGAATATTGTCCTCATCTTTGTAGCTATCATCTTAAAGATAACCCCTATGTCATAGTATTCCTTCTAGTTGATCTCGGATTCGATCTGGTATTCACCATAATATTTTTTCCAATGATTTCCACAGACGGCGTCAATGATGATGCCAGAACAAATTCATTCACCCTTTCATCATCTTTCCGTCGTGTCTTTCGTCGGTCTTTCGTGAACGGCACTGGAGCTTCGGGGGTTGATGCCTGCAATACCTGGATGGAGGGGGGTTAGGACATTGTCCATCCGGCCTTAGTCAAGAGGGTATTTCTCTCTTCGAGGTTTTAGGGAAATATGAGAGTAATAAGGGGTCATGATAGAGGTTTTAGGCGTAGATTGAGTGTTGTAGAGAACATGCCTTGAATGACGAATGAGCTAAGGTATTTATAGGAGGAGCCAACTTACTTTGTTGGGCTGCAAGGATTTGGGTTCTTCCTTCGAACGTTTGAACCGACCTCCGATAATCCTATTCGATTGAGGTTCCTGGAACATCTCCTCTTGTTTTGGCCTTTCGGGTTTGAATACTCCCAAAAATATCGGACCTTGACCGAGACATGACTTCGAGGAGAATGACTTGGCTCTGGAATTCTTCCTCGACCTCGGCCTTGAGTGCCTCAGACTTCGGCCATGAGTGTCTTGGAATTGAGTGCTTTGGCCTCGGCCTCGAGTGCCTCGGCCTTGAGCACCTCGGCCTCGGCCTTGAGCACCTCGGCCTCGGCCTTGAGTGCCTCGGCCTTGGTGCTTCGGGCACATCAGCTTCGTGTGCTTCGGCCTTGAGTGCCTCAGCCTCGGTGTTTTGGGCTCCTGAGCATCGGATGCTTCGGCCTCGACCGCCTCGGATTCGACCACTTTGGCCTTGGCTGCTCGGCCTCGGCTACCTAAGCTTCGGTCACCTCGGCTGCGATCACTTCGGCCTCAGCCACTTTAGGTTCGGCCGCCTCGGCTGCAGTCACTTCGGCCTACTCGGGCATGGTCTCGATTGGCCGGCACCGTGTCAAGCTATTTTTTCCTTCGTACCTTGTTGTCGTATGTGTCCGATGCCCATGGTCCGGCGAGCCTTACTAGTTGGTCTCTGAGTAGTTCTGATGGGTAACTCCACCGAACATTTTTCCGTGAAAAATTCCCGTAGCATCAGCTAAGTTGGTTGATAAACGTTATACGGAATTCATGTGTGGAGGGAAAAGGGCCTGAAAGAGCATAAGAGGTAATGGGATTGAAAGAGTTAACCAATGGATGCAAACATCAATGGCAGATCAATTTGAATTCTGGGAAGCCTTGTAGAACGCAGAGGAAGGACCTGCGAATCAAAGGTAGTTACTATTGTTGAGGTCTAAAATATATGGCAGGCTAGAAACTACAAGCTACATCGCGGAGATGGCACGAACAACGAGCAGATTGCACATGTGATCAAGAAAAAGTTACGTATCATGTGGAAAGGGGTAGAGTTAAACGTCTCAACACAATGAAACGGCATGATTTTGAATTTTGATAGCTTATATGATAATGAGATTGTATATAGGGCATCGTAGGGTCTTTTAAAAAAATAGCCATTGACTGGGTCAATTTTAAAAAAATGGCCTCGTTGACGATTTTATTTTGTCAATAGCCCTCACTTTGTTTAAACGTTAACCATATTAACTAATTCTCATACCTAACACATTAAAATAAAGAATAAAAAGAAAAAATGAAAATATGACCTTACAGGGTTGCATTAATTGAACATTGGGTCCATCTCCGTCTTTAAGCATAACCATACAAACGATATGAATGAATTATCTTCTCCAGTTTAAAGAACAAAGGGTAACCACACACACCTGTCTCACAAACCTAAACCGACGCGAGCTGTTCTCCTCATTTAGTGCTGGAAAACAACTTCTCAAACCAAGAAAACAACAAGCATTGCAGCCGAATTATACCAGTAAGCATTTGTTACATGAAAATTGCAATTTTAACGTCGAAAATGGTGAATTTCAATTCCATTACCCCCGAAAATAAATGGCTTATCTCGTAAATATTGTGTACTTGCTAGATGTGTGAATTTTTATTTGTTTTTACGAAAATTTTGACCTGAAAATGCAGACTATGAGGTCTAGTTTTTATGCAGGGGACCCAAACGTATATACATGGTACCCGAGCATATATCCAGAGTACCCGCGTATATGGGCTGCTGTTTTTTAAGTGTAGGGGACCCAAGCTTAAAAACGCAGGGGACCCAAACGTAAAAGCATGGTACCCAAGTATAAGTGAGGGTCCCCGCTAGTGTTATGCGCGGGTCCCCTGCCTTTATCCGGGGGTACCCTACTTTTACGCTCGGGTCCCATGCATTTATGCGTAGGTCCCCTGCGTGTATGCTCGGGTCCCATGCATTTGTGCGCAGGTCCCTTGCATGTATGCGCGGGTCCAGTGGTTCTCTGCTCGGGTCTCATGTGTTGAAAATCACACGTGATGGTCCCCTGCATTTATGCACAGGTCCCCTGATCCCATGTTCGGGTCTCATGCGCTGAAAATCATACATACACAAGTTATATGACGACAAACATTTTCTAAACAATAACTTTGCATAATATTGCAGGTGCTCAATATGACAATTACCAACATTGTATTTCAATTAGATGGCCGGTGGTTAATTGGCGAGGACAATACCTGGACTTGGTCCCCTGTGGCAAATTGCACCTGACATTCAATTTTGGTGGATGAGGACGCATGCATGTTACAAGACGTGATATACCAAATTGTAGCGGTGTTGTCGTTTCGCAACGACAATGCGAGACTGACGCTAATCTATATACCAAATGTAGCTTACAGTTATCCATGCCCATATATGTCGATAACGATTATGCTCTACGTGTCTACTTGGGTTTTGGTGGCACTCAATCGAGACACATGGTTTATGTCGACGTGGTGAATTGCGCCAGTGTGGCTCCGTCGGCAGCAGTTGCTGGTTCGTCTAGTTATAATATCGGACTCATAGCCGATTGCGATGAATATGCGCAGAACCATTTGAGGGGTACGGTTGCAGCCCATCTAACACACAATATTGCCATGTTACCGAAGATGAGGGTTTTCAAGAAGACCTCGCTGGATCGTCCGGGCGTAGGGATGACTCAGGTTTGCATTCGAACAACAGGAAAGATGAGCCAATCGAACACTTTGACGACTCGGAAGAGGAATTCATCGCACGTGATCAGAACGACGATGAAGATGACGATGTAGATCGTAACCCTATAGAGGAGGCTGTTGATGGTACTTTCGCATTTCCGGAGGGTTCAAGCCTACACGTTGGGCAGTAGTTTTGTGACAAGGCGCAAGCTATTAAGAACATCTCTAAAATTTTCCTGGCCGCGTCGTTAGAGTGCAATTTAGTAAAGTCGAACAAGACTTTGTATGTAGTGAGATGCACGATGGAGCAGTGTTCGTGGCGCGTACGAGCTGAAAAGATAGGGATTCCCCTTTCTTCTCGATACGGACATATTGCGGCACACACACATGCGGCGTGTCTCATCGACGTCGAAGTTACCGACAAGGAAGTTCATCGGTTGTATCGATGATGCTTCTTGATAATTTCAGCAGGCCGAAAGACATTCTCGTACCAAAGGCTATCATGTATATGATGCAAAGTAGGGGTTGGATGTTTCTTATTACAAGACTTGGAAAGGGAAACATTCGCTACGGAGGAGTTGGTCGGTAACGGGGACGATTGTTACGCTTTGATCCCGGCGTACTTGGAAGTGTCACGGATTGGGAGATGGACGAGGAAAATAAATTCAAATAACGGTTTTTGGCATACGATGCATGCATAGCGGGATTTGCTTTCATGCGGAAGGTAATTTCTATAGACGCCACCTTTTTAAAGGAAAAGTACATAGGGGTGATGCTCGTTGCAATGGCGCAAAACGGCGATTACCATCAATATCCTATCGCATGGGGAATTGCAGACACCGAATCTACCGAATCGTGGACGTGGTTCTTAACGAAATTAAGACGATTCGTGGCCGACACAATGATCTCGTCATAATTTCTTACAGACGTGGCGGTATAAAGACTGTCGTCCTGGAAGTATTTCCAAATGCGTTTCACGGATTCTGTGCATGGCATATTCAACAATATATAAAGACATGTATGAAGAAGAAAGGTGCGTGTGCGTTATTCCTTAATATAGCATACGCCTACACCAAGAGCAAATGCGGTCGATTGTTGGAAAGTCTAAAGGGACGGTACATAAAAGTGCATACATATCTTGATGTCGACACCAAGGAAAAATGGACAAGATCATATTGCCCGAGATCAGGGTACAACATCATGACCAGCAACGGCTCGGAGTGGATGAATGCCGCTCTACGTGCGGATATAGAGCTTCTACTTGTAGGATTGTTGGATTTGATCCAACGTTTGACGACAAGTTGCTTTAGTAGGCATCGAAGAATTTGCAAATCTTCGATGGCAGCCAATGCCACGTCATTTACGCCGAAGGTCGAGTCACGGTCGAACTACATAAATTCACAAAATCGACAAGTGGCAGAAATTGGCATTCAAAGGTATAATGTATATGGGCATGGAGTCAACGAGGTGGTCGATATCGAGACGAAGTCATGTAGTTGTAAGATGTTCGATATTGATCGTATCCCATGTGCGCACGCCATTGCGGCTTGTGTTGTCGCTAATGTATGTGCTTATTCGCTAGTGTATGCGTATTACAGCTTGGAGACATGAAAATTAGCATACGAGGGTACCATATGGCCTGTCACCGAGCGTGTTGAAGGAAGTGTGAATATGGTTCCACCTATCGTTGACCCAAAACGCGGAAGAGCAAAAAAATAGAATGCCTTCCGTCGGTGAATTCGGTAGGATGAGGTAAATTGTAATAGATTTGTACGTGTGTATTGGATCAATGTATGTTGGCATGTTGGTTTGTGTGGGTACCATGAGCGAACAGAGCGGTACCGTGCACAAACATCAGCGGGTACCGTGCGCGCATGTGCGGGTACCGTGGCCGCATGTGCGGGTACCTTGCGCCATATGTGCGGGTCCCATCCGCGCACATCAACAGGTACCATGCGTGCATCAGCGCGATACCAAGTGCGCAGATGGACGAGTCTCGTACGCGCATGTGTGGGTACCGTGCGTGAATGGACGGGCCCCGTGCGTATGCAATCGGGGTCTCGTGCGCATTTGTGATAACTGTTTTGTCAGACGCTGTCAGTACGTACATCAGTCGAGTCAGCACTTTACGTCAGTCGTTGTCAGTACGTTAAATCATAAAATCTTTTAGATCAAATCATCGGGATAATTATTCAGTCACAATTGTAAATGACAAAATCATTGCGATAATCATTCAACAATTATGCTGAAATTATTGTTAAAATATTTAATTTTTTTGCAGACGCGTACAATGCGTGAATGGACGGGGCAAATGCGCCCAAAGGCACGGGTACCACGCCCCATATGTGCTGGTACCGTGCAGGTATGTGCGAGTATCGTGCGGCATATGTGCGGGTACCATGTGCGTATGTGCGGGTACCACGCGAGAGTGTGCGGGTACCATGCATGAGTGTGCGGGTCCCAATCATGCGTGTGGGGGTACCATGCGAACAAAATCTTACATTATAAAAACAGAATGAAGGCGAACAAAATCAAAATCCAACATTACAAAATCCAACTATACAAAATCAAAATCCAATATTACAAAATCCAACTTTACAAAATCAAAATCCAACATTAGAAAATCAAATCCAACATCCAATATTTGAAATTTGGGACCCTCTCGACCTTTCACTTTTTAAAGGCGTTTGCAATTTATCCAAGTTGCTTGAGTATAGGCGGTACCACTAGTTGTAGCCCGCTCAACGCCTTGTTCTTGTTGCGCATGTCAACATTGCAAGACAGATCTGAGTCGATTATCGTTATAGACTTCTTCTTCCAATCGAGAACTGCAAGAACCCAGTGAGCGATGGTCCGCACCGGCACCGCGATATAATCAGCAACTCTCCACGACAGCGCCGGCCAGTCCTGATCACATCCCTTTGCATAGTGGGCCAAATACATCATCATGTCCTTTGCAAACTTATCGTTTACTATGTAGTCCTGATCGATGGTCTCCTTCAACGCGAATCCCACGAAGACAAAAGCACGAGAGCAGAAGTTATGGCTCCTCTGCATTTCAATGAACCCTCTAATGGATTCGTAAATGTGCTACAAAATAAAATGAAACAAGTTACTCGAAAAAACGTATTAAATGATTAGTACGTACGTATAAGTCTCCTTCATACCGCGTCGTCGAGCCAAAATGAAGGCGTGTATAGCTGTTGGAACCACTCCTTGGTTCGATACCAAGCAAAGGCGCTCCTTCTCATCCATCGAATTGATCATCTGTTTTACCCGAGGCTACAGCTTCATCTTTCTCTTCATGTGCCTCTCGAGCTGTTGGTTGCGACTGTTTGGCACACGATTTTGATTCGGATCGGTGAACGGGGTCACATGGTACTTGGAAGGCCTACTCTTGCGAGGCGGCGTCGACTCCTCCACGACGCCTTTACCCGTATCGCGGTGCGTGGGCGACTCCATCGGGACCTCGGCTTCCACCGGGACCTCTGCTTCCAATGGACCTCATGTTACGTCGTGCCCTCGGGCTCTACCGATACCTTGGGTTCCGACGGGTAGAACTCTTGGTTCGAGCCACCAGCACCAAAATCCCCTACTGCCTCAAAACCTAACAACTAAACACTTAACGTCAAAATTTATATATTAGAAAAACTAATGCAACAAATTAATTTCACGGGTTTTACCATGCGACGGGTGCGTCGGAAACCCTCGAGAGACCCCGACCACCCCTGCTGCAGGTTTTGCTACAACTCCTACAGCGATTGCTGCAAGCAAAATATACTCGTGCCCCACTCTTGAGTCGTGGACCAACATTCCTCGTACGAGTCCTGAAACTGAGAGATAATCGTGCAAACATCATCGAAACGACTATTCACCATCTCGAAGTTGTCATCCACGCGTCGTGTAAACTCGTCGAATTGATCTATCATGGGTCCCGAGTATTGATGTGGAGGAGGGGTGTTGTGTCGTGGCGGTGAGGGGGGACGAAATTGGTCCGCCTCTTTCTCGTAATGCGACCGCTGCGATAGTTGCGGGATGGACTGTGCTTCATGCGTGCGTGCGAGCTCGTCTCCAGCCGTCACATGACGCACGCACTTTACCTCCGCACCTTGCTCAAGCAGCATCGTAATATGGTCGAGGACTTCATGCTGCTCCCCAACGTGGAAAATGATAAGCCGGAAGTAGTGCGCGTTCATCTCCGATAACGTGGGGCTCATCAACCCAGATACGGGTGATCCTTTAGCAGCATTGATGATCGTCTCCACCTTCGGAGAACCATTCGATACCCAGTCATTGGCGACCCACCGGAAGATCCGTTTTTATCTGTTACATTCTAAAAGAAACTCATTATATAATTTCAACGTCAGTGTTACGTCTATGTAGCTTAGAAACTATTGCAGTCAAGTAGTTCGTAAGTTTCTTTGACTTTTCAGAATTTTCGAGAGCACAACGAGGTGCAACTCTCCACAAGAACCCCCATTGAGCTCATTATCTTCAGTTTTGGAAGCCATAAAAAAAACAAGCATTTGTTGTAAGATTGTTGGTTTGTCTAGTATATTAATGCGCGCATAACATATTTCTTTCTAGGAAGCTTTTGGCGCATGTTTAATAGTAAAGCCTCTTATTATATCCATACTACTTGTTGACAAAATAAACTAGGTCTTGCTCGTTAATACAACAGAAATGCTATCTGATACATCTTAAACAAGTCATAAACCACGTACATGGTCTTTTTGGACTCATAGTATGAGAGTTTTTGGTTCCCCATGTTACAAGATGCGGCATTTTATCTCCAATGTTATCCAATTTGGGCGATTTTGGTCTACCAATTAATTTTACCGTTCAGTTTGACCGAATTAGGGATTGACTGGGCCTGACCCGTAATTTCGTCCAACTTAATGGTGAAATTAAGCGGAGGATAAAAATCGCACAAAATCAATAACATTAGACTAAATGTGACATCTCAACATGGAAAAAAACATAAATATCCCAAACATTGGGGCCAAAAACGACGCTCTCCCTCTCATAATTCAAAAACTAGTAAAGATAATGAAACAAGTCGGCAGAAGGACCGGCTCAAAAGCATGATCAACGAGGACTGTAGCGCAGTTGATGACCATGCAATTCCAAACCAGCAACCGAATGACAATCCCCATTTTTTCGGCTTCCTAGAACTCGACAAAAAGCTAAGCCTCTTGGTTGAACGTACCCGCCCCTCATGATAATCACCTTGTTCATGGAACCGCAAGAACGGAAATGATCGCGCCCATCAACGGCTCTGCACGAGTGATCCACCTGTATATTTAGCAGAAATTTAGAATACTTAAATATGTCTTAAGTCTCTTAAGTCATAATATCGATAGACCTTACACTTTATTACACAGAGCCAAATAACAAAACAATATGTGCCTGAAATATCATTTAGATTTTGATTTTAGCAGTGCATATTATCCTCGGCCTTTTCAGGACATGCAGAAAAACCAAACTTAACAACAAAAGAAGAGATGTCGAGAAACTCACGTTGCCAACGTATATTGAACGTGGATCCTTCTCCATTCTTTCAGCGAGAGTCGCCATCTAAATCTCATGCAAACCCTAATAAGACGATGATGTCAATCACAAGTTCATTAGCCTAGCTCATTACCAGAACATACAATAACAATATCGGCGAAAGTAAACCCTAAACGCTTCCGAGCCCGTGCGAAAGTCTTTCAAAGGGCCTACGGTTGTTCCGGGAGCATAAGAAATAAGCAGATGTTGTCAGTGGATCATCATTAAAAAAAAGGTGTATCGGCGAGGCTATATTAAAAAAAACTAGCCACCTCGTTGGCATGGACCAATGTAAGTAATTTCACCATCAGGTCTTTGGCTTCCAGCAGAGTCTCCACATTCGCTTAACTACAAAGGGAATCCCACAGGTTTTATGATTCAGAACATTTGCTTATGCACAGAAAAATGGAATAATTTAATTTAAAAGCCAATTCAAATCTAAACATGTAGTACGGCACACTTGAGGAGATAAAATATGACGAGCAAAAGAAAAATTTGCGCCAAATAAAAAATTAACTTCAAAGGGCAAATATACCCACCTCCTCGTCAGATGCGCGAGCAATCTTTGTATTTTGCGCCATCTTTTTTCGTCTGCACAAGAAAACTAAATGTCATTGCTATAAAATCATTACACAAAACTTTTGAATAAATGAGTATGGGTCGAAAGATCAGCACTGGATATTATTCATTCACAGCCTAATCTGCCGCGCCCATTCATCTCTCTGTAAATCCTAACTACGTAAGATCATCTTTAATATATCAGAGTATTTCATATCGATAAACGTTGTATGTGCATTATAATATATATATATATATATATATATATATATAATAGGAACGACAACTCATAACCTTTCACTAGATGAACCGCTCATGATGATGATAGCGACGACTTTCACTGTTAATGCTGGAACAGAAGTGCGTATATCTCTCTCTTATGTTGCCCCTATTTATACAATTTTCTCCATTAAACATAAATTGCACATTTCGATTACAAGGCAATAACATTAATATGTATCTGCATTAAGTTAAATTGCACATTTTGATCACAAGGAAATAATCAAGTTTCCACATTCAACATAAGTAACACATTTGGATTACAAGGCAATAATCAAATTTCTCCATTCAACATAAATTGCACATTTGGATTACAAGGCAATAATTAACTTTCTCCATTCAACATAAATTGCACATTTGGATTACAAGGCAATAATCAAGTTTCTCAATACAACATAAATTACATTTGGGTTACAAGGCAATAATCAAGTTTCCACATTCAACATAAAATACACGTTTGGATTACAAGGCAATTATCAAGTTTCTTACATAAATTGCACATTTGGATAACAAAGCAATAATCATCATGTACCTCCATTCAATTAAATTGCACATTTGGATTACAAGGCAATAATCAAGTTTCTCAATACAACATAAATTACATTTGGGTTACAAGGCAATAATCAAGTTTCCACATTCAACATAAAATACACGTTTGGATTACAAGGCAATTATCAAGTTTCTTACATAAATTGCACATTTGGATAACAAAGCAATAATCATCATGTACCTCCATTCAATTAAATTGCACATTTGAATTACAAGGCAATAATCAAGTTTCTATATTCAACATAAAGTGCACGTTTGGATTACAAGGCAATAATCAAGTTTCTCCATTCAACATAAAATGCACATTTGGATTACGAGGCAATAATCCAGTTTCTCCATACAACATAAAATACATTCGGCTTACAAGGCAATAATCATTATGAATCAAAATCTTCTCTGACAATATTTTATTGTTCGTACAAATCATAGAAGTCAAACTTTACAATATTATTTGATGAGATGATTCATGCAATTACGTAATAACAATTCAATGTGAATTCCACATGATTATAGAGAAGAAAATTGACTGATTTTTTCGTCTACTGGCCGAATTTAAGCAGTGTAGATACGTTCATTGGATAAGCTTAATATACTTTTTCCTCTCGTAGTCATGTGATGTTACGTTGACCAAGTTCAATTTGGGTGCTTTAAGGAAATTGAATTACTACAGGTTTGCACTTATCCAATAATTCTTACTATTATCAATAATTACAAAAATACAACTTAATCAAATCAACCATATCAATTCACGGTACGAGGAACGAATTATTATGAAAAAACCGACTATTGTTTGCGCTAGAGATGACAGAATCGGACAATGATAGATCCTCAGCGCGTTCTGGAACTCCGTCTTTAGCGCGTTTATCTTCGAACAATTTCACGACTCATTTTCTAGGCAGATTCGTCGCGTGCACGATGCTGCTGATCATAAAGTTCTAAATAAATATCATATCGTGAAAATAACAATCAGTTAATAGCTTGACTTAGGATATTAATAAATGTTACCATGCAGTCTGCAGAGAGTTTGCATAGGATTACATCTTTAGAAAAAGATCTTGATGCATTCTTTTATGCAAGAAAATTTACAGTCTGGCACTTTTTTTTACGGTAGACTTCTTGGAGAGCTTCCAGTTGTACTTTCTTCAATCTCTTTCTTGCAACACAATTGCTTTGCATGGCATGAACAGATAGTCGAAGAGCCAATATCGTTCTCGTCTCCAGGTTTCGTTAGTTATCATTATCCTTAACTAGGTTTTAATACACGAAACCCATCAAAAGAAAAGTGGAGCCACTTGTCAAAATACGCTTCCCGCGTATATTTCTTCATGGTTCTTCTTCAGATCCCTCTCTTTAGGTACACCAAGCACCTCGAAGCCGGCTTGTCCGTTCGATTAATTTTCATTAGATTTGCTTTGATCTTAATCAAGCACAGGGTTCTCATGTGACTTTGAATTTGATTGTTTCCATGATTTAAACGTTGGACCTGGATTTTGGAGTTCTTTGATCATTTATTCATTTACTCTTGTGATCCGATGGATCGTCATTTATAGAAATTCACTAATGGTCTGTCTGGATACCCGAGTTTCAATGTGAAATTTGGATTTTCTTCAAATCATGAAAAATGAACGGATGTTATTTCCATCTCATCCAAATCCGAGTTAATTTAAACCTTCATTATTTGTCGGATTTTGAAATTCAATGTAGACCATTTTTTAAATCAAAATCCGAGCTTGTAACAAGTTTTATGTAAATCATAATAACTAGTACTCTATGTAAATCATAATGACTAGTACTTTATATCAAAATATCTAATAGATAAATCATAAATTTAATTTTATTTATATTATTTTTATCCATATAAAAATTTATTTGTATAGTTAATTAATGAGCATTCCATTTCGGATGACAATTACACTTTCAAAACTTAATTGTTTGTCCCATTAAATGATAGTATGCCATGACATTTGTAATTTTTTTTTAAAGCGTGAAGTTACTTATAGAAGTTACTGAAATTGACAACCAAGTTTGACACCAATTAGGCACTTTTTAGGAGGCATTGAACCACTGTAAAAGATTATAGATAATAATAACAATAATAATAATAATGGGGAGAATGTTGACCTTTTTGGTCTAATATGCTTTAATAGTTTTAATGATTTATGCAATTTTAATGAAGTTAGGCTAGCAATTCGATTCATATGTTTTATGATGTCTAAGTATATGATAATATTCGACTATGAAGTTTATGAGGTTTTTTGTCGAATATTTGATCTACATATAATAATGCGCTTAACTAGTAAACTATGTGATCACATGTTTATAGAGGTCTAACATGCTAGGGAATATCTGATTGCGGATATATTGTGCTATTTATGGAAAATCATGCGAGATATCATGTTGAGCTATATATGGAAAATATCATGTCTAAATATGGAATATGTTATTTCAGTTTGAATCTGTCTATTCGGGGAAGAAATCATGTGGATAATCTTTATGCATCTTACTTGATCTTATATGGAAAAATCAATTAGGATATCTTCTTGCTTAAATTAAGGAACTATAAAATGAAAAAATGCTGATTAATTGATTTTATAAGATGATGGCTAGATATCAAATATGGAAACTGATGTTATGGGTGATATCGTCTCAGATGGAAATTTGTGGTTTTACATGGAATAAAACCACGATATTATGAACTGTGATTGTTGTCCTATTATATGATTGATATGATTTGATTGGCATAATAAGTGCTCAATAATTACATGGATTATGCGTCAATTTTAAATATTATGTCGGATTAACTTTCTATGTAAGTGTTGATTGAAAGGGCTCCAATTAGAATATTCAGTACAGACACGAGACATATTAAGCAGAAGAAAAAACGTGTTTGAGAGTTTGAGCACACACTTTCTAAATATCTTCTGCATTGAGCTATCATTTGCGAATGCGAGCGTTACTTAGTGATTCTTCAACCCTCCACCATAGGTTCAGTCTTTTAACGTATCGATACATGGGGAGGCAAGGTTGATGTATCACACGTGAAGGGAAGGACTGTGTTCCGGGGGCCCTTCGGTAGCGAGCTATTTTCAGTCGGGAATAGAGATTCATTGGTGATGTGGAGCGAAACTCGGCGTGTGGTAGCCAAGTTGCGGACTAGTGTGCGACTTGTTTCGGTTGTGTACTAAGTGAAATCAATCAGTTGTGTAACCAATTACGGCAACATTATAGTTATTGATTTGAACTCTTGAGTACATTAAGGAGAGGAGTAAACCAAGACTGCGAATATAACCTCTAAAAAATCTGTCTCATGGTACTTTACAGTTCTTTATATTTTCTGTGAGATATTCAATACACTTCCTACGCTACGAGGACCTAAGAAACGTTGTTGTGCTTAGAAAGACTAAACGTTTCTAGCTTACACACACAAAGTTTCTTTAAAAAGAAGCTAAATTTTACAACCCTAATTCACCCCCCCCCCCCCTCTTAGACACATTTTTTACTTCAAAGAGAAATAAACACTAATTGAAATAGGAAAGAAGAAAAGCATGACTGAAAGCAAACGAGGCGCTCTACCAAATGAGCTATCGCCCTTAGTGCTTGTGAGGCATATTTTCTTGACATTTTATGAAACAATTTACTATATGGAAATATGTGAACAGAGGATCTCATGCCATATGACATCATCACATCGGTAGGTAATTAAGGTTAATTTAGACGATGTATAAATTGAGTCATAGTATCACAAGTCTTGATATAATTAGCATTATATCTAAGTGCATTTTTTTATCATGCGGAGTGAACATTTCATTAATGTTTTATTGCATAGCTTTGGTCTATGCGTACGACCCCTTTTGTCCACAATATGAGTGAGAGTGTTGAGAATATGGAATAACTTCAAACAGAACCAACCAGTTGAGCCATAAATGAACCATGGCTGGCGATAAGCTGCCTAACAATCAGAGCCATAAACAAACGCTTAAGAGCAAAATTATGCTATAGAATGCGGAGGACAACGGCTGAATAGGTATTATGAAGCATGTTTGAAGATACAACGATCATGTGATTCGCGACTTCTCCACGCTAAAAATGCACCAACAGATGTTGTCACCACCTAAAATGTACCAACGGATGGTGCCACCTCCTTAACCTTAATGTTGAGGGATGTGGTTGAATGAACCGTTCCAAGTGATTGTTGTAATTGGGCAAGTGCCACATAATTAGAAAGATCTCAGCAAGAAACGCATGCTCCTAGCAAGGGCTTCAAGATCAATGCCTGCAAAAACGTTCCTTGGGTATGATTGTAATCTTCAAAGCAGCTTTCTTCAGACACCATGGAAAAGTTCACTGACGAGCTCAATCACTAAGTGTGAAATTGTCAATTTTCTCCTTCTTTATGAGCCTGAGATCAAACTTCAGCGACCACTGATTCCCTCATAAATTGAAGAAGATCTCTTACGACGGCGCCCAACTCAGCCGGAGAGGCCTAGCCTGATCTTAGAAGTGCTAAATTTCAATCGTAGAAACAAGATTCAATTTGAAAATTGATTTCAACAAATAAAAAACAAATAAGTAATTTTCAAGAAACATTCATAAATCATTCATGTAATAATATGTCATATATAAGGAATTATTAATTTATATGTTTTATATAGGACTGATAGAGTCATAAAAATGTATTACCTTATAATGTTATGGAATAATTAATTTAATACCTTATTCCCGAATCGTGACCAATAAAATATTATTTAAAAGAGTTTATTAAATAATAAAGTATCGAATTTATATTTTATATGTTACATTCTAAAAGGAATACATTATAATTTCAATGTTAGTGTTACCTCTAGGTAGCATAGAAACTACTGCAGTCAAATAGTTCGCAAGTTTCTTTGCCTTTTCAGGATGAGAGCACGAAGAGGTGAAACTCTCACCATCAACCCCCATTGACATCATTATCTTCATTTTTGTTAGCCATCACAAAAAATAAGCATGTGTTTTATGATTGTTGGTCTGTCTTGTTTATTAATGCGGGCATAACATATTTCTTTCTAGGAAGCTTTTGACGCATATGTATTACACAATTTCCTTAAAACGGACGCTCTTCCACGATTCACATAACATGTATATAGGATGTAATTTTGTTCCCTTTTTGGGAAACGATTCTACATATGGAAAGTTTTGTAGTAGATTAATTTTTCAGAACATCAAACTTGTAATGGAACAACAATTGTCGTAGTTTTTCTAATTTTAATACGGCATAATGGACAACCAGCCCCTTATTCATTAACTACTGACGCCTCTTATTACATTCATACTAGATGCCACATTTAGTCTTAGAAAGAACATTGTTGGTCTCCAATATTTGGAGTACATGCGTTCGTCGTCCCCATATTACGAGATGCTACATTTTGTCCCAATATTAACGATTTTGAGCGGCGTTGGTCCCTCGGTTAATCATACCATTAAGTTGGAGGGAATTACGGGCTACCCCAACCGGCCCGTAATTCCGTCTAACTTAGTGGTTAAATTAACCAAAAAATCAATATCGTTCAAAATTGGTAACATAGGAGACTAAATATGTCTTCTTAAAACACGGGAAAATGTCCATTCCTCAAACATTGGAGACAAAAAACGACGTTTTCCCTTTCATAATTCAAAAATCAGTAAAGATGATGAAATAAGTCGAAGGGGCAGCTCAAAAGCATGATCAAAGAGGATAGTGGCGCAGTATACGGCATATGCAATTCCGAACCAGTAAGCGGAATGGCCTTCCCCACGACATCGGCTTCCTCGAACTCGACAAAAACGAAGCCTCTTGGTTTAACGTCCTTGTCCGTCATGATAATCACCTTGTTAATGGAACCGCAAAAACGGAAATGATCGCGCACATCAACGGCTTTGCATGAGTAATCCACCAGCAAATTAGCATAAATTTAAAAAAATGTGCATATCACAAGTTTCGTAAGTAATTGCATATGATCGGCAAACCCTACACCTTATTACGGAGAGAAAATTAACAAAACAACACGTACCTAAAATAGCTGATATATTTTAATTTAACGGTGCATATTATTCTCAGCCTTTTCAGGACATGCAGAAAACAAAACTTAACAGCAAAAGAAGAGGTGTCGAGAAACTCACGTTGCCAATGTATATTGAACGTGAATCATTCTCCATTCTTTCAACGAGAGTTACACCAGCTAGATCTCCTGCAAACCCAAATAAGACGATGATGTCAATCACAAGTTCATTAGCCTAGCTTATTAGCATAACATACAAGTACAATATTAGTTCCTATATTAATAATTATCTGCTTAATTAGCACGTGAAGAAAAGGATAACTAGAAACTGACAACTTCTCAAAAATAGCTTACTATAAACACGGGAACTACATTAACAAGACGAATACTTTCGATATTAATATTTTCTACGTAATAGATGAATACGTAGAGTCAAAATCTCTAATAACAGAGGACAACAAGCAAAATATTCTACCTCTCCGGATGAAATGTGCTAAAGAAATTATATTAACTCTCCGGATTAGATACCCAACTGGGAATATATCAACTTCCTTTGGAAGTTGTTCATCCACGACAGTGCCTTGACATTGGTGATTCGTAGTTCGAACCATAATTTTCTTATACGTCGACTTCCATACCTCGACCCTCTCCTTCCAGTCAACGCTTCCGAGCCCGTGAGGAAGTCCTTCGGAGGGCCTACGAGTCTTCTTGAAGCTTAAGAAATAAGTAGATGTTGTCATTGGACCACTCATTAAAAAAATTGTATAGACGAGGCTATATTAGAAAAAGTAGCCACCTCGTTGGCGTGGACAAATGTAAGTAATTTCACCATGAGGTCTGGGGCTTCCAGTAGACTCTCCACATTTGTGTAACTACAAAGGGAATCCCACATGTTTTTATGATTCAGAACATTTGCTTATGCATAGAAAAATGGAATAATTTAATCCAAAAGCCGATTCAATCTAAACATGTAGTACGACACACTTGAAAAGTTAAATTATGACGAGCAAAAAACAAAAACATATCATTTTTTGCGCTAAATAAAAATTTTAGCTTCAAAGCGCAAATATACCCACCTCCTCGTCAGATGTGCGACAAACCATGGCGATCTCTGCATTTTGCGCCATCGTTTTTTGTCTGCCCAAGAAAACTAAATGTCATTGCTAACTAGTGAATCTTTTTATCTATTTTTTGCGATAAAATCATTACACTAAACTTCGAATAAAGGAGCATGGGAGGAAAGATTAGTGTATTATTCATTCACAGCCTCATCGGTTGCGCTCATTCATCTCTATATAAAGCTTAACTACGTACGTTCATCTTTTACATATCAGTTTCATATCGATAAACGTTGTATCTGCAATATATATATAATATACATATATATATGATAGGAACGACAACTCATTACATTTCACTAGATGAACCGCTCATGACAGTGATAGCTCACGACTTTTAGTGTTTAAGTTATAACAGAAGTGCGTCTCTCTCTCTCATGTCGCCCCTATTTATACAAGTTTCTCCATTCAACATAAAATGCACATTTGGATACAGCGCAATAATTATATGTATCCCCATTCAATTAAATTGCACATATAGATTACAAGAGAATTATCTTTATGTATCTCCATTCAACATAATGGCACATTTGGATTACAAGGCAATAATTATTATCTATCTCCAACATAAAACTGTACACTTGAATTACAAGTCAAATAATCAAGTTTCTACATTCAACATAAATTGCACATTTGGATTACAAGGCAATAATCAAGTTTCTCCATTCGACATAAACTGCACATTTGGATTGCAAGGCAATAATCATCCTGTGCCTCCATTCAATTATATGATTTAGATGATTTGATTGACATAATAAGTCATCAATAATTACATGTATTATGCGTCTATTTTGAGTACTATCTTGTAATAAGTGTTGATTGAAATAACTTATATATATAAGCAACACTCTCGAGTACACACGCTAGACAAATTAAGTAGAAGAAAAACGAGTTTGATAGTTTGAGCACATAGTTGTGAAAAATCTTTTGCGCTGAGCTATCATTTGCAAATACGAGTGTTACTCAGTGATTCAACATCCCTCCACCATATATTCGGTCTTCAGACAGGTTGATAGACAGTGAGGAAAGGCCGATGTCTCCACATAAGTGAAGGAAAGGCTGTGTTCCGGGGGCCCGTCGGTAGCGAGCTGTTTCCAGTCGAGAATGGGAGATTCCATGGTGACGTGGAGCGAAACTCGCGTGTGGCGGCAGCCTTTCTGCGGACTAGTATGCGAATTGTTTCGGTTGTGTATTGGGAGAAATCAATCAGTTTTTTAACCAACTACAGTAATATTATAGTGATTGATTAAAACTCTTGAGTACCGTAAGGAGATGAGTAAATCTCGTTTGGGAATATAACCTCTATAAAAATTCTGGTCTCACGTTACTTTACAGTTCTTGACATTTTCTATGAGATACGTCCAATTCACTCCCTACGGTACTAGGAGATAGCCTAAGAAACGTCCTTGTTAAGTGATTACTTAGAAAGAGTATATGTTTTTAGGTTATAACACGCAAATATTCTTGAAAAAGAAGAAGCTAAATTTTACAATCCCCGCACATTTTTTACTTCGGCGAGAAATAAACACTAATTGAAAAGAGAAATAAGAAAAACATGACTGAAAGAAAACGAGCTTCATAGTTTGAATAACTAAGGAACTTACAACACACAAGATCTTATAGAGCATAAAATACATGTTACCAATATAAAAATAACAAACAACGATTAAAAATTAGAACATAACAAGATCAATTTTTACGTGGAAAATCAATCAGAATGAATTTCAAAATTATCAAATACTAGGATTTAAATGAGGCGCTCAATGAACTGAGCTATAGCCCTTAGTGCTTGTGAAGCATATTTGTTTTTTACATTTTACAAAAAGAATTTAATATTTGGGAATGTATGAACAGAGGATCTCATACCGTATGAACATCATCATATTGGTAGGTAATTCAAATTAATTTAGAGTTGACGTATAAATTAAGTCATAGTACCATAAATCTTCGTATAATTAGCAATATATCTAAAAGTGTATTTTTTTATCTCGCTAAGTGAACTTTTTCATTAAGGATTTATTGCTTAGCTTTGCTCTATGCGTATGACTCCGCTTATACAATGAGTTCGGAGTTTTGAGAATATAGAATAACTGCATACATAACCATCCAGTCGAGGCATAAATGAACCATGGTTGACAATAAGCAACCTAATATTCAGAGCCATAAACGAAAACCTAAGAGCAAAAATATGCTAGAGAATGATGAGGACAACAATTGAATAGGTATTATGAAGCATGTGAATCTACAGCAATCCCGGGATTTGCGACTTATCTATGCAAAATGCACCAACGGATGGTGCCACCTCCTTAACCTCAATGTTGAGGATGGGCTTGAGTGACCCGTTCCAAGTGATTGTTGTAATTGGGAAAGTGCCAAAGAACTCGAAAGGTCTTAGCAAAACCTTAAGCAGAAGCACAAGGAAACGCCCTTGTCGGGATTCTATTGTTCACTTTTGCATTGCAAGAAACAATAGTAGAGACAAATTTCAATTTAAAAATTGATTTCAACAAAAAAACATATGAGTAATTAATTTATATATTTTAAATGGGACTTATAGAATCATTAAATATGTATTACCTTGGGAATAATTAATTTAGTACGTTATTCCCGAGTCGGGACCGATAAAAATATTATTTAGAGAGTTTATTAAATAATATGGTATTAATTTCTCGAGTTTCTATTTTATCTGTTACATTCTAAAAGCAATTAATTATATAATTTCAACGTCAGTGTTACCTCTATGTAGCTTATAAACTATTGCATTCAAGTAGTTCGCAAGTTTCTTTGACTTTTCAGAATTTCCGAGAGCACAACGAGGTGCAACTCTCAACAACAACCCCCATTGAGCTCATTATTTCAGTTTTGTAAGCCATAAAAAAAAACAAGTATTTGTTGTAAGATTGTTGGTTTGTCTAGTATATTAATCCGGACATAACATATTTCTTTCTAGGAAGCTTTTGGCGCATGTGTATAACATAATTTCCTCAAAACAAATTGACTCTCCCACAATTCACATAACATGTATATAGGATGTTAGTTTGTTCCTTTTTTGAGAAACGGTTCTACATATTGGATGTTTTGTAGTAGATTATTTTTTCGAAACATCAAACTTGTTATGGAACAACAATTGTCCGCAATTGTTTTAATCAACATGATGGACAATAAGCCCCTAATTCAATAAGTGGTAACACCTCTTATTTACAGGTAGGGCGTGAATTATACATAAATATATTGTATTTGATTTCTTTCATTTATATCTTCAACTCAATATGTCTAAGTGTTACGTTGATGTTTCCTATTTATCAAAATTGTAATAGGCAACAATTATCATTTTTCACGTGTAATACGACATGATTTACAACTAGCCCATTTTATTGTTTAATAGTCAAGCCTCTTATTATATCCATACTACATGCTGACAAAATAAACTAGGTCTTGCTCGTTAATACAACAGAAAATGCTATCTGATACATCTTAAACAAGTTATAAACCACATGCATGGTCTTTTTGGACCCAGAGTATGAGAGTTTTTGGTTCCCCATGTTACAAGATGCGGCATTTTATCTCCATTGTTATCCAATTTGGGCGATTTTGGTCTCCCGATTAATTTTACCATTACGTTGGACCGAATTAGGGATTGACTCGGCCCGACCCGTAATTTCGTCCAACTTAATGGTGAAATTAAGCGGATGATAAAAAATCGCACAAAATCAATAACATTAGACAAAATGTGACATCTCAACATGGAAAAAACACTAATATCCCAAACATTGGGGCCAAAAACGACGCTCTCCCTCTCATAATTCAAAAACCAGTAAAGATAATGAAACAAGTCAGCAGAAGGAGCGGCTCAAAAGCATGATCAACGAGGACTGTAGCGCAGTTGATGACCATGCAACTCCAAACCAGACCGAATGACAATCCCCATTTTTTTGGCTTCCTAGAACTCGACAAAAGCGAAGCCTCTTGATTGAACGTACTCGCCCCTCATGATAATCACCTTGTTCATGGAACCGCAAGAATGGAAATGATCGCGCCCATCAACTTCTTTGCACGAGTGATCCACCTGTAAATTTAGCAGAATTTTAGATTACTTAAATATGTCAGAAGTCTCTTAAGTCATAATATCGATAGACCTTACACTTTATTAAAGAGAGCAAAATAACAAAACAATATGTGCCTGAAATATCATTTAGATTTTGATTTTAACAGTGCATATTATCCTGAGCCTTTTCAGGACATGCAGAAAAACCAAACTTAACAGCAAAAGAAGAGATGTCGAGAAACTCACGTTGCCAACGTATATTGAACGTGAATCCTTCTCCCTTCTTTCAGTGAGAGTTACACCATCTAAATCTCCTGCAGACCCAAATAAGACGATGATGTCAATCACAAGTTCATTAGCCTAGCTCATTACCAGAACATACAATAACAATATTAGTTCCTATATTAAAAAATATATGCTCAATTAAAACGTGACGAAAAGGATAACAAGAAACTCACAACTTCTGAAAAATAGCTAACTATAAACACGGCAACTACTTCATTAACAACACGAATATATTCTAACATTAATACTTTCTACGTAATAGACGAATACGTACAGTCAAAATCTCTAATAACAGAGGACAACAAGAAAAATATTCTAACACTCGGGGTTAACTGTGCTAAAGAATTATATTAGATCTCCGGATTAGATACACAACTGGGAATATATCAACTTACTTTGGAAGTTGTTCATCCAATACAGTGCCTTGAGTTTAGTGATTCGTTGTTTGAAGCATAATTTGCTTGTGCACCGACTTCCATACCTCGACCCTCTCCTTCCAGTCAACGCTTCCGAGCCCGTGAGAAAGTCTTTCAAAGGGCCTACAGTTGTTCCGAGAGCATAAGAAATAAGCAGATGTTGTCAGTGAATCATCATTGAAAAAAGGTGTATCGGCGAGGCTATATTAGAAAAAACTAGCCACCTCGTTGGCATGGACCAATGTATGTAATTTCACCATCAAGTCTTTGGCTTCCAGCAGAGTCTCCACATTCGCTTAATTACAAAGGGAATCCCACATGTTTTTATGATTCAGAACATTTGCTTATGCACAGGAAAATGGAATAATTTAATCCAAAAGCCAATTCAAATCTAAACATGTAGTACGGCACACTTGAAGAGATATATTATGACGAGCAAAAGAAAAATTTGTGCCAAATAAAAAATTTAGCTTCAAAGCGCAAATATACCCACCTCCTCGTCAGATGCGCGAACAATCTCTGCATTTTGCGCCATCTTTTCTCGTCTGCACAAGAAAACTAAATGCCATTGATATAAAATCATTACACAAAAACTTTTGAATAAATGAGTACGGGTCGAAAGATCAGCGCTGGATATTATTCATTCACAGCCTCATCAGCCGCGCTCATTCATCTCTATATAAATCCTAACTACGTAAGATCATATTTAATATATTAGAGTACTTCATATCGATAAACGTTGAATGTGCATTATAATATATATATGTGTGTGTGTGTGTGTGATAGGAACGACCACTCATCACCTTTCACTAGATGAACCGCTCATGACGATGATAGCGACGAATTTCAGTGTTTACGCTGTAACAGAAGTGCGTATATCTCTCTCTCTCATGTTGCCCCTATTTATAAAATTTTCTCCATTCAACATAAATTGCACATTTGGATTACAAGGCAATAATATCAATATGTATCTGCATTCAATTAAATTGCACATTTGGATTACAAGGCAATAATCAAGTTTCTCCATCCAACATAAATTGCACATTTGGATTACAAGGCAATAATCATAATGTACCTCCATTCAATTAAATTGCACATTTGAATTACAAGGCAATAATTAAGTTTCTCCATTCAACACAAATTGGACATTTGGATTACAAGGCAATAATCAAGTTTTTCAATACAAAATAAATTACATTTGGGTTACAAGGCAATAATCAAGTTTCCACATTCAACATAAAATTGCACATTTGGATTACAAGGCAATTATCAAGTTTCTTCATTAAACATAAATTGCACATTTGGATAACAAGGCAATAATCATCATGTACCTCCATTCAATTAAATTGCACATTTGAATTACAAGGCAATAATCAAGTTTCTTCATTCAACATAAATTGCACATTTGGATTACAAGGCAATAATCAAGTTTATCCATTCGACATAAAATGCACATTTGGATTACGAGGCAATAATCCAGTTTCTCCATACAACATAAAATACATTCGGGTTACAAGACAATAATCATTATGAATCAAAATCTTCTCTGACTATATTTTAGTCTTCCTAAAAATCATAGAAGTCAAACTTTACAATATTATTTTATGAGATGATTCATGCACTTACAATGCTTAAATTCGATCAGTAGAAGAAAAAATCAGTCAAATTTCTTCTCTATTATCATATGGAATTCACCAAAAAAAAAAAGTTAGTAACTTAAAGCATCAGAGAGGTTTTGTCGAACCACCATCGAGTGACGTGTTTCTTTGTTTTTATTTTGTGAATTGTAATTTTGAACGGGAAATATAATTTTGCTACAGCGGAAAAAAATAAGGAAAACATAAAGGGGTGTGTGTTTGTTTGCGGTGATCAAACATCATGGTGGTACTCACATCACCGTGATGTGAGTATCACCGTAATGTTAATCAAGGTGAAATGTCATTGCCGTGTTTGTTTTGGAGTGATATTTCATTTTGCATATCAAGGTGATATTGGAATATTTTGTTTGTTTATCATAGTGATGTATGGGGTGATGTTGCGTAAATGTCATATTTAACCCTATGTATATTATGTATCTAAATTCGGTTAATATGTTCATTTTGATGTGATATTTTACGGAATAATGACTAATGTTTTCAAAATTAAGTATTAAGTTTTTAACCATTAATTATAAGTATTTTATATAATTCTTTAAACATATATGTTTAAATCAAGTATTAATTATAAGTAGTTATTTATAATTACTCAATAAAATTCTTTATTTTTTACCATTAAACATATTTTTTAAAATTTAAATATGTTAGTTATGAAATTAAAAATTTTAATAAGGGTATATAAAGAATTAATCTTAAGATATAAGGGTTAATTTTGTCCAATCACGGTGATGGAGGATCACTCAGCTTTTTGGGGGTGATCCAAAAGTTGGAATATCACCCCCTTTTGATCACTTAGATGATCCCCCATCACGATGATGACTCATCACCCCCGCTAAACAAACACGCTGATGAGGAGGTGATCGTGGGATCACCGTGATGGTTTGGAGGATCACCCCAAAACAAACACCCCATAGTGGTGGCAGTCCAGTAAATAAATAAACGTGTAAGAAGCTAAACCATACGTTAAAACAAATGTGTGTGAAACTAAACCATGCGTTAAATCTTATATCAATATGAACACATGTAAATATATAAGCATTAAACGTGTCTCTGAAAATGAGATGGAGTTATGATGTCGTTTTCACGTCACAACCGAAAAAACTGATTATATGGTGCTGAATCACACGCGAGTTCGCTTCTGGTCCACCTAATAATTCAATTTATCACCCATCATACATCGACATTATTGCTTTTTCAACATTTCTTATAATTATTATATTGCATATGTAACAAGTAACAAGCTAAGGAGCAGTACTTGACTCTGCTGAAAGAGCACTCAAACCGTGGCGCTAATAAGGATGGCAATGGAGCGGGTTTAGACCTAAACCCATCTTGAACCCGCCCTAAACGAACCGGCTTTTTTCTTATTATTCGGGTTCGGAGCAGGTCTCGGGTCTCAAGGAAAAAACCCGGACGAATCCCGGGCGGATTCCGGGTTTGCCCAACCCCGACCCAAGACCCGCCCCGGTAATAAATAAATATATATTAATATATTAGTCGTATTTATATTTAAAATATTAGGACAGTTAGCAAGGCATTCCTTAGCCCATTTGTAAAATCATCATATTCAAGCCCCAATATGTTTATAAAATAATCATATTCAATTTTTTAAATAAAAAAAATAATATTACCGGGTCTGGCCGGGTCTAGATCCGAGGCGGGGAGGGGCGGGTCCAAGAAAAATTAGTCGGGTCCCGGATCCGGCAAAAGGGCCCATACCCGACCCGCTGCCATCCCTAGGCGCTAGATGTTGTACGGTTTATGGATTATAGTTGCACCCTCAAATCAACTATAACTTTGGGCACAATGATAGGTGTTTGATCCTATAATTAGTATTAGAGCAGGTCGCGTGTTTGAATCTCATAAATAGCAAGGAGATGAATTATTGAGAGGGAGTTGTTGTGGAGCAATAATTGTCTCTATTGATAGAGCAGTCGAATCGTGCCAATGGTTTATGTATGGTTTATGGGTTAGAATTGCACCTAACTATCAGCTATATCTTTTGGTGAAGCTGTAAGCGTGTGATCGTACATAACGAAATACCAGTAACCAATAAAACAACTTATATTGGGGTAAAGGATTATTAGATCCGCTAGGCTGAAACTTGATTCTCTCAAACTCAAGTTGAAGTTTTATCGTAAATGTTCGAAGCTCATGAGCAGCATGTGTTGGAGTTTCAACCAAAAAAGCTCAGGAGTTGGCTCGTGATATTTTGTTTAGTCTAAATTTAAAATTTCCAACTTGTTGAGCTTACTTTTAATCACCGAGATCGAGCGGGAAATATAGATCGTCAAACTCAAGCTGATTTTCTTAGATATATTATTAAATGTCAGATGTTCTTATCAAATAATGTCTAGATATAAAAATATGAATCTTGAAGTTTTATGTCTCTTATGTAAGCATGAACATGACTTAGTGCATAGTTACGAGTTAGGGATGAGCAATAATTTTGAAAAATCGTCCGTACCACACCGCACCACACGGACTTATCAAATAAACCACCAAAATCGCGGTTTAATTCTAGTTACCAAACCGCACAGTAAAAATGGTGTGGTGTGGATTTTTTGTACAAACTGCACCGAACCGAACCATGCAGTGCTTTAATATTTATAATTCAGTTTTATTTTTATACTAATCAAATAATAATTATATATTGACTTTAGCTAAATATATAAACTTGGGATTTTTTTTTCTCGATGCAACAAGCTCTATATTGTGAATAGCTAATTGAAGCTGAAATCGACATGGCCTAAACACTTGGTAATCAACTTAGGAATTTTTTTTCTCGATGCAACAAGCTTTATATTATTAGTACCTAACATGATTTTGTTCTATATTTGGTTTTTTGCCTCTACATTGCAATTTGTATTTACAATTTTTATTGATCATTATTTTGATTTTCATATATAGTATTAAGATTTTATTAATTCTTTGTTTGAGCCAAAACAACTAAGTAATAGTGGGTCTTTTGATAAATGTGTTATTTTACTATAAAAAATAGGGGTGAAAGATGAGCCGAGCCGATTCGAGTTCGTGTTTGTCGAGCTCGAGCTCATTCGTGCTCGCGAGCTCTTTACTTATTTTTTAACTTATTTTATTTATATTTTTATTATTATGTTTGAGTTTTGTTTATTTTTTTTTTAAATCTCGAGCTCCAGCACAATTGACTTTAATCGAACTCCACTATGAATGAGACGGATGAATAGCGGTGAAGTACAGAGGTCCGACCTAGCGACATTACCAAGGAATAGGAGCTCTGGTCACAGGTACCCGAGAGGAAAAGCTCCATCGCGAGAAGGGCACGCGAGGTACCTCTGACCCCTCGGGAAAAGAGGAGAACACGGACGATATCAGAGCAGAGCGACACTGTTCGAGCAATGGAGAAGGACATCTCTGACAGAAGCGGCGTGACTTGGAGCCTTGCCCCATTAAAGGGCCGACAAGGGAACACGTGTCTAACGCTCAATGGGGGACATCCTCGTCTGGAAAGGGCTGTCAAGAATAACGGCCATCCACCTGGGACCACTAATCTCTGCGAAAACACATGGATGGTGTGGCTCTACGAACGCGGGACCACGTGAGAAAAAAACGATGGCACAAAAGAACACACTCGGCTCCATTTTGGATATAGTTCATCAACACATCCGCACTAACACACCAAGAACAGAAGCACGAATTCTCTCTTATTCCCAGAGGCCCGAAATTGCATGTAAACAAGAGAGAACGAGAGCTTGAGTGAGTAACCTTCCCCGGTAATAGTAAAATATCGTTCGACGGCTCGTGGACATAGGATTCTCCCGAATCGGAACCACGTAAAAATCGATGTTCCGTTTTCTTTCGTCTCTTTTATTCCGATTAAAGAAACAACCTTAATCACGGCTTAATCCGCTCTAACTCCACCGATATACGTTTCCCGAACTATAAATTTGTTGATCGGGACCACACCCGCATCAAGCTCGAAGCTGAAAAGTTCGAGCAACTCGAGCTCAACTGAAAGGGCTAGAGCTCGAGCCCAAAAATCGAATACGGCTCTTTTACACCCATAGTTAAAAACCACAAACCGCATTGCAACCGTCCAAAACCGCTCAAAATCGCATGTGCGAATTTATTTTTCAAATTTTCTATTTAATTTTTTTCCAAAAAATTGCATATGGCAATGCAGTTCGAAATGGTCAAAAACTGCCCAAAACAACACTACACACCCTTGCAAAAGAGTCTTAAAATGACATGAACATCAACATCGAATAAATTGTAGAAATATTAGGGCTTTCAACACTTAAATACCTATATGAATAAATAAAAAATGAATCAGTCCCCTGTCAGAATTATTTTTTTAACTAGATACCCACCTGAAACTTATTTTTCCGACATGTACCTAACTGAAGAATTTACCCTTATATAACCTATTTATTACATCTTTTACCTAGGTTTCACATTTACCTTTCAAAAGGGTGATAAATAGAAAAAAAAAAAGTCATACACAATCACGCGCAACCAACTTTTCCTTTCCCAAATCCAACACACTTTTACCTAGGTTGGATTCGCGTTTCTTATGGGTTGAGTTAGGTTTTTCGATAAATGGTCGTAATGATTTTTGGTTGATTTGTTTTTTTTTTCGAATGCAGCGATTAGGATTTGCAATTTCAATTTGGGGTCGAGTTGTTTCGATAGGGTTTCCAATTGATATTGATTTGATAGGATATCTGAGTATGCTGCAATTAGGTCATCGATTAAGCTTCGATTTTGGTACTGAATTTGTTGGCTCGTTGGTACTATATATGCATTGTATTTGGTACAATTTGTTTCAGCATCTTGGGACCCAATGTATGAAAAAAATGGTATTGTGTCTTTATTGTATGATATATCAGATTTGGTTTTTTGCAGAAATGGCACCAAAGGCAAGACAACGCACAATATGATTTTTCTTCCAGGTGTCATCCTTCTTTATTTCGATCTAAGGTAAGCGGAATGAGTAACGTGCTTCAATGGTTGCCCGCATTTTGCGCGACGAGCACAATTGTATGCTAGACCTATTTGATGATTTGTCTTAGATGGTTGTGAGACTCTGTGTGGATGGTTGGGACTTGATATTTATCTTTTGTGTTTGTGTTTGTGAGACTTGTTTGGATAACGTACCCAAAAAGCGTATTGAAAACGTACATTGCACTGTCTATATGATGTACAATAATTTAAATATATGTCATACCAGATCTTATATAAATGATATGCCATAAGTCAAATATATATCGGACCATTTGGTAAACCACCGAAAACAAATAGACTCTTATGCAAATAACGTATGGTTGCATGATGTTAATCAAACATAACGATAACTAAATGATTTATTACAAACTATGTTGTATTTTGTTCTTGCTAGTATCCTTATATTATAACGAAACTAGAATTTGAGGGATTAATGCATGCATGTAAGGGTTAATGCACTCAATTTGATAACAAAGGTAACATATTTATTAATAAGTACTTTAGAATGGTTGCGCATGAAAAACTAGTTCGAACGGCCTCGAAAAACACGTATCCTAGTATGATGTATCAAAGACGTACGGGATACCGTATCATATGTAACCACGTAGCTGAACCTTATATGCTTATTACGGGGTACCTATTTAAGTTTGGTTGCATTACCCTTTGTTAAACCATTGAAAATAAATAGATTATTGCACAAATCACGTATGGCTGCATGATGTTAATCAAACATAACGATGATTAAGCGGTTTATTACAAAAAAAAATTGCAGATTTCATAGTCACCACATTTCCAAGCTATGTTGTAAGATGTGCTTGCTAGTATCCTTATATTCTAATGAAGCTAGGGGTTTGAGGGATTAATTCATGCGTGTAAGGGTTAATGCACCCAATTGATAATAAAAGTAACATATATTATATATAAGTATTTTAGGATGGTTTCGCATGAAAAACTAATTCGAACGGTCAAACACTTACCCTAATATGACGTATCAAAGATGTAACGTATTCCGTATCATATGTAACCACGAGTTGTACTTTATATGCTTATTAAGGGGTACCTATTTAAGTTTGGTTACAGTACCATTTGTTAAATCATCAAAAATAAATAGATTCGTACGCAAATTACGTATGGTTGCGTGATGTTAATCAAACATAACGATAATTAAATGATTTATTACAAAAAAAATTACACATTTCGTAGTCACCACATTTACAAACTATGTTGTAAGATATTTTTGCTAGTATCCTTATATTCTAATGAAACTATGGGTTTGAGGGATTAATTCATGCATGTAAGGGTTAATGCTCCCAATTGATAACAAAGGTAACATATGCTATATATAAGCATTTTAGGATGGTTTCGCATAAAAAACTAATTCGAACGGCCTCGAAAAACACTTACCCTAATATGACGTGTAAAAAATGTAAGGGATATCGTATCATATGTAACCACGTAGTTCTACCTTATATGACATCAAACATCTTCTGAAAGTCTTCGACATGTCAAACGAGAACATGTCAAACGAGCTGTCTTTTCGTGAAATTGTTACCTCCTGTGTCAGAAACATGTCTTATCGTGTCAGAAACTGTCTCCAACAAAACCAGACCTCTTTTCCTTACATATTAACATTTATTTTATTACGAAGTATCTCATCAGGTATGTTACCGTACTCTTACCTCAATTTAAACTGTACCTAGCACACATATGATATCTTACTCATACTTTAATATACATGGTCCTTTTTATTTATTTATGTCGTACCATATGTGAGTGTGTAGTGTTAAATAACCGTATCATATGGTAGCATGTCGGCGTGCCTTTTTTAGATAAGTTATGATATTCTATTTAGATAACGTGCACTACCATTTCAATGCGTATGACGTACCACATGTTAAATACTAGCATGAACATACATCACCAGTTATTCATTCAGACATAACATTAGCAGCATACATCAACAAACTAATGTGCAGTAACCATATTCCACACATCCGAATTTTTCACGTTCTACTTTCATCGGGATCATTGAAAATTTGAATCGAATAAACAGCTGGTACATATTCCACACATCCGAATTTTCTTTCAAAGTTAAGTACAAATTTTCGAACGAAACTTGATATTTTATTGAGTCATGCCGTGAATCGATATCCGACCACATTTTTTGGAGGGATACGTAAATATCGATAAGCGCCGTCACTTCATTGATCAATAATAAGAATGTCTCCTTTTTATACTCACACAATGCAGGTAAAGGTACATTATATAACATATTCAGGTACGAGAACAAAACGTAAAATGGTACGTAATAAACATAAAAATGGTACGTAATAAAAATTATATAAAACTTACGAATTCGACAGATTAGCCCCATTTACTACCAATACTGACCTCCCACCCTTACATCTCGCTGTTGATCACTATTCAGGTTACCGGGTTTCGCTCAAGCTCGAGCACATGAGTACATTCGATAAACCAACACAAAGCAAATAAAAGCTTAGGGTGACCATCTCGCACCTTTTCCGGCACCGGTACGAGTGGACGGCGGACGTCGGTCGACAATCGTGGTCGCCAAAAAAAATATTCCGTCAACGGCGTTAGGGTCTAGAATTCAAAATTGCAGAAAAAAATGAGAAATGAATTACTAATTCATTAAATGAGGGCAAAATAGTAATCTTAGTGGAAGTGATACCTATCAATAAAAATTTTATTTCATTAGATATAAGTATCATTTGCCGGAAACATTTGTGACCTCGGTGGTTTATATTGTAAACACCGAAACGTGTCCCGACTTTTAATCATGAAAGAAAATGTAAATATTGCTCGTGATCTTTGACAATCCCCATGGCCAAAATATAACAGCATAATAGAAATAAAAAGAAAAAAGTGACGTGGACCATGAGAACAATAGTTACAGAAAACGACGAAATCCACCGATGCAAAAAGATACAACCATTCCGGTCAATTACATTTTTACCTCCTCAGGGCAAACGTTTATTCAAATTGACCATTAAACATTGGAAGAATTACGTTCCAGTCCCTAAATGAGGAAAACAATATCACATTCTCACCGAAACATCATAAATTGAAGGGATATTTGCAGTAAATACCTAAATGCATAAAAAAAAAAACCACTTCAGTACCTTGTCAGATATATTTTTTTATATGTAAGTACCTAATGGAATAATTTTTTTACACATTGGTATCTAGTTGATCGAAAAGACGAATTTAGCCCTCCATGTATGATTTTATATTTATTTTTGTCTTAATCGATCAAATTCCTCTTTCTTCCCCAACATCGCAGATCTCCCTTTCTCTCTCTCGATGTTTTTTTAATTTGATGTTCTCGAACTTAATCATGAGGTTGGCCGAGTTCTTCGGGTTAAATTCGACGTGCTCATGGTGCCAGGCTCGATTGTTCGAAGAAGAAGGAGAAGCACATAGATCCCATGTGCGAAGTTTCCAAAGTCCAGAATTGATTCATCGCGCGTGTTATCTCAGAGTGAGTTATGCATTTGTTGTGGTTTCGTGTGTGTGTTCTCTCATGCCAAACCACGCTTCCTTGGGCTTTGTCGAAGGATCTCTTCCTTTGTCGATGTTCACATAGCTCTGACCCTTGCTTTGTCATTTTCTTTGAAGCATCTATGGCCTTCACCTGGATAATAATAACCATGTAGTTTTGGTGTGGTCGGGTTTTTAGGTAGTAATTGTGCGATGGTTCGACGGTAAGAAAATATTGAACTTTACAAAGACTATCGTCTTGGAAAAGGTATTAATTGTAAAGCTTCCGAGGTTAATCTGTAGATTTGTTTTTCATATATTTGGTATGTAGTACAAATTTTAATTATATTGTATACAATTGAATGCGTCGTTGTGGTACTTAATTGTTTTAATATGTAGTACATTTATAAGTGTTGTGGCAGTACCATTTATAATTAGTTTATCGTGTCATTTGCAAGGTTGTACCAGATGTATTTGTTTAGACAATTCCTTGCTCTATATGAAGATGGGTAAGTAAGTAAGTAATGAAATAAGATATTTGTTATTTATATCAATTTTTAGTTATATTATGTACTATTTGATAGGCTGTTGCAGTACTTAATTGTTTTAATACATGGTACCTCTATGGGTGAAGATCGGTAAGACCGTCATGAGCATGATTAAGTGAAGAGATTCAATGGAAGCTGGTGTTGGTTCGGTGCGTGATGGTTTGAGAATTCAATTAGGTTGGAGATTACATTTAATTAGGTGGTATGTATTTTACTTTGTTGTGATTTGATAATAGTTATTTTTATATATGTTGCTTGTATTTTGATCTCTAGGTTATTTGTTGGAGATTACTTGGAAAGCCATTATCGTTTGCAAGGATGGATGTGTAATTGGCGGATATATGCATCACGTCATCAATGCAGTGATTCATTTGGCATTCAGAGATCTAATATATAACACACTTGTGGTGATTATATTCTTAAGAGTCGTGACCATCCTCGAGCAAACTCGCCATGGGTAAGGAACATAGTGAGAGAGAGTCAGAGACGAGCTTAGTCCCGTTGCCATGGTGAATGACATCGTAAGGGACTTTGGTGTACATGCGGGGTACCACAAGGCGTATAGAGGCAAATAAACTGCCAATCGTACTCTATATGGGTTAGATCATGGTACGTATGATCGGTTGATGTGTATTCTAATGCGATAAGGGAAACCAATCCGTGTAGCATGACAGAGTCCGATTTATGTTGTGGTTCTGTTGACAACTTTTGAATAACTCCGTGAAGCATGGTAGAGTACGATTTATGTTGTGGTTATGCGATTAGGATAATTGTTGAAATCTTTTTTGTTTATGGCTGGATTGTTGTTGACGTGTCTTATGTATGGGGTTAAATGCATAAAATATCATGTGGCTGATATTTGACACATGGTACGCCATACACACCAAAACGGGTACCGTAAGTAATCGTACAAGGGTACTACGATCGATCATATTTACATACGGTAACTTAATTTAAAGAGGTTCTGTAAGTAAAATAAAAGGGTACTATACAAAAAGAGACGGCTGGACTGTCGTCCTAGACATTGTCTGACACGACTAGACAGACTGTCTCACGTGTCGGAGACCTTTAGTTGTTTGATGACATATGTACGTAGTGGGTACTACAAAAAACATGTTTGGTACTATACTATAACCATATTGGGTACGTAATAACAATTCACTAAGGTACTCCAAGTTAAACTAAACGGGTACTACAAGAAAAAAGAAGGTTGGACAGCCGTCCGAGATATTTTCTGACACGACAAGACAGATTGTCTGACATATCAGAGACTTTTAGTTATTTGATGACATATGTACATATTGGGTACTACGAACAACATATTATTGATACACTACTATGACCATCTCAGATAATTCACGATAGTTATATCCGGTACACTAAAAGTTGACGCTTTGGTACGACATATGAGGGTAATCATTTTTCGTCGCCGTTCTTGTTGTTTTTTATTTGAAACCCTCCTACTATACATAGGTATATTATACATTTCATTTCGTATAAAAATTTGGAGCATTAACCCTTACATATTTGATTAACCCCTTCAAACATCAAGTTTCATAATAAGATGAGGATAATAGTATGAACATCTTCCTACATAGTTTGGATATGTGGTGAATTGAAAATGTGCAACTAATTTGAGTTTTTTTTTGTAATAATTATATTTATTTAGTACTATGTATTTCTAACACTACGTATCCATACGTTATTTGCTCATAAATCCATTTGCTTTTTATATTTTAACACATGGTACAACATTCATTGCTCAAAAGGTACCTTAATGATTCTTAATAGGGTACGTAATATAAATTTGATGTGGTACATTAATCGTACAATACATGGGACGACATAAGTACCTTATATGGTACGTCAGATAGTGTGGTACGACATAAGTACCTTATCTGGGACGACATAAGTACCTTATGTGGTACGACATATATAAGAGATGTTGTACGACATCCATGACTTATATGGTACATTAACAATTCTTAATATGTTACGTAATCTAAACTTGATGAGGTACGTTATACATACGAGCTTTGGTACTACATATTTCATTTTGAAAACATAAAATAACGAGCACACAAGGGCCATCAGCAACCAACACAAAAATATTAAAAATCCAAACTCATAAAATGCTACAGAAGTCTAACAACCAAACATCCAAGCCAAAAACCAAAAATCATGTCTAACAACCATCCAAACAAAGTCTCACACTCATAGTCGTAAAATCAACTAAGTCTAAAATACAATTATGCTCATCACGGAAAATGCGGCCAGCTAAAGAAGCACGCATACATTAATATCAACTTCGACAATATATGTCAGGAACTCTCGGGTGTTGAGAATTTCTTTCTCCATTGACAATGCTGCATGAACCCCGCAATCTACGGTACCAGATTGGGCTCCGGCTGTATTCGTGATCAACAGTCTTCTTACAACGGTACTCGAGAAAACGTATATAGTTGTCTCCTCTGTGCCAACAAGAGCACACTGTTACACCACATCTACCATTGATATCATTAAACACATAATAAAAATAGGTAAAACACATTTCACTAAAGATGGATTTTTCGAATTACCCATCAGAAATAACACAAAGTTAAATAAGTAAAAAACCGAACATCCTCACAAAATTATTTGTGTTCTCCTCTCCAGTGTTTTCTAAAACCCCAACAATAAATTTTTTTACGCGTTACTTCACAATTTTTTTCCACCAAAAAGGCGGTAACGGTTTCTGATTTGAACTTCGCATTGTGGTCGACCCGCTGACCTCAATGCAACCCCATCACTATACTAGATTCTTCATGAGATAACATTGTATCAAGATCCTCATTGAACCTAAAGGAGTTGGTTTCTACATAATACCGCTTTAAAAGTGTCATATGTGACATCTTAGGCATGTCTACGGAGTCTTCTTTAGAGCTTCGCGTTGTTCGCGAGTCATTCTCTTTGTTATGCAGCTAATCGTAAATCGAAACAAAGAAGGATGACATCTCGAAGAGAGCTCATATCTATTCCGAAGTGCGTTGTTCTTTGGTGTCATTCCAGCAAAAAAAAAAACATAACCTGTAAATCACACAATGACAATACGTATCAGTTTCATCTTGCAGGTAGTACCAAGATATCAAAACAAAAAGTATCAATACAATGCATATAGAGTACCAAATATCAAGCGTATATAGTACCAAATATCAAGCGTATATAGTACCAAATCGAACATACACGATACTCTAAGAAAAACATAATCGAACCCATATTCAAACACCATAAGACCCATAAACTCCCAAATCGATACTCGAAAAGCAACTCATTCTGAGCACTTATCGACTCCAAATGATTAGGAACCCTAATTAAAACTGGAAGCCATAAACAAAACGATAATCAAAGCCCTAAGCTAACAACCAAAAGATTAACCGAAAACACGACGAGAGAATTCCAAATGGCCGAATTTACCTTCGATTTATGAATTCGACGAGTGAGGTTTCGTTCGTTTTTGTCTGAGGCTGCCACTGGAGGACAAGAATTCGTATGCGAGCGTTGGGTTGCGACAAAAATGGCCGATTTCGGAAAGCACGGGCGATTTTTGGTCGATTTTGGGTAGGATTAGCTTCGATCTCGTTTGATTTTGGGAGCTCGAGCGATTTTGGTGGTGTGATCGATTTGGGGATCTAAGGTTTTAATTGTTTTTCTTTTATCTAAATTAAAACATACGGTGGGATTGTTATAAACGAGATTTTTATGGGTAAAATTGTCCATTAGGTACTTATCAATACAATGTGTTTCAAACGGGTACCTGCATAAAAAATTTTACTGACAAAGTACTGATCTGAATATTTTTTATCCCTAAATTGAATGAAGTATTATTAAAATTGTGAACACGGAGAGTAACGTAGTTTCAAAAGTAAAAAAGAAAATAAAGATAAGAACTTCCCGTTTAGTATAAATTTAAAGAGGATTATAAAATTGTTTTATTTGAGTTTTATTCTTTTTTCTACTTCATTTATTAGACTATCTTTTCGTTAATCGAGTTATTTTTTGGGGCAATTTCGTATCAGATCCCAATAAAGTTTCAAAAAAGGTTTCAGACCCTGTCAGTGAAAGAAACATTATTAAGGACCCAATTCGCTAGAAATATAGTTTTAAGGACCTAAAAGTCGATCTGACCAAAATACCCTTACAAAAAATGTTTTAAATAGCGGTATTTGATGCATGTTTTCCGTTACTAATTAACAGCATAATGGTATCTTTGATAACTAATATGTTACGGATTGTCATTAATATGTTACCCAAATGATTATAAGTGGTATCAACAGAAGCAAATATGGTTTACCACGATCGAAATTTCTCGTCGTTCGCACGGGCACCCCCTTCCTCCAACCCACTTACCAAACAAAGAAGGATGTGTCTTCGACGATTTTAGTGCGAAGTATTTCGAAATCTCGACACAAAAAAAAAATCAATTTTGCATCGAATAAAATTTTCAGCCGGCATTGCGGAAAATATGTACAAATTGTGGAAACCCATAGGCTGGAAATTACGTCGCCCCCACCGTGTTTGATCAATCGTTCGTCGTTCGAGGTTAACATAACTGAAACAAAAATCACCGGAATAAATTTGACTAAAGCACTCTTACTTGAATCGGTATTATTTCGATGCATTTGTCATCAATAAAGAATTAAAATATATTTAAGAAGAACATGTGTTACTGTGTTTTCATGGAGTAACGAAGAATTTTTTATAGGAACCAAGAATTAAAAAGAATTTTAAAAAGATTAATGAAATTTATAATGAATATGCATTAAATCCAATTCTAAAATTCCGCTGAAAAAACAGCTACTCAAAATTATGGTTGAATAATGTTAAATCAACTCAATTTTATCATGAGCCATAAATATCAACGAGAATTATTTATAACTATAACGACCTTATACATTTTCTAACTGAGTAACACTTTTGACAATAAATATAACACATGTACATGCAAGAAAACACTTCGTTAAGAATATTCTAGAAGATTCTAGATCGCCAGAGAATATTATCGATGATCTACAAATAATACCACATGTCTGATACTGAATGACAACACGATCTCAGTTTTTAATACATCTGTAGATACTGGTACCGCATAATAGTTTCTCAGTACCACAACAATAATCAATTAATTTTCTTTATAAATGTGTTTTTTTCTGGATGTATAAGATTGTCATTCACGGAAATATAAGATTTGATGATGTTAAACCATCTATTCCGTGCCAAACATGTATTTTTTTCTAATAAAGAGGCAGTATAAATGATTAAAAAATCTCTTGAAATACATAAAATGGTAGAGATTAAGTGTTACCAGTAAGTGTTTAAGTATTATCCGAAATGGATGATCTGTTACATAATACAGTTTACGTGCTAGGGTTTCTAGGTTTAGTTTTTGGGTTTAGGGTTTCAGAGTTAAGATTAAGGATTTACGACACAAAAATTTGGTAATATGATATACAAGTTATGATTTTTAGGATACAACAATAAAAAATTTTAAGGTTTAGGGTTCGAGGCCTAGGGTTTAGGGTTCGGAGCTTATGATTTAGGGTATGCGTTCTATAAATTGTTACTCGTGAGTTAATGTTGAACTTTGAACAAGGTCGTGATGAGATTCATAATATTATGTTCAATGAGATAGATATAGTCTATGTTTTGGAATGGAAGACTATATGTTCACATGATTAATGACTTCAACATTCCACTTTTAACATCAACATCAGCATAACATGTCTTTTAAAGGAATTTGGTGGTTTAACTTCATCACATCATCTATTTCCATGAATGGAAATCTTATGCATCGGAAAAAGTGTATTTATGAACAAAAATTAATCGAATTAGTAATGTGGTACTGCGGAACTATTATGTAGTACCAGTATCTACAAATGTGTTATAAATAGTTTAAATTGTTATTTTTTATCAGACATGTGGTATTATTTACAGGCAATTTGGTAACATTAAGTGATTATCTTGTTAATATTCTCTGACAATCCAGAACCTTCTAGAACGTTCTTAATGAAGTGTTTTCTTTTGCACGTATATGTGTTATAATCAGTACACAAAAGTGTTATTAGGCTAAAAAATATTTCAATTTGGGGGGAAGCTATCTTTGCATTACTCCATGATTAACATCAATAATTTTTGTTCATTATTAAGACTCACGATCAAATTGAGTTAATTTTACAATTTTTTACCATTAAAGTTCAGATTTTACCCTGAGATTTTCGAATTGGTTTGAAGTATTATTTTGGTACAAACTCCAACAATTTTCCTTTATTATTGAGACTCATATGAAATTGATGTAGAAGTAATCTTATTCGTCCAATTACGTAAAGATTTCAGCGGTTTGAAGCTGTTTTTTAGTGTCGTTGGCGGTTTTCGTAACATTCATCGCGATCCATTGCTTGTGTACAAAATGCGTTATTGACAATAAATGAAGCGTTGTTTCTTCTGAAGGATGTGTTATTTTGAGGCAATATTTGTTATGTACGACAAGACATGTGTTATAAATGTTGTACGGAGTGTTACGCAGATAGTGTGTTAATTAGCAAACGTTTCAATCATCGGTTGCGTCTGACTTCTTCGTTATTTCATTAGTAACACCGTTAATTCTCATCGATTACTAAGACCCATGGACAAATTGAGTCTATTTCACATTATTCGGCAACTAAAGTAGAGATTTTAACCATGATTAAATTTGAGGTATTATTTCATTATAAACTTAAAAAAATAATTCGTTGATTATGAAAATTCATGAGAAATTGATATCGATTTAACATTATTCGATCACTAATGTCGTAGACCCTAGCAACTTCATTGATTTTTGGGTGTCATTGGTGGTTTTCGACTATTTATTCCTCCACTTTTTACCCAGGAAGTGTTATCCAGAATGCATGAATTGTTATGCAGAATGCATGACGTGTTACTCAGCAAGAGCTTTATTAACAAACGCTTCAATCATAAATCACGTCAAAATTCTTCGTTTTTCCACGATTAACATCAATAATTCTCATTGATTATTAAGACCCATAATCAATTTCACCTTATTGGGATATTAAAGTTCAAATTTTCCCATTTTTCGACGAGATTTTCGATTTGCATCTAACACATTATTTCATATAAACTTCGAAATTTTTCGTTGATTATTAACACCCATGAGAAATTGTCGTGGATTTAACCTTATTCGATCATTAGTGTCGAGATTGAGCCGCTTTTTAATGTAATTTTTGGTTTTGGTTGAACATGATGTTTTGTTCGATCGTTGAGGGGGATGATGGCAAATATTAGTAATTTCTGCAACAAGGAGGGGCAAATGAGTCTTCTCCTTGCAAATAGGTCCGAGAAATATAAAATGGATCCTTCTCTCTATTTTTAAACATTTTAGGGTCTGAAACATATTAAAAATATGTTAATGGGGCCTGAAACCTAATTAGATGGTCTAAAATCCTATATTTTTTACTTGAATTTCCTTTTCTGATTTCATTGTTGGAACTTGGACAACGAATCAAATATGACGGACCTAGTTGTGAACATAAGAAGTAATTTTGGCGCAGAGTAAATATAAAAACGTTGATAAAATTCGAAAATCTTCCATACCATTCTCGGCATATGCAAGAAACCATCATCAATCACACGAGGTTAGGTTGACGATACAAATACTACAGAAAACATTTTTTTAGAATATCCGCCTCATCGCTGAGTACTCACGCTTTTAAATAGTCACAAAGCTGCCTAAATAGTTACTTGAAAGGGCAAAACCCTAGAATCGAAGAGGTTTTTGCCATTGAAATATTATTTTATAACTCGATTTCCTCTTCTTTTCTACATATATAATATAACGTTTTCGTTTGTGATTCCAATAGCTGTGTTGGTTAGGAAATGGCTCTTTCTTCTTCGCTTCTTAGATCTGCGCCATCGAACCTTCTGGAACCCGATGCTTTTCGTCTGGCGGATCGATGCAAGGTGTCTCTATTTTTTAGCTTGTCTTTATATATATATATTTGAAGTTGTAGTGTTGAGCTTCAGCGTGTTACGTAGTGTTAGCGTGCTTGCTGTTGTCTATTTTCTATTTTTTTGTGTGTGATTTTTGTGTTCTCGTATGATTTTATTCTTGAGCTGCGACTTTACTGTATTTTAATCATTTTGCTTTTTTTTTTGCTTGTTTTATGATTGAAATTGTTTTCTGTGATCTGCTTTTTGTATATTTGTTTTGCCATATATCATATTTATTGCGAAGTTGCGAATGGAATTTTCAAGTTATGAAATTCTTGACTCTCTGAGTTCAAGAAGTCTGGCTTAAGGTGTTAATGATCTGATAGTTGAATGGGCTTATTGCTGAATCACTGATTTTGACTTTCATGTTTGATGAGTTTCTTTCAACTTTTTTTTTTGTTGTGCTCGAGGAAATTGAAGCTCAAATTAATGTTATGTTTTGTCAATGCCATTCTAAGCTCAATAAAATCATCAAGTTTCTTCTTGAAAGCTTTGTCATTGTTTAAAGGACTGAAAATAGCTTGATTTTAGCATCTAATATCAAAAAACTTATTGTAGGTTTCCTCTGCTACCGTTAATAAAAATACAAAGGAGGTGAAGTTTCAGACTAGTATTTTCGGAACCAACATTTTGCTTGGTTCATCTTCATCACAGTTGAGTGACTGAACTATCCTAAACTATTTCGAATCTCTGTATATATAAATGCCTAATCTTTCTAACACAAATTAATCCGATTTTTGAAACAATGTAGGAAGTTCTCCACCCATAAGATACAAACTGTCAAAGCAACAGCAACGGAAGTACCCCCAACAATACCAAGTAAGTATTTCCAGTGATTCTGTTTCCTTATTTAAAGTCAATTTCGCCCGGCAGTGTCTTACAGATTCTTCTTTGCTTGATGCAATTGCTTAAAAAGAATCAAGAAGCTATGGGAAAGCAAAAGTAGGGATCAATGGTAAGCTCAGCAATCAGCGTTACATTTTATTTATGATTTTGTTCACATCCACCTTACTTAGTAATTTTTTTTAAAAAGATAATAAACACTGTTCGTTGCCTACGTGTCAGTGAAGGAAATATTTGACGTAAATGGTAATGTAATCTCTACAGTACACTTTATTTTTTCTTGTTTCTCGGAAATGTAAAATGTTACCCTCGGAATAAGACTGTGAACTGATATTTGTAAATATGACGGTTGAGCTAAAACATGTGATCCATGCAGGTTTTGGACGTATAGGGAGACTAGTTTTGCGCATAGCAACTTCCAGGGATGATATTGATGTGGTTGCTGTCAATGATCCTTTTATTGATGCCAAATACATGGTTAGAAGCCTTCTAAAGCATTTTTAATCTGTTATTTCGGTTTTGCTCTGTACATTCAACGCATTGTTGGTACATTTCAGGCATACATGTTGAAGTATGATTCTACTCATGGACCCTTCAAGGGGAAGATCCAAGTTGTTGATGACTCCACTTTGGAAATCAATGGAAGGAAAATCAAAATCAACAGCAAAAAGTATCCCTCTGCTACATTTTTTATGTCGAGTATTGTTTTGAACACAGCCTGAATATTGATAATTTCCCGTCCTTTTGGTGCAGGGATCCAGCTGAGATACCTTGGGGTGATTATGGGGCTGAGTTTATCGTTGAATCTTCTGGAGCGTTTACAACTGTTGAGAAGGCGTCATGCCACAAAAAAGTAAGTAAGCTGCTTTACATTTTAGCAGTCCTTATCGTTTTTTTCATCCAATGGTAACATTCTAATTAGGGGTGTGCGTGGTGCGATTTTGGGTGGTTTTCGGCCAATTTCAAACCGCATTGCCATATGCGGTTTTTCTGTAAAAAAAAATAAATTGCGGTTTTGAAAAATAAAACCGTACATGCGGTTGGCGGTTTTGGCGGTTGCGGTTTTTTACTAGGGGTGTAAACGAGCCGCGCTACATTTTTGGGCTCGAACTCGAGCTCAAGCCCTTTCAGTAGATTGAGTTCGAGCCCAAAAATGTTGCGCGGCTCGTTTACACCCCTAGTAACCCTTTTCAGCTGGAGCTCGAGTTTCAGCTCGATTAAAGCCAAACGTGCTAGAGCTCATGGAAGTCGTCGAGCTCGAGTATTAATAAAAAATAAAAATAAAAATTTAAAAATAATTTGAAAAATAAAGCCCGCGGGCCGAATGAGCTCGACAACCATGAGCTGGAGCTCGATTGTGACGAGCTCGATTGAGCCGGCTTGGCTGAGCTTTCACCCCTATTTTTAGAGATACAAGTAAAATAATGTATTTTATCGAATGAGATACCGTTACTTAGTAGTCTTGGCTCAAACAAAGAGTTAATAAAGTCTAATACTATATTAACAAAATAATGAGCAATAAAAATCGTAGATATAAATTGCAATGCGGAGGCACAAAAAAAATAGAACAAAGGCATTTTAGGTACTATGCAATATAGAGCTTGTAGCAATGAGGAAAAATTCCCAAGTTGATTGCTAAATGTTTAGGTCATGTCGATTTCAATTTTAACTAGCTATTCATAAATATATTTGGCTTTCATGACATAATAATCTAAAAGCTAAAGTTAATACAGTATTTGATTAGCATAAAAATAAAAGTAGATATACTATGTAAAAACATTGTTAATATTAAAGCACTATGCGGTTTGTTCAAAAAATCCACACCACACCATTTTTACGTTGCGATTTTATAATAAAATTAAATTTAAACGGTTTATTTGATACGTCGGTGCGGTGGTGCGGTGCGGGCGGTTTTTTAAAGTTGTTGCACACCCCTTATCCGAATGGTATAAAATAATGTATAAATTAATATTTTTTTTAACTAAACTATATAATTTATTCTGTAGGGTGGTGCAAAGAAAGTTGTTATCTCAGCTCCATCAGCCGATGCTCCTATGTTTGTGGTTGGTGTAAACGAGGCTACATACAAACCGAGCATGGACATTGTTTCCAATGCTAGTTGTACAACTAACTGCCTCGCTCCTCTTGCCAAGGTCTTGATAATATATCTTAATTGTTTATATGCGCGTAATCAACTTTAGAATCGCGACATCCGGGCATTATTTGATTTGGAACACCTTCACATCAATTTTTTTATTTTTTTTTTTTGGATTGTTAATTTTCATACTGTTGATGATATATGCTTTGCAGGTAGTACATGAGGAGTTTGGTATCATAGAGGGCCTCATGACAACTGTTCATGCCACCACAGGTATAATAAGCACGCGTTCCTCCTATTGTTTTTAGAATTTCATCCTTATCTTAATAAAACCTTGGCTTATTGGATCTTGTTGATGTGTATCACAAAATGCAGCAACCCAAAAACCCGTTGATGGCCCTTCAAAGAAGGATTGGCGTGGTGGACGTGGAGCTTCACAAAACATCATTCCTAGTTCAACCGGTGCTGCTAAGGTTTGTTAATCTATAATTAGGTTCCCCCCCCCCCCCTTTTTTTTTTCAAACACCACCTACTATAGTGATGTATGTGACTTTTATTTGTATCTTTGAAGGCTGTGGGAAAAGTTCTCCCTGAACTTAACGGCAAGCTCACAGGAATGGCCTTCCGTGTCCCGACGCCTAACGTGTCTGTCGTGGATTTGACATGTAGGATTGAGAAGGATGCTTCTTATGAAGATGTGAAAGCAGCTATCAAGTATGCCGTGTCCTTTTTTGATTGTGTGCCTGTCTTGTTTTTGTGGCATTGATGTAGTGTGTAAGTACTGTAGTGTATGGTGATGCTCATTTCTATCATAATAATATCGTCAGGCATGCATCGGAGGGTTCGTTGAAGGGAATACTTGGGTACACTGATGAAGATGTTGTCTCTAGTGATTTCTTGGGTGACTCGAGGTACACCATGATGCCTTCTCTATGCTGCTTTGAGCTTTCGTGTCTCTGAATGTTTATTTTATTACACAATTTTTGTTTGGTGCAATGGTGTTTCTTGCTGTAATCGATGACCTTGGGTTAATATTTAGCTGTCTACTTTGTCGCCTGTATTTATTCTTTTCTTTAATAACTGGATATCTGTGTGATAACTAATAGCTATATGAATTTTATTCTTATTTTTGTCCCATGGTGCTGTATGTATGTATCAACATGGAATGTTCTATGATCAAGCTGTTGTATGTTGCATCTATGAATGATTGCAGGTCGAGTATATTTGATGCCAAAGCTGGGATAGGCCTTAGCAAATCCTTCATGAAGTTGGTTTCGTGGTACGATAACGAGTTGGGTTACAGGTATCTCCCTCCCTCTCTCTCTCTCTCTCCCTCCCTCCCTCCCTCCCTCCCTCTTTCCCCCTCTCTCTCTAAGGGGAGAAGGAAAATTTTTTGAACTTGTGGCTAATATCGGGGTGGGATGGTAATACATTGGTGATAATACACATTTAGACTATGTTTCCACTATCATGAAATGTGTGTGTTTGCAAGTTTTAAAGTAAGAACAATAATGAATAATGACTTTTGCAGTAACCGAGTGCTGGACCTGATTGAGCACATGGCGATGGTGACTGCTACCAAGTAGACAAGTTTATGCATTTTATATAATCCCATTATAACATTATAAAATGCTCTTTTTTTTCCTTATATCACTGTCTGGCGGCGCTGCCATGTTGTCTGAATAACGTTTGTATTGTACTGGTTGTGTTTGCCAATTAAAACTTTATAACAGTATCCAGTGCGGTCAACATCTTTTTTTTTTTTTACTATCCGAGAGTCCCGGCTACGGGCTAGTCCCTAAATATCGGTATGGGCTTGCGCCACACAGACCTGACGGAGGTTTAATTGCGCCACACATTCCAGAGGTGTGACTAATCTCCGGGGTCAGATGAATACATTTCATATTTACCTGACAACGATAGTCATATGGGTCAAGGCCCATGGGACTACTCTAGGAATTGTGGGAGGGGGGATTCGATCTCACAATCTCCTTTAATCACAAGACCTTAAGGCCTCCTCATTGACCACTAAATCAAGCCTCATTGGGGGTGCGGTCAACATTAACTTGATCAATAATTTCTCACGGCAGTTCTAGTTCAGTCGAAATAGATTTGAATTCTCAAAAAATATTGACTAGGATTACTTCCTGTTGACTGGCTGCTCCATTTCGAAACATACACAATCTCAATACGTATACATTCCTTGTTTCTAAGCAATGTTTTAAAACGCGTATTACGCAATACGTTGCGTGAGTATTTCGAGCAAGACAGTTGTAATGCCCAAAGAATTAATATATAGCACATACAAGCATAGCTATATTAATCGAGTGTTCTAAGTATATTCACTACACATTAATTTATATTAATAAATTTTTAAAATAAATGTTTTATTGAAAATGTTTAAATTATGTAAATTACCTAAGTATTATTAATGTATGTTATATTTAATCATCCAATTGTTAGATAGAAATAAGACTACATTATTTGCTTTAAAAAAAAATAGGACACATGGTTAAATTTATGATTAATCTACTTTTTAAAGAAAACATATTCTTTATTTATTTTAAACACACTCAAATCCATTGTGCCTTTGAGAAAAAAAGAAATAAAGAAAAACCTCAATTATCTTCTCTCTCCTCTTGCACTATTCATCTTCTTCATCGTGTATATCGGTCCAAGTTCTATGTGGAAAAAATTCAAAATCTGTGAAATTCCAAATCACCTCGGCTCAGAAAAGAGAGATTCAAGCACAAGAACATGTTTTGAGCAATCATTGAACTCTACAATTATCTCACAACAAATCTTTTGGGAAGTTGATTCATTCGTGAATACTATAATCTTCAAGCCCCACGGGTAATGGATTGAAATTAGTAGATTCACAGATTCTAACATTCAATTAAAGCAGAAAACAGCAAAATAGGTCTAATTTTTGAGAAATTTCGGATGAACTTTGTAACAACACAACTTATCGGATCTTGAAAATGAGCGAAAATTAGCGTTTCGATAAATCAAAATTTGCTCAGACAAGTTTAGAACACTCGATCGAAGCCTAGAAACAACAAACTATATTTGAATTTGAAGAATCAAGTGAAGAACTATATGAAGATCGAAGAACATTGACTGAAATTCAAAAACGTTAAAGTCTGATTTGCTCAATTTACGCACGAATTGAGCTCGAAAATCAGTTTCAAATGTAGTTTCAATTGCAGATAAGATAAAAATACTCATTAATCGTACTCAAGAGCAAAATATGATCAATTTTCGAATGAGCGAAGTACACTTTAACATTCTCAAACCGGTAACTAAAATTCACGATTAAAAATTCAAAATCAGATGCAAATCCGATCGCGCTCGGCTCTGATGCCAATAGTGAGGTTCGATTATACTCAACACGATTAAGTCCGGTGAAAAATTCGAAAGAAAATATCTCGAACCAGAAACTAAAATTCTCGATTAAAAATTCAAAATTAGATGCAAATCCTAACGCGTTCGGCATTGATACCAATAGTGAGGTTAGATTATATCCAACACGATTAAGTCCAGTGAAGAATTCGAAAGAAAATGTAAAACTTACGAAGAACACATTGAAATTTTAACGTAAAAGGTTGAGAGTGTTTATCACGTTGTAAAGCTCGGTTTTCTATTAATGTGAATTCTCCAACCCTAATACATCATATTAGGGTCCATTATATACCAAATATTTTGGTATATTAGCTAAGTAGTCCTAATCTATGACTTCATTACGATTAAATACAATCTACTAATTACACCAGAAGACTAAGATAACATATTTATATTGAACACAATAAATGTGATCTAACACATTCGCTCTGCATCGCGCACATACATAGGTGAGTAAAGCTCTCAAAGGATGGTCTGCTGCATTAACAACGTTTCGAACCCCATATATTGTTTAAGTAATATCGAGCCGCTTATCACTCATATCATCCCAATGTAGGAAAAAGTGCGACCTCGTAACCAAAATTGCGAGTGAAATATAAATTGGCCAACACGCGCGCCCTCGATGGGGTCTTTTAAAAAAATGGCCTTTGACTGGGTCAATTTTAAAAAAATGGCCTCGTTGACGATTTTTTTGGTCAATAGCCCTCACTTTGTTTAAACGTTAACCATATTAACTAATTCTGATACTTAACTCATTAAAAAAAAAACGAAAAAATGGCCGCAATAACTGACTGAACAGAACATGGGTCCATCTCCATCTTTAACCATAACCTTACAATCGATATGAATGCATTATCTTCTCCATTTTAAAGAACAAAGGGTAACCACACACACCTCTCTCACAAACCTAAAGCGACGCGAGCTGCTCTCTTCGTTTAGTGCCGAAAAACAACTTCTCAAACCAAGAAAACAGCAAGCATTTCAGCATATTTACCAGTAAGCATTCGTTACATGAAAACTGCAATTTTAACGTCGAAAATGGTGAATTTCCTGTCCATTACCCCCTAAAATGTATGGGTTATTTATTAGATCACGTGTACTAGCTAGAGTAGCGATATTTCAGTGGTTATTACGAGAAATCGGACCTGAAAATACATATTCTGAGGTCTAGTTTTTGTGCATGGGACCCATGCGTGTGGGTACCATGCGATATAGGTGCGGGTACCGTGAGATATTGGTGCGGGTACCATGCGCGCGGGTCCCCTGCGTTTATGCGCGGGTCCCCTGCGCTAGTGTGCGGGTCCCCTGCGTTTATGCGCGGGTCCCCTGCGTTTATGCGCGCCTGCGTTGTGTGCGGGTACCGTGATCCCATGTTCGGGATCCATGCGCTGAAGATCATATATAAGCACGATATATGACGAGAATCGTTTTCTAAACAATAACATTGCATAATATTGCAGGTGCTCAAAATGACAATTACCAACATTGTATTTCAATTCGATGGTCGGTGGTTAATCGGCGAGGACAATACCTCGACTTGGTCTCCTGCGTCAAATTTTAGCTGGCATTCAATTTTGGTGGTGAGGACGCATGCACGTTACAAGACGTAGAGGAGCAAATTGTATCCGTGTTAGCGTTTCGCAACGATAATGCGAGGCTAACACTAAGCTATATGCCAAATGTACCCTATAGTTAACCGAGGCCCATATACATCGATAACGACTATGCTCTACGTGCGTACTTGGGTTTTGGTGGCCCTCAATCGAGACCCGTGATTCATGTCGAGGTGGTGGAAGGTGCGCTTGTGGCTCCGTCGGACGCATTTGCTGGTTCTTCTAGTAATAATACCGGGCTCATAGCCGATTGCGATGAAAATGCGCAAATCGAACCGTTTGAGGGGTACGGTTGCAGCCCTTCTAACCAAAATGAAGATGAGGGTCTTGAAGATATCGCTGGACCGTCTGGGGGTAGGGATTACTCGGGTTGGCATTCGAATGAAAATGAAGATGAACCAATTGAAAACACTGGCGAGTCGGAAGAGGAATTTGTAGCCCGTGATCACAATGACGATGAAGATGACGATGTAGATCGAAACCCGGTAGAAGAGGCTACCGATGGTACTTTTGCATTTCCGGACGGTTCAAGCCTACACGTTGGGCAGCAGTTTCGTGATAAAGCGGAAGTTATCGAGGAAATATCTAAAATCGCGTTGGATGCGTCGTTCGAGTGCAAATTAGTCAAGTCGAACAAGACTTTGTATGTAGTAAGATGTGCGATGGAGCAATGTTCGTGGCGCTTTCGAGCTGCAAAAGATAGAGATTCCCCTTTTTCTCGGTACGGACATATTGCGGCACACACACATGCGGCGTGTCTCATCGACGTCGAAGTCATCGTCAAGGAACTTCATCGGTTGTGTCTAGGATGCTTCTTGACAATTTTAGCGGGCCTAAAGACATTCCCGCGCCAAAGGCTATCATGTCTATGATGCAAAATAGGGGGTGAATGTTTCTTATTACAAGGCTTGGAAGGGGAAGAATATCGCTACGGAGGAGTTGGTCGGTAACGGGGACGATTGTTACGCGTTGATCCCGGCGTACTTGGAGGCCGTGAAGCAAATGAACGCCGGAAGTGTCACGGATTGGGAGATGGACGAGGAAAACAGATTTAAATATCTGTTTTTGGCATACGGTGCATGCATAGCGGGATTTGCTTTCATGCGTAAGGTAATTTCTATCGACGCCACCTTTTTAAAGGGAAAATATAAAGGGGTGATGCTTGTTGCTACGGCGCAAGACGGCGATTACCACCAATATCCTATCGCATGGGGTATTGCGAGCACCGAATCTACCGAATCTTGGTCATGGTTCTTAACGAGATTGAAACGGATCGTGGCCGATTCAAAATGACCTCGTCATAATTTCTGACAGACATGGCGGGATAAAGACAGCCGTCCCGGCAGTTTTCCCAAATGCGTTTCACGGGTTCTGTGCGTGGCATATTCAACAAAATATAAAGACCCGTATGAAGGAGAAAGGTGCGTGTGCGTTATTCCTTAATATTGCATACGCCTACAAGACGAGCGATTGCGATCGATTGTTGCAAACGCTAAAGGAACGGTACGAAAACGTGCATACGTATCTTGAGGAGGGTACGAAGGCAAAATGGACGAGATCGTATTGTCCGAGAACGAGGTACAACATCATGACCACAAACGGCTCGGAATCGATAAATGCCGCTCTACGTGCGGATAGAGAGCTTCCACTCATAGGATTGTTGGATTCGATACAACGTTTGACGACTAGTTGGTTTAGTAAGCATCGAAGAACTTGCGAAGCTTCGATGACAGCCAATGTCACGTCATTTACGCCGAAGGTCGAGTCAATCCTACGGTCTCACTACATAAATTCTCAAAATCTACACGTCTCGGAAATTGGCATTCAACGGTATAATGTATACGGGCATGGACTCAACGAGGTGGTCGATATCGAGAGGAAGTCATGTAGTTGTAAGATGTTTGATATCGATCGTATCCCATGTGCGCACGCCATTGCGGCTTGTGGACACGCTAATGTAGGGGTATATTCGCTAGTCCATGCGTATTACAGCTTGGAGACATGGAAATCAGCGTACGAGGGTACCATATGGCCTGTAACCGAGCGCGTTGAAGGAATTGTCAATATGTTACCACCACTCGTTGACCCAAAACGCGGAAGAGCACAAAAAAATAGAATGCCATCCGTCGGAGAATTCGGTAGGAGGGGGTAAATCCTATGAGTTTGATTTGTACATGTGGTTATGTATAATTGATATGGATATTAGGTATTTTGTAATGTTTGGTATCGTATAATGTATGCGGGTACCGTGCTTTTGTGTGCGGGTACCGTGCGCTTGTATGCGGGTACCCTGCGCTTGTGTGCGGGTACCCTGAGCTAGTGCGCGGGTACCGTGCGCTAGTGTGCGGGTACCGTGAGCTTGTGTGCGGGTACCGTGCTTTTGTGTGCGGGTACCGTGCGCTTGTGTGCGGGTACACTGCGCTTGTGTGCGGGTACCGTGAGCTTGTGCGCGGGTACCGTGCGCTAGTGTGCGGGTACCGTGAGCTTGTGTGCGGGTACCGTGCGCTTGTGTGCGGGTACCCTGCGCTTGTGTGGGGGAACCGTGAGCTTGTGCGCGGGTACCGTGCGCTAGTGTGCGGGTACCGTGAGCTTGTGTGCGGGTACCGTGCCTTTGTGTGCGGGTACCGTGCGCTTGTGTGCGGGTACAGTACAGTTATCAAGTGCTTTCAACATTAAATATGTTACATCAATCAAGTCAGCGCAGTAGGTAGGTCTTGTCTGTACGTTAAATCATATAATAATAATTTTATCAGGATCCAAGTAATCATTAATCCTGATAATCATAAAATAATAATTTATTTTTTTATTATATTATTATGTTATATATCAATCACGTCAGTGCTTTACGTCTTGTCTGTACGTTAAATCATAAAATAATTTTATCATGATCGAGATAATCATTAACCAATTATTCTGATAATCATAAATTACCAAATTATGTTTTCAAAATAACGGCGCCATGTGTGCGGGGACACTGCGCTTGTGTGCGAGTACCCTGCGCTAGTGTGAATTCGCGAGATAATCGTTAACCAATTATTCTGATAATCATAATTTTATCACTAATATTTGAATTCGCTCTTCGTATTTTGCTCTCACTTCTCTCTAAACTCTTATCAAGAAAATGACTAATTAAAGTTACGCTTATTTGAATGTCTTAGTTGAATTCATATAAGCTTATTTGTATTCGAATATTACAAATTTCAAGAATTAATCAGTTATGGTAAAAATAATCAATTTTAACTCAAGATAAAGATTAAACTCGATTCAAGATGAACATTATACGAAGAAGCTTATGAAAGTTTTGTGTATCACAATATAATTAATAAACATTATTCAATAAGTTCATCGAAGTTTGTATATCACATTGACACAACTCATTTTAGTTGTCATCATGTAGAGCACATGTTTAGAACTCATTTTAGTTGCCATCATGTGCGCGAGTGTGCGGGTACCGTGAGCTTGTGTGCGGGTACCGTGAGCTTGTGTGCGGGTACCGTGCGCGAGTGTGCGGGTACCGTGCCTATACAACTCGAAATCCAACTTATAAGATAATACAACTTCACGAATATACAACTCGAAATTCCATTATGACATAAAATTTATCCAGATTTACAAAATTCCCAAATACAAAATTATTGAAATACATATAAATTATTGATACCAAGCACCCCAATCTTTCATGCGAATCGAAATACATAAAAATTCACGAAATTGGGTCACTTGCCGCCCCGTAAGCTCCGCGACGTTATCGCCCCGGAATAACATAGAAAATGCGGCCCGCAACACGTGAACCCCGCAATCGCCTCTGAAGACAACCAAATATTTAATAATGAGATATGAAGTACTAAAATCAACTTAATATCGAAATATGATACACTTACGAATTTTCTTGCTTCTTGAAGTTGGGGATCCGCTCGACCTTCCACTTCCTAAAGGCTGCTGCAATCAGACCGAGCTTTTTGAGCACGATCGGGACAGCTACTTGGAGACCGGCGAGGGCTGCGTGCATGTTGCGCAGGTCGACATTGCAAGACGGATCCGAGTCGAATACTCGTATCGTCTTGTTCTTCCAGTCGAGGACTGCAAGAACCCAATGGGCGATGGTCTGCACCGGCACCACGATGTAGTCCGATGTTTGCCATGACACGCACGGCCAGTCCTGATCCCGTCCCTCTGCGTAGTGGACCAAAAAGGCCAGCATGCCCTTGATAAATTTGCCGTCCTCTATGCAGTCCCGATCGATGCTCTCCTTCATCGAAACACTCATGAAGGAGATGGCACGAGAGCAGAAGGTATGAACCCTCTGCATCTCGAGGAACCCTCTGATGCTTTCGTCAATGTGCTATAAAATAAAAGGCAACAAGTTAATTAATAAAACGTATTAATGCATTTAGAAGTATTGAAGTTATCAATTGTTCTTACCGCGTCGTCGAGCCAAAACGAAGGCGTGTGCAGCTGCTGAAACCACGTCTTGGTTCGGTACGATAGGGACAAGCAAAGGAGCCGCTCGGTATCTTCCATCGTATCGATCATCTGTTTTTGCCGTGGCCATAACTTCAGCTTTCTCTTCATGTGCCGTTCCAGCATTGGGTTTATGCTGTTCCGGACACGGTTCTGGTTCGGGTCGGTGAATGGGGTCACCTTATACTTGGAGGGCTTGGTTTCCCGAGGCGGCGTCGACTCCACCGCGGCCTCGGGTTCCTCCTCGGGCTCGGGTTCCTCCGCGGCCTCGAGTTCCTCCTCGGCCTCGGGTTCCTCCTCGGGCTCGGGTTCCTCCTCGGGCTCGGGTTCCTTCGCGGTCTCGGGTTCCTTCGCGGTCTCGGGTTTCTTCGCGGCAGCGGCTTCCTCCGCGGCCTCGGGTTCAAGCGGGAACTCGGTCTCTCGGGCTACCTCGGGTTCCGAGGGACAGAATGCCTGGTTGGATTCACCGGCCTCATAATCTAAAAAGATAAAACTCCAACGTCAGAAACTATCGAAATTGCAGCAAATTATTTATAGGGGCGTACCGTGCGACGCGTGCGTCGAAAAGTCTCGGTTGGGCCTGTACCACCCCTGTTGCAAGTTCTGCTGCAATTCAGTCATCGACTGCTGCAACCCGAATATACTCGCGCCCCACTCTTGAGCCGTGGACCATCGTTCATCATACGAGTCCCGTAACTGCGAGATGCTCGTAGAAACGTCGTCGAATCGATGATTCACCGTCTCGAAATTTTGGTCCACGCGTCTTGTGAACTCATCGAATTGCTCGAAGGTGGGGCCCGAGTAATGCTGTGGAGGAGGGGACGGGTACCGTGGGTGTGAAGGGGCCGAGTAATGCTGTGGAGGAGGGCTCGGGTACCGTGGAGGTGAGGGGGGACGAAATTGGTCCGCCTCTTCCTCGTAGAATGACCGCTGCGATAGTTGCGGCATGATTGGCGAAGGTTGCGTTGGTGCGACGTCCACCGCGGCCGGCAGATGTCGTACGCACTTAAGCTCGACACCATCATCGAGGAGACTCGTTATACGGTCGAGGACTTCATGCCGCTCCTCCACTTCGAACCGACTATATCGGAAATACGGCTCGTTCATCTCCGATACAGTCGGGCTCAACATCCCCGAGACGGGTGACCCCTTTACGGCTTGGAGGATCGTCTCCATCTTCGGAGCTCCCTTCGTCGACCAATCTTTGGTGACGTGCCGGCATATCCACGGGTTCACCACGTCCGCCTCGTTGATACGATCTGCGAACGCGTACCGAGTGCCTGGTATGCACTCGTACGCCAAAACCTACAATGCAAATAAACAAAATTAGCAAATATATAATGACAATTAAATATATATTTATAAGGATTTTAAATAATGAACGACCTGAAGCGGATGAACGAAGCCACTAATCAGTAGCCCGCAGTGTTCGCTGCCCCCGTTGCGGGCTCGTTCCCGCACAAAATCCCTCTTCTCCCTGAGGTTTATCTTCAGCGAGCGTATCACCTCTTTGAACGCTACGCTGCCCCAAGGATAGTTGGCGAATGCGACTTCGTCTTCGACCAACGAAAGCAGCCACGATCGAAGAACCGTGTCCTTCTTCGACAGTCGAGGCAGCACCACAGCTGCGGCAAAGAGAATGTCCGCCAACTTCAACTTATCGAAGTTGACGTTTCCGTCATCGTTGGCTCCCAACTCTCGCAGCCGATCCTCGACGTACGACAAACGGATGGTGGATCTTCCCGGGAAGTTTCTCTGAGCGAAATCACCATTGGGGTCTACTTCCGGGATATCGTCGGAGAACCTTAGCCCGGTAATCAAGCAATACTCCGCTTTAGAAAAACGGAGAGGTCGGTTGTTTATGAACATCCACAACTCCTCGCGCTCGTGAAGAGTAGTCTGCCTCCTCGTCAAAAACGTAATGAGCTGGGCGGATAAATTGAAATCTGCCGCAGCCTCGATGAGTCTACCAAACGGACTCCCCGCCCTGTAACTCTCCCACTCATTTTCATTTAGATTGTTCCTGATCTTCGCGCTTGCCTCCGTGTACATCCCGGTCATTGTCAATCGGAATTCGAAGTCGTCGTCTCGAGATGACAATTGCTTCTTCAGCACAACCTGAGAATCATAAGAGTAAATAACCAATTAGTACTCGCATGGTACCCGCACATGAAAGCATGGTACCCGCGCATGCGCGCATGGTACCCGCACAGGAAAGCATGGTACCCGCGCACAAGAGCATGGTACCCGCACAGGAAAGCATGGTACCCGCGCTTGCGCGCATGGTACCCGCACACAAGAGCATGGTACCCGCGCTTGCGTGCATGGTACCCGCGCGTGCGCATGGTACTCGCACCCAAGAGCATGGTACCCGCGCATGCGCGCATGGTACCCGCACACAAGAGCATGGTACCCGTGCATGCGCGCAGGATACCCGCAGGCACGGTACCCACGCTCACTATCGCATGGTACCCGCACGCAATCGCATGGTACCCGCACTCAATCGCATGGTACCCGCACACAATCGCAAGGAGCCACCCGTATGGGTACCGTGCGACTGTGCTCGGGTCCCAAACCTGCAATCACGGGTCCCCTGATTTGCGCGACTGTTTGGGTCCCAATTGGTTCGACGCACGGTTCCCTTACGAACAAGTGTCCAAATTGCACAATTGGGAAACCATGCGCCGGACCCAACCAATTCGATGCACGAGACCTGCTCCTGAGGAAGACGAAATCACAGTGAAATTACCGGCACTCTTTCGGGACGCGCGTTCATTGCCATTGTAGTCGGTTTGGAGAATTTTCTGCTTCGGGTAAAGGTTGTTTCGTAGATCTGGAAATTTACTGCTTCGTTTCTGTTATGTGTCTTTCTTTAGTTTTAACTGTCAATTATTTTACTCGGTTATGAAGAAGAAGAAGACCCGTGACGCTACAGTGGGTGGAATCGATTAAACCTAATTAATTTTACTTTGGGTAGTTGAATGGGTTAAATAAGGGTAAAGACGTCTTTTTCCCTTAGTTAGTAAGGGTAGAATAGACTTCAAACATTATGGAGGCCATTTTTTTAAAATTGACCCAGTCAAAGGCCATTTACTTAAATAATCCCCCTCGATGCAATACCAAAATTAAACATGTAATTGTAATAAACTATTTCCATTCTCTAATTCTAAAGTAGATATTTTATCCTAAAAGCAACGGACTTTTTAAGTTTTCACTTGATAGAAATTTATTGCTTCCTTTAGAACGTTTTCCTTTTGAAATATCTACGTTATTTTATGAATTCAAAGTGTACATGCTTTCTTATGCTATAAATTTGTTTAAAAAAGTAACATATATAATTAAATAAAAAGAGAAGGGAAAAAGTGTGCGTGTGCGACACAGCTAATGAAATGCCAACACCTATACACCTAGATACGTAATCCTTCCACCACCCCGGCAACATCCCCCACGCCTACATATAATGAAGAACCGAAGATGAAATGAAATTGTGTATAATCAGCGTTGTGCTCCCATTTCGTAAACCATAGAATCGACCAAGGACATTTATGACTAGTGTTATGGAGAGCCGCCGCCGGGAGTTGCTTGGAGAGGAGATCGGCGACGGAGAGTCTTCCTGGAGACTCAACATCAACGAGTTCCAGTTGCCGGAGAGAGACTCCGACCTTCACCACTCGTTCGGCATTCTCTGGAACAAAAGTGTGTGCTCTTTTTTTTATTACTATTATTGTTTTCCTTGTACGAATGTGCTAATCGTAGGTGATGCTTGAATCTTAACTGCTACGGAATGGGTGAACTGTCCTTCGGGTCTTTTAAAAAAATGGCTCTTGACTGGGTCAATTTTAAAAAAATGGCCTCGTTGACGATTTTTTTTTGGTCAATAGCCCTCACTTTGTTTAAACGTTAACCATATTAACTAATTCTCATACTTAACTCATTAAAAAAAAAAAAAAACGAAAATATGACCGCCGTACAGATGCAATAACTGACTGAACATGGGTCAATCTCCCTCTTTAACCATAACCATACAATCGATATGAATGCATTAATGCATTATCTTCTCCATTTTAAAGAACAAAGGGTAACCACACACACCTCTCTCACAAACCTAAAGCGACGCGAGCTGTTCTCTTCGTTTAGTGCCGGAAAACAACTTCTCAAACCAAGAAAACATCAAGCATTTCAGCATATTTACCAGTAAGCATTCGTTACATGAAAACTGCAATTTTAACGTCGAAAATGGTGAATTTCCAGTCCATTACCCCCTAAAATGTATGGGTTATTTAGTAGATCATGTGTACTAGGCAGAGTAGTGATATTTCAGTGGTTATTATGAGAATTCGGACCTGAAAATACATATTTTGAAGTCCAGTTTTTGTGCATGGGACCCCTGCGTGCGGGTACCATGCGATATAGGTGCGGGTACCATGCGCAATACGCGCGGGTCCCCTGCGCATGGACCCATGCATTTATGCGCGGGTCCCCTACCGTTGTGTGCGGGTACCGTGATTCCATGTTCGGGTCCCATGCGCTGAAGATCATACATAAGCACGATATATGACGACAATTGTTTTCTAAACAATAACATTGCAAAATATTGCAGGTGCTCAATATGACAATTACCAACATTGTATTTCAATTCGATGGTCGGTGGTTAATCAGCGAGGACAATACCTCGACTTGGTCCCCTGCGTCAAATTGTAGCTGGCATTCAATTTTGGTGGATGAGGACGCATGCACGTTACAAAACGTAAAGGAGCAAATTGTAGCGGTGTTGGCGTTTCGCAACGACAATGCGAGGCTAACACTAAGCTATATGCCAAATGTACCCTACAGTTATCCCAGGCCCATATAAATCGATAACGTCGATTGCGATGAAAATGCGCAAATCGAACCGTTTGAGGGGTACGGTTGCAACCCTTCTAATTAAAATGAAGATGAGCCAATCGAAAACACTGACGAGTCGGAGGAGGAATTTGTAGCACGTGATCACAATTACGATGAAGATGACGATGTAGATCGTAACCTTGTAGAAGAGGCTGCTGATGGTACTTTTCCATTTTCGGACGGTTCAAGCCTACACGTTGGGCAGCAGTTTCGTGACAAGGCCGAAGTTATCGAAGAGATATCCAAAATCGCTTTGGCTGCGTCGTTCGAGTGCAAATTAGTAAAGTCGAACAAGACTTTGTATGTAGTAAGATGTGCGATGGAGCAATGTTCGTGGCGCTTTCGAGCTGCAAAAGATAGGGATTCCCCTTTTTTCTCGATACGGACATATTGCGGCACACACACATGCGGCGTGTCTCATCGACGTCGAAGACATCGTCAAAGAACTTCATCGGTTGTGTCTAGGATGCTTCTTGATAATTTCAGCGGGCCTAAAGACATTCCCGCGCCAAAGGCTATCATGTCTATGATGCAAAGTAGGGGGTTGAATGTTTCTTATTACAAGGCTTGGAAAGGGAAGAATCTCACTACGGAGGAGTTGGTCGGTAACGGGGATGATTGTTACGCGTTGATCCCGACGCACTTGGAGGTTGTGAAGCAAATGAACGTCGGAAGTGTCACGGATTGGGAGATGGACGAGGAAAACAGATTTAAATATCTGTTTTTGGCATACGGTGCATGCATAGCGGGATTTGCTTTCATGCGTAAGGTAATTTCTATAGACGCCACCTTTTTAAAAGGAAAGTATTAAGGGGTGATGCTTGTTGCTACAGCGCAAGACGGCGATTACCACCAATATCCTATCACATGGTGTATTGCGAGCACCGAATCTACCGAATCTTGGTCATGGTTCTTGACGAGATTAAAACGGATCGTGGCCGATACAAATGACCTCGTCATAATTTCTGACAGACATGGCGGTATAAAGACAGCCGTCCCGGCAGTGTTCCCAAATGCGTTTCACGGGTTCTGTGCATGGCATATTCAACAAAATATAAAGACCCGTATGAAGGAGAAAGGTGCGTGTTCGTTATTCCTTAATATTGCGTACGCCTACAAGACGAGCGATTGCGATCGATTGTTGGAAACGCTAAAGGAACGGTACTTAAACGTGCATACGTATCTTGATGAGGGTACGAAGGAAAAATGGGCAAGATCGTATTGCCCGAGAACAAGGTACAACATCATGACCACCAACGGCTCGGAATCGATAAATGCCGCTCTACGTGCGGATAGAGAGTTTCCACTCATAAGATTGTTGGATTCGATACAACGTTTGACGACAAGTTGGTTTAGTAAGCATCGAAGAACTTGCGAAGCTTCGATGGCAGCCAATGTCACGTCATTTACGCGGAAGGTCGAGTCAATCCTATGGTCTCACTACATTAATTATCAAAATCTACACGTCTCGGAAATTAGCATTCAACGGTATAATGTATACGGGCATGGAGTCAACGAGGTGGTCGATATCGAGACGAAGTCATGTAGTTGTAAGATCTTTGATATCGATCGTATCCCATGTGCGCACGCCATTGCGGCTTGTGGACACGCTAATGTAGGGGTATATTCGCTAGTCCATGCGTATTACATCTTGGAGACATGAAAATTAGCGTACGAGGGTACCATATGGCCTGTCACCGAGCGAGTTGAAGGAATTGTGAATATGTTACCACCACTCGTTGACCAAAAATGCGGAAGAGCACAAAAAAATAGAATGCCATCCGTCGGAGAATTCGGTAGGAGGGGTTAAATCCTATGAGTTTGATTTATACATGTGTAATTGATATGGAAATTCGGTATGTTGTATTGTTTGGTACGTATAATGTAATAGACATGGAAATTTAGTGGTTAAATGGATGTTTGGTTAGTTGGCCTCTTGTGTGCCGGTACCGTGCGCCATGTGTGCGGGTACTGTGCCTTAGTGTGCGGGTACCATGCGATATAGGTGCGGGTACCATGCGCATTGTGTGCGGGTACCGTGCGCATTGTGTGCGGGTACCGTGCCTCAGTGTGCGGGTACCGTACAGTTGTCAAATGCTTTCAATAAGTTACATCAATCACGTCAGCGCTTTACGTCAGTCGTTGTCTGTACGTTAAATCATTAAATAATTTTATCAGTCAAATAAAATGATCGGGATAATCATTAACCATTTATTATGATCAGGGCAATCAGTAACCAATTATTCAGATAATCATAAAATAAATATTTATCTTTTTAAAATAACGGTGATGTAGTGTGCGGGTACCGTGCGCCTTGTGTGCGGGTACTGTGCCTTAGTATGCGGGTACCGTGCTTCAGTGTGCGGGTACCGTGCCCATAGTATGCGGGTACCGTGCGCATAGTGTGCGGGTACCGTGCGCCTTGTGTGCGGGTACCGTGCGCCATGTGTGCGGGTACCGTGCCTTGGTGTGCGGGTACCGTGCATATACAACTCGAAATACAACTTCTAACATAATATCAACATCCATTATTACATGAAATTGTTCCAAATTTACAAAATTCCCGAATACAAATTATTCATACCAAGAAGCTCAATCATTAAGGCGAATGGAAATACAGAGATATTCCCGAAATTGCGTCATTTGCCGCCCGGTAAGCTCCGCAACATTATCGCCACGGAAGAGCATAGCAAATGCGGCCCGCAACACATGAACCCCACAATCGCCGCTGAAAACAACCAAATGTTAATAATGAAATATGATGTACTAAAATTAACTTCATATCGAAATATGCTACACTTACGAATTTTCTTGCTTCTTGAAATTGGGGATCCTCTCCTCCACCTTCCACTTCCTAAACGCGCTTCCAATTAGACCAAGATGCTTGAGCACGATCGGGACCATTAATTGTAGACTGGCCAGGGACGAGTGCATGTTGCGCATGTCGACATCGCATGACGGATCCGAGTCGAATACCCGTATCGTCTTGTTCTTCCAGTCGAGGACTGCAAGAACCCAATGGGCGATGGTCTGCACCGGCACCACGATATAATCCGCATCTTGCCATGACACCGACGGCCAGTCCTGATCACGTCCCTCTGCGTAGTGGACCAAAAGGGGCAGCATGCCCTTGACAAATTTTCCTTTGTCTACGCAGTCCCGGTCGATGCTCTCCTTCATCGCGAAACCCACGAAGGCGATGGCACGAGAACAGAAGGTATGCACCCTCTGCATTTCGACGAACCCTCTAATGTTTTCGTCAATGTGCTATAAAATAAAAGGAAACAAGTTAATTAAAAAAACGTATTAATGCATTTGTACGAATTGAAGTTATCAATCCTTCTTACCGCGTCGTCGAGCCACCATGAAGGCGTGTACAGCTCTTGGAACCACGTCTTGGTTCGGTACGATTTGGACAAACAAAGCAGCCGATCATTATCTTCCATCGTATCGATCCTCTGTTTTATCCGAGGCCATAACTTCAACTTTCTCTTCATGTGCCTCTCCAGCTGTGGGTTTAAGCTGTTCCGAACGCGATTCTGATTCGGGTCGGTGAATGGGGTCACCTGGTACATGGAAGGCCTGCTTTCGCGAGGCGGCGTCGACTCCACCGCGGCCTCGAGTTCGACCGCGGCTTCGTGTTGGGTTCGGCTTCGGGTTCCACCGCGGCCTCGGGCTCTCGGGCTGCCTCGGGTTCCGAAGGATAGAATGCCTGGTTGGAGCCACCGGCCTCATAATCTAGCAAGATAAAACGTCAACGTCAAAAACTATACTATATAAAACCCTATGCAACAAATTATTTATAAATTTTTACCATGCGATGTGGGGTTCGGAAAGTCACGGTTGCCCCCGTACCACCCCTGCTGCAGGTTTTGCTGCAAGTCCCTCATCGACTGCTGCAAGCCGAAGATACTCATGCCCCACTCTTGAGCCGTGGACCATCGTTCGTCATACGAGTCCCGGAACTGCGAGATACTCGTGCAAACGTCGTCGAACCGGTTATTCACCGTCTCGAAATTGTCGTCCAGCGTCTTCTGAACTCATCGAACTGTTCCCGGGTGGGGCCCGAGTACTGCTGTTGAGGAGGGGACGGGTACCGTGGGTGTGAAGGGCCCGAGTATTGATGTGGAGGAGGGGACGGGTACCGTGGGGGTGAGGGGGGACGAAATTGGTCCGCCTCTTCCTCGTAATACGACCGCTGCGATAGTTGCGGGATGCTTGGCGAAGGATGCGGTCGTGCGACGTCCTCCGCGGTCGCCAAATGGCGTACGCACTTAACCTCGACACCATCCTCAAGGAGCCTCGTTAAATGGTCGAGGACTTCATGCCGCTCCTCCACTCCGAACCGGCTATATCGGAAATACGGTTCGTTCATCTCCGATATTGTTGGGATCAGCAACCCCGATACGGGTGAACCCTTTGCGGCGTTGACGATCGTCTCCATCTTCGGAGAACCCTTCGTTGACCAATCATTGGTGACCCACCGGCAGATCCGCGGGGTCACCACATCCGCCTCGTTTCTACGATAGGCGAACGCGTACCGAATGCCCGATGTGCACTCGTACGCCAAAACCTAGAATGCAAAGAAACCAAATTAGCAAATATATAATCACAATTAAATATATATTTATAAGGATTTTAAATAATGGACGACCTGAAGCGGATGTACGAAGCCACTAATCAGTAGCCCACAGTGTTCGCTGCCCCTGTTGCGTGCTCGTTCCCGAACAAAATCCCTCTTCTCCCTTAGGTTTATCTTCAGCGAGCGTATCACCTCTTTGAACGCTACGCTGCCCCAAGGATAGTTGGCGAAGGCGACTTCGTCTTCGACCAATGAAAGCAGCCACGGCCGAAGAACCGTGTCCTTCTTCGACGGTCGAGGCAGCAACACAGATGCGGCAAAGAATATATCCGCCAACTTCAACTTATCGATGTTGACGTTTCCGTCATCGTTGGCTCCCAACTCTCGCAGGCGATCCTCAACATACGACAGACGGATTGTGGATCTTCTCGGAAAGTTTCTCTGGGCGAAATCACCATTGGCGTTTACTTCCGGGATGGTACCCGCGCATGCGCGCATGGTACCCGCACACAAGTGCATGGTACCCGCGCATGTAAGCATGGTCCCCGCGCACAAGAGCATGGTACCCGCGCCTAGGAGCATGGTACCCGCGCACAAGAGCATGGTACCCGTGCATGCACGCAGGGTACCCGCACACTGAAGCACGGTACCCACGCGCACTATCGCATGGTACCCGCGCGCAATCGCATGGTACATGCACGCAATCGCATGGTACCCGCACTCAATCGCATGGTACCCGCACACAGTCGCAAGGTACCGTGCGACTGTGCTCGGGTCCCAAGCATGCAACCACGGGTCCCCTGATTTGCGCGACTGTTTGGGTCTCAATTGATTCGACGCACGGTTCCCTTGCGAACAAGTGTCCAAATTGCACAATTGGGAAACCATGCGCCGGACTCAACCAATTCGACGCACGAAACCTGCTCCTGAGAAAGACGAAAGCACAATAAAATTACCGGCACTCTTTCGGGAAAAGCGTTCATTGCCATTGTAGTCGGTTTGGGGAATTTTCTGCTTCGGGTAAATTTAGTTTCGTGGATCTGGAGAATTGATGTACGTCGTTATGTGTCTTTCTTCAATTTTAACTGTCAATATTGTACTCGATTAGGAAGAAGAAGAAGACCTGTGACGCTACAGTGAGTGGAGAATCGATTAAACCTAATTAATTTTACTTTGGGTAGTTGAATGGATTAAATAAGGGTAAAGACGTCTTTTTTCCTGAGTTAGTAAGGGTAGAATAGACTTCAAACATTATGGAAGACATTTTTTTTTAAAATTGACCCAGTCAAAGGCCATTTACTTAAATAATCTCTGTCCTTCTAGATGGAAACAGTGTCAAAATTTTGATTGTTCTTCGGATACCGAAGAAGCTTTTAATTACTTGTTAGTTTGAGGATTGATTTTTAGTTTGTTCGTCACGAATTCCTAATTAGATGCGTCTATGTTTGTTCTTGGGTAGATAGGTGAACCAGCTGTGGCGACTGAGATGTTTGTCTGCAACAAAAAAAAAGAAAAATATTCCTTTCTCACCTGAAGATTTTACATTATATATATATATATAAATATATATATAGTTTCAAATATTTAGCTTCATATTTTATGACAAACTATATCATGGAGAGTCAAACAAGGAATATGAAGAAATCTTGATTTGGATGTGCATTGTAATTTTCAACTTTTGTTCTTTACGAAATTTCTAATAATATAGATGATATAGCTTTTGATTATATAGGATATGAATACTGTTGTTTAATATGGAGACGAGTATAGGGTAGGGAAGCTTGTTTACCGTTTTATTTCATCTCAAAAGTTACAGCTTTACACACTACATTACATATATAATCCTAGGGAAGTTTGAAGGCTGCATAATTAGCCAAATACAATAATATTAATAACTCTTCCATATTCCAATGACTCTTCATTCTTCGAGTCCCTTTGTTTCATTTTTCTTATCATCAATGATTGTCAAAGATAATAAGTTGGCGTATATTTCCAACAGCTTTAGCAGCCACTTCAGTTTTCTGTGCCTTTTAATGATCTTCGAGACCTTTTGATTCTCTTATAATTGAGTTAATTCTTGGCTAGAAGTAGAACATTGAAATCAAAAGGCTTGTGATTAATCAAATATTTGTCTGTAAACTTATTTTTTCAAGAATTCAATGCTACTGCAATGCACTTTTCTTTTTCAGATTATGAAAGAAATCTCATGTTAACCTTCATGCGTCATAGAATATTTTTCCTCTAAATATAAACTTTATTACTTCTCCAATATATAGAGATTACATATGAAATAAATAAGGAAAATATATTACATCATAAAGGAAAATAAACTATCATAAATGAAAATGATATGGAGATAATTATGAGAGATAATCATGGGATTTGAGATTATCCGTTATCACCCCCCCCCCCCCCTCAAGCAAGACGTGGGGCGTGGAGCCACGCGCAGCTTGGAGCGAAAAAACTCAAATAATGGACGAGCTAGGCTTTTGGTGAAAACATCTGCAATCTGAAGGTTTGAAGTAATGAACTTCGTTAGGAGGCGACAAGTTCACGAACAAAGTGATAGTCAATATCAATGTGCTTCGCGCGTTTGTGAGCGATAGGATTCTGGCTTAGGAAAATAGCACTGTTGTTGTCACAAAGTAGAACCGGAGTGTCGACGATAGATACATGAAGCTCCTTAAGAAGATTAGATAACCAAACTACTTCAGATGCAGCGTTGGCTAACGCACGATATTCTGATTCGCAACTAGATCGTGCCACGGTAGATTGCTTCTTAGCGCTCCATGATACGAGGTTACAACCAAGAAAAATAGAGTACCCATAGGTGGAACGAGGAGTCTCAGGACATCGAGCCCAATCAGCATCAGAGTAGGCCAATAAAGTGCAAGGTGATCCACGACGGAATGAAATACCATAATTAATTGTGCCTTTGACATAACGAATAATACGCTTGACGGCCTGATCAACTGTCGGAGATTGCAAGAACTGGCTGACAAGGTTGACTGCATACGATAGATCGGGGCGTGTAATTGTCAGGTATTGAAGAGCTCCCACTAAGGAACGATAATGCGTTGGATCAGAATATGACGCACCATCACTTGTTAGAACTTGACCAGCAGCAAGAGGAGTCGAAATAGGCTTACACTCAAGTAGCTGAGAGCGCGTAAGAATATCGTGAGCATATTTGGTCTGACTGAGGTGGAGTCCACTATCGGTGTGATCAACCTCAAGCCCCAAGAAATAATTTAAACGACCGAGATCATTTACTGCGAATTCTGAATGGATCCGGGAGATGAATTGTCTTATACCGGTTGTGTTATTTCCTGTGAGAATAATGTCGTCGACGTATACCAACAGATATATAATATCAGATGCATGATTGAAAATAAAAAGCGAGGTATCCGCACGACTGCAAAGAAAACCAAGTTTAATGAGAAAATCACTGAACCGTTGAAACCATGCACGTGGCGCTTGTTTGAGCCCATAAAGTACTTTTTTGAGACGACAAACATGAGTAGGAAAGCGAGGTTCAATGTATCCCGGTGGTTGCTCCATATAAACAGGCTTGGTGAAAACACCGTTAAGAAATGCATTTTTGACATCCAACTGATGCAATGGCCAATTTCGCATGACACTAAGAGAAAGAACAACCCGAACAGTAGCGGCCTTCACAACAGGACTAAACGTATGTGAAAAGTCAAACCTCGGAACTTGAGTGAATCCCTGCGCAACCAAACGAGCCTTGTGCCGTTCAACAGAACCATAAGAGTTATGCTTAGTACGGAAAACCCATTTAGAGCCAACAACGTTAACTCCTGGTGGACGTGGCACAAGATCCCAAGTAAGATTCTCCCGTAAAGCAAGCATTTCATCATCCATAGCAGCGAGCCAGTGAGGGTGCTTAGCAGCTGATTTAAAACCTCGAGGTTCAGCGGTCATCGCCTGAAGATGAGTAGTGGCAAAATTGGCAATGTGACGTGGTTTGAAAATGCCTGCTTTGGTGCGTGTGACCATCGGATGTCCAAAAGATGAAACAGCAGGTTGTGATGATGGTGGAGTTGGTGGTGTCGGTGGATCTGGTTCGAGTGTCGTAATGGTCTTAACTGTAGGGCAAATCGAGCACGGTAGGGGTTGCTTTGAGGCTGTCGACTCATTAGACTCGATCAGTGCAGCAGCTAGATTCAAATCAGATAACGGCTCAAGAAAAAAAGAAACATGAAGTTTAGAAATGGATGTTACCGAATTTTGGCCTGAATACGGGTAAACATCCTCATCAAATCTTGCATGTCGAGTAATGTAGATCTTCGTGGTTAGCGGATCGAGACATCGAAACCCCTTGTGATTTGGGTTGTAACCAATAAACGTGCACGGTCGACTGCGAACAGAGAACTTGTTTGCCGCATAGTCACGTAAGCAAGGGAAAACCCGACAACCAAACGGGTGAAAATTTGCATAATTTGGTGGATTCCCAAACAATGTCTCAAACGGTGAGATTCCCTGCAAAATAGGTGATGGCAACTGATTTATAGTGTAAACCGCTGTAGAAAAAGCTTCAACCCATAAAGACATAGGAACATGCACATGAAACATCATAGCAAGACCCGTTTCGGTGATGTGACGATGTTTACGCTCGGCTCAACCATTCTGAGATGGCGTGTAAGGACACGAGATGAGGTGTTGAATTCCCTTATGACGGAAAAATTGCTGAACTTGATTATTCGTGAACTCCATACCACCGTCGCTCTGAAATTTCTTAATAGAGCAATTAAACTGATTTTCCACCAAATTTGCAAATTGCACCAGATTGACAAAAAAATCCGACTTACTAGAAAGTGGATAGAACCATGTGAAACGAGAATAGTCATCAACAAATATAACGTAGTAACGAAAACCCGATGATGAAGAAATAGGTGCAGGTCCCCATAAATCGCAATGAATTAGTTCTAACACATGACGAGCTCGTTTTTCATTCAGAGAGAAAGGTAAACGCTTGCATTTAGCGAGTTGACACGAAGGACATAAGGAAGGTTTGGGTAACAAAGAGGTAACCATCAAATGACCCGATTTATTCAACAAAGATATAATTCTGGGCGAAACATGCCCGAGTCTAGCATGCCACGATTCAAACGATGCACGCTGGCAATTTTTTTGTAAACTAGCAATTAAAGCAGGACGAGCTCTCTCTAATATATATATAGGCCATCTTCACGACGACCGCTTGCCAGAACCTCCTTTGTGTGACGACTCTGAATGGTAAATAACTTATCAGTGAATAATACATCAACTGGTAAATCCGAGGTAAGCTTGCTAATGGAAAGCAAATTTTTCGTGAGATTCGGGACGACTAAAACATCCAACAATTGAATGTTATTGGTAACACGTGATTTGCCAATGTGAGATATAGAGAGATTAGCACTGTTACCAACAACGACGTGATCGTTACCAGAGTATGCTTGAGACGAGACCAAAGTCGATGGTGTTGGAGTCATGTGCGCCGATGCACCAGTATCGAGATACCAATCAGAAGCATCTCCGTTTGAAACGGAACAACTCGCCGAAAAAGCTTCAGCCAGATTTGCAGATGAAGGACGGACATACCGTTGTTCGCAAGTGGAGGCGTAGTGACCATCCTGTCGACAGATTTGACAACGAGGAGTACGTCTAGAGTTTCCACGACCCCGACCACGAGAATTGTTGGACTGATTTCCACGGCCTCTGTTTGATGTCGAAGAATCAGATTTTTTATTTCCACGAGTATCGCGATGTCCGTAAAATGTAACAGCGGAAGTACCCGAACTTTCCAGGGATTCTTGAAACAAAGAGAAGCTCTCGGCCTTCGACAGAAGATCTCGAAAAGTTGGTAGTGGAGTTAACGTCATCTGGGCAGCTGAGAAACTGGAGAAGGAAGATCCAAGACCACGAAGAAACCAATGAGCTTTGTCGGTATCATCAACGGGACGGCCAATGGCAGCAAGCTGATCGCATAACGATTTGAATTGGCGACCGTACTCAGCGACACTTCGAGAGCCTTTCTTCATGAGTTGCAAGTCATCTTTTAGACGTAGTTCACGTGACTTGGAGCTATGACTAAAGGCGGCCTCTAGAGCGAGCCAAACGGCACGAGAGGTTGTACACCCAAGAACCTCAGCCATGGATTCTTCAGTGAGAGAAGAGAGAAGAAGGCTTAAAAGTTGTTGATCTTGCATGCGCCATGCTTCATAGGCCGGGTTCTGCACGTTTTTGACCACCTGCATTGGTGATGGTGGCAGGCGGCGCGGATTTGGAACCATCAACAAAGCCGATAAGATTTTGTCATGTAAGAATCGGTGTGAGTTGACTCTTCCATAACAGATAGTTTTGAGAGGACAGCTTGATTGTTATTATATGGATGAAAGTGGCGGATGGAAGTTTATCCATATTTTGTGCCATGGAGGAAGAACGGGGAAGAGAAAGAGAAGGATCGTAGTACTAGGCTGATACCATGATAGAATATTTTTCCTCTAAATATAAACTTTATTACTTCTCCAATATATAGAGATTACATATGAAATAAATAAGGAAAATATATTACATCATGAAGGAAAATAAACTATCATAATGAAAATGATATGGAGATAATTATGAGAGATAATCATGGGATTTGAGATTATCCGTTATTGATAATTATCTGTTATCAATGCGGCTTTGAACTTACATTTATTTTTCATTTCTGGGGTCATATGCTTCTCAAAACTTGCTTCAAAGTGGTTGGAAACGACTTTGGTTCTTAAGAATTGAGACTTTGCTGAGCCGCAAGAGATAATATGGTAGGGGAAGGCTTATTTATCTACACACTATCTTCAGAAGAAAACCAACATCTGATGTCTGCAAAATAGTTAAATCATTATTTTTCACGTAGTTATTCATGCTTCCTCCCTCACGTGGTCTGCTAGCAACTATATTTGTTTACCGCTGAAATTTATTGGCCTAAAATGATATTAGTTGTGTCAGAAATTGTTGCACTTGATGATCCAAAAATGCCTACCGTGTCTCAATTTGTTTACGTGGTCAGATGTTTGCATTCATCCATATTTAGCAGGGTGGTTTTACATTTCTAACACAATTTTGTGTACACTATGACATTTCTTCGTGAAAGTTATGCATGCTCGCAATTGAAATTAAAGGAAGATATATCTTTTTCAGTGAGGCATTACTCCTTTCTTTCGACAGAAAAGAAACAGAAAGTGGCTGAATATTACAAGAAACAGGGGATGCTTCTTGAAGGATTCAATGAAATGGAGACCATTCATCAATCTGGTTCCTTACCAGACACTCTTACCGAGGTCATTTTCCTTGAACCTGTATAGTTTCATCAGATACCACAGGTTCTCTTCTAAAACATTTGGAGATCAAGTTCATGTCATGCGAAGAAAATATTAATGATGCCAGCTTAAAAATCATTTATGGTTTTAAGTTTCTTCCAATTTTATCACATCAGTGGTGACACCAAGCAACTGTGACAGTTATCATGACTTGATTTTGATTGAAACTCAATCAATAAGTACGTTATCATTTGGAAATATGGAGATTTTAGGTGCATGTCACCGTACCGTAACTCTTTGGGATCATATTATGTGATGCAGGCCACAATATAAGATAATGTAGACGACCATTTGCTCATCGATTCAAGCAAATTAAGTTTCAACTATAGTAAGATAATATTGTTCAATATACATACATATTTTGTATTTCAGGATGAGATGAAGAAGCTTGCGAAGAGCGAGAGGATGGCTATACATGTTTCCAACATTGCTAACCTCATCCTCTTCGTGGCGAAGGTTTATGCCTCCGTCGAGAGCAGATCTATGGCTGTGATTGCTTCGACTTTGGATTCTTTGCTCGACCTTTTATCTGGGTTGATTCTCTGGTTCACTTCTCATGCTATGAAAAACCCCAACCAATACCATTACCCTATCGGAAAGAAACGGATGCAACCAGTGGTTAGGCATTCTTCAACTAATCTTTTTCTTTTTCTTTTTCAAAATTCTTCATTATTTTCACGTTTATTTTGTTCCCATTTAGTAGTCAACACCGCTCAAAGTAGCTATTATCTCTCTTTTTTCTTTTTTATTTTCATGTATAGAAAATATATCCACTTAACCAATGAGGTCATTGACCTAGTGGTCGAGGCTGAGGTCTCAAAGATTATGGGGGAGACGTCCTACGATTGATTCTCTCTGCCAACAGTTTTTAAGTGAACCTATCTTCCTATCAACTTGGACTAGTGTGGTTGAACCGATTGGCGTAATTTGCACGCTATTGTTATGACCCCCGGGGTTTACCTCCCTCCGAGCTAGGGTTCCCCGGGTCTCAAAAAATATAGATATTCACTCAAGATTGATAGTGTAATGTATGTGAACATATACAGGGAATCATTGTCTTCGCTTCAGTAATGGCAACTCTCGGATTACAAATCATACTCGAGTCCGTACGTCAACTGATTCAAAAGGTACTAACTAGCTTTCCAACGGCAGAAGTGGGCTCGTTCTTCGACCCCATGAAACTAAATTTCATTTCTTATTTCTTTGTGGGTAATAAGACTGGTCCGGTTGTGGACCATGCGAAGGAGATGTGGATGATAGGGATAATGGTTTCCGTGACAGCAGTCAAGTTTCTGCTCATGGTGTATTGCCGTCGATTCAAGAACGAAATCGTACGAGCCTACGCACAAGACCACCTCTTCGACGTCGTCACCAACTCGGTGGGCTTAGTCACCGCTGTCTTAGCAATTCGATACTATTGGTGGATCGATCCAACCGGTGCCATAATCGTGAGCACGCATGCAATACCAATAATTGCCGGGATTTTTACATTTTTTGTCCCCAATATTTGGCCTATGGGCGTTTTTGGTCCCCCTTTTTCCGAGTTACAGTTTCAGTCCCCAATGTTGTCGATTTTGAGGGTTTTTGTCCCCCAGTTAACTTAACCGTTAAGTTGGACGGAAATACGGGTCGGTGCAGCTTGAATTTACGGGCCGGTCCGGGCCAACTCGAATTTTGAGGGCCAAAGAAAGGAAAACCTGGCCCGGTCCGTATTTCCGTCCAACTTAACGGTTAAGTTAACTGGGGGAGCAAAAATGCTCAAAATCGACAATATTGGGGACTGAAACTGTAACTCGGAAAAAACGGGGGACAAAAAAAGCCCATATGCCAAACATTGGGGACCAAAAATGTTAATATCCCAATAATTACCCCTTCTTCTTATATTTGTTAGGGATCTCGACATTTTTTGTCCCTAATGTTTGACATACCAACGTCTCTGGTCACTTATGTTTTCGAGTTACAGTTTTAGTAGCAATATTGTTGATTTTGAGCGTTTTTTGTCCACTGATTGGTTGAAGTGCAAAGTTGATGAAAATACGGGCCGGGCCAGCCAGAATTTTTTGGGCCAAACAAAGGGGGACTTGATCCGATTAGTAAATTCGTTCGGGCCCGACCCAGTTTTCCGTCCCAACTTAAGGGGTAAGTTAGTCGGTGGACAAAAAACGCTCAAAATCGACAATATTAGCGACTAAAACTGTAACTCGCGAGCATATGAGACTAGAATTGCCCATTTGCCAAACGTTGGTGACTAAAAATATCGAAATTTCTATTGATAATTATTGACAGTATATATGATGTGTTAGATTGCGCTGTACACGATCAACACGTGGGCTAAGACGGTGATGGAGAACGTGGGGTCGCTCATTGGCAGAACGGCCCCGCCGGATTTCCTGGCGAAGCTTACGTATCTGATATGGAACCATCACAAGGAAATACAGCACATCGACACGGTGAGGGCGTACACATTCGGGTCCCATTACTTCGTGGAGGTCGGCATAGTTCTGCCGGAGGACATGCTCTTGAGCCAAGCCCACAACATCGGGGAGACTTTGCAAGAGAAACTCGAGCAGCTTTCCGAGGTCGAAAGAGCCTTTGTCCATATAGATTTTGAGTTCACTCACAGGCCAGAACACAAGTGCAAAGTGTGAAAAACAACCTAAAAAAAAGAAATAAGAAAACAAATCTCGACATGTGCTTTTTTTTTTTTTTTTGTACGACCAAATTATCCTTAACGATGATAGTATTGTTATGATCACATGCTGTTGTTCTTATTAGACAGCTCTAAGTATCGGATTATTGGTACATCGGCCTAACTACAATATATAGTTGGTTTCTAATAAATTGTATATTAATTATTGTATTGTGGATATTATATTATTTGTTATAAAATTATTATAACTAGACAATAACAGAAATATAAACACTGGAATTGTAGAGATAAAGTATTATTGATGTTTTCGATATAATGCTATACAAATACATCGGTCTATTTATAGTAGAAAAATTTCTACTATTTCAACTAACATTTACAACATTAAATACATCTCCTCTCATCTCATCAACAATCAACTAATTTTTACAACATTTAATAAACCTAATTTTATCAACACTAAAAATATCCACATCTTAATATTTCATAATACCCCCTGGATGTTTTTCCAAGAATTTGTCTCGTTAAAACCTTACTAGGAATAACCCAATGGGATAAAAACCTAGTGAAGGAAAAAGAATACATAATTCCTTTTGATACGCTTTCATTTGTTGCCTCATTAAAAACCTTATTGGGAAAACCACATTGAATGAAAAAAGAGTGCAACGCGTATTTTCTCCCTCTGATGATAACATTTATTATAAATCTCGGAGTCCTCGAACTCCAATTGAATATACAAATTTGCTGAAAATTATAGGGGGAAGTGATTTCGTAAATAAATTGCAAGTTTTACACTTAATCGCACTTGTTGTACATCAATATCACCATTTTTCTCCAAATCATGGGTGAAGAAAAATTTCGGTGAAATATGTTTTGTTCTATCCCCTTTTATATATCCTTTCTTTAATTGGGCAATACATGCCGCATTATCTTCATATAAAATCGTTGGAAGTAATTTCTCAGAAAGCAACCTACAAGTCGCTTGGATATGTTCAATTATCGATCGCAACCAAACACATTCTCGGCTACCTTAATAGCTAGAATTTCCGCATGGTTAGATGAAGTAGATGTTAAAGTTTGTTTAACTGACCTCCATGAAATAGCGGTTCCACCATACGTAAACAAATAATTTGTTTGCTATCGAGCATTATGTGGGTCATACAAATATCCAGCATCTGCATACCCAAATAAATTTATTTTCGACTCATTAGAATAGAACAATCCTATATCAGTTGTTCCTTTGAGGTATCGAAAAATCCGTTTAACTCCATTCCAGTATCTACGAGTCGGCGATGAACTATATCTCGCCAATAGATATACAGCGAACGCTATATCAGGTCGCGTATGACTCATAAGATACATTAGTGCTCCAATAGCACTAAGATATGGTACTTCAGGACTAAATAGCTCTTCATCAGTTTCGCGTGGTCTAAAGGGATCCTTATTCACGTCTAAAGATCTAACAATCATTGGAGTATCTAGTGGATGTGATTCATCCATGTAAAATCTTTTCAATACTTTTTTCATATAAGTCTCTTGATGTACAAATATTCCACTTTTCAAATATTCAATCTGTAGTCCAAGAAAAATTTTTGTTTTTCCGAGATCTTTCATTTCAAACTCCCTTTTTAAACAATCAACAGCTTTTGTCAACTCTTCAGGAGTTCCAATTATATTGATATCATCAACATAGACTGTTATAACGACAAACTCTTTTTTACACTTTTTCATAAATATGCGGGGACAAGTTGGATCATTCCGACACCCTTCTTTCACTAAAAATTCACTTAGGCGATTATACCACATTCGCCCAGATTGCTTTAATCCATAAATCAATTTATTCAACTTAATTGAGTACTCGTTTCGGGCCCTGAATATTTAAGCAACTGAAATCCCTCGGGAAGTTTCATATATATATAACTGTCAAGTGTTCCTATAAATAAGCTGTGGCAACATCCATAAGACGCATATCGAGATTTTGCTAGACTTACTATATAACGAAAAGTAGTTGCATCCACCACAGGAGAATACGTTTCCTCATAATCAATACCAGGTTGTTGTGAAAAACCTTGTGTAACGAGCCGTACTTTTTATCTTACAATTTCTTCATTTTCATTCCTCTTTATAATGAAAAGTCATTTACATCCAACCGCTTTACATTTTCTAATATACGGACTATGGGTCCGAAAACTTTTCGTTTCTCAAGTGATTTCAATTCTGCCTCGATTGCATCTTTCTATTTTAGCCAATCATTTCTTTGTCTGCATTATATTACAGACTTTTATTCATGATCCTCATTCTCATTAATCTCATTCATTTCATGTAGCGCTACGTTAAGTGAGAATTTATCGTCAACGCTGACTTCGTCTTGGTTCCATCTAATTCTATTTCGAGCATAGTTTTTCGAGATCTCTTCATTATCATTATTTCTAAACGTTCAGGTACCTGAGTTTCATTCTCATTATCTTTTATTTTCATCGACTCTTCTCTAGTCGATAGATCCTCGTTTGAACCATTCTTATTATTATTAGCTCATTTTCTTTTTCGAGGATTTTATCTTTGAAACACGAAGGTCTACTACGCTTTAGCTGTGACTTAGGCTCGATACTATGTTCTGCAAGAACATCTATTTTTGTAGGAGCATTAATAGCTTGTATATGTGACTTTGTCACTCTTTTAAGGTCAGTAAAACTTTCTGGCAGTTGATTCGCTAAACTCTGTAAATGAACTATCTTTTGAACTTTTGTTCACATTCTTTAGTTCGAGGATCATAATGATTTAGCGATAATTCATTCCAACTAACATTTCTCTCCAGCTGTTTATTTTCTCCCTCTAATGTCGGAAAAATCAATTCATCAAAATGACAGTCGGCAAATTTGGCCGTAAATAAATCTCCAGTTAGAGGTTCCAAATACTTTATTATCGATGAAGATTCATATCCGACATATATTCTCAACCTCCTTTGAGGTCTCATCTTTGTTCGTTGTGGTGGAGCAACGGGAACATGTTCCGCACATCCAAAAATTCTTAGATGGGAAATATCGGGTTCCTGACCATGAACCATTTGTAATGGGGAGACATCATTATAACATGTTGGCCTGATGCGGATTAGTGTTGATGCATGCAATATAGCATGTCCCCAGCAAGACAAGAGAAGATTTGGCTTCATCAATAATGATCTTGCAATTAATTGCAAGCGTTTAATAAACGATTCTGCAAGACGGTTTTGTGTATGAACATGTGGCACGGAATGCTCAGCATCAATTCCGATAGACATACAATAATCATTAAATGCATTGAAAGTAAATTCAGCAGCATTATCAATGCATATTTTCTTTATCGAATAATCTGGAAAATGTGCTCTTAATCGGATCAATTGTGCAAGCAATCTCGCAAACGCCACGGTGCGTGTTGATAAGAAACATAAATGAGACCATCTCGTCGATGCATCAATTAATACCATGAAATACCTAAATGTTTCGCATGATGGATGTATCAGTCCTCAAATATCACCATGTATACGCTCCAAAAATGTTATGGATTCATTCTTTGTTTTAATTTGTGATGACCGAATAATTAACTTTCCTTTAGAGCAAGCGACACATGATAATTCATTACTAAGAAGAATCCTCTAGTTCTTCATTAAATGCCAACGTGAATTCTCAATTATTTTCCGCATCATAATTGCGCAGAGGCCCAACCGGTCATGCCAAACATTAAATGTACTGTCATTAGTAAACTTCTGGTTTACGGTAGCATACGATTCGACCGTGCTAAGATATGTGTAATACAACCTAGAGTCAAAGGAGGTAATGTTTCCATAATTCTTTTATCATTAGAAATCCCCTTTGTAATGTGCAAATATTCAACAACTCCTTTGTCGGCAGCCTCAACATGATATCCGTTATGTCGAATAGCTTTAAAGTTCAATAAATTTCTTTGACACTTAGGAGAATATAAGGAATTTTATATAATCAGTCGCGTTCCTTTGGGTAGTAAAATATTAGCTCTTCCGGAGCATTCAATTATATTTGTGCTACCCGATATAGTAATAACACTCGCTTCTTTCATATCAAGACGATCGAAGTATTTCTTACTTTTCAGAATTGTATTGGTCGTTGCACAATTTTACAAGACATAATTCTCCCTTCCACATGTTCGTTTCCATCAGAGAAATTCCTTTGTAAACAAACACATATTAATTGTTATTAAAAATAAACAGATATATCACAAGAAAACATATAAATTAATAAAACACTCCAAACGATACAACATACAGTACACATAATAATAAAGCATAAAATAATAATACTATTATGAATTTTTAAGATGTGGATGTTTTTAATGTTGATAAAATTAGGTTTATTAAATGTTGTAAAAATTAGTTGATTGTTGATGAGATGAGATAAGATGTATTTAATGTTGTAAATGTTAGTTGAAATAGTAGAAATTTTTATATAATAAATAGACCGATGTATTTGTATTGAATCATATTGAAAACATCAATGATACTCTATCTCTACAACTCCAGTGTTTATATTTCTGTTCTTATACCAGTTATAATAATTTTATAACACGTAATCAGCATGCGCGCTCTCCTGCAACAATTAACCTCCGTCCAAGATCTTACACAAGTATAATCGAGGTATGATAATTTTATTTTGTGTACGGTAAGTTTATTTATAATGCTCGTACACTTATGTTACGAACAATTTAAAATTATATAAATGTAACAGATATATCACAAAACGTCTTAGCCTGAGTGGTTTCGCGGAATATCGTCACTACAAGTGATGTGGGCCGAGATTTCGAACCCAGTGGTAGCGAGTGGAACTTTTTTTTAAAAAGAGCGATTTTGAGTCCAGATTTTGAAAAGATTGATTTTTAATAATATTATTTAGAATTATATATCATATATATTTTGAATTAATTTTGGATTGAACTGATGAACAATTTTTATTACCATTGGGAGAAATTAAATTTATTTTATTAAGAAGAAATACATATATTTGATCCATCTTTTTGACTAATATGATTTTTCTTATTAGAGAATCATGTTGTATTAGACAAAGATGGATCTTGCGCTTCTTACTTTATTTACCATGATACTTATCGGGTGGTGGTAATATTTTTACAGTTGTTCTAAAATATAGTTATTAATTGTAATATTTTTCATTATTATGATTACCGAAATATATTTAAAATTTTGAAGCAAGTTTCTATGTCTGATGTTTGATCTATGCTTTATGATTATTATTACGACGACACTGATTTGGATGTGGAGATCATTTTTCTTAAGAATTTTACAAAGGAAGATGAGAAATAAGATTAATTGTAACTTTTCTTTAAAGTTTTTTTTACGATAAACTTGTATTGATATTTATATTGAAAATATTAATATTATTCACATCATATTTTTTTTATACTTAATGATTTGAGTATTAAAACGTGTTTTATATTTTATGATAGTATGACGAATTTGCAAAGGCTCGAGTTTGTTGCCCTTAACATATCAGGAAAAGAAATATTTATCCTGGTCAGTAGATGCATAAATTTATCTAAAAGCAAAAGGTTTGGGTGACCCTATCATTGCCCTCAAAACCACAAATGCAGGTGGCACCAGCGATGCCACAAAAACCACAACGGTGTAGGTGACACCACTGATGCTGTAAAAACCACAAGCGCTCAGGATAAAGCAAGAGCTTTGATAGTTCTTCGCCACCACATTCCTGCGGATATGAGAGAAGAATCCTCTAGTTCTTCAAAAGGCAAGGTATGAATGGACACATTTAAGATTAAAAGATTTTAAATCCGTAATTGAATATAACCCGGTTGTTCATAAAGTGACTGCCACACTAAAGTTGTATGGAGAAACGGTCATCGAAGATAGTATATGCTCGAGAAAACATTCAACAGTTTTCATCCATAAAACATGATATTGCAACAGAAATATTGGGAGAGGAGATTTAAAAAGCATTCAGAGTTAATATCTTGTTTATTGTTGGCTGAACAAAATAATGAATTGTTGATGAAAAACCACGAATCCCGACCGACTGGTTCTACTGCAATTGCTGAAGCGAATGCAGTGAAAGGTAATAATGATAATAGTCGAAACAATGATCATGGACGTGGATATCGCGGTCGTGGACGTGGCCGTTGTCAAGGTCGTGGTCAAGGTCGTGGACGTGGCCGAGGAAATTACGATGGTAGTTATCTGCATTTCCATGGTGGTTATCATAACAATCGTGGCGTTCATCAAAATTTTCCACAGAAGAGGAGAAATTACAAAAATAATGATGAGAAGAGACACACTGAACAAAAGAACAACGATGAGCAATGGTATCGTTGCGGTGGTTTGGATCATTGGTCACGTAACTGTCGTACGCCCAAACATTTGGTTGAATTATATCAACAAAATAAGGGCAAAGAAAAGAAACTTAAAACGAATTTTGTTCAAAGTGAATTGGCCTCTACTTCTGGGACAAAGGATGAAAACACACATTTCGAAACTGCGGATTTCTAGTTTTCCTAAAACTTATCTACTATGTATTATTATCGTATGCTTTATTATTGTGTGTATTGTATGCTTTATTATTGTGTGATTTATTATGTATCGTTTGGAGTTTATTAAAATATATGTTTTCTTATGATATATCTGGTTATTTTTAATAATGATTATTATGTGTTTATTTATAAAAGAACTTCTCTGATGGAACGAACATGTGCAAAGGAAAATTATGTCTTGCAAATTGTGCAACGACCAATACAAGTGTGAAAAGTAAGAAATACTTCGATCGTCTTGATATAAACGAAGCGAGTGTTATTACTATACGGATAGCACATATATAATTGAAGGCTTCAGAAGAGCTAATGTTATACTACCCAGAAGAACGCAGCTGATAATAGAAAATATCTTATATTCTCCCAAGTCTCAAAGAAATTTATTGAGCTTTAAAGTTATTCGACATAACGGATATCATGTTGAGACTGCAGAAAAAAGAGATGTTGAATATTTGCACATTACAAAGGGAGTTTCTAATGATAAAAGAATTGTGGAAACATTACCTTCCTTTGACTCTGGGTTGTATTACACATATCTTAGAACAATTGAATCGTATGCTATCGTAAACCAGAAGTTTACTAATGACAGTACATTTAATGTTTGGCATGACCGGTTGGCCGTTTCGGTGCAATTATGATGCAGAAAAATAATTGCGAATTCAAGTGAGCATTTAATGAAGAACTAGAGGATTCTTCAAAGTAATGAATTATCATGTGTCGCTTGCTCTAAAGGGAAGTTAATTATTCGACCATCACCAACGAAAATAATGAATGAATCCATAATATTTTTAGAGCGTATACATGATGATATTTGCGGACCGATACATCTATCATATGGACCATTTAGTTATTTCATGGTATTAATTGATGCATCGATTAGATGGTCTCATTTATGTTTGTTATCAACGCGCAACATGGCGTTTGCGAGATTGCTTGCACAATTGATCCGATTAAGAGCACATTTTCCAGATTATATGATAAAGAAAATATGCCTTGATAATGCTACTGTTACTTCCAAGGCATTTAATGATTATTGTATGTCTATCGGAATTGATGTTGAGCATCCCGTACCACATGTTCATACGCAAAACGATCTTGCAGAATCGTTGATTAAGAGCTTGCAATTAATTGCAAGACCATTATCGATGAATTCGAATCTTCCCTCGTCTTGCTGGGGACAAGCTATATTGCTTGCAGCAACACTAATCCGCATCAGGCCAACAAGTTATAATGATGTCTCTCCATTACAAATGGTTCATGGTCAGGAACCAGATATTTCCCATCTAAGAATTTTTGGATGTGGAATATATGTGTCACAACCTTGATTGCCACGTTATCGGCTCGTTCATTGCCGAGCCAAACCCGAGCAATGATGTCCGGTTCAAGGGGCATGAGTTGGAGCGGTTCAACACTTGGACACACGGGGCCTAAACATCGTCACATGAGGCGAGCGCACGGGGCAGCATCGAGACAGCATCGGGCGCGCGGCATCGGGACAAGCCAGGCACACACTCGCACAACACTGGCGACAGTGCGCGCGGCATCACGCGATAGCGTGCGAGCGCGGGACACGATGGCACGTCCCGAGACCTTCGGGACTTGGGGCGCGCGACGTGCCGAGGCAGGGCCCGAGGCCCTACCATAAACCTGATACGTTGCGGGCGGCACTTGGCGATGGGGCCTGGGCGGCCGAGCCCAGGCCAGCGACGGGCGGTGGTCCGACGAGAGTCCGGCCGAGCACGGCAGTGCTCGGCGGTGCACGGTGGCGCAAGGCGGCAGTCCGGCGGCGGTGGCTCCGGCGGACGGCGGCGGCGGCGGCCGTGGTCGGCGGCGGTGCCGGGAGGATCGAGGCCGAGCATGTGGCTTGGCCATGCGGAGCGAAGGGCGCGCGCTGGGCAGCTGGCACGGCAGCTGGCGGGAGTGTTTCTCGGGAAGCTGTTGGACGAGGTCAAGACCAAGTCTTCAATCCGCGTGAATGTTTGAACGAGCTCGGGGCGGTTCAGAGAATTTGGGGTGCCGAATTCAAACGGGAGAAAATCTCGGAGAGAGATTCTCGCAACAACCGAATTCGAATTTGAACGAGGTTGTTGAGAATATCTCTCCGAGCCAGATTCTCCCGACTCCTATATAAAGGAGGGGGCGGCCGAGCTCAAAGGAGAGAGAGAATCGCAGAGAATCTCACACCCTCTCAGACATTCGAGATTCACCACATACTCGAGAGAGAGAACGATCGATCCCTTATAAGAACGACACACACGTTCGAGAGAGAAGAGAGAATCGGGGCGCGCGGCGACCCGAGCGATCGTGCCACACACACATTCCGAGTTCGAGCGTCGAACTTGGACGGGGTCCCGACGAGGGTTTCACGAGCGAGGTGAGCGAGTGATTAAGATCCCGAGGGGACGTAGGAGATAACCGTGAGTTTGGGTAGATTAGGCAAGTGAGGCCGAGGCTTGTTCGGACCCACGGGTTTGAGTGTTTTCCTACGACTTTAAACTTTACGTGAAATAAAGATTACGACCAGCCGGGTAGGCGAACCCGGTTGTCCCCGAAATTGTCCGAGCCATGTTATTACGTTTCCACATAATCAAAATAGGGACGGACGTGGGAGAGGCTTATCGCGGAAAAGTCACGAATCGGGCGAGCGAGGAGGGGCTTTGACGCGTGCCGGTTGTGAAGCGCGCGGGATTAAGAATTTTCGAAAAAAAATTTCTGAGTCCCGGATTTGCAACAATATGTACCAGTTGCTTCACCCCAACGAACAAAGATGGGACCTCAAATGAGGTTGAGAATATATGTCGGATATGAATCTCCATCGATTATAACGTATTCGGAACCTCTAACTGGAGATTTATTTACGGCCAGATTTGACGACTATCATTTTAATGAATTGAATTTTCCGGCATTAGGAGATGAAAAGAAACCGTTGGAGAGATATGTTACTTGGAATGAATTATCGCTAAATCATTTTGATCCTCGAACTAAAGAATGTGAACAAGAAGTTCAAAAGATAATTCATTTACAGAGTTTAGCTAATCAACTGCCAGAAAGTTTTACTAATCTTAAAAGAGTGAAAAAGTTACATATACCAGCTGTTAATGCTCCTGCAAAAATAGATGTTCCTGCAGAATATAGTATCGAGCCTAAGCCACAGCTAAAGCGTGGTAGGCCCTCGAGTTCCAAAGATAAAAATCATCGGAAAAAAAAAAGGAGCAAATAATAATAAGAATGGTCCAACCGAGGATTTATCGACTAGAGAAGAGTCGATGGGCATAAAAGATAATGAGAATGAAACTCCTGTACCTGAACGTTCAGAAAATAATGATAATGAAGAGATCTCGATAAACTATGCCCGAATGGAATTAGATGGAACCGAGACGAAGTCAACGTTGACGATAAATTCTCATTTAACGTAGCGCTACATGAAATGAGGATCATGAACCAAAGTCTGTACAAGAATGCAGACAAAGAAATGATTGGCCAAAATGGAAGGATGCAATCGAGGCAGAATTGAAATCATTTGAGAAACGAAAAGTTTTCGGACATGTAGTCCGTATACCAGAAAATGTAAAGTCGGTTGGATATAAATGAATTTTCATTAGAAAGAGGAATGAAAACGACGAAATTGTAAGATACAAAGCACGGCTCGTTGCACAAGGTTTTTCACAACGACATGGTGTTGATTATGAGGAGACGTATTCTCCTGTGGTGGATGCAACTACTTTTGTTATATAGTAAGTCTGGCAGTACGAAAAGGTCTTGATATGCGTCTTGTGGATGTTGTAAAAAAGAATTATGTACTCTTTTTCCTTCACTAGGTTTTTATCCCATTAATTAGGTTTATTAAATGTTGTAAAATTAGTTGATTGTTGATGAGATGAGATAAGATGTATTTAATGTTGTAAATGTTAGTTGAAATAGTAGAAATTTTTCTACTATAAATAGAGCGATTTATTTGTATGGAATCATATCGAAAACTTCAAGAATACTCTCTCTCTCTCTCTACAATTCCAGTGTTTATATTCTGTTCTTATATCAGTTATAATAATTTTATAACGAATACGTAATAGATCAGTTTTCTTCAGGAAAAGCTATAAATCCCCAGTTTGAAAATGTTTATTTTCATCTTTTTTCCCAGAAGCAGAGGCCAATTCCACTTTGAACAAAAATCGTTTCAAGTCTCTTTTCTTTGCCTTATTTTGTTGATATAATTCAACCAAATGTTTGGGCGTACGACAGTTACGTGACCAATGGCCCGAACCACCGCAACGATAGCATTGCTCATTGCTAATCTTTTGTTCAGTGTGCCTCTTCTCATCATTATTTTCGTAATTTTTCCTCTTCCGGGGAAAATTTTGATGACCGCTACGATTGTTATGATAACCACCACGGAAATACTGATAACCACCACCGTAATTTCCTCGGCCACGTCCACGATCGCGATATCCACAAAGACCACGTCCACGCTCATTGCTTCGACTATTATCATTATTACATTTGACTGCATTCGCTTCAGGGATTGCAGTAGAATCAGTCGGTCGGAATTCGTGGTTTTTCATCAACAATTCATTTTTTGCTCAGCCAACTATAAACAAGAGATTAACTTTAAATGCTTTTTAAATCTCATCTCCCAATATTGATGTTGCAATATCATATTTGATGGATGAAAAGTGCTAAATGTTTTCTCCAACATACTGTCTTCGGTGATCATTACTCCACACAACTTTAGTGTGGCACTCACTTTATGAATGACCGAGTTATATTCAGTTACGGATTTAAAATCCTGTAATCTTACATGCATCCATTCATACCTTGCCTTTGGAAGGATAACAGTTGTCAGGTGGTCAAATCAATCTTTCATATTTTTCCACGATTCAGCAGGATCTTGTTTATTTAAGTATTCATCTCTCATGTCCGCATGAATGCGGTGGCGAAGAACTATCAAGCTCTTGCATTATCCTGAACGCTTGTGGTTTTTACAGTATCAATGGTGTCACCTGCACCCGTTGTGGTTTTTGGGGCGATAATAGTGTCACCTAAACCTTTTGCTTTTAGATGAATTTCTGCGTCTAGTGCCCAAGATAAATAATTCTTTCCTGAGATGTCAAGGGCAACAAACTCGAGGCTTTGCAAATTCGTCATACTATCATAAAATACAAACCACGTTTTAATACTCAAATCATAAAGTATAAAAACAAATATATGATGTGAATAACATTAATATTTCCAACATAAATATAAATACAAGTTTATCGTAAGAAAAAACATTAAAGAAAAATTACAATTAATCTTCTTCCTCATCTTCCTTTGTAAAAATTCTTATGAAAAATGATATCCACATCCAAATCAGTGTCGCCGTAATAATAATCATAAAGCATAGATCAAACATCGGACATAGCAACATCCTTCAAAATATAAAATATACTTCGGTAATCATAATAATGAAAATATTACAATTAATAACTATATTTTAGAAACAACTGTAAAAATATTATCCACCACCCGATAAGCATCACGATAAATAAAGTAAGAAGCGCAAGATCCATCTTTATATAAAATGACACGATTCTATAATAAGAAAAATCATAATAGTCAGGGATGGATAAAATATATGTACTTCTTCTTAATAAAATAAATTTAATTTATCCCAGTGGTAATAAAATTTGTCCATTCGTTCAGTCCACAATTAATTTAAAATATATATGATATATAATTCTAAATAATATTATTTAAATCGCTCTTTTCAAAATTTGGACTCAAAATTGCTCTTTTTAAAAAAAATTCCGCTCGACACCACTGAGATTTGAAATATGGACACCACATCACTTGTAGTGACGATATTCCGCGAAATCACTCGGGCTAAGGCATTTAGTAGTATATATGTTATATTTATATAATTTTAAACTGTTCGTCACATAAGTGTACGAGTATTATAAATAAACTTACCGTACACAAAATAAAATTAACATACATCGATTATGTTTTTATAAGATCTTGGACAGAGGTTTATTGTTGCCGGAGAGCACTCGTGCTGATAACATGTTATAAAATTATTATAACTAGACAAGAACAGAAATATAGTCACTGAAATTGTAGAGATAGAGTATTATTGATGTTTTCGATATGATTAAATACAAATGCATCGGTCTATTTATAGTATAAAAATTTATGTTATTTCAACTAACATTTACAACATTAAATACATCTTATCTCATCTCATCAACAATCAACTAATTTTTACAAAAACCTAATTTTATCAACAATAAAAACATACACATCTTAATATTTCATTATATTATTAAAATTGTGTTACATATGTATATATATATATATATATTTTCATACCAATTTTTAAGATGTGTATTGTGAATCTGACGTGTTTTAGTTCCGATATTACGTAGCGTATAGCGTAAATATTTCTAGCAAGCCATTTATAATGCAGAAGAATATTATATATTACCACATAATCATAAAACCGACTTTGAAATGGTCTTCAATCATGAAAATATGCTTTAAGTCTAAGAAAACATCAACAGATTAATTGTTACAAACAATTCAAAATCATAATATTCAAAATATAGAGTTAAATCTAGAAATAGTTGGTGTCATCCAATTGTATGTAACATAATAAAAGGAAAATAAAGTTTAACATCCAAGCCCAGTAAAATCATAATTAACTCCGCCGATATTGGAGCACTTATCCAAGTCATACACATTTTAAGCTGACGAACGATTAGTGAATGGATTGCGGAGAGCTCGAGGTTGCTTGTGTAGGAGCTAGAGCTTTCTCCTCCTTCGTGCAGGTTTCCTTCTGGATCAACAAGCCGACGACAGGAATCCTAAATCTTAAGAGTGATGGTGCCATTCATGACTCGCGGAGTTTGCCATATGTAGGCATTGTGGCGAGAGATATGACAGGGAGCTGTGTCTCCTGGGGGTAAAAAGATGCTGCCCGAATTATTCAGCACAAGCTATTGAGTCAGTAGCCGTTCGGGAAGCCCTTGCCCTAGCTCATCGGAGAGGATGGCCCCAATTTGCATTGCTGGTAACATGACATCTTAATTAGACAAAGTGGTAATAGGAGGTTGTAGTTTTATTAATTCTTATTTGGGATAAACCCCATTTTTGTCTCTAATGTTTACCTTATGAACCAATTTAGTTCTCATTGTTTTGGAAATGAACCAATTTGGTCTCAATTTGACGGAAAACCGTCAATTTTAACAGAAAATCGACATGTGACATCATCACAGCGTGCCACGTATCTCATAGTTAATGATTTTCCGTCTAAATTGACAGTTTTTCTCAAATTGGGACCAAATTAGTTCATTTCCGAAACATCGTGGACTAAATTGGTCCAGTTGAAACACCGTGGACTAAAGTGGTCCAATTGAAACATCGGGAACTAAATTGGTTCATAAGGCAAAAATTGGGGACCAAAATGGGTATTATCCCATTCTTTTTTATTTTCGAAAAAAGCCAATTTCATTTATTGAAGAAAATTCTTCGAAATACAAGTGCAAAACACACTATACCCGTGCCCCCACTATATTCTATATGTATACATATATATCTCAGCAAGCTATTTTTCAAATACGTCTCAAGCCTAATACCTTAAGACCTTATTTGGTTGATAGGTTTATATTTAGGAGGGTTTAAATTAGTAAGGTTTCTATAAAACTAATTTGTAGGTATAAAATAAAATGTGTGTTTGGTTAATGGGTTTAAATAAGCATAATGAGAAGTGTGTTTATTTAAACCCTTGTACAAGAGTTTAAAGTTTGTATACGTAAACCCGTCGTTTATATAAATCAATGAACCAAACACTTCAATATGGTCTAAACTAACTTTTAAAAGGTCTAAACCCATGAACCAATTACAAATATAGCCTTAGCAAACCACCTCCGGCTCCCGTGACTTTGTTCCCACCATCATTTGTACCGTTCACCCCAAATGTGGTAGACCAAGGTAGCAAAGAGCTGTCGATATGCTCATTCACTAGATGATCCCCTATGCACCTCAGTGTCGCTCATTCGACCCCCACCTGCCAGCTCCGAACCGGCCAGATATATCTCACCGTGTTTTTGCTTTCTCAAGACACCGTTTGGCGGTAAAAAGATATATGTCGAATAGTTTGTTTCTCTTCTGTATCACAAAGCAGACATTTATTTTATCCTGCCCACTGAGTTACCATGACTTATCCCTTGTGGCTAGTCTTGGATAGTTAGCCAGAGGATTATTCGTAAAATTCCCCGGACAATTGTGTCCAAAGCTTCTTGGGCCCTTTCCATCGCATCAAATCATAACTGATCTTGAAATGTACCTTTCGTCATCCCTTTTCACACAATCCGATGCTTAGGAAAATCCGTGGCAGTTTTTGATTCAATATTTACAAGCCCTCGCAGACGTCTCGGTGTATATTTACAAGCCCTCGCAAACTGAATTATAGTCGATGTATCTTGAGGGTTTATTATCGTAACCCGGGAAGGATTGTAATTCATGTTATTTTTGTCTTTGAAAAAGCGAGTTCAACTCGTGCCTCGACTTATGTCGTTACTATTAGGGGTGAGCAAATTCGGATATCCGGATTTTCGGATATCCGAAATCCGGATATCCGGATTTTCGGATACCTAAAATCTAGAACTATATTCGATCCGGTTTTAATTGGATATCTGAAAATCCGGATATCCGGATTTCGGATATCCGAAATCCGATTTTTTTTTCGATTATTTTTTTTTAAAAACAAATTGATTTTAACGCATTCGATTTTGTTTTCAACTCTCCATTTATTTTAAAGAATGATATAAATTCAATCCGATATTTTATTTGTGTCAAATTAGGATATTGAGGTATTTTTCTTTCTTTTTTCTCTTTTTGGGCCTAATTTTTCTTTGTTTTTGGGCTATTAATTAATTTATTTATTTTAAATAATAAACCGTACCGGATTTTAATACCGAGCGTATCCGTATCCGATCCGGTTTATGTTAAAATATTCGGATTCGGATATTCGATCCGATTTTAAAAACCGGATATCCGATTTTCCGGATTTTATAAACCGGATACCGGATCGAATTTCGGATTCCGAATATTTTTGCTCAGCCCTAGTTATTATAGTTTAGCCACCGGAAAAAATAACGACAATTTCGAAAACAACAATCGAAAGACAAATTCAATGTCTTTGATTGCTGGCGACAAATCCGTTATTCCAACAGTGAGCATCAGTAGCGTTCATACCGAAAGACCGTCGAAGGTTAACATGAAAGAATTTAAAAAGTGAAAGCGTATGATGTTTTTTCTCACAACTTTGAACCTCGTTCAATTCCTCAAAGAGCTCTCGCTTGGGAGAATATGCAGAAAACACATAGACCGCGGAAAATACCGCAAGGGAGGAAAACGAGCAAGAAAGCTTTCCATTAGACTCTTGGAAACATAGTGATTTCATGTGTCGTAGCTACTTAATCAATGCTCCGGAAACATAGTACGCAATGAGAACCAAGCTTAATTGACTGAGGAGTAGAGCGGTCAAAACAGCCCGACGAGCCGGTCGGTCCGTAGCCCGCCAAAGCCCGCCATTTTGGCGGGCCTCTGAAATGCAGGCCCGCCCCGCTGAAATGCCTGGCCCGCCTAGTTTTAAAAAATTAAAAAAAAATAAAAATAAAAAAAATGATAAAAAAAAGTATAATTGGGGATTGAACTCAACACCTTACATACAAAGTACGACACTCTTACCACTAGACTAATGACATATTTATGTAGTTTGTTACATATATATTAATTTTATTAATAAAAAATAGATTTATTTATTTATTAATAATTGGCGGGCAGCCCGCTTAGGCCCGCCCCTTGAGGGGCATAAAATAATCCAGGCCCGCCCCGCGGGCTTTTTTGACAGTTCTACTCATGAGAGGTTGTCAATTTTGGATATGTCAAAAATGTACCTCGCTGCAGTCGTTTTGGAAGCCAACCAACTGGCTAACATGAGGAGAGAAGTTCGTTGACATTTAGGCAACGCGCGACATTTGCTCGGACAAGAAGATGTTCTCCCATTACATACCGATCATGGGTAGAAAATGGGGTACACACCGACTTTCAACATCGTACGATTGGGAATAGTGGTGCAAAATATGACATAGGGCAAGGATCTGACACTATTGGATGTCTATACACTGTAAGAATTTGATTTCTAGTTCCCTACTGATTAATGTCGGATTAGGCAAGTGCTTATGATTGATATGACCACAAGCGGTCATTTCATAAGAAATGACCACGAAAAGGGACTCTTCAAGATGAATGTAACGTTTGTGAAACACTGGATTGAACTAGCTAAAAGTAAATTCATTTTACTTGATTCAATGTTCTAATTATGGTATGACAGATTAGGATATGTGAGTTTAAACAAACTCAAAAAGATCGTAAGTTTAAATTTATTTCCACTAGTGGAACGTGACTCCCAATGAGACTGCGGGTTATATATGTTCAGGTAAAATTGCCCAAAGCACCTTCTTCTCCATAGAGAGAAATAATTTGCATCTAGAATTGATCAATACTGATATACAATCTGAAATAAATCAAACTAGAAGTGGATCAAAGTATTTTATTATTTTGATTTGATGACTGCACAAGACATTGTCAAATGTGACAAACATGAAGCTCTTGACTCGTTCGAAAGATATAAGAGTGAAGTTGAGAATCGGCTTAACTCAAAAAGTACTTCAAAGTGACATAGGGGGGGTCAGCTTTTGATATTTTTCCAAGAACATGGTCTGATTTATTTAACATATGTCTCTTATTCATCTCAATCAAATGACGTTGATGAACAGAAATAGCTATATTAAGATGATGATGAATGTGATGAGTTCTGGGCTACCTAGAACTTATTTGGAGGGGAAACAAGTATGTCATAAATCGCATTCTTAATATGCTGCCATGTAAGAGTAGGAAAAAACCTAAATACAAGTTATGGAAAAATAGAAAGTTTTTCTATAATTACCTTAAAGTGTGGGGGAGAGTCTAACAAAGGTCAAAGTACCTAACCGAAGCAAACTAGGATATGGCCCAAAACTGTTGATAGCATTTTCATCAGATAAGCAAATAATAGTAGGGCATACAAATTTCTGGTGCACAAACAAAAAATCATATGTTCGGGTGATAATGGAACCGAGAAATACAGTACTTGATTGAAATGTCTTTTCAAATCAGGAAATAGAAGAGATAACTTCTGAAAAATAAACTAATGATGCCTTAGATAGTCCTTATCAAGAAAATTAGGAAAATGACGAACTTAGGCAAAGTAAAGAAAGAAAGTGGCAAAATCATTTAACTCCTACTTTTTATATGCTAGATGAGGAACACGGGTGTTACAAGAGGCTTTGTCTAGTCAAGACGGAATATTTTTGGAAAGAAGTTATCAATAGTCATGTTTCATCGAAATCATACGTGGGCGATAGTAGATCTCGGAAGGGGTGCGAGTATTTACGATGCAAATGGATTCTTAAAAGGCAATATAAGACCGATAGATCAATCGAAAAATATAATGCTAGATTTATAGCTATGGGGTTCAATCACAAGGAATGTATGTTTTATTCGATACATATTTTATCGTAACAATGATTACATTAATTTGGATTCTCATTGCTATTGTCGCTTGTATAACCTTGAGATACACCAAATGGAAGAGGCAACAACGCTCATGAATAAGGAAAGATGAATCTATATTAAACAACCCGAAGGTTTGTTGCACCCAGTCAAGATATAAATTATGCCGACTCGTTGAGTCACTTTGTGTTATAGCAAAAAAATGGCACGAGAAATTCGATAGAACGATGTTGTCAATGGATTTAAGATTAATCGATGTGAAAAATGTGTGAACATTAAGGGCACACAGAAAGAATGAGTGATTGTATTATGTTTCCAAACATTTTCAAAGATTAGACGATGTGAAAGAGCCTTCCTGATCGGGGCAGCCGCCAGAGCTAGTTTTATAGACGATATATTGATCATGGAAATAAGTCACAAAATAATCATGAACACTAAAAAGTTTACGGATCCTTTGGCAGAAGCTATCACTAGAGATCAACTATACATTGCAGTAAGGGGAATGAGGCTAAAACTCACACACCAAATAGGGGCTCAGTTGCAATTCAACCATGATGAGTAGAGATCAACAAAATCAATTCAATGAGACTACTAAGTTGAAAATGGTTCAGTAGTTTACTTGGAATGCTTCTAAGATACTCATTCTCTTATGTTGTCCTAAGTAATTTACAGACAACGTGTGGTTAGAGTAAGCAGATATGTTTTAATAATGACTATAACAAAATTGATGGAGTATTTCAAGCTATCACCTATGTAAGTGAGAAGTGATGCTGCTTCAAAATTCACACGTATAAATCCATATGGTCCACGACCAACACAGACACAACGTGAGAATCGAAACATTAATCACTGTGTGTATGTTATTGTTTTGATGCGCAAAAGCCGCTAGTTCTTGACATCAGCTTTACTAGTAAATACGATAGCATTTCAACAAGGAGAGATCAAAGTCACAAGCTACCTATCACGATGTTGTAATATAAGGACTGTTTTGAGAAAGTCTCATCATCCATTTGTATTAATTTCTATTCATGTGGATTGTTATTCGATTTTTGGACTATTGGACCAAGCCCAAATGGGTAAGTTCACCAAATTCAATTAAATAGGTTTTATCGAAATCGAAAAGCCATCGCTGAATGAAATTGCAAATTGATTATAGATTCCACAGTGACACTTTGAGGAGAATTTATATACTTTTGATTTGCTCAAAATCGATATCGATTGAATCATAAATCGTTATGTAAACTCGACCCAATAATAAAATAAGTGTTGATCAATGTATAAGTGAAAGAAAATGTTATCCCAAATTGGAAAAACAACACTAGAATCACCTCTTTTTATATGATTATCCTTAATGAGTGTAGTGAGCCAATTGGTGGGAAAGGGCACACATCTCGAAGCCGAAGCCAACACTAGACTTAAATTTATGCCCTGATGATGGCACATGTGATGAGTATGAGCTAGGTGGATTGCGATGTGTCGATGACATAGGCAGTCTTGCTGACATGGCTGGTGTTATGAAGTGTCACTGACACGTTCTTGTGCAAGAAGATGTGCCGATGACTAGGCAAACTAAGGAAGCAAGATGTGTTGGGTCGAATGCGTGTGACGCATCGTAATGATATGCTATCTTGACCGTTAGATCGTGAATCGGTTCGACTTAGATAATTGCCCCGATGCTTTGATACGGAGTACGTCTTAAAGAATATAGTGAGTAACTCAAGAGTTGTGCATATCGCAAAATACCCATGTCAAAGCAAGTCAAACCGGTCAAAGCAGTAAAAAAGGTAAAAAAAATAAAAAAAAAAAAAGAATTTGACTATTCACGAATCAACCCCAGAAACCTTCACAAGCTATAAATGGACCATGCAAAAGTGACATATCATTACAAACTCATCCATACATTCATCTATCGTGCCAATCATATGTCTAGAAAAGCAAGAAGTGTCAGAGTATCAAGTGCCAGAATTTGTTATTATTGTGCTACGAAAACAGAATTAAAGTCGTTATATCTCGGGGACTATTTCTGTAACTGGAGAAGCATCGTAACTTTTTCATGTTTCGGAAAGCGAGTTCCACTTGTGCCTCGACTTACAAAACACCGACACATTCGTCAATATTAGAATATTTCTTATCCAATTGGTCGCTGATCTGAAATCAAGTACGATCTTTTATGTATTTGTCGAAAAAAAGTCGAAGAATCATAGTTGTCGAAATATGGAACTAGTGATCTTTGCACTTTCAAATAAAATAACGTGAAATCGAAAATCGTGATACAAGGGTGCTAAATTTTATTGAACAACATAATTATAAAAAGAGAAAGCTCATTATGGAAGACAAAAGCCTTGATTGATACAAAGATGGAAATAGATAAAGACATAATTACGACATCTCAACGCCAATTTGGCTTATAATTAATTGTGCATAGTGTTCATGTAGCGATCATTAGATCAATAATTAACATGCTGCAATAGCTATTAGTTATATATCTGACGATGAAATCCATAAACTCTTCTTGGTTCATTTGCTCGTACTTGATTGGAATTGTTCACAAATCTTTGCCTATTACAGAACAATCGTAGAGTTTTTGAGATACTTCGTTCAGTTCATAATACCAAAGATAGGTACGAAAATAAACAAAAATGTTATAAGACGATTCTTGGGTTGATTTTATTTTTTGATATGAAATAAAATATAAATCCCAATGAAACATTGGTCTAGTGGTCAAGGAGGAGGCCTTAAGGACTTTGTGGGCTAGGTCGTGAGATCAAACTCCTCATCCCACAATTTCTTTGATTAGTCTCTATGGGCTTTATGGTCATGACTATCGTTGTCAGGTGGGTTTAGAACATATTCATCTGGTCCCGGGGAAGTCCCACATCTGGAGTGTGTGGCGCAATTAAGCCTCCGTCATGTATGTGTTGCGCAAAGCTCACGACGATATTTAGGGGTTAGCTCATAGTCAGGTGTCCGTGCACTATCTTTATATTAGAGCTCGAATATACGATAGTTACTACTCAAGCACGACCGAAAGAGAAACAAAAAGAAAAATCGAAAATACACAATACTACGCTTTCAACTTACGCTTTAATATGTCCTTTTCGAATTCCTCTCTCTCGATATCAACCAAAAATGAGCACATTATCACACTCACGATGTGCTCATCGTTTCATCACTGGCCAAAAGAGTGCAACTAAAAAACTTCATCAATTCATCAGCCGCAGCCTCTAACCTTTTTCCGAACCTTATAATAATATCACCCACCACCACACACTCTCTATCAAAACACATCTACATACATGTCCGCTCCCTCCAACCTGTTCGAGAATACTAAGAAACAGTAAACAAAATAATATATATAGGTCTCGATAAATTCCTCACCATCCATCGATTATTCACCTTTCTCCCTGAAAACCTCATTGAAACCTTGAATAGAAAAAAGAGAAAGAAAAGCAAAAAAAATAGATTCTTTCGAGCACCATCACAGCCTGTCCTTACATTGTTTACAAGACTGGCTTCTTCTCCTTCTTCTTCTTGTTCTTCATCATTCTCTCACTCATCGCCACCTCGATCCCCTAACTTCCCACCATGATCATCATCAGAAACATTAATCACTGTCTCTCAATTGTGATAATCCTTGCATCACTAACCCTAATCTTATCCCCGAGAACGGTCGACGGGTCCCACGTCGCCTGCCTGGACTACGAGGCCGCCGCCGGCGACCGCCACGCCGGGGGCGGACTGGCCCTGAAATTCAAGCTCATCGCCATCGCCTCGGTGCTCTGCGCCGGCGCCATCGGAGTGTGCATACCGATCCTCGGAAAGAGGTACGAGATCCTCAAGCCCGAGAACGACATATTCTTCATGATAAAGGCCTTCGCCGCCGGCGTAATACTCGCGACCGGGTTCATACATATACTTCCCGAGGCCTTCAGGACGCTGACGTCGCCGTGCCTCGACGAGGGCCCGTGGCAGAAGTTCCCGTTCGCGGGCTTCATATCGATGATGTCGGCGATCGCGACACTCATGGTTGATACGGTGGCGTCGGGATTTTACAACAGGGTTCATTTTGGCAAGTCGAATAGTAATAAGCTGGTTAATGTGGTTGTGGATGATGAAGAGTTAGCAGCTAATGGCCATCATCGTGATGATGAAGATGACGATGATGGTGATGATGATGATGACCATGAAGGTCATGTACATGTGCATACGCATGCCACTCATGGCCATGCTCATGGAGCCGTTGTTCCATCACAAGGTTTAGAGCAGTCGGAGCTACTGCGACAGCGCGTTATATCGCAGGTAGTGTGTTCTGTTCTGTGCTTTAATAAATCTGACGATCGACAAACTTCACGAGTAAAGTGAAAGTTGTCAATCTATTTTTTTTTATTTTTTTTTTGGCTAATGTTTTTTGAAAAATTATGTAAATGGAAGGTTTTGGAGTTGGGTATTTTGGTACACTCCGTGATCATTGGGGTATCACTAGGAGCTTCGAAGAGCTTGGAGACGATTAAGCCTCTAATGGCAGCTTTGTCATTTCACCAGTTCTTTGAGGGCATTGGTCTTGGTGGATGCATTTCACAGGTAAGTAAAATAAATTTGTTTATAATAATCAGTGTTTGTATATGTGTGTATATATATATTTATACCGTCGGTACAAAAATTATGAATAATTTCAGAGGACCATTTACATGTCATAGTAATAATTGAGATATGTTGTCATTATGTTACCATACTTATTCAAAATCTTGGAAGAATATGATTCCATTGTCCCCACCAACAACAGCAAATCTACATTCACCACGTGATTTGCTAATCTCTGAGAAAATGATTGAAACAATTAATTAATTTACAGATTTCTTAAGTGTCCACTTTTAGATATATTTCAATTTATAAATGCTGTGCAAAGTAAATGAAAGTGGAGTTTGTTAGACAATTTTGACACTTAGTTAAGATTTGAGATATATATTTATTTCTTATTTAATGTCTGAGATGAAAGCTAGGAAGATCTTCTCCCCTTTAGGATCTTAGGATAAGATATTTTCATTTTGTATGTCCGGTCGTCCAAGAAAATATAACAATAAAAATAAATAAGTAAATAAACAAAATTTATGTAATATCCGCATGCATAACGTATTATGAAACTTTTTAACCGTTATGTAAAAACTGAAATTTCATTCTCGCATTTTCTGTTTGTTTCTAATTTTTCTTAGTATAATAGCAATATTATGATTTCATAATTATTATTTATTAGGCCAAGTTCAAGTCGATGACAACGAGCATAATGATGCTATTTTTCTCTCTGACGACACCGATCGGGATGGGAGTGGGCATCGGGATCTCATCGGTCTACGAAGAAAACAGCCGAAAAGCTCTGATAATTGAAGGCATATTCGGTTCGGCTTCGTCGGGTATTTTGATCTACATGGCCCTCGTCGACCTCTTAGCAGCCGATTTCATGAATCCGAGAATGCAAAGCAATGTTAGGCTTCAGTTGGGTGCTTATGCTTCGCTTATCTTGGGCGTTGGATGCATGTCTTTTCTGGCAAGATGGGCATGACAACATACACATCCATCCATCGATGTCTATATAATATTATTCTCTTAGTACTTCGTTTGCTCTTTCTTAACTTTGATTTATGCATTTTCTATGATGTTTTTGGTTTGACGAAGGTATGTGGAGGTATTGGTGTTTATGTTCGATGAAAGTTGTTGGTAAACTATGAATATGTTTTCATATAATCTTGAATTCTATCGGTGTTAACAGGATCTCATTGCCAAGTGAAAAAGCTGCGAAGAAGCTAGATTTCGACAAAATAATAAATTTGGACCATTCTAAGTTTAGTAGATTTTGATAATTGCGAAAATAGACTACTAACTTCGTGCATAATAATTTGGGCATTCGATCATTTTTCGTCAACATAAGTCAAAAATTCTACTATTCATGTCAACAATTGAGTGGATCGAAAATATTTCGTATCATTTGTCAAGTAGAATTTCCGTCATTATTTATCGAAAAACGTTTGGAAACCTGCATTTTATCGAAAAATTGATCCCAAGGTCTCTCTCTCTCTAAACATTTCCTTCTAAACCCTAAATTGATAGCATCTCCTTCCTATATTAATGGAGGTTGGAAGAGCTTCTTTTTTTTTTCTTTTTTTTTGTGCTATTAATTTCTTTTTCCTTAGTAGGTTAGGGAACTCCTTTTTTTTTTTCAATTTTTTAGTGCTATTAGTTTCTTTTTCCTTAGTTCCCTTCGTGGAAATTTGGTTCCTCTTGTTGGAGTTTTGCTCTTCCTTTTGAAGGCCCTTTTCGAATAAGAGTTTTGAAGTCGAAGATCGAAGAAAGTGAAGAGTAATATGGACCTGAGCTTATTAGTCATTTTGTTTCTTGTTGTTTTTCGGTTTGGTTGTTTGGATTTTACTGTTCTTGTTGTACTTGCTCATATGCGAGTCTCACTTTTCATCTTGACTATGACGTTATTATAAAGACTGGTTGAGCTATAGCTTGGGTAAGTTTCCTTTGTGAAAATAAAACAAATTATAGTTTGAAAAACAAATATATGTTAATTCCAAATTGAAAACAGCGAAATTTATTATCATACCTAGATTTTTATCAGATGCGTTGGATGTCATCACGCACAATATTTGATTTAATGTATGTCTCTTATTTATCATGACATGGTGCCACTACTGAGACAGATAATATAACATATATAGTCACTAGGTTGTGTGGACAAAGTCCATATTATATATAATTATTTAATAAAAGAAAATTGGAACAGATACCTCCAAAAAATTAATGAGCGGCGTACAATGAAGCTGATCGAATAACAAGATCAAATACTCTGATGCAGCAACATCTGAAGCTATTTGTTGTACATAAATTATTATTTAGATCAAGTTGCAAGTGGCGTTATTATTTAGTATTAGTAGGAGCAACAGTATGCTCTTGAGCTAGTGGAATTGCAAAGACAAGTATTGATACCGGTATGATACCAATCAACAAGATTTAGGTCCGGAAAACGTAGATTGTAGAGTTAAAGCGGACTCGAGTTGTTGAAAAATAAAGGAAGAACCAAAAATAAAGAGGGACACGATTTACGTGGTTCGGATCCGAGAGGATCCTACGTCCACGAGCCGCCAAATGATGTTTTTTCATTAATGGATGAAGATTACACACTCAAGCTCACATTTTCTCATATTTACATGTGATTTTGAGCCTTAAAAGACAAAGATGAGAAGAAGAGAGGATATGTGTGTGTGTTCTTGGTGTGTTAGTGTGTGTGAAATGGGTGAAAGTTGTGTAATATGGCTAGGTTCGCATGTCTGATCTCCGACCGCTCAACGTAACCGCTAAGTTCTGGACAACGAAGCTCATATCATCAATTTTTTCTTCCATGTTCTTCACCATGCCATGGATGCGTTCTTCCAGACAGATTTCAGCATAGACACAGCCAAACAATAGAGGGTAAGCGTTTAAAATCTGAGACCGAGCATTCGCAAAGATACCATCGTTAAGTCCCATTAAAAACTGGTGTACTTGCTCCTACTCCCTTTGGTGTCGATTTCCCCGCTCAAATTACACGTGCATCCGCCACAAGTATATACATGAGTTTATGTGTATAGCGACAATTATTCCGACATCTACTTTACCTTCGCAAAATGTGAAAGCACACTCATACATTGTTGTTTAAGGTTAGCTAATTTGGTCCTCAATTCTTGGATCCGTGGACCATTGGTGACATGAAACATATCTCCTTGAGTGAGTCCCACAATTCTTGGTCGTCTGTCCCAAAATAATCATCGATCAAAGTCCACATTCATTTGTGTTCAACAGCCATGCAACAATTATTGAATTCATCGCCATCCAATCTCCTAAAGTCGGCATCGCCGACGTCCGACATTGTCAATGTTCCATCAACAAAACCGAATTTTTCCTTGGCTTGAAGTGCAATCTGAATTACCCTCGTCCATTTGAGTTGAAATTGGTTCACGAAATTTCCAGGGTTATCACTAAAAGTCAAGACCAAGACGAAAGCAAGCTTTCTGTTGTCTTACTCGTCTCAGCCATGATGGCTCTGATACCATGAAAGAAAAAGAGCATTTGGTATTTTTTATGTATATAGATGTGTATGATCTTACAAACACGACTTCCTATATAAGCTATATAAGAAATTTTATCCACACTAACTAAGAATGGAAAGTATTAAAGCATAATAAATTCTAAATAATAGCCTCAAACTAAATTAATCCATATAGTTATTCCTCAAATTAAGGCACCAAATCAATATTTGATTTTCTCAGCAACAATTGCTTTAATTAGTTTGATGTCTTGTAATGAAAGTGTTGTGATTAATGAGTTAAAACTCAGATGATCGTCACCGAAGTTGTTCGGAAAAATACTCAGATGAACAGTGTGTGAGATAATTAATAAAATGCTAAGATGAACACGGTGTGAGAGAAATAATAAAGGCACAAACATGGCATAAGCCCAACAATCTCCACCTTGTGACTTCGACTGTCTTGACACCTTCACTCGACGAAGATCAACATAGCTTCCACTATCGTGCTCCACCATAAAGTCATATCCACCCGAAATCGCATCCAAACACTTCTTCAACCCATATCAAATTAACCTTGCTGAAATCTATGGTGTAACTTTCATGTTTATCTCGCCAGGAAGTTCATTACCCCTCGACAAAAAATTTGCACCAAACACTTTGCATCACCGCCAAGCTAATGCCCGTGTGTAAACCGTGGATTCGCTAATAGTAACAAGTTATCTCTTCATGACACTTAGCGACATGTTATACGAACGTCCTTATCTCTTTTAGTCAGTGGATAGAAGGACAACATCAAGGACTTGCTCGGTATCTCCATTGACCGACCTGGAGCAATTCTCTGAACCCGCTATATCTTCTTGACGATTTATTTTCACGTGCATAGACCACACGTCCAGTAAATCATAACTTGCTTCCTCCTGGAGTTCCTTCTCTCCCCATCACCAACACACAAAGCTTGATCCTGTAGTGCATCATTTCGTCAACTATCTAGTCTTATTTCTTCTGCAAGGAGTTCCAACTCCGACACGATCTCATTGAGAGTGCTTATGTGACCTGACCTGCTTCCACTAAAATCTATTTCCTCTCAATCTTCATTGCTCATTCCAAATTTGCTTAAACCAGTTGCTTCCACAGTGTTGCGGTACCATTGACTTTGGGAATATTCTTGCCCTTCAAAGCTAACTAATATATCATTCACTTGCACCTGGAACGAGTCAGAACTTCGCAGAAACACTAACAGTAACTCGTCTGTCAAAAACCTTTATGCGCTCAAGCTCTACCTGTCACTTGCTCCGTCGCACGGGCAAACCTCCTTGATATTTTTTCTGATGTAGAAGATCATACAACGCAACAACCATATAAGATACGCATAACAACAACCATGCGTAAGCTTGCTCTGATATCACTTGTTGGAATTCCGAACACACCGAAGTTCCGCCAAAGATCTGTTCAGAAATATAAACAGGAGAAATTAACGTGGAAAACCTTTTGTTAACGAAGCGAGAAAAACAACACGGGCAACAAGGCCATAGAAAATCCACCATGTCAAATGTACAATCACACAATTCTCATACGCTCGCCTATACAAAAACCAACAATCGAGAAATCACAAAGTAATCATAACCGCTAAACAAAACTCTTATCTAAAGTTGTTAACACAAATTAGTTTTCTAATGATGTTGATGTGCTTAAACTAAAGGGTACAATCCTCCTTATATAGGAGAGGGAACCCTCACGCCTTCTTGTTCAATCTGTTGTAAGATAAATAATAAAGGCACAAATAAGGTCCAAGTCTAACGTCAAGGCGCTAGGTACAAGGTAACTAAGATAATGAGAAGAATTAAATCAAGACCATGCGATCCAGTGACTGAAGATCATATGGTCTTTATTGAATCTCGTTACAACTTATAGAAACGTGCTCACGTTTTTTTATTAGTTAAAGATAACTAGCGGTCTTACCAATTCAACGCGTGGTACAATTGATCGATGCAAGCCGTTGCAGCAGTATTTTGTTTCAGAGCTATATATATATATATATATATATATATATATATATATATATTAGACGATCGGATTTGGAGTATGAACCTTTGCGATTGCATATCGTTTCGTAAAGTGATTTTCTGTGTTACTCAATTAACTAGAGAGTTGTAGAGAAAGTTTAACTTGTAAACCCTTCTCATGGGATAGGAAAATTTGCTCTGCTTGTCCATGGACGTAGGCTGTTCAGCTGAACCACATAAACCTATGTGCCTTGTTTTTCGAGTTTGCTATTGTTTTTACATTCGTTCGTTATCAACAACTTGTTTCTTTATTAAACACACACACTGAAAAGTACACTTAATCACGAATCTAAAGGAAGCAAAATCCTCAACAGAACGGCATATGTAATAGAACTCTTCAGGAGAGCACTTAAACTAATCTTTGTGTTGCATGACACATGGACTCCAAGGCACCTACTGATATGTGCTCCGACGCTCTACTGGAGACAACGATGTTCACCATGTTAGAAAGAAAACTTCGGCATCAACAGAAATTGATTTGGATGTTCGATAAAAGATAATACAAAGCCTAGACGACACGAGAAAACAATATTACATGGTGTAAATTCAAGATCGTGTGTAACTTGTTAGGGATATGTCTTCAGATAGCCTTCAAGGATTGGATTGTAATAGGATAGAAATCGTGAACTACTTCCATTCGAACTATGTAGTATTCAAATATTTTATTTAATGAGTAAATGTTATTGAATTTTATTTTATTCCAAAGCATATTGTTTATTTTGCTAAATCTTTACTTGGCATCTGGTAAGTTTAAATAAATAGAATCCAAAATTTTCAGGTTTCTTCATTATTCTCATGGATGAGACAGGGCGATACAAGTGAGCTATTTAATCTATGGCGCTAAAAAATCGAGTAAGAGTTCGTTATCGACGACTCTTTAATGACTGTGCCAATCAATCACTTTAAAACTGGAAAATCACGTTTATACAAATCGAATCAGATGATTGATTGTATTTGGACAGTCACTCGTAATCCAATCATCATATGGGAAATTACGTGTGAATTGTCAATGATCTATCGATTGCTTATAGTGGTCTACGTGAGCATTAAACCGAAGGGATCGATACAGAGTTAACTTCAAGGTCTTGACATATTACTAGCTTTACTAGGCTCGGATGCTGACTGCATTTGTCGGCAACAAAATGTAGTTTTCACAACAAAGTGATTGTTGACCGTCCGGAGGGATTTACCGTCTCAAAAATAATCAAGATATATGTTAAATGTATAATAGCATCCAAGATTTTATGAAATGAAGTCTTTGGGAAAAACAATAATATGACTAGTGCTGGAATTCAGAGGGAAGTTGGATAATTTATCCCATCACGATTGTTTTTCGTAGCGTCGAGTACAAGGATTTTGACGTAACCATAACTATCACTCGACCGGGACATATATGAAGGATTTATACGTAGAACAAAAATCAATAGTAAGCTCATGAGCTGTGATTGGATCACATTCGAACTCGATTCGAGATCGATTTTGCACCGCGAGATAGACTAGGTGAAAGTCAAACTCTTGGATACTCCAACTACCGATTGAGACGAAAATAAATTGTCGGACTTAAAAAAAAAATCACCGAGGAAGTATTGACAAAAGAGTAGGCTTATAACCATTGGACGGTAAATTTTAGGTAGGTCGGTCAATTAAATTGAAGTCCACCTTTTCTATATAATGAACTTAGAAAATTGAATAGGCCAGCCTAATAATAAAGATAAATATGACATTTCACCTTAATGTATTTTGGAAATTATGATTACGTTAGAATAATATTTCAAAATTCTAAAAGCGGTGCGGAAACTCATAAGGACATGGTGATCCAACCGAAGAAGGAGAGGCTTCGACAGAAAGAATACACGGATGTTGAAAGCTGCAAAGGGCAAAAGAAGAAGTGTCATGGACCCTATTTGATGAAGTATACATTCCCAGCCAAGAAGAAAGGAACCAAAGGTTTACATCAATGAGATGTTTGGAAAGAAAACTCCATTAACCTCGGTCATTTGCCGTATTTACGGAGAGTGCTCGAATCTGGCGAAAAGTTACGTCTAATCGCTATTTGTCACAATCTTTCACATCTAATAACCCTTCTTGGCCAAATTTTTTTTCATAAATATGTATAATCAGTTGTTAATTTTCTATTTAATTTTCTAACAAACTGAGGCATATAATAATTAAATTATAGTTCGGCAAATAATTATTACTCTCGTAATCGTCCAATTTTGCTCAGGTAGAACCACACGTGTTGAGAAATATAAATCCACCCACATCACAATGCTTCTTGTAATTGTTTTTCATGATTAGTTCTTTGTAGAATTTGATGCTGATAAGCTCTTATATGCTTAGACAAGGCATTCAATAATCAAAGGTGCTATTAAAGCATATTATCAACTTCTCTCATGGCCCTTTTCTTTTCCCAATACTGCATGTTGTTTCCACAGTTCATATGTTTTTTATACCCGAAAGAAAAGAGATATATAATAATATGAATGAAAGTAAAATGAAGTGTTGATTTAACAGGAGGGCACAGTGGCGGTAACTGTTCTGTGTCTAGGATCAGTCATAGTGGTCTCCACATTCACAAAGCCACACTGCTCGACTACTCCTTCAAGATCAGTCAGGTAGTATTCATCAAGAAATGGCTCTGTGCTCTTCATTAATGTGAACAACACCGGTGGAAGCTCCTTTTTTTTAATTAAACGGCCGGAATCATAAATGCACGCGACTTTGAATAATGGAAACTTGATTAATCAAAAGTCTCTGAAACTCAGAAAATTACCTGAAGAATCTTTGATTTGGGCTGCAGACATTGAAAGATTCATTCTGTTAAACTATGATAGATATATAAATATGGAAGCAGATAATAAATATAACTAATTACCGAATTGTCTGTGACAGCAAATGTTCCTCCGGGTCGTAGAAGCCTAAATGCTTCCTTCACCATATTTCTAATTGCTCTTTCTGGGCACTCATGAAACTGCATTCATTAATGTTCAGATGAATATGGTTATGTGTACTAAGGTGAAAAACATCATTAACTTGCAGATGCAGTGTGTAAGCATACACCGTACTAAACTCAATGCCCTTGATTTTATTGACAAGAAAATCACAATGTTTTGAACCAATTATTACGTGAGAACATTCATTCAGTAGCATGTCATGAAAAAGGAGAAGCGACACACATAACTACGTACCACATAAGCAATTGAAACAAGGTCGAACGATTTCGAGGGCAGCCCGGTATTTTCACCATTTCCATGTATCCACCTCATCTTTTGTTCGCCCTCATTTCTTTCCTTGTCCTTATATTGAGCAACAGCAAGAAAATAAGGCGATAAATCCAATCCCTGCATCACCAAGAATACACAAAGTAATACAACACTCCTAGAAACACATTTGCTCCATTTTTAGCTAAAACTTTAACGATGTCACCAGCTTAAACAGATTATACGATCAAATGCAGCAACTTATAAAACTCAACTGTGACTTTGGCAGATGGGAATTTTTTGGCAAGAAACCCTGTGCTCACACCCACAGAACACCCAATATCTAAGATATCTTTTATAGAAGAAGTTAAAGAATATTTCTGGTGGTGGTTTTCAATTGCTCGTAGCCAATTTCCACGAACAATTTGGTTTGCTTCATCGACGGTTGAAGCTTCGGGTATAGCTCTTTTGGCTATTGACAATGTCGCCGCTTCTGCTTCTGCCGCAGCCTGTAATAGACAAATGCCTCATTAATTATATATTTTTTTGCAAACGAAAAGAAGGTAAATTTGGATTACGCTGAGAATATTATATACAATTTCATGGAAATTGGAAAAGCTAACTAATCTGTGATCTCGATGGGATCAACTTTTCTGAAACTCATCTCACAGCATCATGCAAATGGGATGAAATTATTCTCAAATCTCAAGACATGATGGAACAGATCAAGAACAGTAATGTTCATGATTTGAACGAAATTCGTGGGGTTAATAAGTTCACTACAGAGGTAATGAGGAGAACTTAACACCTGTAGCTAACATTATAGAAGATGAAAAATGCAAACAAGCATAAGCATAACTACAACAGATTACCAGCCACGAAAGGTTTCCTTCATCATATGCATGGAAAGGATTGAGGTAATCTGCTTTAGAAGGAACAAAGTGTAAGAAATCTGATAGGTAAATAATTCCGCCTGTTTTTATTCAGACATAGGGTGTGTGCTTGTGTGTGGAAATGTAGAGGAAATTACAATCCGGATAAACAATTGATGAATCTTCAATGGCCTCCTTGTCTTTATAAACGTCTGATTCCAATATCTCCTTTGTCATATCTCTCCATGGTATGTTTGCCTTCTCAGCCGTACTGTCCCTCCACACAAAGATCAAAAAACAAAACTATAACTCCCCAAATCGTGTTTGAAAAATCAAATGAAATGCCCAACACTCAGTTAAGATATATTAGCAGAATCAAATAGAAAACTATCTTTTTATTTTTCTTTAACCATCCAACAGATGAAAACAGCTGCACAACAAACATACGGCAAATGCTTGAACTCGTGGATTCAACAAACAGAAAACAGATTCAGGTACAATCCCGATACGCTCCAACGCAATCAAACAAGCACGAACCTGATAAGAACTTGTCGAGCCCCCAATTTTAACACGGAATAGAGTGGTTTGAACGAAATGAGAGCCCCCACTAGACGAGAAAGTGGTGTCTCTCCGGTCCATTTTGGTCTTTCCAACTGTCCCTCTTCGTACGTACTGCTGCTACTGCTACTACTTGTGGCCATTCGAATCACTGTAAATAACTTGGGTCGTGAGCGTTCTACAATGGTTTTACGTCCGCTAGTGCAAGAAAACCCATTATCGAGGTGAGTGTGCAGCATTATCGTTGGATTTAATGTGTTTGGTTTTGCGGTTGTGCAGTTGAAGGCAGCCATTTTTTGTTGAAGCTGGGAGCGAAAGTTGGATTGAAGTTGTATATGATCGACATGTATGTCATCATCCTTCTTCAAAGAGTAATCTGGGCATCCTCTGAAATATGGCCACGTGTACAGGATTTTGATAATTGGGATTTCGTTCACCGAATTTGTTGAGAGTTTTCTTAACAATAACTATTAGAATAATAATAATAATAGTAATAATAATAATAACAGTAATAGTAATAATAATAAATAATAGTAATAATAATAATAGTAATAGTAATAGTAATAGTAATAGTAATAATAATAATAGTAATAGTAATAGTAATAATAATAATAATGATGGTGGTAGTGATGGTGGTGATGGTGATAATAATAATAACAATAATAATAATTAGGGGTGAATGACGAGTCGAACAGACTCGACAGAAGCTCGGCTCGAGCTCGAGCTCGAGCTCATTATATTCGGGCTCGACGGCTCGGCAATAATGAGCTCGACTTGAGCTCGTTATTGTCGAGTTCAAGCTCGCTCATGGACACTCAACTTCCGAGCTTGTTTTATTTTATTATTTATTATTTTTATTTATTTTTTTGTCTTTTAATTTTGTTAATAAAAAGCTCGAGGAGCTTCACGAGCTTGAGTTCGAGCTCCATTTTGAATTCCGAATTTCGAAATATGTTTGCCAAATAAGGGATTTGGATTTTGAAACTCATAAATTCAAATCATGAAATTTCGTTCAAATACAGGGAATCCAAACGCACACGAAAATAATATTGTCTTTTTTAAGTAAGCAATGATTCATTCCATACTATTAATTTGATAAAATTTTATTTAAATTTAATAAACAAAAGAGGGAGAGATTATGAAAGAACGACAATCATATAGATATACACTATCAACAATCTATTTTCCAGATAGTATCATCAATTGCACTCATTTTTTCAAGTACTTTTAACATTATCCAATCATGATGCATTACTTAATTGTTTGAATTATCAATGTCCGCACGATGCCTACTCATATCGATTTTATAAGATAATTGCAAAGTCTTATATAAGAGAACTACTCTCATATGAGAGAGGAGAGCTCTCATTCGAGAGAAAGTAAATTCTCGTACGAGAGAATAAACAAAATATAAAATCAAAAATGATGAAATTGAGAAAGAGAATGAAATAACCATGGGAAATTCAATCTGATACGTTGGCAACCATGGTAATCAGTGGCCGCCGATGGTGAAGAAAAATAAATTAGAATTCTTTTCTATAGATTTTTTTTTCTATTCCGTAAATTCTAATATTACGTGCAACACATATGATATGATGATGTTATTGTGGCGTTAATATATTTTTAATTTTTTATTTTCAAATGCAATATTTGATCTCCAATCTTTTAAGTTTGCGATGTAGATCAACATAACCAAACTAAATAAAACTTCCTTTCATTAATCTACGAATATTTTAGAAATAAATAAAATAATAAAAGATGACGTAAGACTTAATGAGAGGTATGTCACTGTGTTCCGTGCCGATCAATTCCTCCTTCTTTCTTAACCATAGAGATCCATTAGTAAGCACTCTCATATCTCTCAGCTAAATCATCACAAAGTTCTTTGGCAGTCATTGCACACAAAAAATTCTCCATACTATCAGATGAAATGGCAATAACCAACCATGATTTGACCGTACTATCGACGCTTTTACATTTTACATATTCGATAGTGTCAAAAAGAGGTTTAAGGTATGTTCGAAACCTAGTTTCCTCCTTGATTCTGAAGTTGTAGTCATGGCTCTAAACCAGATCCAATAGTATTTCTCGTTCAACAGAAAAGAAATCAGTAGCATATCCAAATTGATTCCATCGTGCATGCTAAAGACATGTGAATAGTCCATCAATTTTCTTTTCAGGATGAGGTCTTAATTAGTTTAGATGTCGTTCCTGCTGCGAAAGCCCCCAAGGCTCGTTGCTATAAGTTTCCGCCGTTAATGATATTTAACTTCAACTGTTGATGTTGGATTTGGGCTTATGAGCCCAAAAGTGGGAATTTAACTCAAAAGCCAAAATCGATCGATTTTTAATTAAATCGAGATGTCATCGTCCATCGAAACTTGAAATTGATAAAAGATTCATAATCTACGTTTCGGGGGAATTTAACGAATATTGATTTGCTCAAAACCTATGTCGGGTGAATGAGAAATTAATTTTCTAAGTTAGTCCAATAAAAAGTGTTTAATAAATGGGTGTAGGGAACCTTTGTCCTACATTGATTAAACACCAAAGAATTCATCACATTATAAAGGGTTACCTTGTGTAGGTAATTCAAATGGGCTTGCCTAAAGGGAGAACTCAAGTGGGCTTAATGGGCTAATGTGGTTTTGGCCCAAGTGATAGCCCGGTGCTCGGCGGTGCCTCTCACCGCCGAGTCCGGCACCGACCCGAGCCGTGCTAAGTGTGCAATGGGCGCTTTGTAGGTGCACTTTGCACTTCGCACGCTGCATTGTCGCTAGGAGCTATCGGAGCCAAATATTTTGTTTGGCGATGACATGGCAGTGAGATGTTGACGTGGCAGCTCAGGTGGCGTGGCAAGCATGACACGCATACATGTGATGACGAGGTGGCGCTGCGTAAGCGGTGACTGGGCTAGTTGAGGTGGCATGACCCGTTGGGTCGTTGGGCTGCACGAACCCTGATCGTTGGATGGATTGACCCGACCCGACCCGACCCGAGAATACGAGCAAATGGGTCGAGAAGCTTCCATTGCACGAGGTAGTCCAGAAGTTGCGACTATTTGCATTTCTGCCCCAAAAGTCAAATGGTCAGAAACCCAAAGGTTGCAATGAATTTGGATTCACCCCCCTGCAACTTTCGAAGGCCTATAAATACGTCCCTCACGAGTGGAAATATTCATTCATTCAAAGGTTGCATTTATTCTGATTCAGTCCCAAAAAACCTTGGAGGGCTATAAATAGTTCCCCAATGACATGGAAAATTCATTCATTCGAACCAAAGCATTCCGCATAAGTCACTCCCAACTCGCTGAGTTCCCGAAGCAAGAAAAGTTCTAATTTCTAGTAGATTCGTCGGAAAATCCCGTTCGTAGTGCTGCGATACGAGATTCAGAAAGTCGTATCTTGGGGACAATCGCCATCAACCATAACACTGATATTCAGGCAGTATTTTTTTACGAAAAGCGTACTCGTACGTGCCTCGACTTACCGTATTCAAACGAAGCTCTACCGCCGACCAGACACGACTCACCGCTTTTTCCAACAATCGTAAGACAATATCCGTACTTGTCTGATCGATGGCAACGAACACATCAACGTTTCCCACCAACAGCCATGTCGAACGTCCCGCCAAGTTCAACGGGACCAAATTCAGATGCTGACAGCAGAAGATGACGTTTTAGCTTACCACCTTGAACCTTGTCCGTTTTCTGACGGAGCTTGCTTCGACTGTGACAAAAGATGCAGCACTAGCTGAGGGTTCGAACACTGACGTTGTAGATGCTGCTACACAGGCCGTAATGCTCAATATGACCAGGAAAAAGCGGCGTTAGATGCATAGAAGCACAATGATTTCATGTGCCGGAATTATATTTTGAACGCCCCGAATGATTCCCTGTACAACGCCTATGCAGTGGCTACGATTGCGAAAGAGTTATGGGAATCATTGGACAAGAAATATAAGACCGACGATGTTGGACTGAAAAAGTTCATGGTCGGTTGTTTCTTTGACTACTAGATGACTGATTCCAAACTAGTATTGGATCACGTCCGTGATCTGCAACTAATCATCCACGACATGCACATGGAGAATATGCAGATCAGCGAATCCTTCCAGGTAGTTGCTATTATCGAGAAGCTACTGCCTCTGTGGAAAGACTTCAAGAATTACCTCAAGCACAAGCGTAAGGAAATGTGGCTTGAGGACCTGATTGTGAGGCTTCGGATCGAAGAGGACAACCAAAAGATTGATGCCAAGAACAAAAGAGGAAGCATGGAGGCAAGAGCCAACCTAGCTGAGCCGAGCTCCAGTCGAAAGAGGCCGGAGTCAATGCAGAACAAGCAGAAGCCGAATTCCAAGAGAATTAATTGCAACTGCTACAATTGCGACAAACCTGGGCACATGGCCAATGAATGTCGCCAGAAGAAGAAAGGCGGTCAGAATCGGGCTCACCTGGACGAGGAAAAGAAGCTGGGGACAGAGCTGTCGGAGCTAGACCTTACGGCAGTCATGTACGAGGCGAACGTGGTGGATAACCCGAACTTCTGGTATGTCGACAACGGAGCAACTCACCACATCTGCTCCGACAAAAAGATGTTCTCCACCTACACACCGATATCGGGTGTGATGCTCTATATGAGGAACGGAGCTACGTCCAACATCGTAGGATTGAGACGACTGGTGCTGAAGATGACATCTGAAAAGGAGTTGATGCTTGTGGGTGCTGCATGTCCCGAACATCCGCAAGAACTTGGTCTCCGGCTCTCTGCTTAGTAAAGTTGAATTTAGACAAGTGTTTGAAGCTGAAAAATATGTACCGACCAAAAATGGTCATTTCATAGGCAAAGGCTACCTCGAGAAGGGGCTTTTTAAGTTAAATGTGATGCCTGTAAAGCGCGAAATTAAGTTCGCTGATAATAAATTCAGTTCTTCTTATTTGGTTGAGTGTTCTAATTTATGGCATGGTAGATTGGGATACGTGAGTTTAAACAAACTGAAGAAGTTAATAAGTTTAAACTTACTTCCACATATGAAAGTCAATTCACAACATAAGTGTGAAGTATGTGTTGAGGCAAAAATGGCCAAAGCACCATTCTTCTCTTTGGAGAGAAACAGCTTGCCTCTAGAACTGATCCATGCCGATATATGCGATCTGAAATTCGTGAAAACTAGAGGAGGAAAGAAATTTTTCATTACGTTTATCGACGATTGCACGACGTACTGCCACGTGTATCTTTTAAGTGGAAAAGACGAAGCGCTTGATGCCTTTAAAAAATATAAGAGTGAAGTTGAGAATTAACTTAACTCAAAAATTAAAATAATACGAAGTGGCAAAGGAGGAGAATACGTGGCACCATTTGAGGAATTTTTTTGAGAACATGGCATTATTCATCAAACAACGGCGCCATATTCACCACAATCGAACGTCGTTGTTGAACGCAAAAAAAAAACTATCAAAGAGATGATGGATGCGATGTTGATCAGCTTAGGACTACCCCATAATTTGTGGGGGGAGCCATTCTTTCAGCAAATCGCATTCTAAATGTATTGCCACACAAAAAGATGGATAAAACATCGTATGAGTTGTGGAAAAATCGTAAGCCATCATACGGTTACCTGAAAGTGTGGAGGTATCTTGCAAAGGTTGAAGTACCTAAACCTAAATAGGAGAAAATAGGACCCAAAACTGTTGGATGTATTTTCATCGGATATGCAAACAACAGTACTAAATACAGATTCTTGGTGCATAAATCAGAGATCCCTTACATGAATGTTGATATGACAATAGAATCAAGGAATGTTGTATTCTTTGATGTCTTTCCAAAGAAGAAAATGAAAGAAATAAGTTCTGAAAAAAGAACTTACGATGCCGTCGAAAGTTCTTCTCAAGAAGAGGAAGAACCGAGGCAAAGTAAACGAAAGAAAGTGGCCAAGTCATTTGGGCCCGACTTCATAACTTACATGTTAGACGACGAACCTCGAACATTGCAAGAAGCTCTGTCTAGTCCAGAAGCTCTGTTTCAGAAAGAAGTTGTGAACAACGAAATTGAATCTATCATACAGAACCATACTTGGGAGTTGGTATATCTCCCAAAATGGTGTAAACCTTTAGGATGCAAGTGGGTCCTTAAAAGGAAACATACAACTGATGGATCAATTGAGAAATATAAGGTTCGATTAGTAGCCAAGGGGTTTACGCAAAAAGGGGGGTACGATTTCTTCGACACCTACTCACCCGTGACAAAGATGACGTCCATACGGGTTCTTTTTGCCATTTCCGCATTGTATGACCTCGAGGTACATCAAATGTATGTAAAAACGGCATTCCTAAATGAGAACTCGAGGAAGAAATCTAGATGAAGCAGCCCGAATTGTTTATCGTACCCAGGCAAGAGAACAAAGTGTGCCGACTCGTGAAGTCGCTTTACGAGTTTAAACAAGCACCTAAGCAGTGGCACCAAAAATTCCATATGACTATGTTATCGAATGGGTTCAAGATCAACGAGCGTGACAAATGTGTTTAAATTAAGGGCACACCCGATGAATTCGTGATTGTCTATCTCTATGTTGACGACATGTTAATCATGGGAAGCAATCAGAAAGTGATCAGCACAAAGAACATGTTGAAAAGTCACTTCAACATGAAGGATATGGGTTTGGCTAACGTCATTCTAGGGATAAATGTCTCTAGAACACCTGAATGAATTCTGATGACACAATCTGATTATGTTGAGAGCGTGTTCAAGAAATTTAATGCATTTGATGATCTCCGGCTAAGACTCCGGTAGATCCAAATGTACACTTAGCCAAAAACAGAGGAGAACCCATATCACATCAGGAATATGCTCGGGTGATTGGCAGACTAATGTACTTATCGAACTGCACTCGACCGATATAACATACTCAATCATTAAACTTACTAGGTTTACAAGTAATCCCGAGAGTAGTCATTGGACAGCCTTGAGAAGGGTGCCGGATATCTGAAGCACACTATGAATCATGACATATTCTACTCGAGATATCCAGCAGTTCTTGAAGGATAATGCGATGCTAACTGGATATCAGATAGCAAAGACTCCAAATCCACGAGTGGTTACGTGTTTACCATCGCTGGAGGAGCAATATAATGGAAATCTTCCAAACAAACATGCATAGCTCGATCCACGATGGAATCGGAGTTTATTGCGCTGGATAAAGTCGGTGAAGAAGCTGAGTGGCTTAGAATTTTTTTGGAAGATATTCCCTATTGGAATAAACCTGTGCCGCCAATAATGATACACTGCGACAGCATGGCCGCAATTGGCAATGCCAATAATAACACTATAAGACAACTGATCTCTAGTGGAATAATCTCTATCGACTATGTGAAGTCAAAAGAGAACATAACAGACCCTTTAAAGAAAGGCATTGCTAGAAATCAGCTGTGATGCAGTAAGGGGAATGGGGCTAAAACCCACATACCCAAGAAGGGGCTCGGCCGAAAAGGATACAACGTGAGAATCGAAAGAAATTAGATTCGTCATTGTGTGTATGTTGTCTTGGTTTACAAAAAAAATTGTCAATTCAAGACATCATGTTCACTGAGCAGCGAGTGAACCCGACAACATTTCACTAGGGAAGGTTCAAAACCACAAGCTACCTATCCTGATGCAATGATGGGTCGTCGAGCTTTTCTTGCTAGAGTCAGCATGCATTTGCATTAATTTCCATTCACGTGGGGGATTGTTGGATTTGGGCTTATAGGCCCAAAAGCGGGCATTTAACTCAAAAGTCAAATCCGATCGATTTTTAATTAAATCGAGATGTCATCGTCCATCGAAACTTGAAATTGATGAGAGATTCATAATCTACGTTTCGAGGGAAATTTAACGAATATTGATTTGCTCAAAATCGATGTCGGGTAAATGAGAAATTAATTTTATAAGTTAGTCCAATAAAAGAATTAAAGTGTTTAATAAATGGGTGTATGGAACCTTTATCCCACATTGATTAAACACTAAAAGAATTCATCACCTTATAATGGGTTACCTTGTGTATGTAATTCAAATGGACTTGCCTAAAGGGAGGACTCAAGTGGACTTAATGGGTTGGTGTGGTTTTGGCTTAAGTGATAGCCTGGTGCCTGTGACAGATCTACGTAGGGGCTCGGGGGGTCCGTTGATCCCCGGCCGGCCGAAATACGTCTTAGCTAGGGAAGAGAAACAGTGAGCAACGACAATTGTTTTTGTCCACGGACACAGAGCCCCCGCGAGGAAGACGAAGTCTAGGACAATTGGGTTGTGCCCTTCTTTTAATTCTTATTGAGTCTATTTCTTTGTTTAATTTTTTTTTCGATTGGGCCTGTTTTTATTTCTCATTGGGCTATGAATTTGTTTTTACGACTATCCTGCATTTACTCCAATCATGCGGCAATGCTTTTTTTCATTTTAAGTAGAAAAAAAAAAGAAGATAAAAGGGTATATTGGAGATAAATACCTAATGGGAATTTGAACTTATGATTCAGTATAGCTGCCATGCGGACTCCGCCACGAAAATGGTGGCAGTTTGATTGGGTCAGACCGAGCAGCCATTGGGTCTGGAGGTTATTCACTACATGCTGGATGCGAACTCGAGCTCGTGGAGCATGAGGAAGAGCAAGTGCACGTTCTCTATCTCATGATTTTGTCTATCATTTCAAGCCGAAGGTATCCGCGGTATGGACGCTGGAAGATATAGTCACTTCCGAGGAGTTTGACATTGTGATGTTGTATGTGGTGCTGGTCGAGATGGTGGCGGTGGTCTTCGGGTTTTACTTCCTTCGCCACCCGATGTTTCGGTTTTAAGGTCTTAGGATTAATTAGTCGCTTGTGCGTTTGGAATTGGCAGTTTGAATTTGAGCTCTCATAACTTTTAGGCATAATTGTTCGTTATTTGTTGGCTATACGCTTGTGGTAGCTTTGGCTTACTATTGTTTCCTTATTGTGTGAGAAATGAAGATTATGGCATGATGTATCATTTACTTATCGCTGATATTCCACATGTGAGATAGACCCAAATGCGCTCAAACTAGCGACTATTTTCCTCGTCAATATAGGTATTATTTGCCAAATGTTAAGTGCTTTGTTCCAATTTAGGTATTTAGCACCCCGAATCAAGTACTTGAGAGACTTTGAAAGTGAAGTTGGAGCAAACTCTTTTGTTTATGTTGTTGATGATCAATTTCATTATTATGTATGATGTATGATGAAAACCTACAATTTTAGTCTTACCCAACTTGCTCAAACTCACCGGTATTTTCCCCATCAATCTAGGTATTATTTGACCAAAATTAAGTAGTTCGATCCCAATTTTAGGTATTTGGCAACCGAATTTAAGTACTGGAGAGGATTTGAAAGTGTGTTGGAGCAAACTATTTCGTTTATGTTGGTGATGCTCACTGTCATTACTATGTATGATTTGTGATGAAAACCTATAGGTTTGGTCGAACTCGCTCAAACTAGCGAGTATTTTCCTCGTCAATATAGGTATTATTTGCAAATATTAAGTACTCTTTTCCCAAAATATTAAGTTGTAGGAGAGCTTCTTTTTGTGTTTGTGATGATTATTATTCATACCAGGATAGATCTTTTCATGAAAATTAACAATTTTAACCTTAAATGTCTCGCCCCAACTTACTTTTGGTCCTAAACCGGGTATTTTTTGTCACGATTTAGGTATTTCGCTATCGAATTAAGTACTTGACCTAGTTAAAATGGAAAGTTGTAAGAAAGATTCTTTTTGTGTTTCTGATGATTAAGACCAAATGGTAGATTTTTCTAAAATATCTTATATGGTAAGGATATTGATAATCATCCACACAAGAAATGAGTTTTTTAACTTTTCCGTTAAACTAAGTGAGATACTTGAATACAACAGTAAAATACCTAAATCGAGCCATAAAATACTTAATTTTCGACCCAAAATACCTATATTTATGCAGAAAATATTAGCAAATTCGAGCGAGTCGTCTATGACTAAAAATGGTAGCTTTTCATAGAATATATTATATGGTAAGGATATTGATCATCATACACACAAGAAATGAGTTTTATCAACTTTTCCTTTAAGCTAAGTGAAATACTTGAATACACAATAAAATACCTAAATCGAGCCATAAAATACTTAATTTGCGACAAAAATACCTATATTTATGCAGAAATTACTTGCAAATTCGAGTGAGTCGTCTATGACTGAAAATGATAGCTTTGCATAGAATATCTTATATGGTAAGGATATTGATCATCATCCACAAGAAATGAGTTTTTTCAACTTTTCCTTTAAGCTAAGTGAAATACTTGAATACAACAATACAATACCTAAACTAGCCATAAAATACTTAATTTCCGACCAAAAATACCTATATTTTTGCAGAAAATACTTGCAAATTCGAGCGAGTCGTCTATGCCTAAAAATGGTAGCTTTGCATAGAATATCTTATATGGTAAGGATATTGATCATCATCCACACAAGAAAAGAGTTTTTTCAACTTTTCCTTTAAGCTATGTGAAATACTTGAATACAACAATACAATACCTAAATCTAGACATAAAATACTTAATTTCCGACCAAAAATATCGATATTTTTGCAGAAAATACTTGAAAATTCGAGCGAGTCGTCTATGACTAAAAATGGTAGGTTTGCATAGAATATCTTATATGGTAAAGATATTGATCATCATCCACACAAGAAATGAGTTTTATCAACTTTTCCTTTAATATAAGTGAAATACTTGAATACAACAATAAAATACCTAAATCTAGCCATAAAATACTATCCGACCAAAAGTACCTATAGTTTTGCAGAAAATACTTGCAAAATCGAGCGAGTCGTCTATGACTAAAAATGGTAGCTTTGCACAAAATATATTATATGGTAATGGTGGATTTTCATAAAAAAATCTAACATGGTAATGATGGATTTTCATAAAAAAAATGACCACCAACACAAGAAAAAAGCTTTCTCGCAAATTAGGAGCAAAGTACTTATTTTCGGGCACATAATAGGAAAATTGATGAGGAAAGTACTCGCAGGTTTGAACAAGTTGGGTAAGACTAAAATTGTAGGTTTTATGAGCCTTGCCTTGCTTTTTCTATTTCATAGCTGGCTGAAACACGACTATTATATCAGCATCGAAACTGAAAACTGCTTTGATGTTCTGTTATGATTTTGCACTGCACTCTATGAACGAAGGAGCTCGGATTATTTTCCATTTCTTTCACAAATATTACTTTCGAGTCTCGCATGTGGAATATCAGGGATACGTAAATGATATATCATGCCATAATCTTCATTTCTGACAGCACAATAAGGAAATGCAATAATAAGCCAAAGCTATCACAACGTATAGCCAACAAAAAAACGAACAATTATGCTTAAAAACTATGAGACCTCAGGTAAATAGCCAGTTCCAAAAGCACAATCGACTGATAAATCCTAAGACCTTAAAACCGAAGCATCGGGTGGCGGTGGAAGTAAAACCCGAGGGCCACCGCCACCATCTTAGCCAGCACCACGCACAACATCACCATGCCAAACTCCTCGGAATCGACTATATCTGTCGCGGATACCTTCGGGTTGAACTGATAGACCAAATCCCGATTAAAAAAACACTATCAAATTTGGCATGAGGTAGCGAACGTGGACCAACGCCATCGTCGCGGGGCTCATCCACCTCCGTACTCGATCTAACCACTTGCCAGCCCCACTGCCACTCCAGCACCGCCATGATCCGGGCCCAGTTGGACTTCCATGATCCAGCGTGTAGTGAATGACCTCCAGGCCCAATGGCTGCTCGAACTGAGCCAATCAGACTGCCACCATCTTCTGGCGGCAGCCCGCACACCTCCTGCTGGGTGGGTCACGCCCCGAGGGATGCCATAGTGCATCTTCAGGAGCAGAATTGCGAGGGCGAGCAACGACTGGTGGCTGGCAACGACCTGCTAAAACGTAGGACTGGCGGCTGTTCGAGCAACGAACGAGCGACGACCTGCGAGCGAACGAATGAGCGACGATCAGCGAGCAAGGGGAGAATTAAAACTCGAGAACTGAGGCGAGTTGCTGAGCGGAATTAACGAACCACGAGAAATTGTTGGCGAACAGCGATCCATCGGAAGGAGGTGATGATTTGGGCAGAAAATAAAGATGAATATTAGGGACGTCCCATGATTTGAGAGAAAGATAAAAGGGTATTTTTGTAATTCACCATATGAGGAGTAAAAACTAAATTTTTGCTTATGGGTCAGCACCTAGCTACAAAATTAAAGTTGTAGGTCTGAATCATAAGTTTAAAGTCCTACTAGGTATTTATCTCCAAAATACCCAAGATAAAACATAATCATTAAAAATTATGATACTTTTGATATATTCAATAGGCTATAATGATAACTAGATGGTTTCCAATTCATTTCAAGGTTCCTCACCTTTTTTTTAAAAAAAAAAAAGTATCCGGTGTTTGTTATTATTATTATTATTTTTTTAAATTTCTCCACATGCTACCAAGAGCAACCCATCAAGACATTGACTATAGAATTATAATTACTCACAATATTTACAAAATAAGGAACAAGATTAGGCATGAGATATGTTCTTAAGATATTTAGTGGATATTATTTTAATCATTAGATATCGTTCTGGTGTTGTTAGCATCTATGCCGGTCAATATTAGTTTTAATAATAATTCTTGTGGTATCAAATGTACTGGAAAATAATCTTTTGAAATGAATTTTTGTACGCTATTTTATTTGTTTCACTAGGCTTTTTTAACAAAATAAATCGAAAAAAAATATTAATTTTCAAAATAGGGCGTTTTTTGCACTTATTACTAAAATAGAGTCATTTGCGGGTATTAGCCGCGACGTCGCGGCCATTAGGCGCGACGTCGCACCCATTAGGTGCGATTCTGTATTTTTCGCGAAATGGTGGGCCATCGTACGGGGCTGGTGTACTGGGCCAATATTTTTGGCCCAGTACCTGGTCGTCGCGGGTAACAGGCGCGACGTCGGGGAAATATAAATCTCAGATCTATTTCTCTCTCCCTCACACTCTCTCTCTAAAACCTAACCCTAACCTAAGCTCCGCCGCCTCCGTCCACCGCTCCGCCGCCATGTTCATCCCGCGCAGCCCGGCCGCCCGCCCGGCAGCCCTCCCGCCCGGCCGCCCTCTCTATCTCTCTCTTTCTCTCTCTCGGTTTCTCTTCGCCACCGCCTCCGTCCGCCGCTCAGCCCGCCGAGGTCACCACACGCAGCTCACCCGCCCGCCCGCCCGCCCTCCTCTCTCTCTCTCTCTCTCTCTCGGTTTCTCTTCGCCACCGCCTCCGCCGCCTCCGTCCGCCGATCCGCCGCCGTGTTCATCCCGTGCTGCCCGCCCGGCCGCCCGGCCACCCTCTCTCTCTCTCTCTCCGCCGCGTCCACCACCCTCGCCGCGACACCCACTGCCGTGTCCAACGCTGCCGCCTCCGCTACCGCCGCCGCCGTCGCCACCGCCTCTGCCTCCGCCCCTCCGTACGTTTTATTAGGTATTTTGTTTGATTATAGTTAAATTAAGTTGTTCGTTTGTTATTCGTTGTTTGGTTATAACATTAGACGGATTCGTATAGTCATTAGTCGGATCTGTATTGTTTGATTGGTTATAACATTTTTTTGTTCGATTTAGGATGGACACGAACGAATTCTACGGTCCGATTAATCGTTCGCTGTTGATTTTTCAGGATAGTCATCGTTGTAACGATGTGCTATCCAACACGGATGGTGCTATTAACACCCCGTTGACGGTGAGGGGGTTAGAAAACGTAGTATGGGGTAAGATTTCACGACCGGTGCACTTACACGGTCGTGTTTTGGAGAAGTTAGATACTAATGTCGCTGTATGGCGTCTATAGTTGTTGATCTCAGAAAATAGATCCACACATGATTACCGCACTCGTAGAACGGTGGAGAAAGGAGACACACACGTTTCACCTACCGGTGGGGGAGGCAACTGTCACATTAGAGGATGTAGGGTTGCTGTGGGCACTCCCCGTGGACGGTATTTCCGTAAGCAGTGTGATCCCACGTAAGACGCAGGAGCAGTGGCTCGAATATTGCGAGGAGTTGACTGGGTACAGACCTCCCGAAGGTGCGTACCACGGGACCAAGTTGTCTCTCCGGAAATTTGCGGCCTGGTTAGAAGAAAATCCAGTCGACGACATGACCGACGAGCTAATTGTCGATCAACATGCGCGTGCCTACGCGTTGCTGCTGTTCCGGTCGGTGACTCCAGTGGAAGTCACACGTCGATGACCTACCTTACGCTGCTCGAGGACATCGACGAAGTCCATCATTACAGCTGGGGCAGCGCCGTGTTAGCATTCCTCTACAGAGAGCTCTGCACATCATGTTAGTCGAGGAAGATGAACATAGGTGGAGCTTTGCGGTTGCTGTAGGTACGAAAGATAGTTTAATGAAACAACTTGGAAAGCGTAAACGATACTTATGTATATAAATAATTAAAATATAGGTTTGGGCATGGATGCGTATATTACAAGTCCAGCCCATTATCGTCCACCCTCGAGTGGTAATGAAGCCTAGTGTAGTCGATGGCATTCAGTTACCCATTCCACCGCATGCGGCGTGGTAGTTGCTCTCCTAATTATTCGAACTTTCAATTAAAAATTTTTCAGCCTAATGAATATTTATTCATTTAGATGGAATGCATTGTTTGACCATACGACCTCCGCAAATTCAAATTTGCGTGCGATACGGGAGTCCATCGATAGTATGTCGATGGAGCAATTTGTATGGACCCCGTACAACTATCACGCACCGGAGATTTTTGCGCTACGCCCGGAATGCCGTCCTCAGTCCTCTCGGTCGTCATGCCCGCTGATATGTTACAACATCGTCGAGTGGCACTATCCAGATCGCGTGATGCGACAGTTCGGATTGATTCAGTCGGTGCCACAACCACCGGCATATCTTACTGTAGATCTCCATCGTTTTAGCACTCGGAATGTCCCCGGAGAAGATTGGAGATCGCAGCACGAACTACACGAGGCGTATTGGAGTCAAAGGCACTCGAGGATTGTCAATGGACTGGAGATAGGTTCCGGACCGCAGTGCACCATGGACTGGAGATAGGTTCCGGTCGTGACCCGTCGATATATTTCTCCGTCGTCTATTCACATGTCGCGAGGCTTTCAGATGGGAGATGGAGCATTCATCGACGTGATGGTTAGTTTATATATTAATTTTATTTATTATATTTAATTTTGATTTATTCGCGGAAAAATAATATTTGAATATGCTAAATAACAGGCACAACATCTCGATGACGTGGAGTCAAGACTACGTCGTCGTGAAGTGGACGGAGGATTAGACGTTGTACATCGTATGCAGCGTCTAATCATCGATAAGCGTCAGCGACGTGATACCCAGTTCACCGACATTCCTCCTACGCAAGATCGTGGGGCATCATCCTCGCATCATGTCACTGAAGGTGCTGGACCGTCCTCATCGCGTATTCCGACGGATTTATACGGCGATGGTGGATATGGGACGTCGATGCCATCGGGGTACACTACGCCGATGCAGTACACTTACGAGGACGACGACGACGACACGCCACCTTACCGTTCATCTTCCCATCAGACTCCAGTTCCACGTCAGCAACATCGTCGTCCATCCGAGCGTGATGCCCCAGTTGACCGTCGTCATCTGCGTAGAGAGCAACGTCCTCGAAGATGCGGTACCGGAGGGCATTATATGCCATAGTTTTTATTGTATTTATTCAGACGATGTTTTTTTGTTATATGTTATTACGACTTACGTTTTTATTTTCGCGATGTTATTATCTTATTATGCGTATCTTTATGGTGGATATTTATAAAATACGAGTTATATAATTAGTAGAGCCGTAAAAAAGGCCCGAAGCCCGCGGGCCGCCCCGCCCAGGCCCGTCAAATGAATTTTTTAGGTTGTCGGGGAGTGGGCCTAAGCGGGCCGCGGGAAATGGCGGGGCGGGGCAGGCTAGCCCACGGGCTACCCACTTATTTTTTAAAAAAAAAAATTTATTTTTATTAATAAATTTAATATATACGTAAATAATTTAAATTTAAATCAATGCTACCTGCAACTTCAGCAACTTTTATCATCCGCGTGCAACTTTAATCAAGGCTACCTTCAACTTCAGCAACTTTTATCATTCGCGTGCAGCTTTAATCAAGGCTACCTTCAACTTCAGCAACTTTTTAGATTCCGCGTGCAGCTTTAATCAAGGCTACCTTCAACTTCAGCAACTTTTATCATCCGCGTGCTGCTTTAATCAAAGCTATCTGTAATCTATCTTTAATATAACTGTACACAACAATATTGACATTCAAGAAATATGATCCAGAACATCTATAAAAATCCCACAAATTAAGAAAATAACATACAACATTTGAGATACGATGCACCCGTTTGGTAGAGACCCGCGTCTTAATCGCTTCAATGGAAAAAAGATGAATGAGGGTCATCCGATATTCGGAAATTTAAAGGTCCTTGGTGATTACTTTTACGACGAACTGTGGACGTACGATATTGAAAGATGGTTCGTTGGAACATTTTCGGCAAAAGCATCTATGGGTGATATCACGAATGAGACATTGTCCGAATGTCTTCAATTCCTTGCTCAACTATACAATCAACGTTACGGAATTCATTTCACCGTACCTTTTCTAACGGAGAAACTTGGTCATTTGAAGCGTCGCTACCTTTTATGGACAAAACTACGCGCCGAAATGGGAGATTGGGGAGAATATGACAGAGGATGGATTCATGCAGATACCGAGCAATGGCTTAAGTGGTTTCAGGTGGTTATTTTACTCAACGATTTATTCGGATGCAATAAAATTTTTTAATTATGCAATTTGTCATATTCTTGCAGGAAGATCCTCTTTCAACAATTTACTTCTATGAGCCCGAGCCACATGAATATTATCTGTATAGAATTTTCGGTAGCTATATCAACCCAGACATTGTTCCAGACATTGACGTGCTTGCAATTCCTAACAACGAATGTCCAATAGTTCATACTCAGGCGGAAGAATCATCCAAAAGACAGTTGGTGAAACATGTCAGCTTGAGTTCGAGAGTCAAAGACGATACGGGTGACGACGACTTCGTCGACCCGCCACCCAAAGGAAACCGATACAATATGTCGAGTAAGATTGGCAACGCTGGCAAAAACCAAGGCGATGATGACTTCGTCAACCCACCTCCGAAAGGAAAGCAAAAAGGTATGTATAGAAAGACGCACAACAGATGCAAACATCATGCAATGTCGAGTTCCAGAGTTGAAGAAGATAATAGTGACAATGACTTCGTTGACCCACCCCCGAAGGGTTGGAGAAAAAATTTTCCAAAGTGATTGTTTGTAACTTCAGTAACCTTTGTCATGCGTGTTTGCAACTAATATGAGGTAAATTCGGATGTAACTGAAAAATTGTAATAATTTACTTAAAGATTTAGTACAACATATGAATACTAAAACTATTTAAAAATTAGAATAAATCAACGTTGACCACTGCCTCCGCCTCTTCGACCTTGTCTCCGCCTTGAACCACCACGATCCATTTCGTTCTGTATACGAGTTGTACGGATTCTCCCCGGACCTCTTCGGGTACGCAGAGCGTCGTTATGTATAAGAGAGAATTCAGCAGGCTCCCAATAACATTCGTCATGTAGAGGATGAAAAAACCCCTCGTATGTTTTACGGTGCGCTTGTTTGTTATAGAAAGGAGCAATATGATGCATGCTATGAACTTCCCACATACGGCAAGCTGCTTGGGCATGAGAACATGGGATGAAATACGTGTCCCATTTTCCGCACGTGCACGTCTTTCCTAAGATGTTTACCACGTGCTTCCTTTGATTCACGGCCGAAGTATAAACTTCAGCTGTTTGCAAACGTGGGTCAAAATTAAAGACGACGTGACTCCAAGAACGACTTGTCCAGTCGTTGAACTTATTCCACGCATACGGAGACCAATCGCTTTCGGTGTAAGCCATCGCTGCAGAGCACTCCGTAAATCGATTGCGAAAGTATTCAACGCATCGATGAAAGCTAAAGTCCACTATTGCTTTCGGAGGCAAACACCTCGCCCCTTTGAAAACTCCGTTAAGGGCCTCGGAGATATTAGTGGTCATCACCCCGCATCGGAATCCACCATCGTAAGCAAACGTCCACTGCTCTTTGTCAATCTTATCTAACCACTTCCAGGCCTGTTCGTTGAGAACTTTAATGTGTTCCATAATGCGATTGAACTTCTCCAACGTGTGGGCCGTTCCAGCTCTATGGCATAACTGTTTTAGGTTATTGTTCTTGAATTCAGTGTTGAAGTTTGATACGACATGGCGTAGACAAAATCGGTGTACACCATTCGGCGGCCTAAACGCTGCTAATTCGCTTACCGTGGCCAATATTCCTATAACAAATTACAATCAGTTGATTAAAAGGGTGTCAAATAAATACATGAATGTATGTAGGAAAATACAAGTACCTCGATGACGATCAGAAATGAGGCATACACCTTGTTGATCCAACACGTGGATGTTAAGTAAGTTCAGGAACCAACGCCAAGAATGTCTGCTTTCCGTTGAAACAATGGCAAAAGCAAGGGGGAGAATATTTTGATTTGCATCGAGCCCAGATGCAATTAACATTTTATGCTCGTATTTGGAGTATAAGTGTGTACCGTCAACGCAAACAACTCTACGACAATGCCTAAACCCATCAATACAAGGTTTGAAAGCCCAGAAAACATACCCCAATTTCTTCACACCGGGGGCTTCAGTTGGAAGATTCAACCACTTGACGACCGTGTCGGGGTTGTAACGTTTCAAAGCTTTCATGAAGATAGGAAGTTGTTGGACTGAAGTTTCCCAGGTGCCGTAGACATTTTCTTTCGCCCTTTTGAGGCCACGCCACGCTTGAATGTATGAGATGTCGTACCCGGTATTGTCCTTCACCAGCTGCTTTACATTCTTTGGTAGAAATTGAGGGTCTGTCTTCACTATTCCAATCAACATTCTCGCAATTGTGTTTCGCGAAATGTTACGGTGTGTTCTCGACAACTCGTTCATGTAGCATGTGTGTGGCCCCCATACATCGTAACCTTCCAATAACATTTCTTCGGTTTGAAGCATGCTCGTAACCTCCAGTGACACTCATGGCTATGGTTGCATTTCACCCCCACACGGTTTTGTTACTTTCTGAGACGTGAAACTCACGTCTAGCCACCCTGTAAGAATAATCGCCCACAACTTCTTGCAAGTGAGCTTTGGTACTAAATGTCATACCGACTCTGAACCTGGGATTGTCCCTACTGTAAAAATCACCGCCGACCTCGTTGGCTTCTGGAGGCGCCATTTGATATGTTGAATAAAAAGGCATGGGTTGGTAAGGCACACGACCATCTTCCGCCGGCAATGGAATGTCGTTCTCGGGACCATCATTGTTTCCATCATCGTCACTATCGTCGTTATCATCAGCGGGATCCGGAAAATCCTCCAGTGCACCACCAACGTCGTCAGCTTCCGAGTCGCTAGCGTCACTATTTTGCAAGTCTTCGGGCACAGGCTCAGGTTGTGACACATTCGACATATTAGGAACATCACGGCTGCTCGAAGGAATGTCTATATGAGAAGGGTGGAGTGAAAAGTCACTCATTCCTTAAGTAACTGCCGTGATATCAGGGAACGAGTGGCTGGAGGTGATGTTGGTGAACACGTCGGGTGCGTCTTCATTACGGTCGGGATGAACGTTCTCGCTGGCCTCGACAAACACTTCAATTAAATTTAGTTCCGCATCAGTATCCAAGAAGTACGATAGTTCCGCGTCGTTTGAAATTTGAAAGAGCCTCTGATAGAGTCGAGAATGCTGATAGTATTCATTCTTGACATGAACGGTTAAGGAGGAAAAATTGTTGTCGAGGCGAATAACCTCATGTAGCATGCCCAGAAATTGAGCAAAGCTAGTGTCGCGACGAATTCGTCTAAGTGAAATGGGTGGGATGCTGTAACGAATGGAGTTTGATTCGGTAATGATTTCGCCACCGTAGTAGATAGAGACTTGAATTTTACGGGATGTCATAATTTGAGGAGGAATTTAAATACTTCAAGTTGTTTTTTTTACATATCAACGTATATGGAATTATAGTACTTTATATAGGAAAAATCGTCGCATTTAATGGACGCGACGTCGCCTCTAATGGACGCGACGTCGCCTCTAATGGACGCGACGTCGCATCTATTGGACGCAACGATTCTTCTGCAATGGGCGCTTTGTAGGCGCACTATGCACTTCGCATCGTCGTTAGGAGCTATTGAAGCCAAAAATTTTGTTCGGCGATGACATGGCAGCTCGGGTGACGTGTCATGCATGAAACGCGCACAGGTGATGATGAGGTGACGCAGCGTAAGCGATGACTGGGCTAGTTGAGGTGGCATGATCCGTTGGGTCGTTGGGCCGCACGAACCCTGACCGTTGGATGGACCGATATTAAGAGTATTTGTAGTGTCCTGAAATATTAAATATTGAGTCTATTTTTGTAATTAGTTAGTATGCAGTTTTGGGCCCGCTACATAAATATTTTATAAATTAGGTCTTAGGCCTTGATATACCAACTCATGTGGTATATGAGGCCTCCTTTACCCTTTTAGGGTTTTTGATCAAAAGAATTATTTTGCAAGCCACCTTGAACTTTCCAAATTAGAAAACACTCACAAACACACACTGCAAGGTGTTCTTCGATTTTAAAGCTTGAATGCTATCTTTTGGTCCTTGTTTGGTAGAACAATGGACCAACAAGTGGTATCAGAGCAGACCGTGATCGATCAAAACGATTTGAATCTAGTTTCGTTCGATTTCAATATGATTTAGAAGAGTTTTTGGATATAAACTTGATTTTCGATTTTTAATGATCATTTGAGTGTTTCTGAACTATATTTACTGTTTCTATCCCCTTAAGAACTTGATAAATAGTTTATAAGTGATTCTTTACTCGTTTGCATCGTTTTCAGTAAAGTTTGAGTAAATTTTGAATCAAAATCGAGTATGAAACTCGTTTTATCCGTCACAATTTTGATTTTCGAGTAGATGAATGTAACAGTGCCCAGAAATTCGGCTCATCTCCCTGAATATTATTCAACACGTCGAAAATCCGTCTATATTAATTTATTTTCGGACAACTTAGACCTGAAATTCGACTGATTTTTCAGAAATATTCGATGAAATTCAATATTCGGTTAGGCTTACCCGAATTTCAAAATTAGAATATGATTAACCGATTTTTAAAAAGTCGGCTAAGAATATCTGATATTTAAATATTGGGTTAGGATTACTCGATTTTTAACTTTCGGCCAGTAATACACGATCTTCAAATTTCAGGCAGAAAAACCCGATTTTCAAAATCGGACAACCTTACATGATATTTAAAATTCGCCTAAATTACTCGAAATTTTGCTCATTACCCGAATATCATCGGAAAATTATCAATACTCGGACATATGTTAGGTCCTTATTCATCAATCAACGAACAATCTAAGCACGAATTCTAGTTATTCGAGTAAGAAATCTTACAATATACTATCGGTCGAATATCCATGTTGAAGTTCTTGAGAGGTTGTCAGATATTTCCTTGTTTCTCGAGCATTTTCTCTCGTTTAAAATATAAATTCGAAACTTTTATTTACTCGATAATGAATTGTTATTTACATTGATAGTGTACATCATATTTATACCTATATTTAAGGTATAATTATTCTTAAGTCATACACTATCAATATTTCTAATTACGCCCCTAATTATAAGGATAATGAAATAATAAAGCACAATTCTAATATGCTCTTCAATCTCCCCCTTTGTGCTTGTTGTCGTTTCAGCTCCTTTTATCCTTGTCGGGCGTAAAAGATTTCCTCAATCCCAATGCTGTCTCGTAGCGTCGAACATCATTCCTCAACTCCTGTCTTTTATTTATGGCATCTAGAAGCTCGTTCAGGAGTGGGGCCTCTTCTTCACAAAGATCTTTGAAGATTGTCTCTTCGGTGATCTCTCCCAATCTCTTCAGTATGTTCTTCCGCACCAATTTAAGTGTCCCGTCGCAGAATTTATGAACTTCTGACTTCATCATAGCCCTTGTCTTTCCAATGATTGGATTTAGATAGGTTATGGCGAGGCCAGGGGTCTTGAAAATGTAGTTCTCGAGAAAGTTGTTAAGTGGGAAGCCCTTCATAAGTGGAGATTCCATGTTGACCTTCTTCATGTTGTTCTCTATTGCAATTTGAAGGTCATGTGCGGTGTGGTATTTGATTTGCCGCACAATGAATCTTTTCAGCCCATCGAGTCCTCCAGTCTTGATATATCTAGGATGTGTCTTGTACTTTCTCTTGTACATTTGATATAGTTGATAGACTTCATCCGGTGGAAGGAATGAGAGATAGCTTTCATCTATCTCTTCTCGAGTGCGGTTGCTGTCCGCTTGCTCAATTATGTAGATAGGAGTTGGATATCTTCCGATCGTGTGAGAGACTCCAACGAGTTGGAGAATCGGTGGCTTGTTCTTGAAGTTTTCCTTCAGTTGATCAGCTGAAATCGGGTCCGAGATAGTTGAGCATGAAGATATGCTCCATTTTCTTCCTATCTTCCCAATGTGAGATGCCCCTCAAGTTGAGTTCGTTGAGCTTCTTGGTCTTGTTTGGAGCCCTTCAAATCTGCTTTCTTATGTCTTCAATGAAGGGGACTTCAATTCTGACGTTCTCCCATGATGTCTCGACTCTAACTGTCCCTTTTGATAGACGAGGAGGAGAGTCGACTCTGAGTCTTATCATTTCGGGTAGCTCTGGGAGAGCAGAACTGTAGTCCTCGCCTTCTTGAATTTCTTCTTCTTCAAGCAATACCAAGTCTACTGAAGCTTGTTGTAGGAAGTATCTTACGTTGGAGAGTCGAGCTTGAGCAGCTTCCTCTGGTTCCCATTTCGTCGTCCACTTCTCGTTTAGTATGTAGTCATCTACGATCAAATGTGGATAATAGGCAACTGCTTCTTGATGAACTTGGGGAAGGTTTGAGGTTGGGATCTGATTTGGTTTTGTAGGAGAGAGAGTTAATGTTTGGGATATGGTGGGAGGTGTGGTAGTTTGTTGGCGGGTTTGAGGTTGAGGTTGTGTGGTTGGTGGGTGTGAGGACGATCCTCCAGCGTCTTGAGTCTTTGTCTGACTCAATCCACTGCTGCTCCTTGTTGTTCGTTGCTATTTCTTCCCCTCATGACGATCCGGATCATCGGGATCGTCATGTCTACGTTTTGGGCGGGAGCTTTCTTCACGGCACGTTCTTTGTGGTGGCAGCTCTGGTTCATCTACTAATCTTCTGTAGAGACTTTCTTCTACGGGAGTTTTTGTCTCTAGTGCGAGAAGACGCGAAATGAGGATATCGTGAAGCTGGGTGATCGGAATGGTGTATGGGTTTACAAGTGAGGATGAGGGAGTTGGGGTGGTGAGGATTGGTTGTAGTGGGGTGTGTGGAGTGGTGGTAGGAAGTGGTGAGGAGACAAGTGTGGTTTGTGTATCGGTGGGAGCAGCTTCTGAGACTGGTGTTTTCCCGGTGTCTCTTCGGGAAGTCTCGAGAGCATGGAGCATTCGGTTAATCAGACGTTCTTCTAATGAAGATAGGGCTGAGGAGAGTGCTTCTTGTAGTCTTTGTTTCGTCACGAACATCGGTGGAGTGGGGCCAGGGAGGCGCTCCACTGTCACAACATCGGATTATATTTCCGATGTTGCCGCCTATAGTAGGTCTTGAGGGTTCGGTATGTCTAAGGACATCCGTTAACAACCCTGAAGTCACTACTTCATAGGGTTGGCCTATTGTTGGCTCCAAAGATGAGGGGTCCAATAGGGCTTCCACCTAATTCTCGAGATGATACGATAGGTATCACCTCTATGGGTGTTGAGACAGATTCAATTTGAATCTGTTCAGTGGGCTGATCACCCGGTGTTGGCTCCGAAGCTTGTATGGATGAAGGCACTGCAGACGGGGCCGAGATTTGTTGTCGGCGAGGGCCCCTTCGGTGGAGTCTTTGTGCTTCATCGGAGTCAGTTGCCTCAGGAGAGATTTCATGAGAGACACCTTCGGGTTCAATCTCATGAGGTGTAACTTCGGTCTCTGATGATATTACTTCCCTTTGAGAAGTCACCGGGGCTGGATCGTGGCACGTACCATCGCCTCCGAGATGGAGTTGTTCTGGCAGTAAGTTTGGTAGGCCTCGTCAGTTGGATCAACGAGACGTAGCAGCTCCAATGGGATCAGCATGGGTTGGAGTGCTAGATCGGCGGCCTTCGGGTTGTGGAAGAAACGAAGGCGTGGCGGGATGTAGTCCGCGATCGGTGGAAGTTTCGGGATCTCTGGGTGAACTTCCATGAAGTGCGAGATCATTACTGGAAACCACCGAACATATGGAAGGGATCGGGCCTTCGACTTCGTCTCTCTCTGACGCAGTTGGTCGGCGAGATCGTTCCAGATCAGCTGAGCCACGTCATATTTCTTGGAGAAGACCACTCCGTGAAAAATACGCAGAATGTTGCCATTTGCTTTATCGAATCCGGAGTGTTTTGAGGAGAGGCATTTGTTGATAATACCGAACAGAGTCTTCCATGGATGGAGGGATTCCGCTATTTTGAAAGTTGGCCAGTTTATTTAGCGGCGGTTTGTATCCCATCCTGAGCATGTCTTCTACGATCTCCGCGTCCGTAGGTAATTGGTCGTATTCGTCATAGTGCGGGAGATCGAGCACCATGGCCATGAAGTTTTTCGTTAGGGCGATGTGTCTTGTATTGAGCTTAGTCATATATTCCATGCTATCGCCGTTGACGAAGTTCTGCATGCATCCCCAGAACTACTGGAGATAGACCATCGGTACGGTGGCCGCCATTGTCAGAGCTGGCCATAAGGGGTGTCCTTTCAGTATGGATAGGATGACGTCATCCGGATAGCGAAATGTTGTTAAATCCAGTTGGAAGTTGTTGTCTTGGACTGTCATATAACTTCCAGAAGGATATATATGAGGGTAGTTGGGAGTTGCCATATCTGCAAAAATAATATGAGATTCATTAGTTGATCAAGTTTTATGAATGAATAAATTTGATTAATACGAATGTAGAGAATAACTGTAAATTGAAAAACTTATCGCGAAAAACTTGGTGAAAATTTGAAAAATTTGTAGAATTAACTAAGTCTTAAATGCGTGTTTTTATTCGATTAACAATTTATTCGATTTTTTTTTATTTAAAATTTGCGATCGAAAATTTGTCTCAGTCTTGAAATTTTCTAAGTCTTTTGCAGCGTGTTTTTATTCGAGTAAAGAATTATTCGATTGACAAGTTTTGCGATCGAATAAAATTATGTCGAATAATTTACGTTTACGCTGTTGATTTTGACTATCGAATAAAATGTTATCGAAAATAATAGTTTTTCCCTTATTAAGTTTTCGATCGAGAAAAGAAAGTTGTCGAAAAAACTTAACTTTTTCGTCGGTTATAGTTTTGCGATCGAAATAAAATAAAATCGAAAAATTATGTTTTTCGCCGCATCGTTTTGCGATCGAAAAATTATTTCAAATACAAAAGGTTTTCGATGTTGAGTTTTGCGATCGAATAAAATTTTAACGAAAAGAAAAGTTCTTCGATGACACTGTTTGCGACTCAAAACTTTTTCGACCGAAAATTTTCAAATCAAACAGTAAATACGTAAAACATAATCTTCGATTTCTGGTTAAATCATGGGTGTATCTGGGTTCGAAATGTTCAGAGAGCAGTGGCGAATCCGAATATCATGATTTTAACCCAAGAGATGGAGTGAAAATACTTTGATTTGAAGGTCGAAAAATCAGTTTTCGTCGGAAAAATTAATATGAACTTTCTTCAGAAAATTTTTCGTGAAATTGATCGATAAGTTGATGTTTTTGAACAGAAAATGAATCGGAAAACATTTCTACCTTCGAAATCCGCACGTTTAATCTAAAAATTTTGAGAAATGATGAAGTCGAAGTGAAATGCCGAAGTTGGTTCGAAGCTTTTCTTAGAAGATGAAAGGTTTTTCGAGTGATAATGTGTAGCGTGTGAGAGAGTTTTTCGAGTGATAAAGTGATTTTAATAGTTTACGATGTGGTAAAGTAAAAATTCTTTCGGGGCCGAAAGTAAAAAGAATATTCTTGGGCTTTAGATAAAAATAGGTTGAAAAAAAAATTTATGAATTAACTCAAAAATAATTTGTATAATACTCCCTGTATTTCCGCAAAGAAGGAAATTGTCTCCTGATGTTGATGAAATTCAACATTTGACTCCTCGGATGAGCTCTAAATTTTCTGCGAGACTTGATAAATTGTTAGGATTCAATTTTCTACGAATGTAGAACATAATAGCAAATTCTCATATAAAAGCTCCCCCTCAACAATTGCATGAATAAACTTTTCAGTACCTACACATATTTTCGGTACATATGAAAATTGCCGAATTAAGCATAATTAACACATTCTAAGCAATTCAGCATAGTTTATGAAAATGTTGCATTTCTCAAGAATAATTTCGCATTTTATCAAGTCTGAACCAATGCTTGTTATAATGCATTTAAAATGTGCGATTAAAATAGAAAATAAAATAAAATTAATAATAAAATAAAATAAAATAAAATAAAATAAAATATAATATAATTAAAATAATAATTTTTGTTTCGGGGTCAGATTTATTTATTTTAAATTTTTATCACACAAAAATTTCCAAGATATATATAACAATAATTTGCCATAAATTCAAATAACTAAATTAGTATTCTAAGAGCATAGTATGAATCACTTTGACAACTCTCGCAAGTTTCGCTCATATCCCTCAATATATTTTTAGTAGATATATCACTCTTATCATCACAACAAAATTATATCAATTAATTTGTTATCGTAGTATTTTTAATCAACTTGCCAAGTGAGAGTTTGTCATTTTGAATCAAAGGGACCTTTAAGGGATTACTTTTAGGCTCTGACTAAAGGGTAGCAATTTTGGGTTAGTGAGCGTAAAAATTCTTCTCTTCCGGGGGCTCTTTTTGTGAGATTCTATTATGAGCCTTTTGCTTTTCCTTTCTGTAGGAATCTCTTTTCAGTGATTTGAGAGATAAGATCTTCTTTGATTTTGGGTCGAGACTGTGTTCCTTTAGAAAGTTTCACAGTTATGGAGTTTGAACCCAAGACTGTGCTTCTTTTCTCGTTTTCTCTACATAAGATCTAGATTATGATTGGAGAAGTTCACTTCGAGGTGCTTCACTTCTAGGAGTATACGAGATTATCTAGGAGAAGTTCACAGTGAGATCTGTGTTTCTCTTCTATAATGATTGAGAAATGCGGAATGAGCATCACTTTAGCTCTCCCCCTCTTTCTCTTGATTGAGTAACCCCGAATCGTTTGAATAATGTTGAAGGCTTAACCGAGTGTGTTTTATAAAGAAAAAGAATATCGGAGAAGGCTCAAAGGGGATATCTAGAGGAAAAATAAAGGATTTATAATTTAGGTCAAGTGAGGTATTTCCTAATATGTCCTTATCATTTTCATGAAAAACTAAACACAAAAACAAGATTGAGGCTACGAAGTACAAATCAAAAGATAGTCATTTTGAAGTGTGACACTAAAAAAATAAATAAATTGAGGTTCAAATTCTTCACATGTATGATATGGCTTTGTGTCTAGTGAATCATACAAAGTTCTTTTGAATAAAAGAATGTTATATTGAATTTCAGACAAAGAATTTAACTATATATTTCGAAGAAATATTTCTGTGAGTGATTTCAAAAATGGTCAAAATCATCGTCATCCCCCATTTTTTTTATTTATAATATTTATATATATGTGTTATTATATATATTTATTTAATAAAAATTAAAATATATTTATATATATATAAAATATATATATAATTTTTTTATTTTAATTAAAAAAAAACTTTAAAAGATAGAGTCACGCATAATAATCAAGAAATATTAAGAAGCACAAAGAATGTCAGATTGAAGCATACTAGAGCATGTAAAAAATATTTCAAGTAAAATTGAGATTCAACATGCCTAACTTAGCAATAAGGAATTGAAATCGTTTTTCATCCAATGCCTTAGGGAATAAGTCGGCAAGTTGAAGCTCCTTTTTCTACATGATCTTTTATAAAATGATATCGTATGTCTATGTGTTTCGTACGTGAATGATGAACAGGATTGCAAGTTATGGCTATAGAACTTTGAGAATCACTATAAATGGGAATGTTATTGAAATTAAACCCGTAATCGCGTAGTTGTGTCCGCATCCATAGAATTTGCGAGCAACAGCTGGCAGCCGCAACGTATTCCGCCTTGGCCGTCGATGTTAATAAACAATTTTGTTTCTTTGAAGACCAGCAGACCAACTTTTCGCCTACAAATTGTGCTCCGCCATACGTGCTTTTTTGTCCATTCGACAACCTGCATAGTCAGCATCAGTGTAGCCAATTAGTCGAAAGTCGGTATTTTTAGGATACCAAAGCCCTAAGTTTGGAGTTCCTTTGAGATATCGTAGAATCCTCTTGACAGCATTCATGTGGGATTCCTTTGGGTCGGCTTGGAAGTGGGCGCATAGGCAAGTTGCAAACATAATGTCAGGTCGACTTGATGTCAAGTAGAGAAGAGATCCGATAATGCTTCGATAGGTGGTGATGTTGACAGCCTTTCCAGACGAAACATCATCCAGTTTGCAATTAGTAGACATAGGAGTATTCATCGGTGTGCTCTTGTCTTGATTAAATCTCTTCAGAATATCTCAGATATATTTGGTCTGACTGATGAAGATTCCATCATCGAGTTGCTAGACTTGTAAACCAAGAAAGAATTGGAGTTCTCCCATTAAGCTCATCTCGAATTTTGTCTTCATGAGATTACCAAATTTCTGACAGAGACGTTCATTCGTCGATCCGAAGATGATGTCGTCGACGTAAACTTGAACGATCATCAAGTCTTTGCCTTGCCTTTTGATGAAAAGGGTAGTATCGATTGTTCCTCTGATGAAGTTGGATTTGACCAAAAATTCGCTCAGAACATCATACCAAGCACGAGGGGCTTGTTTTAGTCCATAGAGAGCTTTGTCCAATCGATAGACATGATCAGGAAGGTTCTCGTGTATGAATCCTTCTGGTTGAGCGACGTAGACTTCTTCTTTTAATACGCCGTTGAGAAAGGCAGTTTTGACGTACATTTGATAGACTTTGAAGTCTTTGTGAGCCGCGTATGCTAGGAACAAGCGAATAGCTTCAATGCGTGCAACCGGAACATACGTCTCGTCGTAATCAATTCCTTCTTGTTGATTGTATCCCTTAGCAACGAGTCGTGCTTTATTCCTGATTACTTCACCGTTCTCATTTTTCTAGTTCTTGAAAACCCATTTTGTTCCAATTATGGTTTTCCGTTGTGGTCGAGGAACCAAAATCCAAACTTGTAGACGCTCGAACTGGTTGAGTTCATCTTGCATCGCAATTACCCAATCCGGGTCTTTAAGAGCTTCGGCTACTTTATTTGGTTCATTTTGGCTTAGAAAGCATGTGATAAACCGCTTTGTGTAGACGTCCTAGTACGTACACCACTTGAAGGATCACCAATAATCTGATCAGTAGGGTGAGCTGGAGTCCATTTGCGTTTGTGAGGAATAACTGAAGTAGAGTCGTCATTGGATTGGAGATCGAGATATCCCGAATTAATTGGTTGATCATTCAAAGTTGGAAAATTCAAATCAGATGTTGAGTCGATTGGAATTTCCTCATTTGTATTTGTAGGAATTGCATAACTAGATGAAGATTCTGAATAATTAAGTTCTCCAACAGTTGTCGGATTTTGAAGAAGATGAGTCTCATTATTAATTTCTTCCACTGAGGGAGATGGGGCACTGCTTGGAGTTGAGTGAGACGAAGCAGGCATTTGAGACTTGTTCCGATAAAAGTGTTCGAATAGAGAATCTAAATCTTCGTGATCAGCGGGAATTGCTTCATTTGATGTTGATGTAGACGTTGCCGAAAGTTGTTGACCTTGTGCCAACACGCTAGTAAGCTCGGGTTCTGAACTGTTTTGTTCAGAAGCCAATTCCGTCATTTCTTGAAAAGTGACGTTGTAGCTTTCAAGAATTGTATGAGAAGACTTGAGGTAGACGCGATATGATTTTGAGGTAGAGGAATATCCGACAAAAATGGCTTCAAAGGCTTTGGGATCGAACTTGCTTCGATGCTCCCGATCGTTGGCCACAAAACACTTGCAACCAAATACTTTGAAGAATGAGATATTCGGAATTCGTGTATTAATTAGCTCATATGGTGTCTTCTCAAAGCGTTTGTGAATAATTGTCCTGTTTTGAGTAAAGCAAGATGTACTCACTGCTTCAGCCCAAAGAAAGTGAGGAAGACCGGAGTGAATGATCATAGTTCTTGCAGCTTCAACTAGAGTCCGGTTCTTTCTTTCTACAACACCATTTTGTTGTGGCGTTTTTGCGGCTGAGAATTGTGAAATAATTCCAAGTGATTGGTAAAAATTGTTGAGGCGTTGATTCTTGAATTCCGTCCTGTTGTCCGTTCTGATTACTTGGATTTTCTTTTGCAGGAGATTCTGAGTTGTATTCACAAAGCTAATTATCAAGTCTCCAGTCTCATCCTTAGTTCGTAGATATATTGTCCATGTGTAGTGAGAATAATCGTCGACAATTACTAACACATATCTACGACCGTTGATGCTTTGTGTACGCATTGGTCCGCAGAGATCCATGTGCAGTAATTCTAAGGGTCGAGATGTAGAAGCAACTTGCTTAATTTTGTGTGTTGCTCGCTTCATTTTTCCCATTTGACAAGCCGAACAGTGATGCTCTTGATTAGATGAAATTGTTGGCAGACCGTTAACCAATTTTTTAACACTGAGTTTGTGAAGAGCTTTTAAGTTTAGATGAGACAGACGTTGATGCCATAAGCTGTTCCTCTTTATTGTTGTCTGAGAGATGACGCAGACAACTGTCGAAGGTCGAACTGATGTCAGATTGATTGTGTATAGGTTTGACCTTCGTGATCCTATGAGAAGTTGTTGATTCTGACTATTCAAAACTTGACACTGTTCAGCTAGAAATACGACTTGAAATCCTTTGTAACAGAATTGACCTATGCTGAACAGATTGTGCTGGAGACCTTGGACGTAAGAGACATCTTTAATCGTCAAATTTGGCAGTAGAATGTCTCCAAATCCGAGTATGGGAGCTGAGTTATTGTTGCCAAATCGGACTTTGCCATCGTAACGATCTTGGTAGTTGCTCAACAGTTCTTGTTTTCCCGTCATGTGTGTGGAGCAACCAGAATCTAAATACCACACATGATGGATCTGCATAGAAAAAATTAGGGAGACTTAGGTACCCTCTTTTGAATGGGTCCTCTCGAATCAGCAGATTCGATAAGTAAGATTTGTTCAGTTTTGGTTCCTAAATTATTGAAATGCTTAGGTACCCAAACCAACTTAGAAGTAGTTGGTTTAAGTAGTACCTCTTTAGACAATTTAGCTTTATTGGCTTGTTTTTGCCTAGGTGGTGATTTAGGAATCCATTGTGGTTGAACCTTACATGGGAAGTTAATTTCAGCACGAAATATTGTCTGATTTGTCTTATTGCTGGAGAAAATCTTTTCTCTGGCCAGTCTCCTAAGGTGTTTAGCTGAATGTACGTGGACTGGATACCTTAGGTGAGAACAAGAATGTATAGAGCTATAAGCTTTCTTAATGGCTGGGTCTTGTTTCTTATGAGACTTAAGACTTGCATTTGTTTTAGAATGAATAATGTTTTTAGAAGTAGAGCCAATTTCATAGTTTGTGCTTTAAAAAATAATAGGCTTTACCGCATAATTTTAATTAACAATACTAGAAATAGCTGTCTTCGGACGAGTGTCCATAGTTTTTGACATAGAAAAAATAGATAACAAATCATATGCTTCTGAAAATTTATTCTACGCACTATTTCCTTAGCATGCTTCACCTCTTTTACTACTCTACCCGTGGATGGAGTAGAAAAAGAGTTAGTAAAAATCTTTTTCCTTTTTGAAGCATTTAAGGATTCGTCTTTCTTAGCTTTAATCTTATCCTTCATTAAAGATTTTTCTTTTAAAATAATACCATGACAAGTTTTTAAAACAGAGGAAGTTTTGAGATTGGAAATCTCCAATAAAAGTTCGTTCTTTTCAGCTTTGAAATTCTTTCTTTCTGTTTCCAAGGAAGCGTGTACAATAGCTATTTTTCTATAATAGCTTGAATATAACAGAAATTAGAATTTTGAGAATGATCAATATTTTTTTCCTTATGTTTAGAAAAATCTTCTAGGGGATATAATGAAGTATAATCACTAGACAAGTTGATATCTCTTGTCTTGTAACTATTATTCAAGTCGGTGTAGTCAAAAGGAATGGCAGTCCTATCAGTGGCTTGTCGTTTAGATTCTTCTAAAGCATTTATTTCGGAATAATTAGTAAATGCCATTCAAGACGTTAAGCCTAATCCCATATACTTGATATCGTAAAATTGTCTAACATTGACATTTTTCAGATTACAGGGATTGTTTAAACCCAAGCCCTCTTTAGGATTATAAAATTCTATATCAAGAGGTTGATTTAGAAATATAGTTTGATCCGTTTGACCCCTGTTTATTAGAAGATCATCTAACGTTTTAATCCTTGAATAATGTTTCTTACGTTCGTCAGAAATTTCCTTGAAATTATTTTTAGAAGTCTCTAAGTCTCTCTGACAATCAATAAGAATCGTATTAAGTTCAGTAATCTTAGTCTCAGAGGTAGCTACGGTTAATTCAAGACTAGAGATCTTTTCCTTAGCGTTAGATAAGAGAATTTCGAAATGAATTTTCTTATCTAATTGCTTTTGGAAATTGCTTTCGCTAAGAGCTAGTTTCTCTTCTAATTTCTTTGTTCGTTTCCGCTCAATTTTCATGTTAGTGTACTTAAGCTGTAACGATTCTAACATGTTTAATAACGTGGAATTAGACAATTGTACCTCTTGTGACGAAGAGAATGCTTTGTCGTCGTCGTCGGCAGGCCTCCTGGATGGGTCATCATTTGAAGCGTCGTCGAGGTATGCCATTAGTGCAAGATTTTCGTCTTCAGAATCTGTGGTATCCTCCAGCCAATGCTCTTGTTCTGCCATCAATGCTACTCCAGCCTCTTTCTGTTTAGTGAGTTGGAATTTTTTTGGAGTAGTAGTTGGCATCCTTTTTCTTGGGTAGTTTGCATTATCTGGAGAAGTGTCCTACCTTTCCACAGTTATAGCATTTTGAGGTTCTTTGACACTTTTGGATTCTGAGGACTCGGCCGGTCTTTCCCTTTGCTTGGAGCTAGAGGTCCGAAGTCTATTGGCCGAAGACGAGGATTTCTTTTGTAAAAGTTTTTACTCATCATTTTAGAAATGAGAGCTAACTGTTTCTTGAACTCCTTATCAGGTTCGGAGTCTGAGTCAGATTCTTCTTCACCTTCTGAAGAACTTGGCAGCTTGATATTTTTATCCTTTCGAGATCGACTTTGTTTTCTTTCAGAGATAAGTGCTATAGAGTCGTCGATCTGTTTGCCCTTATGTCTTCTTCATGTTGTGCAAGATTGTCAAAGACGGCGTGGATATCCATTTCGTACAGATCCTTATTTTGTCGGATTTGAATGGATATTTTCTTCCACTCCGGTTGAAGAGAAGAAAGGAATCTGATGTTGACCTCCATGTTGGTCTTGAATATATCAATCTTCCTCATTGAGAAGGGTTAAATGTCTTTGATAGAGCTCATAAACTGATTCCTCCATCTTGGCCTTGAAAGAGTCATAAGTAGTTACGATATTTGCTTTCTTTGCTTTGACTCCAACTTCCGTTCGTTTTTGTGCATCATCTTGTGGAGCTCGTCCCACATGGCTTTTGCACTTGATAGACTATCTATTTGCATATAGGTGTCATTCAGTATTCCTTGCATTAGGAAAGTCTTGGCTCCCAAGTCTGCTTTGGCTCTTAAACGCTCCCCCTCGGTATATTCACCAGGGACTTTAAGTCTTTGGTTGCAGGAATAGGAGAATTGTTTGTGGCATCTCCTTCTTGGATGAGCCAGAATTGAGCTGGACCTTCTTGAAGTGAAGAGATCAAATTTGAGGCTTGATCTTTCGTTTCCAAGAAGTTCAAGAACCGGCTTTTCCATACCGTGTATTCGCCTCGTCGAAGAATTGGAGGGCGGACGTCATTTCCAAGTGAGTAGGCATCCATTTTTGTTGATTGGTAGGATCTTCGTGAGGGTTTGGAATAATAATGAAAAATGCTTCACAAGTGACAAACTTAGTTAGAAATATTTGATTCGCACTTAAACAATTTCCTTTTTGAACCTATGATTCGGTCGTGAAAGAGAAATTGTTATGTTTATTAAAATATTTGGTAAATAAAAATAAATAAAAATTGATACTTCAAGAATCGTTAAAGAAATTTGAATAAGTGATCAAAAATTGAGTATCAAAAATTGATAGTTCGGAGTCAAATATATTTAGTTAGTTTTGAAGTTCACAATTTTTTATTTCTTTTAAGAAATGATGTGGCTGAAATGTTTTTCGAACATTAGCGTTTTTCGATTTAAAAATATTATGCTTTGTAATCGAAAAAGTTTTTCGAACGTTTAAAGATTTAGTTATTTGTTTATCGAAGAATATTTTTCGGAAATTGTTGAAAAGATGATCTTATCGAAAAATATTGTCGAAAAACAATGTTGATCGCAAAAACTCTCATCGCAAAACTTGTTAATCGAATAACTTGTGATCGAAAAAATTACTTGTGATCGAAAAAATTACTTGTGATCGAAAAAATTACTAGTGATCGAAAAAAAATTGTTTTTAGTTTGACTCAAATTGTTGACTGTAAAAATTTTTCGATGGAATATTTTTCGATCGAAAATATGTTCTGGCTAATTATGGATCGAAAAACTTATTCGCTCGAAAAATATATTTATATATGAACCGAAAAACTAATTATTGAAATAATGTTTTTCGAGTCTTAAATTTGAGTAAAACACTCGAAAATAGTGTTTGTGGTCGAAAAACTAATTCTCGGCGGTAAACTTGGTCGAAAAAATATTTTTCAATTCAAGTTTTTTCGATCGAAGAACTTGATCGAAGAACAATTAAGTTCAATGTAAGAGTGAAAATTCCAGATTTAATCGAAAGGTTTAATTTAGATGCGGAAATTCTGGATAATCACTGGTTTAACAGTTCTACTTATGATTAAACACAGAATCAACCACGTTTAATAGAAAAATATATCGAGAATTAAGAAAAGCAGATTAGACTCAAAACTTGATTCGCAAACTTAAAAATCAATATAGATCAAAAATTTGAATTATAATTACATTCTAAGCGATTGAAATTAGTACGTGAATCAATCCTATCACTTAATCAACAAAATCAATAGCAAAATTCGCACAATCAAGAATATCGATCAAAATATATGTCACGTTAGTTTTTCGATCAAAAAATCTGGAAAATTATTTTGATCTGAAAATTGCGAATTCTGTCCAAAATCAATCACGATTTGCTCTAATACCAATTGTTAGGTCCTTATTCATCAATCAACGAACAATCTAAGCACGAATCTAGTTATTCGAGTAAGAAATCTTACGATATACGATCGGTCGAATATCCACGTTGAAGTTCTTGAGAGGTTAGATATTTCCTTGTTTCTCGAGCATTTTCTCTCGTTTAAAATATAAATTCGAAACTTTTATTTACTCGATAATGAATTGTTATTTACATTGATAGTGTACTATCATATTTATACCTATGTTTAAGGTATAATTATTCTTAAGTCCTACACTATCAATATGTCTAATTACGCCCCTAATTACAAGGATAATGAAATAATAAAGCACAATTTTAATATGCTCTTCAACATATTTTCCTGAGAGTGCACGTATAACTTGAATTTCATACTCATCCGATTTTGAAAGTGTGTTAAACGAATTTCGGCTCAGGTGTTGACCGAAAGTCATCACACAAAATTCACAATTCTTGCCGACTAAACATTTCAAATTACTCATTGCCCGAATATTATTTAACAATCCTTTAAGAAATCTCTAAGTCCAAAATACAACAATTTTTCAATTTAAATACTTTGAAAAATCCGTATCCACTTTGATAATAATCTCCTACTCAAACCTTTCCATACTTAGAATATAATTGTTCGCAACTAAACTTTCATTTCACAGATCTCTTTCACGTTACGATCATTACCTAACAAAATGAACAAGTTAAAAAAAAACTTTGACAATAATTACACCTTATTAAACAAACAACAGGAAGAGATAGTTATTCTTAACGAATCATTAGCCTTTTCAGAATCTAAAGTAAAAAACTTAGCAGAAAAGGTAGAGAATAGCGAAAGACAGATTACCGATATTAAGAAAAAGTTCAAGGAAAGCGAAGAAGAACGTATAAACGTATCTTCTCAATACGACTTGATCACTAAAGAACGCGTTAGATTGTATAAGATCAAACAATTGGAGGAACTTCTTTCAAAAATAGTTCAAACCGATCAAATCAATCTTTCTCAACCAACCAAAAATGTAGAATTCTACAATCCTCGTGAAGGTTTGGGGTTCCAGAGTAAAACGAACCCTCAAAAAGATGAAGCTATTTCTCTGTACGACATTAAACACCTTGGCTTATGCCTGGAAAAACTTATGCCTTTTGTGGAATCGTCAGAGGTGATCGAATCATAAGAACAAAAACGGAGAAAAAAAACTAGGGCCCAAATTGCATTTTAGTTATGCGGAGCTGAACGATAGCTATAAAACTAGAAACACTCCGCTAACTACGGACTTTATTTCACCTTTTGGACCCGAAAATCAGGAAACCACTTCCGAACAGGCCAAACCCATTTATTCCTCCATTTATATTTCAAAGATAATTCGCAAAATAGGCGATTTAACCACATCTCTAGAATTTGAAAGGAAAGCCTATTCGGAAGAAAGAACTGTTCTTTTAAGCAAAATTTATACTCTGCAACACTTTTCTGATAAATACAAACCTTCCACTTCTTATTCTGTTTCCAAAACACCTACGTGTAAATGCAAGAAAACATATAAGAAAAACTCTTTGTCTCGTACTAACTCCTTATTGAATGTGCCTACAGATCAAAGACTAAGTTCTAGAGAGATTAAGAAAGTTAGATCGGGTCAACTAAAGGAGGCAACTCCTTTTGATAAAAGAAAAAGATACATTCGACTCTTGTTTCCCCTGTTTTTTACCGCTTTACCTTTTCCAAAAATTTGTCTTGTAATGTCACAGACCGTGCTTCTTTGTTTTCTAATAAAGTGTCTAAGACTTGTTTTGACGACTGTGATGTACTTCCACGTCCTCATAACAATCGCTTCCTGAAAAATGCTTCCACTTTGCAAAGAAGAAAATATTCCTCTTTCCCTCTTCCTGATGGTGTATCTCAGATGCAATACATGCAATCTCACCAAGCAAAGAGAAAGAGATACACCTCACCCGAAAATCAGGACAAAGACAAGCGTAATAAATTGTTAAAATATAAACAATTGTGGATTCCAAAATTCCAACTGCACTCAATAGGCTACAATCGAGTCTGGGTTCTTAAGTCTGTCATTTAACAAGCTGACTTAGAACCCAACATAACAACAAAAAGGTTGAACCCCTCACCTGCAATTAAAGAAGGACCCATCCTCCAACGGGTACCTAAGATTGCTTAACTTGTTTTGTAGGTCGGTTATGTGTGGTACTTAACGTAAGGTTGCTCCTCACACATGATGGGAAATAAAGAGCTGTTGAGCAACTTTTTCAGGTGGCTTCTGCACAAATCAGTCCAGAACCCGAAATTCTAGGAGAGTTGACGAAGATCAACCAATCACCTCCAAGATGGGCACACCTTCAAATATTTTTACTTTAAGCGATGTGGATATTGATCTACTATCCAAGACCACCGCCACCCACCGTTCTTATCCCTTCTACAGCCCCAAGCAATGACCCTTCGCCTCCTACGATGGAAAATCTCCACATCGGCGAAGATAATGTACCTCCAACTGATTCATATATACCACCAACCGAATCAGAAGGCATTGCAAGCTCAGAAGATGGGACCACTCAAACTACTGACTATGAACCAGAAACATCTTCAACAAAGTCAGAACCCCAACTGGATGAGCCAATGGGATCGCTCATCATCCCAACTCTGGGAGTTCACGTGGAAAACGGTATCACTGAACCTTCTCACACACATGAAAGAAAGTGGACCCGCACTCATCCAACTCACAAATAATCGAGGATCCCTCTAGTGGTGTTACAACTCGCGCTTCAACAATCAATGAAAGTCTCTACTCTTTTTTTCTCAATCAAAAGGAGCCGACGAAAGTAGCCGACGCTCTTACAAATCCAGACTGGATCATTGCTATGCAGGAAGAAATTAGCCAGTTTGAGAGACTAAACGTCTGGAAACTAGTACATAAACCGCAAGACCATAATTGGCACTAAGTGGATCTTGAAAAACAAGAAAGACGAACAAGGGGCCGTGATCAGAAACAAAGCTAGGCTAGTAGCAAAAGGTTATAATCAATAGGAAGTAATCGACTACGACGAGACCTATGCATAGAAACATCCTAGCTTTCAATTAGAATAGCAAAAGGTTATATTGAAGCAATTAGAATTTTCCTAGCTTTCACTGCCCACAGAAACTTCACGGTGTACCAGATGGACGTCAAGATTGCCCTTCCTCAATGGAGTATTAAAGGAAGAAGTCTTCATCTCTCAGCCTGAAGGCTTTGTGAGCGAAGAAAATCCCGACGACGTGTACTGGCTAGACAAAGCTCTCGACGGACTCAAACAAGCTCCCCGAGCATGGTATGAAGTCCTCTCGGATTTTCTCACCTCATCCGGATACACGACAGGGAAGATTAACACAACTCTCTTCACCAAAAAAAGCGGATCTGATATAATGCTCGTGCAAATATATGTTCACGATATCATCTTTGGCTCGACGGACGCAAGACTCAGCAGAAATTTTGGAGACATGATGAAGAAGAAATTTTGAAATGAGTATGATGGGAGAGCTAAGCTTCTTCTTAGGTCTTCAAGTCAAACATCTTCACGACGGAATTTTCATCAGTAAGTCAAATACATTCACGACATCCTCAAGAAGTACAAATTGGACAACTTCACTCCTGCCAAGACACCAATGTCTCCTTAATCAAGGAAGCTCGATCTTGAATTTTCATCAGTAAGTCAAATACATTCACGACATCCTCAAGTACAAATTGGACAACTTCACTCCTGCCAAGACACCAATGTCTCCTTAATGGAAGCTCGATGAGGATATCTCAGGAAAATCCGTCAACCATACAACTTATCGAGGCATGATAGAATCATTGCTTCACGTCTAGTCGACTAGACATCATTTTTGCAACATGTCTTTGTGCTCACTTTCAAGCTGATCCGAAGGAATCCCATCTACTAGCCGTAAAGACGATCTTCAAATACCTCAAGGGCACCCCAAATCTTGGTCTATGGTACCCTATGAATTCACACTTCAGACTCGTTAGATACAAGGATGAAGACTACGCAGGATGCAAGCTGGACAGAAAAAAGCACATCCGGAGCCGCTCAATTTCTAGGGGTTAACTCGTAAGCTGGTCCTCTAGGAAACAAAACTGCGTCTCAACCTCTACAGCGGAGGCAGAATATATCGCCACTGTGAGTTGTTGTTCACAGATATTGTGGATGAGGACCCAACTACGAGATTTTGATCTTTTACTCAATAATATTCCCATATATTAGCGACTTGTCAACGGTCTACCAACAATTTCATCTAACCAAGAGTATCAATGTTCGGCTTGTAAAATGGGAAACATGAAGCGAGCATCACACAAAGTCAAGCAAGTTGCTTCTACATCTCGACCGTTAGAGTTACTTCACATGGATCTTTGCGGACCAATGCGTACACAAAGCATCAACGGTCGTAAATATGTGTTAGTAATAGTCGACGATTATTCTCGCTACACATGGACAAGATATCTCAAAACTAAGGATGAGACTGGAAACTTGATAATAAGCTTTGTGAATACAACTCAGAATCTTCAGCAAAAGAAATACCAAGTAATCAGAACGGACAACGGGATAGAATTCAAGAATCAGCGTCTCAGCAACTTTTATCAATCACTTGGAATTATTCAACAATTCTCAGCCGCAAAAACGCCACAACAAAATGGTGTCGTAGAAAGAAAGAACCGGACTCTAGCTGAAGCTGCAAGAACTATGCTCATTTACTCCGGTCTTCCTCACTTTCTATAGGCTGAAGCAGAGAGTACAACATGTTTGACTCAAAATAGGACAATTATTCACAAACGCTTCGAGAAAACGCCATATGAGCTAATTAATACAAGAATTCCGAATATCTCATTCTTCAAAATATTTGGTTGCAAGTGTTTTGTGGCCAACGATCGGGAGCATCGAAGCAAGTTCGATCCCAGAGCCTTTGAAGCCATTTTTGTCGGATATTCCTCTACTTCAAAATCATATCGCGTCTACCTCAAGTCTTCTCGTACAATTCCTGAAAGCTACAACGTCACCTTTCAAGAAATGACGGAATTGGCTTATGAACAAAACAGTTCAGAACCCGAGCTTACTAGCGTGTTGGCACAAGGTCAACAACTTTCGGCAACTTCTACATCAACGTCAAATGAAGCAATTCCCGCTGACCATGAAGATTTAGATTCTCTATTCGAACACTTTTATCGGAACAAGTCTCAAATGCCTGCTTCGTCTCACTGAACACCAAGCAGTGCATCATCTCCCTCAATGGAAGAAATTAATAATGAGACTCCTCTTCAAAATCCGACAAATGTTGGAGAATCTACTTATTCAGAATCTTCATCTAGTACTGCAGTTCCTACAAATACAAACGAGGAAATTCCTATCGACTCAACATCTGAATTGAATTTCCCAACTCTGAATGATCAACCCATTAATTCAGGATATCCCGATCTTCAATCCAAGACGAATCTACTTCAGTTATTCCTCACGAACGCAAATGGACTCGAGCTCACCCTACTGATCAGATTATCGGTGATCCTTCAAGTGGTGTACGTACTAGGACTTCTACACAAAGCGGTTTATTCACATGCTTCCTAAGCCAAAAGACACGGATTGGGTAATTGCGATGCAAGATGAACTCAACCAGTTCGAGCGTCTACAAGTTTGGACATTGGTTCCTCGACCACAAGGCAAAACCATAATTGGAACAAAATGGGTTTTCAAGAACAAGAAAAATGAGAACGGTGAAGTAATCAGGAATAAAGCACGACTCGTTGCTAAGGGATACAAACAACAAGAAGGAATTGATTACGACGAGACGTATGCTCCGGTTGCACGTATTGAAGCTATTCGCTTCTTTCTAGCATATGCGGGTCACAAAGACTTCAAAGTCTATCAAATGGATGTCAAAACTGCCTTTCTCAACGGCGTATTAAAAGAAGAAATCTACGTCGCTCAACCCGAAGGGTTCATGCACAGAACCATCCTGATCATGTCTATCGATTGGACAAAGCTCTCTATGGACTAAAACAAGCCCCTCGTGCTTTGTATGATGTTCTGAGCGAATTTTTGGTCAAATCCAACTTCATCAGAGGAACAATCGATAGACCCTCTTCATCAAAAGGCAAGACAAAGACTTGATGATCGTTCAAGTTTACGTTGACGACATCATTTTCGGATCGACGAATGAACGTCTCTGTCAGAAATTTGGTAATCTCATGAAGACCAAATTCGAGATGAGCTTAATGGGAGAACCCCAATTCTTTCTTGGATTACAAGTTAAGCAAACTCGATGATGGAATCTTCATCAGTCAGACAAAATATATCCGAGATATTCTGAAGAGATTTAATCAAGACAAGAGCACACCGATGAATACTCCAATGTCTACTAATTGCAAACTGGATGCTGATCCGTCTGGAAAGGTTGTCAACATCACCACCTATCGGAGCATTATCGGATTTCTTCTTTACTTGACATCCAGCCGACCCGACATTATGTTTGCAACTTGCCTTTGCGTCCGCTTTCAAGCCGACCCAAAGGAGTTCCACATGATTACCATCAAGAGAATTCTACGATATCTCAAAGGAACTCCAAACTTAGGGCTTTGGTATCCTAAAAATACTGACTTTCGACTTATTGGATATACTGATGCTGACTATGCAGGTTGTCGAATAAAGCATGTCTGACGGAGCACAATTTTTAGGCGAAAAGTTGGTCTGCTGGTCTTCAAAGAAACAAAATTGTGTGTCAACATTGATAAGAGTGTCATATCAATAACTTGTAATATCGTGCATCATTCACATACAAAATACATAGACATTAGGTATCACTTTATTAACGAGCATGTGGAACAAGGCACCATCGAGATGCACTTCGTTAACACCGAGCTTCAACATGCTGACCTATCCACTAAGGCATTGGATGAAAAACGATTCCAATTGCTCGTGTCTAAGTTAGGCATGTTGCCTCCATGAGCCTATTCAATGGTGCCTCCATGAACCTTAGATTGTGAATATATGTTTTACATATTTTTTCTTATTTTCTATGTCGTTTTTGTGTGCACAAATCGAGGGAGAGTTTTTGAAAAATATGCATAAATTGGGGAGGGGGGGGGGGGAGTTTGAAATACTCTATAATTTTCTTAAGCAAATTTTATCCAAAATATTCCTTTGAAAATTGATTGAAATTATAATTTTCGGTAAGAATTTCAACATTTCCGGTAAATGTCAATTTCCAGCGTGTTTAATCATTATTTCATATTAAAAAATTAAATCTCGGCGAAATTTGACCTACCCAAAAAATCCATTCTACCCAAAAAATCAACATTAATCTCTATATTTACCGAGTTATTCGAAAATCCTCATTTGACCTTTAACTATTCAAAGCTCACCCGAAAAATTACTCAAAACCTCTCAATCTTTCCGAAAAATCTATTCAGTTTCCGTCGTTAATCTATCCTTTTCTCCCATTTTAGCACGAATTCAACCTAAAACGGTAAGAACGACTTCAAATTTGCGTGTTTCAACGAGTTTTTCACTGATTTATCAAATTTACGCAAATTAGGGTTTTACCTTTCAGGCGATTTTTCGGATGAAATTTGAATTTCTTCCCGAAAATCTACTGTACACACACTTGTGTCCACCCGAATTTTTATTACCCGAAATTGGTCTACCCGAATTATTCAAAATCGGCGAATTTTGACTGTAGCAAACGTTAATATTTTTACCCGAAAAGCTCCATCCGACTTTCACTTACCGGAGTTTTAATCAAAATCGGCTACGACTTTTTATAGAAAATGTTGACCGAAAATTAAACTAGACCCGAATTTTCATCAAAATCGGCGAAGACTTTCTAATAACCTATTTCCACTTAAGGTTACCCGATTTTCACAACATGTTTTAAACGAAATTCGGACTTTATATTACCCGAAAATCATTAACCGAATTCGACTTATGCCCAAATCTCATCATACTACAAATTCTACGCAACAACCCACTATACATCGCCCTCACTATATCCGAGTGCTTCCCAGAAGTATATGTCTAACAATTCTGGGCCGCTGTCGCTAATCCCATTACAAGGCCAAACACTAACACCCTCACCGTCCAAATCGACCAAACACCCGTCATCCTTAACCAATCCATATTACGCTCCCTTTTCTGCCTACCATCATCCCTTAATTACGACCCACATCCCACTGAAGAGGAACTTCAAATTGACTTCCTCTTCATGGGCTACAAACGACGCCAAAAATCCATACCCTTTTTCTCATCATTAATAAATGCTATCCTCGAAACACAGCTGGCCCGACCGATGCAACAGAAATATCATGTTCATCTTCCACAGCATCGTATTTAACAAAAAGTATGATGTCGTTCAACTCATCTGGTCGGACTTGCTCGACCAACTACGAAGACGAGACCTCCCCTCTACTTCAAAGAAAATCCTACTTATCAAAGATAAAATTCGATCGAGAGGCGATGTCAATACCAGAAGATCTCTTGAGGCTTGCCAACCCAACCAACCCGATCGTCCGAGCTTATCTCCGGGACAACGAGCTCGAGGAGGTTCCTATGGTCCAACAAATCCCAGTTGGACCTACCTCGGGAACAAGCCTACCCAACGACCTATGTTTAGGTCTAGGACGCGCAGCATCCCTGCTCGCGAACAAAAGAAGAAATCAAAAGGGTACGTCGTAAGACGCAAACAGGAACTACGCACAAAACAAAGAAGCGACCGTAAACCTCCACCCTCCAGTCCACTAATAGCCCAGACCGAACCCATAGGTACAGGAGACGACACTGTCGTATTCCGAGTAGAAGTCGCAACATTGGGTCCAACCGCGCAATCACCCTTACTTAGCCACTCAACCATCTCCTAATAGATGGTTGTTTCACACATACACGAGGAGCCACGAATGCCATCATTGTCTCGCTCGAAGGCAGTCGATGTTGAAATCCGCAGTCCTCCGCCTCAGACTGCACCCTCCTTGATCACGGGTCTAGTGTCCCCACCATCCAATATTTTCACATTTCCTATGACACAAACAGACATTTTCTCACCTCCAGGTGTTAATGAACTGGACAGAACGCTTTTTACTATCTCCCGGTTGGAAACCAGCCGGGGACTGAGCGGAAGTCCCACATCAGCCAACATCCTTGTAACTGCTGAATTAGGCCATCGAACTAAGTCTGTCTCAATATCGATGCCAATGGTGAGCCTACGTGGCCTCGATTTCTCAAGTCTTGTGCAAACATGCGGCATGTCAGTTCCCTCCACTAACATCGCGACGACAGAACGCCTTAGTGGCTCCGTCCCGTTATTTTCCCCTTTGGTGGCAGAGGCTCGCCTTGCGGACTTCGCCAAAAAGATCGAGGAATCCATAATGACGAAGGCAAAGCCTCTGTTACAGAAACCGAACCTGCTGCGTCTCCTATACTCGCTCCACCAACACACGTCTCCGAACCACGACCATGGGACGTACCCATTGAAGAATCCATGATATCCTATGGCCCGGGTACAGTCCGCCCTCTATTTGAACGAGAGGGAGCAAGACATCAGGCTACGGCTCATAACCACGATGCTCCGAAGCGGAGCGAGAAGAATCACTGACCACCAATGAAGGCCGTCCCGAGGGAGAAGGAAAGAAAACAAGCTCCACCCAACGCAAGATCCCCAATACCACCTCCAACCACACCCACTTTTCTCCCAAAAGAAGCCGCCTCCGTAGAACTACACCCACTCGACAATAAGCTCCCCCCACCTCAACCTGTTATTCAAAAAACCAAATACCTCCTCCAACCTCTACCTCACTAGTTTCCTCTCCGACTACCGACGAGCCACTTGTGACCGCCGAAGAATCTACAACCCACACGACAAGGTGGAGAGCTACATATTCAACGAAGAGTGGACGAATCAACCGGTGACTCCCGAATTAGCCAAGGGGATGATGGAAAACGCAAGATTTTTCGTGAAGAAGGCAGCCATCGACCTAATTTGGATCGAAGAGGAGGACTCGAGGAAGGCGAAGACTACGAAGCCGACATCCCTGAACTTCCCGAGCTCCTCCAACTCAGAGTCACAGATGCGGACGACCCTCTGTTGAAATCTAACATTGGAGAAGCTGAACCTACCTTGGAAAATGCCAAAATCTTGGCGCCGTACCAAGAATATTCGAAAATCTGGAGGATGGAGGAAGAGGACCGCCTCAAGAAGCTCGACGAATTGGAGCTGCAAGGCATGACTCATCTCTCGGAGCATAGAAACAGTCTATAACTGTTCAGCCTCCGTCGAAAACTTATGTTCGATGGAAAAGGATGTGACATTGAGGCTCTTCGAAGAGATGAGAAGAATAGGCCAAGGGTATCAGCTATAATAGGGGGGAGGACGTCCAACTTTTGTTCAATCTTCTTCCCAATCTACCTGGTTAAAAGGGAGGACAAGACTACTAAAGAATGAAATGAAGCGGATCTCTCCTACATCAGAGCTGAAGACATCTACCAGATGGTCGAAAGCTACATGATGCTAGGAACTCTTCAAACCCCTCACATGAAGTTGGGCTATCAAACCTTAAAGAGGTTTATGCTGCGTCAAGTCAAGTACACCATAGCTCACGACATTTAGATGGCGTTGGAGAGCAACTTGAAGAAGGTGAACCTCGCGAAGCCTACTTTCAATCGCCCCGAAGCTGAAAGCTACGGTGAAGGCCATATCTTCGATGGAGAAGATCCCTCGTTGGTCTACATCAACTAAATGGGCAAGAAAAGGCTTAGGAAGACATCAGAGATCTCCAAGTTCTACGATGGAACTCTCCTGATTATCAGAAATAAACTGAGAAAAATTATGGAGGAGCTGAGGTTCGAGGAGAATGGGGTCCATGACAAGTTTTAGAAGATGATTGACATCATCTCTGAATGGCTTTCATACCGTAGATGGATGCGATCTTATGAGCACAAGCTAGGACTCAGAAGATCCGTCTACGAGCTAGTGACACCCAAGAAAACAAAGAAGACTCCACAACGAAAAGGACACTAAGGGGGAGATTGTTGGGAATATTTTCTAGTGTCCTTAAATATTATGTCTTGAGTCTATTTTTGTAATTAGTTAATATGTAGTTGGTTTTTGGGGCCGCTACGTAAATATTATATAAATTAGGTCTTAGGCCTTAATATACCAACTAATGTGGTATATAAGGCCTCCTTTACCCTTTTAGGATTTTTGATCTAAAGAATTATTTTGCAAGCCACCTTGAACTCTTCAAATTAGGAAACATGCATAAACACACACTGCAATGTGTTCTTCAATTTTTAAGCTTTAATGCTATCTTTTGATTATTGTTTGGTAGAAAAACGGACCAACAACTGACCTGATCCTACCCGAGAATAGAGCAGGCGGGTCGAGAAGCTTCTATTGCACGGGGCAGTCCAGAAGTTGCGATTATTCGCATTCCTGCCCCAAAAGTCAAACTGTCAGAAGCCCAAAGTTTGCAATTAATTGGAATTTAGCCCCTGCAACTTTCGAAGGCCTATAAATAGGTCCCTCACGAGTGGAAATATTCATTCATTCGAGTCTTACAATCTCAACATAAATCACTCCCCATCCCGAATTTCCTAAAGCAAGAAATAGCTCGAATTTCCAGTAGATTCGCCGGAAAATCCCGTTCGTAGTGCTGCAATACGAGATTCAGAAAGTCGTTGTATCTTGGGGACAATTGCCGTCAACCGATAGCACTGATATTCGGGGCGATATTGTCTTACGGAGAGCGTACTCGTACGTGCCTCGACTTACCGTATTCAACCGAAGCTCTGCCGCCGACCAGACGCGACTCAACGCCGCAACCAACAGTTGACTCTCCCCCCTCCCTCTCTCTCCCTCTCACATTAAATTGAATGTAGTTTCCTCTCTTGTCGTCATTGTATATCAACTCTACCTAATGTAGTTTCCTCTCCTTTTGGGGTCGAAGATAAATGCCATATTTTCGTAACTTGCCGAAGCCATTTTTGAAGCTTAGTAATGTCCCTTATTCAGTGATCAAACTGTGCAGTCTTAAGCAGAGGAGTGGATGCGGGCGCTACATGATCAGCTTCCTAGTGATGAGTTTGACAAGATCTTATATGTGTTGTGTTGGTCCCTTTGGTATGCGCGGAATAAATGGACGATGGAACAAGTTCGATTTCCGCTGGCGCAGGCTGTTCGAAGAGGAGTTGATATGCAGCGAGAATTTCGAGAACAAGACGGATTAGAATCCCAACCCACTGCGTGTGAACAAGTCTCGTGTAACCTTCCCCAGCCAGATGTTGTTAAGTTAAACTTCGATGGAGCATTAAAAAAAAATCGACGGGCAGCATCGATAGGGATAATCGCAAGAAACTCGATCGAGTGGTCGGTTCGTGGGTTGGCTTACGCACTGAGGTTATTGAAGCAGTTGGAGCTCGACGGCATTGATGGTCGCCAAACGTCTGTCACTGGAATCCAGTACTCGTCGAAGGCCCACAAATCTTTCTCTTTCTTGTTTAACATCCAATCATTGTTTAACATGTTAAAGGGTACACAATGGGATAGATGATCCCACCAGATTCTATCCGGTGTCCAGACCCGACCCGACCCATTTACTACCATGCTTCTTCAGATCATTCAAGCACTACGCGAATCATTTTTATGCGCCCCTGAATCCATGCATTCCAGTACACTGCTTCAATTGCCAATTAATTTCAATGTCAAAACAACAAACACCAGGCCATCATGCAATGCAATGATCGCATCGTCCAAACGCAAGAGCCATGAAAGAAAGTAAAAAAACAAAAACCGTCTGCGAAAAAACTCAACGTGTGAAAATCCAATCTCTCAATTCACCATCCGTTAATTTCAAGGAAATAAAATCAATCAGGAATCTGACGCATGTTAAGGGCAGCCTCGAACCTGCTGCACGAATCCTCCCTCATCTCGGTGCTCATATCGTCCTCCGGCGCCGGATAGTAATCCTCCCTCAGCTGCACGTCCCTCAGATCTGCAATATCCAGCCAGAACCTCATGAAGTGCTCATGCGTCGTCCCGTGCACGAAGAGCTTCCTCAGCCCATGGCACTGCTGCAATAATCCCGCGGCCGGAAGCGAAAGGCTCCTTCTGTTAACGTCCCTATCCTGAGGAGGCCAATAGTCGATCTCCAACAGGCCCAAATGCCCGATGCCGTACAGATAAAACCGTTCCCAGAGGCTCAGATCCATCTGGCCCGATGGGGCCGTGTGGGCATAGCCAATCACCTCACCGCAGTCCAAGTGCAGCCTGCTGAGGTTAGGGTAGCTCAGCAGCGTGCTGAGCCCGAACTCGAGCTGAGAGGGCTTGGCCAGTTCCCTGCAGTCACCTTCGACTTTTATCTTGATTTCTTCGAGGTTAGGGCAATCTTCGAGCCCCGAAGTTGTCAGCGGGTTCAAGAGTTTGCCCACGGGGATCCATCCAGAGAGGTATTTTAGCCTCTCCCATGACCCATTATTGAACCCACTATCACATCCTCCTCCTCCGTTATGATTTCCATGGCCATGATGATTGCTGCTGGGGGAGTTAAGGTCATAAGAATATCGGGACCTTTTGGCACTGTTATTGTGATTGAAATCTTCTTCGTAATCATTCACGTTTTGGGATCCACTCCCATTTAGATCCCAAGAATCGTGTCTTTCTTGGCTGAGATCATCCCATAAGCAATCGATGTGAAGCCTCTGGATTCGGGCTCGGATCGGTTCCAATGCTCTCAGAGACGACACAGCGTTGAAGTTCTTGCAGCACGAGATGCTTACTTCCACCAGTGTCCTCTGGAGCAGAGAGGTCAGGGTCCTCATGCCTCTCATGGTGATCTTATCGCAGCCGCCGACTTCGAAATTCCTCAGCCCGCAGCACCCTCTCGCGATGGCGATGAGCCCCATGTCGTCCAAATCGCCCACGTTTCGCACCGAGAGGGACTCGAGCTGATGAAGCAGAGCCACCCCGTTTAACTTCGACTCCACGGGCACTGAGATCCCCCAGAAATTTCCCAACTTGAGAGTTTTCAAATTGGGGCACTTTGTTTGCAGCACCTCAAGCCAAGCAGCACTGTCCCTTACCTTATTGCACAGATCCAACATCAGATCTTCTAACATCGGAAGCCCACAGAAAACCTCGATTAGGGTCGCGAGGTTGATGCTCGCATCTTCTTCGCGATCGCTGAAGTGCCCCCTCAGATCTGCAAGAGCCACCGTGTCTGCCAAGTGCAGAACCCTCAACAAGGGGCAATTTGCAGATAAGGCCACCAAAGCCTCATCACCAACAAACCCCATATACCTCGGATCGAACATACAGGCCGCTTTGAATTCCCTCAGATTCGGACACATCTTTGCGATTGCCTTGATTTCTTCGGACTTAAACCCTTCCGGGAAAGACGGGTTAAACAGATTCAGAGAAGTCAGGGAAGAAGATACCAAGGGGTAAGCCTCGAGAGCCGGCGCCACGTCATCGGTCCAGCAGTAAAACTCCGAGCAGTCGAGAGATCTCAATCGGTTCTCGCCGACGCAGTTGCTGGAAAACAGGAGCTTGAGCTCGTCGCCTGGCGAGTCAACCTGCGGCCTCTTGTGCCACCTCACGAGCTTCAATCGCTCGGTATTGCCGCCCCAGAGCGAGGACACGAGCTGTATCGTTTGGGCATCACGCGCGTAGAAGGAGAGTGAGGTCACGCTTGGGAAAGCCACGCGAAGCAAGCTCGCGAGGGTTGGGGAAGCAAAAGGGTGTCCGTAGGGAGAGATCAAGGAGATGTTCAGATGGGTCGCCGCGGAGAAGCAATTTCTGGGGAGCATGAAGAGCTCGCGCATGTTTCCGCGCAGGACTGAGGAGCGTGTGGCGCGTTCGAGTACGGGTGGACAAGATCGCGTCGGGGAGGTCGTTGATGGAAGTTGGGATCATCGAAGCCATGATCTTTAATCTCTGGGCTGTGATTGAAAATGGTGATTTTGTTTATCATTCGTCGATCTTCATCGTCAACGCGGTCATGATGACAACTGTGTTTATCTTTGTTTTTACATTGCACAGCCTCTTTTATCCATACTGTTTTATGTTTTCGTTCTAGTTATCTTTTTGTTGCGGACCATCTTCTAGACGAGTCCTTTTCATTTTTTTATCCCTAACCTTTCAATCCATTTGCAACATCATCCAAATCTTTTTGTTCTATTCCAAAGCATCATGTCGATATACCTCGACGGTATTTTCCGACAAAAACTCATCGAAACATGATAAACTGTTATAAAATAATTAAATAAATACTTTGATGTATATTATATTCAACTGTGGGTAAAATTGATAGTTAAGTTAAAAATCAAAGTTAAGAAAATTAAATCTGATTAATTTATTGATTAGAATAATAGACGCAATAATATATTAACAATTATTGATGTAATTTGAAAGATTTGTGTATAAATAGATAGTTTTGCTATGGAAGTACTTAGGATATTCAACAAATTTATGAGAAGGCGTCATGCGAGAAAGTCAACCTCGAGAAGTCGTGGGCGGTCTTCTCACCAAATGTTACTGGTGATGTGAGTGATATGTAGTACAAGATTTGGGTGTGTCGAGCTCTTTAAAACACGATATTTATCTAGGCTTGCCATCAGTATTGGGAAGGAACAAGAAGGAAGTCTTCGCGTATATTACAGATTGAATATGAGATAAGGTTAAAGTGGGCTCGACAAAATTGTAATCACAAGCAAGAACTGAAGTCCCGGTCAAGTCCATAATCCAAGCAATCCCCGCTCACGCATTGAGTTACTTCTTGATTCCATCCCAGGTCTATTCAAAGGTGTATGATCCGCTTTCAGTTGAGCTCATTCGGCGAAGAGAAGATTCATTAGGTCGGTTGGAAGAAATTAACTTTACGCAAGAATGATGGTGGCATGGGCTTCCGGAAGATAAAATTGTTTAATCTCGCCCGACTTGAAAAACAAGCATGGAGACTTTTAACCCAACCGTCTAACACATTGGGGCAAATGTTGAAGGTTCGATATTAACTCGATGTCCCCTTTAGCATGGCTGATATTGGTAGTTACGCAACATCACCATTAGGGACGAAAACGAGCCGAGCCGAGCCCGAGCATGGCACAGCTCGAGTTCGGCTCGATTAAGTATTATTAGGCTCGAGCTTGGCTCGATTAAAAACTATAAAGCTCGGCTCGGCTCGGCTCAATAAGCTCGATAAGTTGTGTAATTCGAGGTATTTGAGCTCAAATTCGGGCCCGAGCTGGAGTTCGGTATATATTAATAAATAAAAATACTTATTTTATTATATAATATAAAATATTTAAAAATAAAATTATAGGCTTGATAAGGGCTCGACGAGCCACGAGCCTATATATGATAGGCTCGAAGCTCGGCTCGATTGTTAAGAAGTCAGCTGGAGCTCGGCTCGAGCTCGATTTTGACCGAGCTGCTCGCGAGCAGCTTGGTTCATTTACACCCCTAATCACCATGGTGAGGCATAATGGCTTCCAAACCATTACTTTTGTCCGAGGTTCGATGACAGATTCATGCACGATCGATGGTTAACATTTGGCAAGATCCGTGGTTGCCCGACCTTTCACGCACGATCGATGGTTAACATATGGCGAGATATGTGTTGGTTCCCGTGTATATCGTCTGGTCGGTGGCTGCAGAAACTCTAACAGAAATTTTGTTAGAGTCGAAGTCGAGGCATGTACTACGTATGCTGTCCGTAAGACGTTATTGCCTCGTATTTCAGTGCCTCGGGTTATCACAATCCGTCCCGAGGATACAACGACTTCAGAATTTTGCACGTTGCACAACGATACAAAATTATCGGCGAATCTACTCAAAGACTCGAGCTTTTCTTGCTTTTATTTTACTCTGGACTGTGTATGCACTATCTCTAGAATGATGGGGGTCGATTGAATGATTTTTCCAATTCTGCAGGGGCCTATTTATAGCTGGCGAAACTTTCTGGGGTCATTTCGCGAAGCGTTACAACTGTTGGGTCTTTTTGACAGTTTCTGGAACTTGACTGGGGGCCATTCTGCGAATAAACGCAACTTCTGGGTCCAATCGTCAACAGTACTTCTTGACCCAACGGTTGGGTCCGAACCGCTCCGTTCGACCCGCTTCACGAACCATCGCGACCCAACGGGTCCACACACGTCATCGTGGCCCACTCAACGCTTGCATCAACGCCACGTCAGCTTCACTTACACACGTGTCATCTGACACGTCAACATCACTTGCCACGTCACCGGGGTGCAAAGTGCGCCTCAAAACGCCCATTGCGCACTTCGCACGGCTCGGGTCGGTGTCGGCCTCGGGCGTGGGCGCGGGCTCTGGCTCGGGCTCGGCGGTGCGGGGCACCGCCGCGCACTTGAGCTATAATTGGGGTCCAAAACCCCACACAAGCCCACAAGTCCATAACTCACCAACCACTTAGCGCAATCTCTTTTGAGTAGCCCATAGGGAGATTCATTATGAACAAGTGAAAAAGTGATGAAATTTCCAATGTGGGAAAACAAGTCCCTTTATTGGGCCAACTTTGAAAATTAATTTCTCATTCACCCGACATTGGTTTTGAGCCAATTAATATTCAATAAATTCCTCTCGAAACGAAGAATTTGAATCTTTCATCAATTTCGGGTTTCGATGAACGACGGCTTCTTGATTTAATTAAAAATCGGTTAAGCTTTTATTTATTGGGTCTAAAACCCCATTTGGGCCTATAGCCCAAATTCCAACAATCCCCCACATGAATGGAAATTAATGCAAATGCAATGCATGCTGACTCTAGCAAGAAAGTCCCGACGATCCATCAGTGCATCGAGATAGGTAGCTTGTGGCTTTGAACCTTCCCTAGTGAAATGCTATCGGATTTACTCGCTGCTCAGTGAACGTGATGTCTGAACTGGCGGCTTTTTGTGTAAACCAAGACGCATACACACAAAGATGAATCTGATCTCTTTCGATTTTCACGTTGTGTCCGTTTCGGCCTTGGACCGTATCTCCATTCATAAGTGTTTCCTTTGAAGCGACCCCACTTCACACTTATATAGGTGACCGACTATTAGGACTTAATCCTGGAGTAGCTCGAAATACTCCACCAATTTGGTATAATCATCATTAAAAGCGTAAACGCTTACCCTTACCACACGTCTGTTGGGAAAGGTACCCGGTTTGTACCCGAGACGCAACGCCCCGGGATACGGTGCGGAATAAAAATTTTTTCGGGTTCCTTCGCAGCTCGGATCGAAAACTCTAATCACGTTGACACGTAATATGGCGGGTCATACCCGTGAGAGATTACCTTTGAAGCGAGTGGCAGCTCCTCGTCGATTGCATCGTCGCCCGCGGTCGTGTTGGGTATCGTCTAGATCGTCACGCCGACCTCGCAGTGTACCACGGTTTCGATTCTCCGAATATGGCTAGAGAGAATTGATCCGTTGCTCGGGAGAGTGGTTTGCGTTTGTGTGTTCGTGTTTCGATTCTCGGGTCGAGAAATTTCGCGTCGATTCTCTTCCCGTTTTTTTTTTTTGACGAGGGTCTCACCCTTATTTATAGTAGGGGAGGACGAAATTTTCAGCCCTAAACAAGGCTAAAATCTCGAAATATTTGTTCCTAAATATGAGAGATATTCTTGCCAAAATATCTCTCCTAATTGAATTCAAAATTCTATTAAAGGAACATACTATAAATAGAAAACTAACTAAGATATTAAAATATCTTCAAATATGGTAAATAAATTTCGAAATTTATATAAAATATAAATTCGAATTTTAGTTTTAATAAATAATATTCCAAATATTTTTATTACCATATTTGTAAATTACGAAAATACCCTTTAAGGCATTTTTCGAATTTCTCGGCTTAAGGTTGAATTCCAATTCTTCCCTCAAGTCTTTCTAAGCACTTAGCCAAGCCTAAGTCTTAAATTTAGTTTCATATGAAGTCCGACTTCGGTCCACTTAATGACCCCGAGGCCCAATAAGGCGTGGCATAACGACCCGAAGCCCGTTAAGGCGCAAAACACAATCTCTCCTTCTCGGTACACATTGATGATCCTTTTTAAGCCCGACTCTCTAGGTTCGACTCAATCGGCAAGGGAGGAATCCAAGAGTCCGGTAGGTGCCTAGCCAATCCCGCAGTACCGGACAGATCCCGACTTGAGCACGAATTTCGAACTAGTCTCATTCCAGAACCTAACTATAGATTATAGTACTACGTACAAACCCTTCAGCTGTGTCCCGATCGAGTGAGAGCCATGGTATTTGTCAAACTCACTAAACTCGATACTATGATAAAATGACACGAGGCAAATTACCAAACTACCCTCCATGTCTAACATGAGTTAGTTTAATACCTTGGCCAAGGATTTGTAATTTCCCGTCGTCATTCTCATAGGACACTTGTCTCGATTACTTGCGAGACTGTGAATCCGTACTCGGCGGTCTAAACCCGGCAATCACAAATATCCATCAAGACCGCATCTGTCCCGCTGACCCATGCAATAGCAAATCGGATCTAGCGAAACCAGTGATAGTCAAGACTTCAAAGTCAACTCCGTCAAAGCCCCTTTCGGTCTAAGGTTCAAGCAGACTACTATAGTTTTGTCGTCGATCATTGACACTCCTTGAGTAATAAGCCATGTTTGATCGTACGACCTGCGAGTCAGTGTCCATGAAACGATTCAATCCCTTGATTCGACTCGTATCACAAGTCATGACTTCCGCTTCCAAGCGGTATATCGGCACACGGTAAGTCATCTACAAATAAGCCATGATTGGTTTTCCAGCACCCAACTGAAACCTCAGGCTTATGGACATTTTATGTTCGAGGTTAAGAGTCCACTGGTGCCTTCCTCTCTCGTACCCATCGAGAACAGTGACTCAACTCGACACATTTGGATTTATTCATTATTGCTTTACCCGATGCTAAGTAAAGAACTCATATAACCAATAAACGAATAATGCCTTTATTAATACGCAAAACAATGTTTGATTACATTGACAATCGAATGATAAATAAGCTAATGCCCTATACATATCCAATCCTCGTATAGCATTCGAGGGCATATCCCTAACAACGTCATCGAGAGATTACTTGGGCAACTCTCGAGAATGGACTTTTAGGATTTCCAAGTATACAACTGAAATAACCACAAATTAGTTGTCTCATTGAACCAAGTTCGTGGGATCTCCACTCATAATGGTTGAGTTTCCACTGTATCTTTTCTTGGTCTGTGGATTTTTAGTCCCATTCCCCTTACTGCAGTGTTTAACTTTTCTCTAGTGATGCCTTTCGTCAAAAGATCTGCTATGTTCTGTTTAGACTTCACATAGTCAATTGAGATTATTCCATTAAAGATTAGTTGTCTTACGGTGTTATGTCTCCGACGTATGTGCCGAGACTTATCGTTATACATACAACTCTGTGCCCTGCCGATAGCCGTCATGCTATCGCAGTGTATCATTATCGCTGGCACAGGTTTATTCCACCAAGGAATATCCTTCAGAAAATTCCGAAGCCATTTAGCTTCTTCGCCTCTTTATCTAGTGCAATGAACTCCGATTACATCGTTGATCGGGCTATGCACGTTTGCTTTAAGGATTTCCAAGAAACTCCTCCTCCACCGACGGTAAATATGTAACCACTCGTGGACTTGGAGTCTTTACTGTCAGATATCCAATTTGCATCGCAGTATCCTTCAAGAACTGCGGAATATCTCGAATAGAGTATGCCATAATTAATGGTGTACTTCAGATATCTTAGCACTCTCTTTAGTGCTATCCAATGGTTATTACCCAAATTACTAGTAAACCTGCTAAGTTTACTCACTGAACATGCTATGTCAGGTCGAGTGCAGTTAGACAGATACATTAGACTGCCAATCATCGAAGGCTTGAAATTTCTTTAACACGTTCTCAACGTAGCGAGATTGTGTCAGAACAATTTCTTCGGGTGTCTTAGAGACATTTATCCCTAATATGACATTAGCCAAACCCATATCCTTCATGCTGAAATAAGTTTTCAACATATTATTCGTATTCACGATTATTTTGTGACTGTTTCCCATGATCAACATGTCGTCCACATAAAGACATACAATCACAAACTCCTCGGGTGTGCCTTTAATGTGAACACATTTATCACACTCGTTTATTTTGAACCTATTCGATAGCATCGTCATATCGAATTTCTCGTGCCACTGTTTCGGCACTTGTTTAAGCCCGTAAAGTGATTTCACGAGACGGCATCTTTGTTCTCTTGCCCGGGTGCTACAAACCCTTCGGGTTGTTTCATATATATTTCTTCTTCTAATTCCCCATTCAGGAATGTTGTCTTCACGTCCATTTGGTGTATCTCGAGATTATACAACGCTGCAATAACAACGAGAACTCGAATGGATGTTATCCTTGTTACGGGCGAATAAGTATCAAAGAAGTCATAACCTTCCTTTTGATTGAACCCCTTAGCGACTAATCGAGCTTTATACTTCCTTTTGAATGGACGTTATCCTTGTTACATCCGAGACGTTTGCACCCCTTCGGGAGGTCAACCAATTCCCAGGTATGATTCTGCATGATGGACTCAATTTCGCTATTGATAGCTTCTTTCCAGAATGGTGCTTCTGGACTGGACAAGGCTTCTTGCAATGTCAGGGGTTCGTCGTCCATCATATGCGTCAGAAAGTCGGGTCCAAATGATTTGGCCACTTTCTTTCTTTTACTCTGCCTCAGTTCCTCAACTTCTTGAGGTGAACTTTCAACGGCATCGTGAGTTTTTTTCACAGAACTTATCTCCTTTATTTCCTTATTTGGAAAGATATTTTCGAAGAATGCCGCGTTCCTCCACTCGATTATCATCCCTGCGTTCATGTCAGGGATATCTGATTTGTGCACCAGAAATCTGTATGCAGTACTGTTATTAGCATATCCGATTAAAATGCAATCAACAGTCTTGGGTCCTATCTTAACCTGCTTCGGTTTAGGTTCTTCGACCTTTGCTAGGCACCCCCACACTTTAAGGTAATCGTAGGTCGGCTTCCTACCTTTCCATAACTCATATGGAGTTTGGTCCCTCTTTTTGTGTGGTAACATATTTAGAATGCTGTTTGTAGTGAGAATTGCTTCCCCCCACAAGTTCTAGGGTACCCCGAACTGATCAACATCGCATTCATCATCTCCTTTAGAGATCTATTTTTGCGTTCTGCAACGCCGTTTGATTGAGGTGAATACGGCGCAGTAGTCTGATGAATAATGTCATGTACTTGGCAGAATTCCTCGAATGGCGCCATGTATTTTCCTCCTCTGTTACTTCGAATTATTTTTATTTTTGAGTCGAGTTGATTCTCAACTTCACTCTTATATCTCTTAAAGGCTTCAAGAGCTTCGGCTTTGCCACTTAGAAGATATACGTAACAGAATCTTGTGCAGTCGTCAATAAAAGTAATAAAATACTTTTTTCCACCTCTAGTCTGCACGAACTTCAGATCACAACACAAACTAGAATACTCAACCAAGTACGAAGAACTTGCTTTATTACTAGCGAGCTTAATCTCGCGTTTTACATGCATTACACTTAATTTAAAGAGCCCTTTTTCAAAGTAACCCTTGCCTACGAAATGACCATTCTTGGTCAGTACATATTTGTTGGCCTCACACTTGTTTAAATTCGGCTTTGCTCAGCAGGGAGCTGGAGACTAGATTCTTGCGGATGTCTGGGACATGCAGCACATCCACCAGCGTCAGCTCTTTGCCCCAGATCATCTTGAGGACCACCCTTCCCAATCCGATAATTGGTGAAGTCGTTGCGTTCCCCATATATAGCGTTCTTCCAGAAATCGGGATGTACTCGGAGAACATCTCTTTGTCGGAGCAGATATGGCGCGTTGCTCCGGTGTCGATGTACCACGACCTGGGGTTCTCTACGACATTGGCTTCGTACATGACCGCAGCGAGGTCTATCTCTGACAGATCTGAGGCCAGCTTTACCTCGTTGTATAGGGAGTCGTCGAGAGCGTTCAGGATGTAGTTAAGACACATGAAGTCGTTATGCTTCCACGCGTCTAACACAGCCTTCTCGTGCTTGTATTGCTCGTTCACTTCGGGAGCTTCATCATCTGCTTCGTTAGGTGCGGGTTCCGTCACCTTCGGTGGGAGCTCCTCCAGGAAGCGGACCATGTTCAGGGTCGTCAGGTAGAACAACATTTTTTGCTGCCAACACTTGAACTCGGTCCCGTTAAACTTCGTCGGTTTCTCGGCATGGCTGCTGCCGGTTGTTACGGGCAGCGGTAGTGCAACTGGAATGTTTGCCATCGATCAAAACGCCCATTGTGCACTTGGCACGGCTCGGGTCGGTGTCGGCCTCGGGCCCGGGCTCGGTTGTGCGGGGCACCGCCTTGCACTTGGGCCCAAAATCTCCACACAAGCCCACAAGCCCATAACTCACCAACCACTTGGGCAAGCTCATTTGAGTAGTCGTCGGGAGACTCCTTATAAAAAGTGAAAAAGTGATGAAGTTTCCAATTTGGGACAACAAGAAGTCCCTTTATATATATTAAATATATATTTCATCTCTTTATTGGGCTAACTTCAAAAATTAATTTCTCATTCACCCGACATCGGTTTTGTGCCAATTAATATTCGATAAATTCCCCTCGAAACTTAAAATTTGAATCTTTCATCAATTTCGAGTTTCGATGAACGACGGCTTCTCGATTTAATTAAAAATCGGTTAAACTTTTACTTATTGGTGTAAAACCCCATTTCGGCCTATAGCCCAAATTCCAACAATATGTGGCTGCCCGTCCTATTTCCTCTAAACTTGTGTTACCATGTCAGCCGGGATATGAGAGTTCATAGTCGCAGAGCTAAACATACATCTCACGGGACCTTGGATAGAAAGTCTCATCTCATATCATCCTTATTTGCGTCAATTGATGCGGAGCCGATAATGGGATTACCTCTAAGTTCGATGAGGCACTACGATAAGGTGATATGACATTACACACAGACGGCAACTTTTCGTTGGAATCGGAATATCGTCTAACAATGTCGTCGCTAATGTTTTTATTAGGAGGACAACCACCATGTGTTTCTGGGCTGCCCTTACTCAAGGAGTATTTGAGGGCAACTTAGCTTGTTCCTCAGATATAAGGCGATGGTGTTATATATTTTAGTGTAATTGGGAATAAAAGTGTACATGAGTTAGGAGGTGCGGAGTGCACGCTCGGAAAACGTTTATTCCGGAACCCAAAACGAAGCGGGGGTCAAGGGGGCCGCGGCCCCTTGCGGGGTCCTTGGGGCGGCGCCCCTAGTGGCGGTGTCAAGGGGCAGCGCCCCGTCCCGAAGGGGCACCACTCTCACTGCATGCACCCGAAAGGGTTTGCATGTACCCACCCGAATCTGCATGCACCCGAAAGGGTGTGCAGTAACCCTAAAAGGTATGTATGTTCAAAAAGGTGGTATCTGTTGATGAACAGACACCAACCTTAAAGGTGTTGTGTCCACTGACGAATGGACACAATCTTGGGTATAAATAAGTGTAGAGACATCCAACTCAAACACATTGAATTTACAAACACATCAGAAGAATTATTCTCTAGTCTTATCCCGAGACGAAATATTGTCTTTGGAAAGTGAATTCCAAACGCGATTCTAGAGAAATATCCGGTCATATTATCAGACTATTTACCAACAGATTGTGGGTTGCGGAGATCAAATCATGGATTTGTAATGCGTTTGGTGCCCTTGATCAGCTCAATTTTGCACGATTCCTAGTGGCCATTTCGGATGCAAAGAATTGTTGGGTCATGAACAATATGATAGCCATCAATATGACTTGGTAGGGGCGAACTGTGACAATGTCCTCTTGTCGAGACTATTAAATTAAATTTTGATGGTGCTCTTCATACACAAGAGCTGCGGTAAGAGTAGTAGTAGCGGGTAATGATTTATGTCATTGTTTAGACTATTTTACAAAATTCTATAGGGGGTTATGACGCAGAATCCATCGAAGCGTTGGCGGTACTAAGAGCGACAACGGAATTGGGCTAAAGTTATTTTTGGAGGGAGTTGCAAAATCGTCGTTAAGCGACTTATGAAGATATGTGAAGAATCCACAAGAACGGCTCTCATAATTAAGGACCGCTACTTATAAAGTCTTTTACTTCACATTCATTTCTGAAGTCAACCGTGAATTCAAGATAGCTCTTTACATATAAAGTCTTTTACATTAGTTTCCTTTTCTCAAGTCAAACGCTAAGGTAATACAGTTACAGACTTCTTACCAAAAAAGCTAGGGTTTGATAGTGGGGGACGTCCTCTGCCTACTCAGAAGATGGCTTCTGTTATGTGCTCAGACCTTGAGTAAATCTAATATATAGCTTTCTTAAAAAAAAGGTGTTTGTGTTACGTTAAATAATATTGAAAGTATAGAAAAAAGAAATTATTTATTTAAAATAATTTGTAATATTACTTATAATCTAATATGTATATGGTACCACCACGATCTGCGAGGCACAGTGGCAGAGTAAAAAAAATAGGATACATCAGTCGTGAATTCCGTACGAGGTAATTTATTATTAATGTTGTAATATGTGCTATCGATATATCTATTGATTATGTAGGTGGTCAATTCAGGATGTTATAATATGTGTTATCTATGGATTATGTAGTTGGTTGATTTGAGAATGTTGTAATATGTGCGATCTGTAAATGTTTTTAATAGGGTAGAGAGAAGAAATGTTGATAATCACATGTGCGCACGGGTCTCCAGCATATGTGTAAGAGTCCGCAGCGCATATATGCACTAATCCAACATGTGGAATCGTGCACATGTATGCAGGGGACACGTGCACATATGTGGGGACCCATGAAGTATCTAAAGTCATATATATCCAGAGTGGATTAAGAAACAAACAACGTACCTAAATAATTCCGATATATAGAAAGTTTATCCATGATGGATTCAGAAACTATTCTCACGTGCACATGAACACAATTTATCCAGAATGTCACAAGCAACAAACAAAGGACACTTACACCTCATTAAACTTGCTCCGGTCATCACCCTACACATCAAAGAAAATGCAGCCCGTAAAATGCACACTCCGCATTCGACACTGAAATATTAAAGAATGGTTTGATACATAAACTCGTTAACCAATAAATGACTAATGCTTGCTTCGCCCATGTTTAAGAAATCTTTTAACCCGACACGGCATCCCACTTCCGGAATGGTCTGGAGATGATTTTTAGGCCCACTAATAGATAAGAAATTAAAACCTTTAGATTTATTTTGCTTCATTGATGAATCTACTATCTTTATCACAAGACGTATTGGAGTCGTAAATAGTAATTGTCTACCTCCGTTGAATGTCGATTATGCATATCACCCAACACAAATTTTCAGGAATAACGGGAAGACGATGAACTCCGCAACATTTTAGGAAATTGACGACCAATTTTCATCTAAGGCCCAAAGTGTAAGGGAGCATTTGACCAAAGAATCAATTATCAATTTTCCCTAATTCAATCTTGTTATATCGATACTATTCTTGAACATTGTCCTCATGAATGTGTAATTCTTTGAAGCTCATTGGAATACCCTATGTTTCTAAATATTGAAGGCTTCGTTAATGTGTTGTGAAATATATATGATGATTGTTATAAACGATGATAACTAAAAAATTATCAAAACGTATGTTCCTCACCATTAATCAAAATTCCAATGTTGGTTAGCCTCTCGAACCATTCACGATCGTAGCATCGAGCGTGCATGGCGTGTGGTCGACATTAGCCATCTGCGAGATCTCTCTTTGTACTGATGACAAAGAGACGAGATATTCCCTTATATGGACCTACACGTACGTATTGTGGCTGTATTTTATCGATGTGGAGGGAGGCTCGATTTACGGGCTCTATGTACTTGGACAGGTTCCTCTAACGCATCATATAAGTTTCTTCAACAATGACTTCTCATTTACCTATGTAGGCGTTGGTCGAACCCATACACTAGATTATCAAGCAGCATCTGCCGTATTTTACTGTCCTTGCAGCCTCATACGCTTTCCTCATTTGCTTCTCCACTGTGTATGATCGATCAAAATGATGATCTATTAACATAATCTCATAGCACATCGAATACATATGACATTTCTTGGCAAAACTATTTTCATGGAATCTATCTACTGACTGACGAAATGTCGATAAAAAGCAAAGTCATCCTCGTCGGCTTCATAGTGGCGATCCCAATCACTTCTGAACTATGCAAATTCATCACCAATCCTTACATTTATCTGATCAAACAGTTTTCACACACTTATCTGAAATTGATCGAACTCGACATCATTAGGAAATTGATATGAACGCAATAGAGATTGATGCTGGTGCGCAACTTGTTCGAACGACGGATGCGAAGATTGATGAACGTACTCCGCTTGTCCAAGCAATGGATGTGAAGATTGAGGTTAGTACTATGCTTAACGAATGTTACGGAGATTGATGATACTACTCTGCTTGTACCGGAAATTGATGGTGGCATGCCTCCTCGTTGGCTCCGTGGACAACGTGTCAGACACATATGACTTTGATTCCTTGCAAAAGTAGGTATGTCACATGGTCCAACACTTTATGCAAGAGAGCAATGTCAAGTCACCGTCTCGATAGTAGACATACTACATCTTTTGTTGAATCGACCCTAACAATCCGAGCATCTAGGAGTTTAGTGCGATATGGATTTTTTCATAATCTACAAACATACTCTTGGAATCACAGTATCGTTCCCCGTGTCGTTGGGGCGGTAAAACTCATTACTGAAGTCAAAATGCACTCGTATAGGACCTAAAAAATTAATTAAAAACATATGACTATCTTATATATAACTGAAACACAATGATTAACTTACCTAAAGTGGATGCACAAATCCATTGATGCATAAATTGTTGTAATCGGTGCCACCTTCCTTGACCTAAGCACTTCCTTCATCCTTTTTCTCCCTTATATCTCTTTTCAATGAGCGTATCACTTCATTGAATGACTCCAAATCTTTAACAATGGTAGGATCCTTCTTCGTTCTACGAGGTGGCAAAACGGTCTGCGAACTTATAATCGTCATTGACGCGCCCAATGGCATCATAAGAAGACAATTCATCCAATCTTCTCTCCGACTCGGACGATCGGTTTGTAGAGCTACCCAAGAAGTGTCTCAATCTGTAACTCAATGTTTCAGTAACTTCGGATGGATTGGACGAGCAATTTATCCTAGTGATCAAGAAGTATTTTGATTTAGAAAACAAAATTGCGCTAGTAGATCACGACTACTAATATCGGTTGTTAAGTATCGTTTGTCTCTTCATAAGAAATCACAACAGTTGGGGAAAGAGATTAAAATCATCTGTTGCACCTATAAGACACGAACAGATTGTTTCCACAAATGCCGTAATCTCAACTTCACCTAAAAGAGCCATAATTTTTTGGCTCGTTTCGACGTACTGGGCTGTAATCATTAATCTGCATTCAAAATAGGTCCCCTCAATAGTGGGCTATAAATTAAATAACTTAACATTTTCGATAATAAACTATTAAAATAGTGTCCTTGTTGCATATGTCCACGGGCCCTCTGCGAACATATCATAGGTCCCCTGAGTACGTGCGTCGGTCCCGTGCGCATACTACACTAGTCCTTGCAAACATTTCATAACTCCCATGCACATACGTGTACGGGTCCCTTACGCATACGTGCACATTCTTGTGACCTTCTCTCCACAATGCGCGGGGACCCATGCATATGTAAGACGTATACCAGTTCACATCCCTACAACCTTCTCTTTACAACGCGATGAGGCCCGTGCGCAGGGGCATATGTACATCCTTGCAAACCTCTATACAACGCGCATAAGGGAAAGACGATGCAAATGGGGAGTATAGCTTTATCAATAGCACTACTTACGAAAATAGTTATAACTTATTTTCTCGGTTGTCGTCTTGCTTTCCATCGACATTTCTCTAAGTTTTGGGTGTCAGAAAAATCAAAACGAGAGAAGTCGGGTTGCCCTAAATTAGAGCATGCTGGAGAATTCATTTGCTAACCAGTGAACTAAAAACCAAGATAATTATAACGGTAGGCTGTAAAAGGGGGTAAAGGATGTTTCACTGTTGAATCTTAACAGTTAAAGTAAAATGAACAAGAGTTGTGAGGTTACGGTTTGCATCATTAAATAAGGGTAATATTTTTAGGTTAACTTAGTAAGGGTAAATAGGTATTTTTAGAACGAGGGGTCTATTTCGAAAAAAAAAACTTATTGAGGAGGCCATTCACCTAATTGATACATTTTATTCTGTAGTTGCAAGTAGATAGCTTTACCGATAAACAAATTATTAGTTTGCTAAAATCATGTACTGAATAAAATAATTAGTTTCTCTCCAATTTTCCCTGAAATGTCTTTATAATCATTCCTAGTATAATAATTAACAGTTATAACTGTTGGAGAACCCCGAACGTCCTAGTAATAGTGTGAAGTTTCATTTTACGGAATTGTGAAAGCCCCTGATTGCTCTCCTAAAAGAAACACATGTGATGTAAACATAAACAACCATATAGCCACACACCTTATGCCTAGCATTGAATGTACTGGTATTCACCTTATCAATCTCTCAAATCAATGATGGGGTCTGTTTAGTACCTAAATGGGCACCACGCCTCTTTGAGACCCCGAAAAATGGACAGACAAGCAAGGGCCGAGCCTTAACTGGTACTATGATGTTGCTTGCTATCGTAGATCCTCTGGTTGTTATAAGACGCTTTAAGCCTCTCACGTACTCCTAGGCGATCAATCTGGTCTCGGTGGTATCTAGAACGAGATCTTCCTAATAATGACTAGAGAAAAACTCAAATTGGGTAAGAGAAAATTCGAGTTTCACATAGAGAGAGCTCGAGTACTTTTATATGACGGTTTGAATGATCTTAGATTTTTTAATAGGTCTAAGTGTATTTTTGGACAATACATTTAGTAAGTAGGATAAAACCACTTTTGGACCCCCGATGTTTACCCGCTGGGCAGTTTTGGTCTCCCATATTTTGATTTGACACATTTAGTCCCTCGATTAATTTCCCATTATTTTTGATGGAATTGATTTGGAAACGCCAAGTGTCCCCAGTGAATGACTTCTTTATAAATTTATTTTGGATTAAATCACTTTTTGTTCCCGACGTTTTTCCGTCGGACAATTTTAGGTCCAAATTTGGTATATTCCGGGAATTTTCCGTCTAAATTGATGGAAAATAATCGAGGGACAAAAAAATTTCCAAATCAAACATCATCGGGGACTAAATGTGGCGAATCGAAATGCATGGAACCAAAATTGTCCAACGGGCAAACATCGGGGACCAAAAGTGACTTTACTTCAAGATGAAATATCATATTTACCTTCATAATCAACTTGAGCCTAATTATTACTTATCCATTATCTAATAAATTGGACTTTAATCTAATAATCCACTAGCCCATTTTAATGGCTTTAACAACATGATCTCTTTTGGATACTAAGTTGGTGACAGTAGATATTGAGATGAATCCAGGAGTTTGATATTCACATAGACTATCCCTACCAGCAAAACCATCAATAATTGAGTACGGATTTGATCTAATCACAATTCACCAATTGACTAAAGATTTTGTCTTACATGTAAACTCATGCGAAATGTCCAGGTTGAGTAGAAGCCATGATTATGTAAGACTCAGTGAACTCGACACTATGATGTAATCGTAACATGCAAAATTACCAACTTTCGTATGTGTCTCACACATGTCAGTTTATTGTGTTGGCCAAAGAATTAGCAATTCATCGTCATCGATTTCTCATAGGAGATCAATCTTGTTTACTTGCGAGACTGTTAATTCCTCTCGATGGCCAAAAGTCCGACATTAACACTTTCTTGTCAATACAACTTTTTGTCGATGACCCATGAACTCAATTAGAACCTTAGACTTACTGTCGTTTTCACTGATCAAGATCAATAGCTCATTGGGCCGACCTCTCTCATCACATGAGAATTTGACTAAATACAACTCATTTGACTTTATTTACATATCCATTTACGTATGTCAACTTAGGATTTTAGATGAACAAATAATATGCTTCATGAAAAATTAAATAAATATACTTTATTACATAACTATAATATTCTAATACAATATTATTCGAATAAAACTGAATAATACAATAATATTTTATGGTCATTTACCTTCTAATCCTTGTATGACATTCCCATGGCATATCACTAGTATAATAATTTTGTAAACTTATTAACAACACAAGTACTCTACATCGTCAAACTCAACTTCCATAATGATCTTGTACGAGTTTACTTATGGTATGATAACTTTATTTTGCAATTATACTAATCATACACTAACACTTTTTTATAACTTAAAAATGTATAACTGAACCCCAAGACCCGAGTGGTGTTTGCGGGATATTGTTCATTATGAGTGATGGGAGGTTCAAATTTCTATGGCTCGTGGTGATATTTTAAAGTATTTATAATGAGAATACGTAAATGAAATTAAAAGAATACTTGTCGATTTTTTTAATTATGATTACAAGAAAATTATTTATTATTTTATTATAACTTTGTCTTCTATGATTTAACGATGTCGTTTTCTGCGAAGTTGAATCTCATGACTTGTACTCTATTTACGCTGATAATTATCGAGACGAACATATCTTCCTATTTCGTTATGGGATATACCTTAGAGATGGCTCCTTTTTTCGAGATCTTCCAATAAGATACCTTACTAGATTTGAAATTGTAGGAAGACATGCTTGAATAACGTTAAAGTCCGGGATTGCCCTGCTTTTGTGAAAAGCTTCCAACGATAAGTTACAATCGAGGTCACTGAAAGGAATTATTTTAGCTTACCCTGAGGACTCCATGGGCTACTAATTTTACTGAGTCGGTGATCAGAGGATCATTTTAGCCCTACATGCCCATTTTCGCGAGGGTGATTTTGCCCAACACGACGGTGTAGGCCGAGATGTAACTCTAACAGAGGGAGACGACAGAGATGCCTTCAAACACTCAGGTATCGATGGACTATAAGGAGCAGCCACAGACACATCTAGAATTGCACAGGTCGGGTAGAGTATCTCCCATTCCCTTAGGAGTCAGTATGGTACACGTTAAGCACGGTGATGTTGCGACTGAAGGAATCGTCGATGACGATCGACGATCTCACTATCAATCAATGGTGGATACTTACTTCGTTAATGAAGCTATGAAAGTAAAAACTTTGGATTAGCCTCGGGGTTGCGGTCTAACACGTGCGGAAAACCCGAAGGCGTCCGTACGCAAATATCGGTCTCGAAATACGAAAGAAACTCTAAATCCCAGTTTAAGCGCCTAATTACTTCTAATATAGGAGATAAGGTTTAGTCGCTTTACCTCCAGGACATTGCTTGCTTCGCTACTACACTTTGGGCGTCAACTCCTCGCTAGATTGTCACGCCGAACTCGAAGCCGTATCGGACCGAAGATTAAACTCACTCGGATGGCTATGGTTAATTTCAAGCAACTTCAGACTAAGAGAGTATCTCTCGTCATATCCGTTAGGTGCATTTGTGCCAAAGAGAATGCGAATGACACATCTATTTATAGAGGTGGGTGGACTACCGTGTGGTTGGACATCTCCTATGTGGGATTTTACATCTTGGATGCCACATCATGCGCCACCTAGACCTTCTAGAAGGTCCATGCACCACCTCGGCACATGTGGTCTAGGCGTTTGTGTCGGGATGGGGCACCTTTTTCGCTAGCGCTTATCTAGGCACATGCGTTGAGGTGCTCTCTCGACACATGATCCAACTCACATGTGGTAAGGGCATCGTGGTCTTTACCCGAACCTAGTCTCTTACCTTTGTTATGGACCTTTAGTTGACTAAAGTGGAAATCAATTTGGTCCAACACTAAGGTCTAAACTTAATATCATTCTCTATCGGTTCGTACCCCCTACTTGGTCCGTCGAGCAAACTCTCAATGATACGGTTCCTTGATCTTCTATAAACCCAAATCTCTAGGTTTATCATAACTAGCTATGGGAGGAATCTGAGACTTTGGTAGTCACCTAGCGATTCTCATGGTACCAGATCTATCTCTTTGAGAACGAACGTGATCCCATCACATGTACGAACATATTATTGATTGTGGTCTAGGCCTATAAGCATTTCACTAATGTTCTGATCGCGTGAGAGTCATGGTTAATGTCAAGCTCACTAACTCGATGTTATGATCAAACCGTGATGGACAAATTACTAAATCGGACTTCATATCACACACGAGGTGGCAAAAATGCTCAGGCCAAAGACCTTGTAATCGTCCGACCACATTCTCATAAACATATACCTATATTACTTTTTTGTCCTCAAATCACTCTCGGCAATCAATGCCTGGAAATCACCTTCTTATCGAGGTCACTCATCACTGTTGATCATTGTCCTTTATCAGGACGTACTGTATCTAGCAAAGCTAATGACTAACCACGAGTTCAGAGGCAACTCCGTCAGTGATTCCTTTTGGTCTTCTGCTTCTGTGGCTCCCTCTTTCAGGTTTCTAGAAGAGACGGAGTCTTACTTAGGCTCACACAGACAACTATATTAAGTCGTTCGATCATTGGCACTACCTGAGTAATTAGCTATGTAATCAAACGACTGCGAGTCGTGCTCCAATACATCAATGCTCAAATACATCAATCTCCGATCCGAGTGTAGTCCTGTCACAAACTCCCACCTCCCAATTGATCGGTTAGCACAACCACATTGGATTTGCCGACTGATAAGTCGTGACCGGACTCCATCGTCATGATGTCCTGAGACCTATGATTTATAGTCCCTTGGTGATGTTCCCCACTCGGCCCACAAGTATCAAGGACCTAGCTCAGAGCATATGTATTTTGTTTGTTATGATGTTACCGATGCCTAGTAAATTTTTCCATCGATAAACTCACAATAATGCCTAGAAAGAACACAAGTATTATGTGTATCAATTATATTGTATAGTCTGAATAGTACGAAAAGTATACACCATATGCTACTCTCGCATGGCATTCTGAGGGCACATCTCTAAAAGATAACTAGTTGATCTGATGGGGTTAGTGTCATTGCATGTAATATATTATGTCCTAACAAGATGAGGAAAATTTTGTCTTCAACAATGGTCTTGCAATTAATTGTAGCATTTTAATGAATTGATTGTTAAAGACCTTTTTGTGTACGGACATGTGGCTCAGGACGCTCAACGTGAATTCCAAATGAACTGCAATAATTATTAAATATATTGGAAGTAAATTCACTAGCATTATCAATACGTAGTTTCCCGTTGGATAATCTAAAAATATGCTCTTACTTGAATCAATTGAGCAAGAAATCTCACAAACAATAAGTTGCGTGTTAATAACAAACATACATGAGACAATCTAGTTGATGCATCAATTAATATCATGCATAAAAAATTGGTTCTTCCCTTGTAGCACATAATAATTCAATAGATAGAAGAGTCCTATGGTACTGTCTAAGTCAATTTTCAATTAATTGAAAAGGGATGGTCAACCGGTCATGTCAAAACCAAACATTATCATCAATAAAGTTTGGGTATAAGATAACATGTGATCAATTATCTTAAGACATTATAACCCAGAGTCAAAAGAGGGTAAAAAATTTCCACAATTCGTTTGTCATTTGAAATTATTTTTGGTGATGTACATATATTCAGTATCTAGTTTTCGCCAGTCTCTATGTGATATCCATTATATCAAATAGGTTTAACGCTTATTAAATTTCTTTGAGACTTATGAGAATATAAGACATTTTTAATTACCAGCCTTATTCCTTTGGATAGTAAAACATTAGCTCTTATGGCGCATTTAATTATATTTGCGATAGCAGATATTTTAATAACATTGATTTCTTTCATTTCAACATAAGAAGAATATTTTGTAGGCGTTGAACAGTCTGCAATACACAATTAAAATTATTTGGACATTCTTTATAAAATTATATTATTATTATATAACGAAAATTATATTTATATATAGAAAAAACAATAAAATCATGCATAAATAAAATTTATTCCGAGAGACAGCTTTCTTTATTTGAATGTTTAAAAAAACCCACGATATGAGAATAAGTATTTTATCAGATCCATCACCAATTTTTTAAAATAATGCAATCTTGAATAAAATTTTATTTCAACTTCAAGTTACTTTGAATTCAAAATTTTATTTCAACTTCAAGTTACTTTGAATTGTTCTTTAAGATCAACGGAATCTTTCGGTGCATTATTAATTGAATAAATGCAACAATGGTGTTGGTTCTAATAAAGATCTTTATGTAGATCAATATATCTTTCTCATTTATTTTCTCTGCTTGGAAAAATTTTAATAACACCAGAGTAAATTGATAACAATCTTTGTAATACTGACGAATTTTGTAGATTAACTTCATGGTACAATAAAATCATTTTTGTCATACTTGTGCCTTTTTCATTCGTCCATAAGTAAATTATAATATTTTCTGATTCTTTTCCTTGATCCTTTTGATATTCAATCGACTGAATGTGGTAACGTTTGTTTAAGTACGAAAGTAACTCTGTAAATTACAAGTGTAAAAATTGATAGTTACAAATTAAAGTTTTACAAATTTAGATTAATATCATGAAAATAATTTCATCATAAAAATATTAAAAGTAAAATTATAATTAATCTTCTTTGGTAAAATTTCGTAAGAAAATGATATTCACATCCAAATAAGTGTCGTCGTAAATGAAACAAGAGTGAAGAGATGAAACATCAGGTAGAACGACATCTTTATCATAAATAATAAAATATATTTCAGTGATTACAATATTTAAAGAAAGTTATAATTAATCACTATAATTCAAAAGTCTTGATGAAAACATTGTGCACATATGGATAACCGTCACCGTCAATAAAGTATGAAGCAGCAGATCCATCTTCGTATAGATTTAATGGCATAAAATACAAAGTTATAATAAATTAATACAGTAATAAGGGCTTTTTTAACTAAATAAATCGAAAAATAATAATAATTATGAAAATAGGGCGTTTTTGGGACATATTACCAAAATAGAGCCTTTTGCGGGCATTAAACGCGACGTCGCACCCATTAGACGCGACGATATTTGTGGCCCGTTTAAACGTTTAAACGGGCCCTAAATCGGGCCGTTTACGTATCTGGGCCCGGCGTCGCGTCCAATAGATGCGACGTCGCGCCCAATAGACGCGACGATGTGACAAGTCGTTCACGCGTTATCTTCAAATAGATGCGGACGTAACGTTCACGAGCTTTGCAGAGAAATCGTCGCGTCCAATAGATGCGACGTCGCGTCCATTAAATGCGACGATTTTCCCTATATAAAGAACTCTAATTTCGTATACTTGGATATATAAAAAAACAACTTGAAGTATTTAAATTTCTCCTCAAATTATGACATCTCGCAAAATTCAAGTCTCTATCTACTACGGTGGCGAAATCATTACTGAATCAAACTCTATCCGTTACAGCATCCCACCCATTTCTCTTAGACGAATTCGTCGTGACACTAGCTTTGCTCAATTTCTGGGCATGCTATATGAGGTTATTCGCCTCGACAACAATTTTTCCTCCTTAACCGTTCATGTTAAGAATGAATACTATCAGCATTCTCGACTCTATCAGCGGCTCTTTCAAATTTCAAACGACGATGAACTATCGTACTTCTTGGATGCTGATGCGGAACTTAATCTAATTGAAGTGTTTGTCGAGGCCAGCGAGAACGTTCAAGAGGCACCCGACGTGTTCACCAACATCACCTCCGGCCACTCGTTCCCTGATCTCACGGCAGTTACTCAAGGAATGAGTAACTTTTCACTCCACCCTCCTCATACAGACATTCCTTCGAGCAGTCGCGATGTTCCTAATATGTCGAATGTGTCACAACCTGAGCATGTGCCCGAAGACTTGCAAAATAGTGACGCTAGCGACTCTGAAGCTGATGACGTTGGTGGTGCACTGGACGATTTTCCGGATCCCGCAGATAATAACGACGATAGCGACGATGATGGAAACAATGTTGGTCCCGATAATGCCATTCCATTGCCGGCGGATGATGCTCGTGCGCCTTACCAACCCGTGCCTTTTTATTCAACATATCAAATGGCGCCTCCAGAAGGCAACGAGGGCGGCGGTGATTTTTACAATAGGGACAATCTCAGGTTCAGAGTCGGTATGACATTTAGTACCAAAGCTCACTTACAAGATGCTGTTGGCGATTATTCTTACAGGGTGGCTAGACGTGAGTTTCACGTCTCAGAAAGTAACAAAACCGTATGGGGCGTGAAATGCAACCATAGCCATGACTGTCACTGGAGGTTACGAGCATGCTTCAAACCGAAAAAATGTTACTGGAAGGTTACGATATATGGGGGCCACACACATGCTACATGAACGAGTTATCGAGAACACACCGCAACATTTCGCGAAACACAATTGCGAGAATGTTGATTGGAATCGTGAAGACAGACCCCCAATTTCTACCAAAGAACGTAAAGCAGCTGGTGAAGGACAATACCGGGTACGACATCTCGTACATTCAAGCATGGCATGGCCTCAAAAGGGCGAAAGAAAATGTTTACGGTACCTGGGAAACTTCAGTCCAACAACTTCTTATCTTCATGAAAGCTCTGAAATGTTACAACCCCGACACGGTCGTCAAGTGGTTGAATCTTCCAACTGAAGCACCCGGTGTGAAGAAATTGGGGTATGTTTTCTGGGCTTCCAAACCTTGTATTGATGGGTTTAGGCATTGTCGTAGAGTTGTTTGCGTTGACGGTACGCACTTATACTCCAAATACGAGCATAAAATGTTAATTGCATCTGGGCTCGATGCAAATCAAAATATTCTCCCCCTTGCTTTTGCCATTGTTTCAACGGAAAGCAGACACTCTTGGAGTTGGTTCCTGAACTTACTTAACATCCACGTGTTGGGTGAACAAGGTGTATGCCTCATTTCCGATCGTCATCGAGGTACTTTTATTTTCCTACATACATTCTTGTATTAATTTGACACGCTTTTGATCGATTGATCGTAATTTGTTATAGGAATATTGGCGGCGGTAAGCGAATTAGCAGCGTTTAGGCCGCCGAATGGTGTACACCGGTTTTGTCTACGTCATGTCGTATCAAACTTCAACACTGAATTCAAGAACAATGACCTAAAACAGTTATGCCATAGAGCTGGAATGGCCCACACGTTGGAGAAGTTCAATCGCATTATGGAACACATTAAAGTTCTCAATGAACCGCCCTGGAAGTGGTTAGATAAGATTGACAAAGAGCAGTGGACGTTTGCTTACGATGGTGGATTCCGATGCGGGGTGATGACCACTAATATCTCCGAGGCCCTTAACGGAGTTTTCAAAGGGGCGAGGTGTTTGCCTCCGAAAGCAATAGTGGACTTCAGCTTTCATCGTTGCGTTGAATACTTTCGCAATCGATTTACGGTGTGCTCTGCAGCGATGGCTAACACCGAAAGCGATTGGTCTCCGTATGCGTGGAATAAGTTCAACGACTGGACAACTCGTTCTTGGTGTCACGTCGTCTTTAATTTTGACCCACGTTTGCAAACAGCCGAAGTTTATACTTCGGCCGTGAATCAAAGGAAGCACGTGGTAAACATCTTAGGAAAGACGTGCACGTGTGGAAAATGGGACACGTATTTCATCCCATGTTCTCATGCCCAAGCAGCTTGCCGTACATGGGGAGTTCATAGCATGCATCATATTGCTCATTTCTATAATAAACAAGCGTACCGTCGTACATACGAGGGGTTTTTTCATCCTCTACACGACGAATGCTATTGGGAGCCTGCTGAATTCGCTCTTATACATAACGATGCATTGCGTACCAGAAGAGGGCCGAGCCTGCTGAATTCGCTCTTATACATAACGATCCGTATCCGTAACTCGTATACAGAACGAAATGGATCGTGGTGGTTCAAGGCGGAGACAAGGTCGGAGAGGCGGAGGCAGTGGTCAACGTTAATTTATTGTAATCTTTAAATAGTTATAGTATTCATATGTTGTACTAAATCTTTAAGTAAATTATTAAAAATTTTCAGTTACGTCCGAATTTACCTTATATTAGTTGCAAACACGCATGACAAAAACTACTGAAGTTACAAACAATTACTTTCGAAGAGTTTTTCTCCAACCCTTCGGGGGCGGGTCAACGAAGTCATCGTCACTATTATCTTCTTCTACTCTGGAACTCGACATTGCATGATGTTTGCCTTTGTTGTGCGTCTTTCTATTCATACCTTTTTTCTTTCCTTTCGGGGAGGGTTGACGAAGTCATCATCGCCTTGGTTTTTGCCAGCGTTGCCGATCTTACTCGACATATTGTATCGGTTTCCTTTCGGTGGCGTGTCGACGAAGTCGTCGTCACCCGTATCGTCTTTGACTATCGAACTCGAGCCGACATGTTTTACCGACTGTCTTTTGGATGATTCTTCCGCCTGAGTATGAACTATTGGACATTCGTTGTTAGGAATTGCAAGCACGTCAATGTCTGGAACAATGTCTGGGTTGATATAGCTACCGAAAATTTGATACAGATAATATTCATGTGGCTCGGGCTCATAGAAATAAATTGTTGATAGAGGATCCTCCTGCAAGAATATGACAAATTGCATAATTAAAAATTTTTATTACATCCGAATAAAACGTTGAGTAAAATAACCACCTTAAACCACTTAAGCCATTGCTCGGTATCTGCATGAATCCATCCTCTGTCATCGGCTCCCCAATCTCCCATTTCGGCGCGTAGTTTTGTCCATAAAAGGTAGCGACGCTTCAAATGACCAAGTTTCTCCGTTAGAAAAGGTACGGTGAAATGAATTCCGTAACGTTGATTGTATAGTTGCGCAAGGAATTGAAGACATTCGGACAATGTCTCATTCGTGATATCACCCATAGTTGCTTTTGCACAAAATGATCCAACGAACCATCTTTCAATATCGTACGTCCACAGTTCGTCGTAAAAGTAATCACCAAGTACCTTTAAATTTCCGAATATCGGATGACCCTCATTCATCTTTTTTCCATTGAAGCGATTAAGACGCGGGTCTCTACCTTTCGGGTGCATCGTATCTCAAATGTTGTATGTTATTTTCTTAATTTGTGGGATTTTTATAGATGTTTTGGATCATTTTTTTTAATGTCAATATTGTTGCGTACAGTTAGATTGCAAGTAGCTTTGATTAAAGCTGCACGCGGATGATAAAAGCTGCAGAAGTTGCAGGTAGTTTTGATTAAAGCTACACGCGGATGATAAAAGCTGCAGAAGTTGCAGGTATCTTTGATTAAAGCTGCACGCGGATGATAAAAGCTGCAGAAGTTGCAGGTAGCTTTGATTAAAGCTGCACGCGGATGATAAAAGCTGCTGAAGTTGCAGGTAGCTTTGATTAAAGCTGCACGCGGAAGATAAAAGTTGTATTTATTTTTAAAAATATATTAATGTTGATCTATTTAAATTTTGAAATATTTTTAGTACAGATATTATATTTAATTAAATATACATTTACATAATTTAATACATATATTATATATAGTAATAAAATATATATTTATTTTTTTAAAAATATATTAACGTTAATCTATTTTAATTTTGAATTATTTTTAGTACATATATTATATTTAATTTAATATTTTTAGTACATTTACATAATTTAATACATATATATTATATTTATTAATAAAAATATATTATATATATATTTTTTTATAGACGGGTAGCCCGCGGGGTAGCCCGCCCCGCCTGTAGCCCGCGACCCGCTTAGGCCCACTCCCAGACAACCTAAAAAACTCCTTTTGGCGGGCCTGGGCGGGGCGTCCCGCGGGCTTCAGGACTTTTTTACGGCTCTACTAATTATATAACTCGTAGTATATAATTATCCACCATAAAGTTACGCATAATAAGATAATAACATCGCGAAAATAAAAACGTAACTCGTAATAACATATAACAAAAAAACATCGTCTGAATAAATACAATAAAAAACATCGTCTAAACAAAAAAACATCGTCTAAACAAAAAAACTATGGCATATAATGCCCTCCGGTACCGCATCTTCGAGGACGCTGCTCTCTACGCAGATGACGCGGTCCACTGGGGCCTAGCGCTCGGATGGCCGACGATGGGAAGATAAACGGTAAGGTGGCGTGTCGTCGTCATCGTCGTCATCGTCCTCGTAAGTGTACTGCATCGGCGTAGTGTACCCCGATGGCATCGACGTCCCATATCCACCATCGCCGTATAAATCCGTCGGAATACGCGATAACGACGGCCCAGCACCTTGAGTGACATGGTGCGAGGATGAAGCCCCACAATCTTGCGTAGGAGGAACGTCGGTGAACTGGGTATCACGTCGCTGACGCCTATCGATGATTAGACGCTGCATACGATGTACAACGTCTAATCCTCCGTCCACTTCACGACGACGTAGTCTTGTCTCCACGTCATCGAGAAGCTGTGCCTGTTATTTAGAATAGTCAAATATTATTTTGCCGCGAATAAATCGAATATCGCATCTAATAAATAAAATTAATATATAAACTAACCATCACGTCGATGAATGCTCCATCTCCCATCTGAAATCCTCGCGACATGTGAACGGACGACGGAGAGATATATCGACGGGTCACGGACCGGTACCAGTCATAATAGTCACTGGTGCACTGCGGTCCGGATCCTATCTCCAGTCCATTCACAACCCTCGAGTGCCTTTGACTCCAAAATGCCTCGTGCGGTGCGTGTTGCGATCTCCAATCCTTTCCGGGGACATTCCGTGTGCTAAAACGGTGGAGATCTACAGTAAGATATGCCGGTGGTTGTGGCACCGACTGAACCAATCCGAACTGTCGCATCACGCGATCTGGGTAGTGCCACTCGACGATGTTGTAACATATCAGCGGGCACGACGACCGAGAGGACTGAGAACGACATTCCGGGGGTAGCGCCAAAATCTCCGGAAGGCGATAGTTGTACGGGGTCCATACAAATTGTTCCATCGACATACTATCGATGGACTCCCGTATCGCCCGCAAATTTGAATTTGCGGAGGTCGTATGGTCAAACAATGCATTCCATCTAAATGAATAAATATTCATTACGCTGAAATTTATTTATTTGAATGTTCGAATAATTAGAAGAGCAAGTACCTCGCCGCATGCGGTGGAATGGGTAACTGAATGCCATCGACTACAATAGGCTGCATCAGCACTCGAGGCTGGGCGATAATGGGCTGGACTTGTAATATACGCATCTATGCCCAAACCTATATTTTAATTATTTATATACATAAGTATCGTTTACGATTTTCGATTTGTTTCATTAAGCTATCTTTCGTACCTGCAACAACCGCAAAGCTCCACCTATGTTCATCTTCCTCGACTGACATGATGTGCAGAGCTCTCTGTAGAGGAATGCTAACACGGCGCTGCCCCAGCTGTAATGATGGACTTCGTCGATGTCTTCGAGCAGCGTCAGGTAGGTCATCGACGTGTGACTTCCACTTGAGTCGGGAAACATCACCGACCCGAACAGCAGCAATGCGTAGGCACGCGCATGTTGATCGATGATTAGCTCGTCGGTCATGTCGTCGACTGGATTTTCTTCTAACCAGGCCGCAAACTTCCGAAGAGACAACTTGGTCCCGTGGTACGCTCCTTCGGGAGGTCTGTACCCAGTCATCTCCTCGCAGTATTCGAGCCACTGCTCCTGCGTCTTACGTGGGATCACACCGCTTACGGAAATACCGTCCACGGGGAGTGCCCACAGCAACCCTACGTCCTCTAATGTGACAGTCGCCTCCCCTACCGGTAGGTGAAACGTGTGTGTCTCCTTTCTCCACCGTTCGACGAGTGCGGTAATTAAGTGTGGATCTATTTTCTGAGATCCACAACTATAGACGCCATACAGCGACATAGTATGTAACTTCTCCAAAACACGACCGTGTAATTGCACCGGTCGTGAAATTTTACCAAAAACTACGTTTTCTAAGCCCCTAACCGTCAACGGGGTGTCAATAGCACCATCCGTGTTGGATAGCACATCGTTACAACGATGACTATCCTGGAATATCAACAACGAACGATTGACCGGACCGTAGAATTCGTTCGTGTCCATCCTAAATCGAACAAAAAAATGTTATAACCAATCAAACAATACAGATCCGACTAATGACTATACGAATCCGTCTAATGTTATAACCAAACAACGAATAACAAACGAACAACTCAATTTAACTATAATCAAACAAAATACCTAATAAACGTACGGAGGGGCGGAGGCGGCGGCGGTGGACACGGCAGCGGAGCGGGGCGGCGGGGGTGGTGGACGCGGCGGAGAGAGAGAGAGAGAGATAGAGAGAGAGAGAGAGAGAGAGGGAGGCGGCGGGCGGCTGCGCGGGATGAACACGGCGGACGGAGGCGGTGGCGAAGAGAAACCGAGAGAGAGAGGGAGAGAGGGAGAGAGAGAGAGAGGGCGGGCGGGCGAGTTGCGCGTGATGACCTCGGCGGGCTGAGCGGCGGACGGAGGCGGCGGCGCCGGTGGCGAAGAGACACCGAGAGAGAGAGGGCGGCCGGGCGGGCGGTCAGGCTGCGCGGGATGAACAAGGCGGCGGAGAGGGTTAGGTAAGGTTTTAGAGAGAGAGAGTTAGGGAGAGAACGAGGGAGAGAGGAAATAGATCTGAGATCTATATTTCCCAGACGTCGCATCCATTAGGCGCGACGTCGCGCCTATTACCCGCGACGTTCCGTACTGGGCCAAAAAATTACTGGCCCAGTACACCAGCCCCGTACCATGGCCCACCTTTTCGTGAAAATGGACAATCGCGCCTAATACCCACAAATGGCTCTATTTTAGTAATAGGTGCAAAAAACGCCCTATTTTGAAAATTAATATTTTTTTTCGATTTATTTTGTTAAAAAGCCTCAAATTTGAGTTAAATTAGGAGAGAGGAACTAACAAACACATTATCGGGTTCTTGGTCAGACTTAGTATATGCGGTTTGTGATCTTAGTATGGGAAATCTGGGATTCAAGAAATAAGTGGTTATGAACAATCAATGGATGACACTGGCTGTGAATGTGACTAAGGTTATGGATGGACTTATGGAACCAAATGAAACAACATGCAACCAATATAGCGGGACATTCACTCAAGTCGACATGGTGCTGCGTTCAGGGTAGTGGCGTGAAGGCAGATGCGAGGAATGGTACGAATTTCTATAAATGTTATCTCAAGGATGAACTATCGAACGCATGGGGTTGCTTCGGGCCATGCAGTTTGTTATGCCAATGAGCTGGGACAAAGTACTATTTAGCCTGGGTTCATGGAATTGAGTGTGGAAAACCAAACGCGAGAAAGGAAATTTAAAATCAAAGAAAGACTAATTTCTTGTCATGTTTGGTTGTTGAGTAAAAAGAAAAAGAAATTTTTTTTCTAGGAAACTTAATAATTTCGTTGGGTTCTTTCGAAAGTAAAACTCAATGAAAATTAATGTGATCTAAAAATGTATTATCAAATTCATCTACCTCCGTTGCTTATTTCATCCAATTAAATATCTGTTACATTTACTAACATGATTAATTATATATTTATTTACATATTTGTTTTAAAAATCTCATTCAAGTTATAAATATATAAATCTCATCTTTGACATGAACATTAAACATGCCATATTTTATAATTTGAAAATCCCTTCTTAAAAATTTATTTGTCTAAATATAAAAAAACATACACACAAAAACTAAAATACAATATTCTTATAAAAGCCAAACAAGAAATCACTATCATATATCAGTAATTTGTATCAAATTCCAAATAACCAACACAAATACGTGATAAACAAGAGCCATTGGAAAGCACAGCCTAAAGCAACTAAAGCAATCTCGTCTAAGAGTTCTTCCTCGGTGTAGTTTCGTTGACAATGTTGAATTGCTGCAGCAACTTCTCTTATACTAGCGTTCATCATTGAAATTTCTTCACTTATCACATCTACCATTCCCGTCTTCTTTTTTCTTGGTTCTTCAGTTGGAGGTCTTGATGTAAAAGATTCTTCATTCTTATCGTCTTTTCCATCATTCCATCCATCTCTCTCTTGTTCTTCCAAAGAATGCTTGTCATTATTAGAAGCACAGTTTTGTTCTCTTTCCCACTCCCTTCGCCTTTGTTTCACTCCAACTGTCCGGAGATCAGTCCCACGATCTTTTCCAAAAATCTCATCCAAGTTCTCATTGGAAATTGAGTATACCTCAAATAAGATGCATCAGGTTTTGCCTGGAAAAAAAAAAAAAAGTTATATTGTCAAAATATTAAATCACGTGCATAACAAAAACAGAACATCATATTTTATATATATATCAACGTAAAGAGCAATCTTACATTCTTCCAGATCGCATGGTATCGAGTAATGCAATGATCACGAACCAGCGACACATGCATAGGGAATAGCATAATATACTCCAACAAATTCAAATATAAATCATATCAGGAATTGATACCTACAGAATAGCATAATATGCCCCAGCATATTCAAATATAATCATAGCAAGTATGGAATACCTAGATACCAGAATATAACCCAACAAATTCAATATAAATCATATAAAATATTGAATGGCATATTGTGCTAAAACTAATCATAAAACGTTGTGTAATTTTGATAACATAAAGAAGGTACCTTAAGATAGGCATCCCATACCCCTGCCTAGGCTTCAATCGTCTTGGTTGTATAGTTAAACCCAAATCCACTACCATTCTGCAAATATCTTTCATTGAAGCAAGGTGTTTCTTCAATGTTTTTACATGGTTCTTGACATGCGTAGAATCACAGAAAATGCGAAATGTTGAAGACACATTGGCAGCAGTTTCTTTATAGGCTGGTCGTGTAAAAACATTTCAATCTTTTGTCCTTTGAGCTTTTGCTCCATTAAGCCATCAACAAGACAAGCGTCCATTTCATCATTCCATTTGAGATTTTTTTTTCTCAAGGGCTGTGGAATCTTCTAGATCATCTCCATGTTATAGTTGCTTAGAAATATAAATATGGCAGATTATATAATTTAACATAAATATACTCAATAATGGTATCACATCATCACCTGGTACATAAGAATCATACTTTGTGATTGAATCATACAACTAAAAAAACAACAAAATCAAGAACTAATATAAATCCAGCAAACATTGTTCATATATAACCAAAAAAAGAATAATATAGTCTAATACAATTAATGGCCATGATTATAATCCCTCCACATAAGATTTGTTATTCTTTCTCTCATTATTTCTCCATCCTTACAATCAACAACTAACATATGGTAAGTTTCAGGAATTCATTCATAAACTTTTCATCAACTTCTGCAATAATTCTTTTATCGGGATCAACACCCATCATATAGTTATGAAAAATGCAACATGCCAATACGATGTCAGCTTGAGTTTCTACATTAAAATAGGTCTCTCTTCCACTACCTAATAAGGGAAATTTTTATTTAGAACATCGAAGGCTCTTTCAACAGCATTCCTCAACGAAGCATGACGCAGGTTAAAGAGCTCATTCGGATTTTGTGGTTCTTGTACGCTATACTCCTTACATGATAACGAGTACCACACTAAGGAGCGAGAAATCCCGATTTTAGTTGATATCCCGCATTAACCAAATAATATTTACCTAGACAATTATATTATGTGTTACTATTTCCGAGGCAATGAAATACGGGGCAAACGTCTTACGGATAGCGTACGTAGTACGTGCCTCAACTTCAACATTAACAAGATTTTGTTCGAGTTTCTGCAGCCACCGACCAGAAGCAATACACCGAAACCAACAATAGGTACCATAAGAACACGTAAGTTGGTATTATGTATACATAGAATTAGTACTATAACGAACATGTATATTAATAGGGTTTCCTACACATCAACGTCAGTTACCCAAAAAACCTAATTGACATTTACAACTCGGTGCTTATATTTACCCTAGTCAGTGAAGAACGCATGATCTTATGGTCGGGGGCTCAAAACTATTTTTTCGTGCAGGGGCCCCGACGCAGGGGGCTCGGAGGGTTAGTTGACCCCCCCCCCCCCTCAAGCTGTCTGATTTTGCCATGGGAGGATTTCTATTTAATGATGTTAACTTTTCTTTAGCATGTAGACAAGGTGGCGTCCTTTGGAACTCGCTAGGAACCAAGGCCCTCTTTTTGCCCGTTCTTCTAATAAGGCCCTTAAACACAATCGTAAATACCAAAAAAATTATACTTATTATTTTATATATTATTATTCATCATTAAGACGCAACCTTAAAGAATTTTAGTTTCTTTTAAAATAAGTCTAGTAAGATGCAGTCCTTTCAAAAGTTGACATGAGGCACATAAGAGCGGATCTACAGTGTTGCCTGGGTGGCGACGTCCCCCGCTAGAATATATAGTCCGCCTATATTGTGGGACTATGTTGTGGGTAATAGTAATTTGGCTGGATTTTTATATTTTTGGTCCCCTATTTTTAGCCTATGACCATTTTGGTCCCCATTTTCCCGAATTACAGTTTCAGCCCTCAATGTTACCAATTTTGGGCATTTTTGGTCCCCCGGTTAACTTAATCGTATATTTGGAGTGAATTTAACACGTTACACGTACCTGATTTCATTTTAATCGACTTAAATGCTCATAAATCATCTTCTTCAACATGGGATGAAAGATTTGGGGGAGAGTTAGGGCATAAATTCGAACTAACGATTCAATTAGAAAAATGAGATGTTCTGAGCGTTTAAGTTGACGTGCGTACCTTTTTTGGATTGTAAGGTGAAAATGGAATATTTTAAGTTCGAAAGAGTGAAATCAGGTGCATGTAACGTGTTAAATTCCCTCCAAACATATAATTAAGTTAAATGGGGGACCAAAAATGCAAAATCGGTAACATTGGGGAGTGAAACTGTAATTCGGGAAAACGGGAGACCAAAAAAGGACTTAAAATGTAAAAATCCAGCCAAATTACTATTACCCACAACATAGTCCCACAATATAGTCGGACTATATATACTAGTGGGGGACGTCGCCACCCAGCCAACACTGTAGATCCGCTCTTGTGTGCCTCATGTCAACTTTTGAAAGGAGTGCATCTTACTAAATTTATGTTAAAAGAAACTAATATTCTTTAAGTTTGCGTCTTAACGATGAACAACAATATATAAAATAATAAGTATAATTTTTTTGGTATGTATGATTATGTTTGAGGGCCTTATTACAAGAACGGGCCCACAAAAATTTTAAGAAAAGGGCCCTGGTTATTCCCTAGTTTGAAAGGACGAAATCTGGGGTGCGTTTGGTATGCGGAATTCATGCGTGGAAAAAACGAAGGAAAACTAAGTTAGTGCATCGAAGAATGGTATTACGCTTTGAGTGTCGTACCATTACACTTTTCCTTTTCTTTTCCGCATTGAAATCCTTAAACCAAACACAACCCTGGTGTACTTGCTAAAGAAAAGTTAACATCATCAAATAGACATCTATGAAATCCTTAAACCAAACACAACCCTGGTGTACTTGCTAAAGAAAAGTTAACATCATCAAATAGACATCTATGACAACTAGATGTTGCAAGTGGAAACATTGAGGATCAAAATTGCTCATCGTCTAAACATCGGGATCAAAAGTGATTTTGTCCCTAGGATATGTCATGTGTCAGTTTGAATATTCATTTTTCAGACGCATTGATTTATCATTGATATTACTCTTTCAATAATAATTTGTGTACAGATTGTATGCGTCTCAATTGAATCTTAATATGATATGTATTCTCAAATCAAAGCGAAGAAATAAATAATGAAATAATAACAATCAAGGGAGCACATAATTAATAAATAAATGCACGACAGACATTGGGACTTCATTTCAAAGCCACCGTCAACTCTGATGAAGAGCGGGGCCACATGTCTGGCTTTTTTTTTTTTTAACTGTCTCGAGGTATCCCACTCGACCTGGCTATGAGCTAGCCTCTAAATACCGGCGTGGGCTTTTGCGCCACACAGACCTGGCGGAGGCTTAATTGCGCCACATTCCAGAAGTGTGACTAATCTTCGGGGCCAGATGGATACGTCCCAAACCCACCAAACAACGATAGTAATGAGCCCATAAGGCCCACGAGGGCTACTCAAAGAATTGTGGGAGGGGAGATTCGTTCCCACGACCTCATTAACCACAAGACCTTAAGGCCTCCTCCTTAACCACTAGACCAAAACCTCATTGGTACATGTCTGGCTTATTTACTTTTTAAAATTTAGGCCCTAAATCTTCATAGCCCAATAATGGAATGAAATACAAAAAAATAAAAAATACCGAACTATAAACCTTGGGTGGCCTAAAACATGTGACACCAAAATTTTGTAGGCTAGTTTGCACATGCCCGAATCCAGCCCTGCTAGGAACAAACTCTTTTCCCGTTTGATGTAGCATTCATTCTGCTCCTGAGATCGTGGCATTGGGCTCAATGCTCGCAATGGAAATTGGGTACCGGGACAACGATTCGTATCTGGGAAGATGCATGGTTACCACGGACATCGCACACGAAGGTCCTTACTCCCCGACAGCCGGAATGATCTTCGATCTTCACTGCTCATCTTCAGGGGATAAGATGTTGAGTTCATCAAGATTGTTTTCCTCACGATCGACTCGGATCCATACTGGGATGGCCATTAAGCTACACAAGTTTATCAGATATATGTATATGGAACCTCACGGCGAATGGACTTTAATCTGTGAAACCGGCATATTTTTTTTATGGTGCATGCGAGGGAGCTGGAACTTTTTATGGAACGCTAAGGTAGTCTATGTTAGATCAAGTCGACACAAAATAACCACACACCACCATTAATTATTGATATAATAAATTAATATTATATTATACTATAATATTATTGTATTTATTAAAAAAGAAAAAGATAAAGATTATGAATGAGCGGCTCGTATGGATTGGCGACGCGGCGAGATCCTGTGCGTTGGATTTAGGGATCCAGATGAGCCGAAGACATATATAATTCGGTTGCAATTCTTTAGTTATTATTATCTGCAATTCATTCGAGAATTACATTTGTGAAGTGGTCCGAGGTAATAGTGAGGGTATCAGTTCAGGCAGAAACTGATATGCTCCACATAAAAATTCTGGTGTCTTTATTACTTTGCAGCAAATTTTATTTTTACCATGATAGTTATTGTGCGGGTCCAAGCAGAGTTAACACGTGCGTCCCAGTTTTCCCGATCGTTTTACCGAGGGACGACCGATTTCCACTTTTTTCGCCGATCTTTATATCAGCACCTTCCCAACAGTCTCGAAGGTAAAAATCTTCACTTGGCGGCTGGGAAATGGACCACTACCAACTATTACAAGGCTTTTCCGTCGAGGCTGCCTTCAGAGCCCGGTGTGTGCTAGATGCGACCTCGAAGAAGAGTCTAATTATGATATCTTTATCAGCGCCGAGATTCTAAGAAGTTCTGTAAATTTTCTAATGTTCCTATCACCGTATATAGAATTTGGACATGGTAATAAGTTGGCTAAAGACGTCGCATGAGATGTTTGTTGATTCCGGTGTATTACGTCTGGTTGGTGGCTGCAGAAACTCGAACAGAATCTCGTTAGTGTCGAAGTCAAGGCACATACTGTGTACGCTGTCTGTAAGATGTTATTGCCTCGTATTTCAGTGCCTCGGGTTATCGCAATATGTCCCGAAGATACAACGACTTCAGAATTTTGCACGTTGTACAAGGATACAAAATTATCGGTGAATCTATTCAAAGACTCGACCCTTTCTTGCTTTTATTTGACTTCGGAATTGTATGCACTAACTCTAGAATGTTGGGGTGTCAATTGAATGATTTTTTCAATTCTGCAGTGGCCTATTTATAGTTTTCCAAAGGTCGTTAGGGCCAATCTGCGAATAGTCGAAACTTTTAGGCCATTCTGACAGCCGTTGACCGTTTGACCATGGGTCATTTCACGAATAGGTACATCTTTTGGGCCAGTTCGATAAACACACTCTTTCGACTCACCGGTTCAGACCGAACCCCTCCAGCCGACCCGCTTCGCTAAATGACGCGACCCACGAACTCTAACATGTTCGAGCCACGTCGCTGTCGTCCACGCAGCGTTGCGTCAGCACCACGTCTGCTCACTCGTCCACGTGTCATCTAACACGTCATCTTCACTTACCACGTCGCTGGGACCGCCACGTCACCGGTGACACCAACGCCGCTGCCTCACCGGAGCATAAAACTAAGCTCTCCTCAAAGCTCCTCGCTCTGATGCGTCGTGCGAAGTGCAAAGTGCGCCTCAAAGTGCCCATTGCGCATTTGGCACGACTTGGGTTGGTGTCGGGCTCGGCGGTGCGAGGTATTGCCTCGCACTTGGGTTATTATTTGGTCCAAAATCCCACACAAGCCCATAATCCATAGCCCATCAACCACTTGGGCAACTTTTTGAATAACCCATATCGGGAGATTCCTTATAAACAAGTGAAAAAAGGACGAACTTTCCAATATGGGACAACAACAACTCCTTTTATATATTAAATTATTTCATCACTTTTATTGGGCCTACTTCGAAAATTAATTTCTCATTCACCCGACATCGGTTTTGAGCCAATTAATATTCGATATATTTCCTTCAAAACGTAGAATATGAATCTTTCATCAATTTTGGATTTTGATGAACGAAGGCTTCTCGATTTAATTAACATCGATTAAGTTCTTATTTATTGGGTCTAAAATCCAATTTTGGGCTCAAAGCCCAACATTCCAACAATCCCCCACATGAATGGAAATTAATGCAAATGCAATGCATGCTGACTCAAGCAAGAAGTTCCGACGATCCATCAATGCATCGGGATAGGTAGCTTGTGGCTTTGAACCTTCCCTAGTGAAATGATATCGGATTTACTCGCTACTCAGTGAACGTGATATCTTGAACTGGTGGCTTTTTGTGTAAACCAAGACAGCAGCATACTCACAAAGATGAATCTGATCTCTTTCGATTCTCACGTTATGTCCGTTTCGGCCTTGGACCGTATTTCCATTCATAAGTGTTTCCTTTAAAGCGGCCACACTTCACATTTATATATGTGACTGACTATTAAGACTTAATCCTGGAGTAGCTCGAAATACTCCATCCAATTTGTTATAGTCGCTATTAAAAGCGTAAACGTTTACCCTAACCACCATCATCGAGAGATTACTTGGATAGTTAAGAATGGACTTTTTAGAATTTCCAAGTATACAACTGAAATAGCCACAATTTAGTTGTCTGATTGAACCAAGTTCGTGGGATCTTCACTCATCATGGTTGAGTTACCACTATGTCTTTTCTTGGTGTGTGGATTTTTAGTCTCATTCCCCTTACTGCAATGTTTAACTGTTCTCTAGTGATACCTTCCATTAAAGGATCTTTTATGTTCTCTTTAGACTTCACATAACCGATAGAGATTATTTCACCAGCCTTAACATTATACATGCAACTTTGTGCCCTGCCGATAGCAGCCATGCTATCGCAGTGTATCATTATTGATGGCACAGGTTTGTTCCAACAAGGAATATCCTCGAGAAAATTCTGAAGCCATTCAGCTTCTTCATCGACTTTATCCAGTGCAATGAACTCTGCTTCCATTGTTGATCGAGCTATGCATGTTTGCTTTGAGGATTTCAAGAAACTGCTCCTCCACCGATGGTAAATATGTAATCACTCGTGGATTCGGAGTCTTTACTGTCAGATATCTTATTAGCGTCGCAGTATCCTTCGAGAACTGCGAGATATCTCGAATATAGTATGCCATAATTAATAGTGTACTTCAGATATCTTAGCACTTTCTTTAGTCAGATAGAGAAGAACTTGGAAAATGCCTTCGCTCCAACACTTGTAAACTTGCTAAGATTACTCACTGAATATGCTATGTCAAGTCGATTGCAGTTAGACAGATACATCAGACTGCCAATCACCCGAACATATTCGAGTTGCAATATAGGTTCCCCTTTATTTTTTATCAAATACAGATTAACGTCTATATGTCTTAGCCGGAGGATCATTGAAGGCTTCGGATTTCTTTAACACGTTCTCAACATAGTGAGATTGTGTCAGAACAATTCCTTTGGGTGTCTTATAGACATTATCCCTAATATGGCAGCAGGAAACACATATCCTTGATGCTGAAATAATTTTTCAGCATATTCTTTGTATTCACGATTATTTTTTGTCTGTTTCCATTATCAATATGTCGTCTACGTAAAGACATACAATTTCATCGGGTGTGCCTTTAATGTAAACACATTTATCACACTCATTTATCTTAAACCCATTCGATAACATCGTGATATCGAATTTCTCGTGCCACTGTTTCGGCGCTTGTTTAAGCACGTAAAGTGATTGCAAGAGACAGCATACTTTGTTCTCTTGCCCGGGTGCTCCAAACCCTTCGGGCTGTTTCATGTAAATTTCTTCCTCTAATTCCCCGTTCAGGAATGTTGTCTTCACGTCCATTTGGCGTATCACGAGATCATATAACGCTGCAATAGCACCGAGAACTTAAATGGACATTATCCTTGTTACGAGCGAATATGTATCAAAAAAGTCATAACCTTTCTTTTGATTGAACCATTTAGCGACTAATCGAGCTTTATATTTCTCGATCGATCCATCGGTCTTAAGTTTCCTTTTCAAGATCCACTTACATCCGAGAGGTTTGCACCCCTTCGGGAGATCTACATGTTCCCAGGTATGATTCTGCATGATGGACTAAATTTCGCTATTGATAGCTTCTTTTCAGAACGGTGCTTCTGGATTAGACAATGCTTCTGGCAATTTCCGGGGTTTTCCGTCCATCATATTTGTTAGAAAGTCGGGTCCAAATGATTTGGCCATTTTCTTTCTTTTACTCTGCCTCGGTTCCTCATTTTCTTGAGGTGAACTTTCAACAGCATCATGAATTCTTTTTGGAGAACTAATCTCCTTTCTTATTCGGAAATATATCTTCGAAGAATGTTGCGTTCCTCGATTCTATTATCATCCCTATTTTCATATTAGGAATTTCCAATTTGTGCACCAGAAATCTGTATGCACTATTGTTATTAGCATATCTGATGAAGGTGCAATCAACAGTCTTGGGTCCTATTTTAACCTGCATCGGTTTAAGTACTTCGACTTTTTCTAGACACCCCAACACTTTAAGGTAATCATCAGTCGGCTTCCTACCTTTTCATAACTCATATGGAGTTTTGTTCCTCTTTTTGTGCGGCAACATGTTTAGAATGCGGTTTGCCGTGACAATTGCTCCCCCCACCCCCCACATGTTCTAGTGTAGCCTCGAACTGATAAACATCGCAATCATCTCCTTTAGAGATATATTTTTGTGTTCTGCAACGCCGTTCGATTGAGGTGAATACGGCGCATTAGTCTGATGAATAATGGCATGTACTCGGCAGAATTCTTCGAAATGCGCCACGTATTCTCCTCCTCTGTCACTCCGAATTATTTTTATTTTTGAGTCGAGTTGATTATCAACTTCACTCTTATATCTCTTAAAGGCTTCAAGAGCTTCGTCTTTGCCACTTAGAAGATATACGTAACAGAATCTCGTGCAGTCGTCAATAAAAGTAATAAAATACTTTTTCCTACCTCTAGTCTGCACGAACTTCAAATCTCATATATCAGTATGGATCAGTTCTAGAGGTGAACTACTTTTCGCCACGGAGGAATGGTGTTTTGACCATTTTTGCCTCAACGCAGACCTCACATTTTTGTTGTGAGTCTATTTCCATTTGTGGAAGCATGTTTAAATTTATTTGTTAGGTCCAAATTAATCAACTAACGATCGATCTTCGCATGAATTGTGGATATTCGAATAAGAATTCTCGAAAGTTACATTCGGTTGAATATCACGTTTGAAGATCGGGAGAGAGAACGCGTTTAGAGTGAGGAATTTCTTGATTGTATTTCTCTCTCTAGAATATGAATTCTTTGCTTTGTGAATTTTCTGAAATTCTTGTGTATTGATTTTGTTGTGTACATTGTATATATATACTTCTATACATGGTATATTTACTAACTAGTCCTACAGTAAAAAAAATACGAGCTACACCCCTAATTACAAGGATAACAAATAAACAAAGCACAATTTCTACGTTTCTTCAATCTCCCCCTTTGTGCTTGTTTGCTCTTCAGCTCCGTTTATCCTTGTCGGACGTAGAGGGACCTCCTCAATCCCAATGTTGTCTCGTAGTGTCGGGCATCATTCCTTAGCTCCAGTCTTTCGTTGATAGCATCCAGAAGCTCATTTAGGAGTGGGGGCCTCTTCTTCTCCAAGGTCATCGAAGATCGTTTCTTCATCGATCTCCGTCAACCTCTTCTCGATATTCTTCCTTACGAGCTTCAACGTCCCGTCACAGAATTTGTGTACTTTAGATTTCATCATCGCTCTCGTCTTTCCAATAATTGGATTCCGATATGTGATGGCGAGGCTTGACTTCTTGAAGATGTAATTCTCTGGGAAGTCGTTGAGCGGGAAGTCTTTCGTGAGCTGCGACTCCATGTTGACCTTCTTCATGTTGTTTTCTACGATGATTTGAAGGTTGTGTGTGTTGTGGAACTTGATCTATCGTACCATGAATCTCTTCAACCCCTCGAGTCCTCTCTTCTTGATGTAACCAGTAGGTGTCTGGTATTTTCTCCTATACATCTAGAACATACGATATACTTAATCTGGTGGAAGGAACGGCAGAAAGCTTTCGTCTATCTCCTATCGAGTGTGGTTGTTGTCCGCTCGCTCGATATGATAGATCGGGGTTGGATAGCTTCCAATCGTGTGCGATACACCCTTGAGTTGGATGATCAGTGGCTTGTCACTGAAATTTCTTCTAAGTTGATCCGTTGGGACGTCACTTCGATCCGGACCGAGGTAGGTCAACATGAAGATGTGATTCATCTTCTTTCTTTCTTCCCAGTGAGATATGGCCCGTAAATTAAGCTCATCTAGCTTCTTGATCCGGTTTGGAGCCCTCGAAATCTGCTTCATTATTCCTTCAAGGAACGGAGCTTTAACCCGTACGTTCTCCCAAGATGTCTTAATTCTGACAGTCCCCTTTGATAAGCGAGGAGGGTGTCGACTCGGTGCCTAATCATCTCTGGTAGTTCAGGGAGTTCGGAGTTGTAGTTCTCGCCTTCTTGAAGTTCTTCATCTTCAAGCAGCACCAAATCTACCGAAGCTTGTTGTAGGAAGTATCTAACATTGGAAAGTCTGGCTTGAGTAGCTTCCTCTGGTTTCCAATACATCAGCCACTTCTTGTTTAAAATGTAGCCATCTACGATTGCATGATCGTAGATGACTGCTTCATTTTAATTTTCGAGGTTGGAGGTCGGGATTGAGTTTGGAATTTTGGGAGTTGGAGGTAGTGTTTGTGTGTGGAAAGCGGTGGATATGGTGGTTGTTTGTTGGAGGGTGTTAGTGGGTTGTGTGGTTGATGGGTTAGTGGATGAACCTCCAGCTTCACGAGTCGAGGATGACTTCTCTCGACTCTGACCACGACCGCTTCTTGTGGACTTTTGCCATTTCTCCCCCTCATAACGATCCGGACATCGGGATCGTCATGTCTTCGCTTCGTACGGGAGTTTTCTTCACGGAAACGCATTTGAGCAGGTGGTTCGGGTTTATCTATTAGTCGACGGTAGAGACTCTCCTCAGGAGGGTCCTTGGGGCTACTAGGCGATATATGATGATGTCGTGAAGCTGGGTTATTGGTATGGTGTATGGGTTGATGAGGGAAGGCGATTGGGTTGGGGTGGTTAAGGTAGGATGTATGGGAGATGGGTTGGGAGTGGGTGTCGGAAGGAGCTGCCTCTGAGACTTGTGCTTTACCAGTATCCCGTCGGGAAGTCTCGATGGCGTGTAGCATCCGTTCCATCAGCCGGTCTTCGAGGGAGTTGATGGTTGTGGAAAGGGCTTCTTGCAGTATTTTCTCCGTCACGATCATGGGTGCCGCCGGAGTGGGGCCAGAAGGGCGCTCCATTGTCACAACGTCAGAGAATATCCCTGACGTGCCTCATATGATAGGACGTGGAATTCCGGAACGTCCATGGACATCCGTTAACAACCCAGAAGTCACCACTTCAGTGGGTTGGCCCGTTGTTGGCTCCGACGATGTCGGGGGGTCCAACGGGGATTCCGTCCAATCCTTGAGATGATACCGAAGGTATCATCGCTATGGATGTTGGAACAGGTTCAATAAGAACCTATGTGGTCGTCTGTACCGATGACGGTGGAGGAGATATCATCGAAGCCATTGGTGTAGAGGTAGATGCATATAGGGCAGAGATTTATTGTCTGCGTGAGCCCCTTCTTTGTAGTCTACACTCCTCATAAGATTCAGTGGCTTCAGGAGATTCGGTTTGAGGTGTGGATTGACGAGTAACACCTTCGGGCTCAATGACCGGTGTTTCTATCTCCTGAGCCGCAGCTTCGGGTTCGTGAGTCTCCACCGAGGACTCGCGTCGGGAAGGCATCGGAGCCGGATTGACGGACCGTACCATTGCCTCCGTGATCGAGTTATTTTGGCAATAGTCTTGGTAGGCCACGTCGGTGGGATCAGCCAGGCGTAGCAGCTCCAATGGTATTAGCATCGGTTGGAGCGCCATATCGGATGCCTTCGGGTTGTGGATGAACCGCAGCTTCGGAAGTATGTATCCTCTGACGGGTGGCAGACGAGGGATCTCCAGATGTACTTCCATCAGGTGGGAGATCATCACCGGGAACCACTGTACATAAGGCAGAAATTTTGCCTTCGACTTCGTCTCCCTTTGACGTATTTGGTCCGCTAGATCGTTCCAGATTAGCCGGGCCATGTCGTAGTTTTTCAAGAAGACGACTCCGTGGAAGATTCTGAGAATGTTCCCGTTCGCCTTGTCGAATCCGGAGTACTTTGGGGAGAGATATTTGTTGATGATTCCGAATAATGTCCTCCATGGATGTGGGATCCCGCTGTTCTGGAAATTTGCCAATTTCGTCAGTGGTGTCTTATCCGAAGCATGTCTTCTACGATCACGGCATCTGTCGGTAGTGGGTCGTAAACTTCTTGATGCAGTAGATCGAGCACCATGGCCAGTAGATTCTTATTGATGATGACGCGTTTGTGGTTTATTTTGGTTGTGTAGACCACGTCATCACCTTCGATGTGGCTCTTCATGTACGCCCAGAACTGCTGGAGATAGACCATTTGAACCGAAGCAGTCATGGTGAGAGCTGGCCATTATGGATGTCCTTTGAGGATGGATATAATAACTTCATCAGGACACCGGAAAGTGGCGAGTTCCAATTGGTAGTTGTTGTCGTGGACGGTCAGCCAACTTTCGGAAGGGTAGATGAAGGATTACTCTTGATGAGCTATTTCTGAAAAACAATGAATAAACTTCATTAGATTGAAATAATTATATGCAAATTGTATAAAGCAATTGTGAATGTGAAAAAAAAAAATAAAAATTTCACTTTAAATTTTTGTTAATGAGCAAACGGTGTTTATGTGCATAGTAAATGACTTAGAAAAATTTTTGAAAAAAGTTTCTAAGTGTTTTAAGTGTATTATCGAAAGACTTAGACAAAAAAGTTTGAAAATTTTTCTATGTGTTTACAGCATGATTTTATTCGAACGAAAACTTATTCGAACGCTAAGTTTTGCGATCGAATAAAGACTTAGCGAAAATTCAAGATTTTCGCCGCTGAGTTGTGCAATCGAATAAAATTGATCGAAAACTAAAGTTTTTCGATGAGTAATTTTGCGATTGAATAAAATGTTGTCGAAAAACATAAGTTTTTCGCCGCGTAGTTTTGCGATCGAATAAAAATGTATCGAAAAACTAAAAGTTTTCGCTGCTTATTTTTGCAATCGAATAAAATTTATCGAAAACTAAAGTTTTCGCCGTGAAGTTTTACATCGAATAAAACACATATCGAAAACATAAGGTTTTCGCCGCCGAGTTTTTTAATCGAATAAAACTGAACGAAAACTAAAGTTCTTCGATGACACTGCGATAAGACTATTTTCGATCGAAAAAAGTTGAAATCAAACAGTAATGCGTAAAAACGTAAATGACGATTCTTGATAAATCATGAGTTAAACTGGACTCGTAATGATCAGAAATTAGTTGCGAATCCAAATATCATGTTTTTAATCAAAGTAGTCGAATCTAAACACATTAATTTTGAGTTCTTAAGAGGTTTCAGTCGAAAAAGTTGCGAAGTTAAAAAAATTCTTCGAATGATTTTGAAAAACTGTCGTGATTCGTGTGTTTCAGAACAGAAATAAGAACCGAAATTGGGTTCTACCTTCAAATTCGGTGAGTTTTTGACAGGAAATCGGTGAGGATTAAGAGAGTTTTGAAATCGCCGTTTGAAGAGTTTGACATACGAAAAGTTTTGCGATCGTTTTTCGTTTGCGTGAGAAATAGTTTTTCGATCGAAAAAGGTATATTAATATTTTTCGATCAGGTAAAGTTAAAGGGCTTTGGGCCGTGAAAATTTATTTTGGGCTTTCGTTAAAAATCAGGTCTGTTAACGAAAAAAATTTAATCTTTTACATTTGCACCCCAAAAAACATATTTCATAAAGGTCCCTGTATTTCTGAAATAAATGTAATTATCTCCCAGTTGTGATGAAATTCAACACTTGACTCCTCGGATGAGGTCGAAATACTCTGTGATACTTAGAAAAAAACATTAGAAGTCGTGATTGCAAGTAAATCATTTAGGAGATAAGACAAATTTTTCATGTAAACTCCCCCTCAACAAATGCACATTTAACTTTTCTGCAATTTAGCACATATTTAACACAATTATGCATATGAAAATTTACGATATGAACATAAATAACGCATTTGATCTATTCAGCTTAGATTCGTGATCCTCTAATAACGTATATGAAAATTTTTCAAAAATTTTGCATTTTATCAAATCTGAATCAATGCATGTTTTAATGCATTTAAAATGTGTGAAAAGATTTTTTCTTTGGGGTCAGATTGTCCATTTTAAACATTATCACGCAAAAATTTCACATGACATATAGAATAATAATTTGCCGTCAAATCATGTAACTAAACTAATATTCTAAGATCATAGTATGAATCATTTTGACAACTCTCGCAAGGTTCGCTCATAGCACTCAATTTATTTTTATCGTGGAAATATTTAGTAGCTATACCACTCATATCAATACAACAAAATTTTATCAATTAATTTGTTATCGTAGCATATTTAATCAACTTACCAAGTGAAAGTCCATCAATTTGAATCAAAGGGACTTTGAAAGGATTATTTTTAGGCTCTGACTAAAAGGGTAGGATATTTTTAGGATTAGTGAGCTTAAAAATTCTTCAATTACAGGGGCCCTTTTGAAAATCAATTCTGCTCCCTTTTCTGTTCTTTTCTTCTGCACTTGCTCAAGATGAATCTCTTCTTCTTTACGAGGCTTTGAGAGATGGAATCTTCTTTTGTTCTCGGACTGATACCGTGTTCCTTTTGAAGGTTCATATTTATGGAATTCGAACCCAAGGTCGTGCTCATCGTCTCGTTTTCTTGATATAAGATCTAGATTATCTTTGGAGACGTTCACTTCGAGTGCTTCTCTTCTAGGAGTATACGAGATTATATAGGAGAAGTTTTCAGCGAGATCCATGTTTCTCTTTTTCGAAAGAAGTTCATCATGAGCATCTCTTTTTCTTGATTGAGCAACCCCGAAACTTTGGGAAAAGGTTGAAGGCTTGATCGGGTTTCAAAAGAAAAAGAATGTTGGAGAAGGCTCAAAGTGGATTACTAAATGAAATAGTAAAGGATTTTAGGCTAAGTAATGATTTTCCTAATTGCCCTTAACATTTTCATGACGAACTAACATAAAGCAAGTATGAGGCTACGAAGTACAAAGGACAGTCATTTGAAGTGTGAAACACTCAAGAATAAAAATATTGAGGCTTAAATTCTCACATATATGATGTGGCGTTGTGTCTAGTGGAACAAGTGAAGCTCTTTGAATAAAAGAATGTCACGTGAATTTTTAAGCAAAGAACTAGACATATATCAAAGAAATATTTTTGTGAGTAAATCAAAATAGATAATATTATCGTCATCCCCATTTTTATTTTATTTTATGTTATTATTATTATATATATACTATTTTATTTTTATTTATCTTTTTGTATATATAAAAAAAATTTAAAAATAGAATCATGCAAGATATTGCAAGGAAGATCAAGAAGCACATAGAATATCATACGTAAATATAATAGAGCATGTGAAGCACATTTCAAGTAAGATTGAGATTCAACATGCCTAGCTTAACAATAAGGAATTGAAATTGTTTTTCATCCAATGCCTTAGTGAATACGTCGGCAAGTTGAAGCTCCGTTATAACAAAATACATATCTATAGTACCTTTTTTTACATGATCTTTTATAAAATGATAGTGAATATCTTTGTGTTTTGTGCGTGAATGATGAACAGAATTGCAAGTAAAGGCAATAGCACTTTGAGAATCACTATAAATGGGAATGTTATTAAATTTAAACTCGTAGTCGCGTAGTTGTGTCCGCATCCAGAGAACTTGTGAGCAACAACTGGCAGCCGCGACGTACTCCGCCTTGGCCGTCGATGTTGACACGTAATTCTGCTTATTTTGAGGACCAGCAGACCAACTTATCGAATAGAAATTGTGCTCTGCCAGACGTGCTTTTTCTGTCCATTCGACAACCTGCATAATCAGCGTCAGTATAGCCAATTAATCTAAAATCAGTATCTTTAGGATACCATAGCCCTAAGTTGGGAGTTCCTTTGAGACAGCGTAGTATTCGCTTGACTTTATGCATGTGGGACTCCTTTGGGTCAGCTTGAAAACGAGCACAGAGACAAGCGGCGAACATGATGTTGGGTCGGCTGAATGTCAAGTAGAGAAGAGATCCGATAATACTCCGATAGTTTGTGATGTTTGACTGCCTTGCCAGAAGGATCAGCATCAAATCTACAGGTTGTTGACATGGGAGTATTCATAGGTATGATCTTGTCTTGATTAAATCTCTTCAGAATATCTCGAATATACTTAGTTTGACTGATGAAAATTCCATCTTCGAGTTGCTTGACTTGTAATCCAAGAAACAATTGGAGTTCGCCCATTAAGCTCATCTCGAATTTTGTCTTCATCACATCACCAAATTTCTGACAGAGTCATTCATTTGTCGAACCGAAGATGATGTCATCGACGTAAACTTGACCGATCATCAAGTCTGTTAGTCCGATTACGCACTCAAGAGAGGATCAAAGGCTTAAAAATGATAAAGTTCTTAAAACACCTTCAGTGTGTGTTTGTGTGTGTGTGCCGAAATTAAGAACTTACTTTTAAGAAAAGTACTTTGACCAACCCTAATTAGGGTTAATGGGATGCCTTATATACCACATGAGTTGGTATATTAAGGCTTGGGACTCAAACAATAAAATATTTACAATTTGACCCCAAATACAATAAATTAACTAATATTGACCCAAAACTCAAATACTAACTAAGGACACTACAAATAATTCCTAACATTCTCCCCCTTAGTGTCCTTTCTTCGTCTTTGTCTGTTTCTTTGAGCCTTTGGGTCGTTGCTGGGCGTACACGGATTTCCGTAGTCCAAGCTTGTGCTCGTATGTCCTTATTTCCCTCCGGAACGAAAGCCTTTCTTGTATGTTGTTCAGCATATTCAGTATCTTGGCTTTTGTGTCCGGTCCTTCACCTTCCATCTTATCCAGTATGCTCCTCAACTTCTCTCGTATGATGAGGAGCGTTCCGTCGGAGAATTTTGGTATCTCCGATGTCTTCAATATTCGCTTTTCTCCCTTGTAGTTGATGTAGACCACCGCTGGATCTTCACTTTCGAACACGTGGCCTTCACCATATTCAACTTGTTCAGGGAGCTCGAATGATGGTTTGGTGAGGTTGACCTTTCGGACATTTGACTCCAGTGCTAGCTGCAGGTCGTGCGTCGCTCCGTACTTGATTTGTCGGAGCATGAACCTTTTGATCGTCATGTATCCTAGTTTGACGTCCTGGTCCTGCAGCGTTCCCACGTATCGGTAGCTTCCAATCATCTGTGAGATGTCTTCAGCTCTGATGTACGGGAAGTCAGCCTCTGTCAAGGTCTCTCTTGTACCGTCTTCCCTCACTACGTGGTAGACGCTTAGTAGGAAGGTCCCGAGCCGATCTATTCCAAGTCTTTCTACGGCTTGTATTCGGGGCCTCTGCTTTTCCTCTCGCCTGAGAGCAGCCAGATCATTTCCTTTCCCTAAGAACATATGAAGACGTCTTAGGGAAAGAAGGTAGAGATTGGCTCTGCGCTCTGACAGGTGCGTCATCCCACGTAGCTCCAGCTCGTTCAATTTGACGAGCTGATCCTCTTTACGCCAGATTCTTTTCCTTATCTCTTCTTGGTATGGAACTAAGATTCTGACGTTTTGCCACGGAAGATCAACCGTTGCCCCGATCTTTGACATGAGAAGTGGAGCATCCTCATTTTGGACTTGATGTTTGAGTAGTTCCGGTAGATCGGGGAGGTCACTTTGCAGATCTTCCAGCTCCTCATCTTCATGGACTTTCACCAGGCTTATCGACGCCTTTTCGAGGAATAGTCTGGCGTTTTCTCGAAATCTGGCTTCGAGCTGGAGGTCCATCGGTTGCTTCAGCCATCCTTCTTCAAATATATATTTCTCTACCACATCATGTGGATTGTAGAGTTGGCTGATTTCTTCCGAGATTTGGAGGTCAATAGATGTGGCTTGAGGTGGACTTTGTCGGTAGAAGGTTCTTGGTGAGCTAAGGCTTATAGTGACTGGAGTGGGTGTCGAAAGGGAAAGTGTATTGGAGATCTCTTGTGTATTTTGTTCGGTTGTGGTTGAGATCTCCATGGTAGGGAATATTATTGTGGTGCTGGAGACTTGTTTTGTTTTGCTTTTGAGCTTGAGGTATCCAGCGGGTTGGATTCTTGGACTGTTTTGGTTGTTGGCTGCTGCTGGTGAGGGATTCGACTCCACGCTGTCGGTTCTCCCCCTCGGGACGGTCCTCGTCTTCAGGGTCGTCCCGCGATCCAGATAGGCCCCCGGCTTGTGTTCGGCAGCTGGTGGGGTCAATCAGCCTCTGGATTTCTTTCTCCTTCGGTGTCAGGTGTGGCGCCGACCGGATACGTGCCAAAAGAATGTTGAAGAGTTCTTCAATGGGCACGTCCCACGGTCCTTCTTCTGGTTGTGTGAGTGAAGGAACAGCAGCAGCTATCTCGTGTGTGACTGGAGTCTTGCCTTTGTCTTGTCTTGATGTTTCGATCATGGCCCGGACTTTTTCCACTAGTTCGTCGCCAAAAGATCGTAGCCGAGACTCCGTCACAAACGGATCGGGAAATAAAACGGAGCCACTGAGGCGTGCCGTTGTCGCGACGTCAGAGTAGATTTCTGACGTGCCGCCCACTGTAGTGGGTCTTCCGGGGCCACCAAGGCACACCGGTGGCAACGGTGCTAAGACAAACTCAGACCGTTGGCCCGAGACGACTGGTGGGATGTTGATCGTTTCGGGGCTTCCGCTCAGTCCCTCGGAGATTAACCCCAGAGTGACGTCAGAGAGCGTTCTATCTAAGTCTGGAAGACTTAGAGGTGCGGAAAATAGTGTATGTGTCCTAGAAATGGAAAAAATTTTAGTTGGTGCGGACACTAGACCTGTGATCAATGAGGGCGCAGTCGGAGGAAGTGAACTGCTTAATTCAACATCTATTGCCTCAGAATAAGGCAATGATGGTTGTCGTGGCTCCTCCGGTGCTATTGAGACGGTCGTCTGTTGGGAGACGACCGAATGGGTTGGAAGGGTTATTTGCGTGCTTGGGCCTGATGGCACGACTGCTACTCGGGAGACGATCGTGTCGTCTCCTGTTCCTACGGGTTCGGCCCGGTTTTGTAGTGGGTTAGAGGACTGAGGAGGTCGATCATGTTTTTGTTTGGTGCGACGCTCCTGTATGCATCTTACGTCTTCCCCTCGTTTTGTTTTTCGGAGGAACGAGGAGGGGAAGCGGCGCTACCTAGACCTAACTGAGGCTGGGGTAGGCTAATTCCCGGGGTAGGTTCGACTGGGTTTTGTCGAACCATAGGAGTGTCTTCAAGGGTGATGGATTGGAGGTACCTCGCTACTATGGGTTGGAAGGATTAGCGATTTGTAGGAGGTGGTCAGGGATCCGCATCGACTCGAGATCAAATTTGGATTTGGAAGAATGGAGGGATGCTAGCTTGGGAATTTGATATCCCTCCGATCTCGGTCGACGGGTTATCTCGGGGTGTAGGTCTTGAAAGTGGGTTATTATCACTGGAAACCACCGAAGGTAGGGAAGGACTTGTCGGGTTTTATTTTTGGTGGATAAGTCCCTTCGGCGGAGTTGGTCAAGGATATCGGCCCAGATCAACTGCACGATGTCATAATTTTTATTAAAGATGACACCGTGGAAGATGATCATAATGTTGCGGTTACAGCGATCTGGGCCTGAGTGCTTGGGTGATAGGCATTTGTTTATTATGAGAAAGAGTGTGCGCCAAGGTTGTGGAATGTCCTTGGCGCAGAAATCGGGTAGGTGTAGGGATTTATGGATGTCTGGGCGATATCCCATTAGGAGGAAGTCGGTTTTCAATTCTTCCTCCGTGGGTGGTGGGTTATATATTAGGCTGTGAGGTAGGTTTAAGATACGGCGTAGTATGGATGGGGTGAGGATTATGGGTGTTTGGTCTATTTGTGAGGTAAGTGAGGTTGGAGGGGTTTTTGAAGTTGATGGTTGTAGGTTGGCCCATAGCTGTTGTGCGTATACTTCTGGGGCCGATTCCGTAATGGTGAGGGCGGTGTGTAGAGGATGGTGACGAAGGATTTCGAGTATTATCGGTGCGGGGACCGTGATGTTGTCAAAGTCAATGGCCGGGTTGTTGGGTAGTTTAGTGGCCCATTGACTTTGAGGAAAGACTTCGTCAATTGGTCTCAACATGTTTATGTAATCTGCTAAGAAGAAAACACAGAAAATCGTTAGACTAGGCAGAGTAGATAAAAATGTTACTTAGAAAAATTTCGGACTTGAAAAATTTTATATGAAAGTGCCCGAAATTTGCTTAAGTAAATAAGATTATACTTTTGAAATACAAGCGGCGAAGTTCACAAATTCGGCTAAGAGTACATTGAGAAGTTTAAAACTCGAAGTTTGATTTGGCCGAATTTGGATTTGAAAAGTTTTGTTCGCCGAATTTGATGAAGTTCGGGTTATGAGGATTTGAAATTTTTGTTGCCGAATTGTAATGAAGTTCGGGTAAGTGAAAATTAAATCGAATTTTTTATCATCATTCATCAAATTCGGGTGCTTGTCTTTAAAATTGAATTTGCCGAAATTGACAAATTCGGGCGATGGAATTCGACTGTGAGGAGTCGGGGTACAGTAGAAATTCGCCGAATTTCGAGTGAACAGTAGAAATTCGCCGAATTTTGGATTGAAAAGCAGAAATTCGGATGAAAATTTAAATTTTACCCGAATTTCGCCCGAAACCTAAAAATTAAAATAGGTCGATTCCATCGTGATTTGGATGAAATTTTGGCAAATAAATTGCAGATTCGGGGTCGCCATTACCTTCTGTAGTAAAATCGAAGTTGAAGAGATTTGATTTGAAGATTTGTGTTTGCGCGAATTTAAATTCGAGAGTAAATTTTCTGAAATTCGGGCGTTAACTTGTAAATTTAGGGTAAATAATGAAATTCGGGCGAGTAGTGAGATAATAGGGGTTACTGTGCAAAAGTTCGGGTGAAAGAAATTCGGCATGTTAAAATTGAGTTTCGCCGAAATTCGTTCTGGATTAAGTGAAAATTATATGAAATTCGGCGATCGAAATTAGTATTGACCAAAAGTGACCCCGAATTTGAAATTCGGCGAGTGAATTGAAATTGGCCGAATTTCTTCACTGTTAGTCCAAAATTGGACTTCCGAAATTTTATATTATGTCAAAGAGCTCCCCCTCAATAAAATGATATATACTCCCCCGTAATAAAAATAAGCTCCCCTTTAATAAAAATGAAATATGCTCCCCCTTAATAAATATGAAATATGAACTCCCCCTTAATGAAAATGAAATATAAACTCCCCCTTAAAATTTGCATGTAGAATTAGTTTGTCTACTAAATAAAAGGTCATGAGGCACTATAGGTCAGTGTTGAAAATTCAACATGCCCAACTTAGAAACTAGGAAATGGAATCGTTTTTCATCCAGAGCCTTTGTAAATAAATCTGCAAGTTGAAGTTCTGTACTTACAAAATACATATCGATAGTGCCCTTTTCAACATGATCTTTTATAAAGTGATAACGAAGATCTATGTGTTTAGTGCGAGAGTGATGGACAGGGTTACATGTGATAGCAATTGCGCTCTTTGAGTCACTATATATGGGTATATGATTAAGATCGAACCCATAATCTCGTAGTTGCGTACGCATCCACAAGATTTGAGAGCAACAGCTCGCTGCAGCTACATATTCTGCTTCAGCAGTTGAGGTAGAGACACAATTTTGTTTCTTAGATGACCAACTAATTAGTTTGTCTCCCAGAAATTGTGCTCCACCCGAGGTGCTTTTTCTGTCCATCTTGCACCCTGCATAGTCGGCATCAGAATATCCGACGAGATTATACCCGGAACCTTTGGGATACCAAAGTCCGAGATTAGGTGTTCCTTTGAGATATTTCATGATTCTCTTCACGGCTATGAGGTGCGATTCTTTGGGATTAGCTTGGAATCGGGCACATAGACATGTCGAGAACATGATATCCGGTCTACTAGCTGTCAAGTAAAGTAATGAACCTATAATTCCTCTATAAAGGGTTGGATTGACTGGTTTCCCAAGAGGATCCGAGTCAAGTTGGCATGAGGGGGACATAGGGGTACTTTTTGTAGTACAATTTTCCATGTCAAACTTTTTCAAGATGTCATGGATATATTTGGTTTGACTTATGAAAATTGCTTCCGAAAGTTGCTTGACTTGTAAACCCAAGAAAAAGTTGAGTTCACCCATCATGCTCATTTCGAACTTAGTTTTCATAAGTTCTCCAAATTGGTCACACAGCTTTAAATTAGTAGATCCGAAAATAATATCATCTACATAGATTTGGACTAAGAGAATATCTTTACGTGTGCGTTGGATGAAAAGGGTTGTGTCAATTTTTCCTTTTTCGAAGCCTGACTTGACCAAAAAGTCAGAAAGAACATCATACCAAGCTCGAGGGGCTTGTTTGAGTCCGTATAAGGCTTTATCTAGCTTGTAGACATAGTCAGGGTGAGTTGAGCTCACGAATCCTTCGGGCTGTTCCACATAAACTTCTTCTTTCAAGACTCCGTTAAGAAACGCAGTCTTGACATCCATTTGGAATACGGTGAAGTTTTTATGGGCAGCATAAGCAAGGAATAACCTAATGGCTTCGAGTCGAGCTACGGGGGCGAAGGTTTCATCGTAATCAATTCCTTCTTGTTGATTATACCCCTTAGCTACGAGTCGAGCTTTGTTTCTTATTACTATCCCATTTTCATCCTTCTTATTCTTGAAAACCCATTTGGTACCAATAATGGTTTTGCCAAGGGGTTTCGGGATTAGTCTCCAGACCTGTAATCTATCGAACTGATTTATCTCTTCTTGCATTGCAATAATCCAATCAGGATCTTCCAATGCTTGTTTGGCTCTTTTAGGTTCTATTTGGCTCAAAAAGCAGGTAAATAGTCCTTCGTGAGTAGTTGAGGATCTAGTGCTTATTCCTTGGAGAGGGTCTCCAATAATTTGTTCTACGGGATGAGCACGTGTCCACTTTCTTTCATGAGGAAGTGGTTGAGAGGTTGTCTCGTTTATTGTGGACGCGATTTCATTTTCCGTAGAAATGGAGACCTCAACGGGAGGGTTTGTCTCATTTTCTAAGGTCTCTTCGGAAGAGTCGTTTTCAACAGACACTTCGATTCCTAAATCATTGGTGACATCTAATTCTGGTTCTTGTGAAGTTTCACAGTTCACTATTGGTTCTACCATATGTGGACTGCTTGTGTCACCATCTTGGATGGATTGTCGTGAGACTAATTGTTGACATGGGTTAGAGTAAATTTTCTCAAAAAGGATACTTAATTCCATGTCTTTTGAGGAATTTGAGGCTGATGTCTCTTCCACAGGTGTGGGAATGTGTTGATCATCAGTCAACACTCTAATAAGTCCGGGTTCTGGACTGATTTGTTCAGAAGCCATTAAGGGTGTTTCATTGAAGGTCACATTGGAGCTTTCCATGACCGTTCTCCGCTTCTTAAGGTAGACTCGATATGCTTTAGATTCTAGAGAATACCCAATGAAAGTTGCCTCTAATGCCTTAGCATCAAATTTTCCTCGGTTTTCCCTGTCATTTGCTACGTAGCAAATGCATCCGAAAACGCGAAGAAATCCTATATTGGGGATTCTTCCATTCAATATTTCATATGGAGTCTTTCCAAAGCGTTTGTGAATTATTGTCCTATTTTGGGTGAAGCAGGCAGTACTGACTGCTTCAGCCCATAGAAAGTGAGGAAGTTTAGAGTGAATAAGCATAGTCCTAGCAGCTTCAACTAGGGTCCTATTCCTCCTTTCGACGACTCCGTTTTGTTGAGGAGTTTTAGGAGCAGAGAAGTGTTGGGAGATCCCTAGGGATTGGTAGAATTCGCTCAGTAACTGATTTTTAAATTCAGTCCCATTATCTGAGCGAATTATACGAATTTGTAAGCCCGACAAATTCTGTGTCTTTTTCACAAAAGCAATTATGAAGTCAGGAGTTTCTGCCTTTGTTCTTAAAAATTTGGTCCAGGTGAACCTAGAAAAGTCATCCACTATTACTAGTACGTAACGTCGTCCATTTATGCTCTCAATTCTCATTGGTCCACAGAGGTCCATATGAAGAATCTCGAGTGGTCGTGAGGTTGAGGCAGTTTGTTTTGATTTGTGGGATGCTTTTCGCATTTTTCCTAACTCACATGCTGAGCAGAGATGCTCTTTGTGATATTTCAAGGCAGGCAATCCCTGTACAAGATTATCTCTTTGAAGTTGACTTAGAGTCTTGAAATTTAGGTGAGATAATCGTTGATGCCATAAATTGTTCTGTTGAAGAGATGCTTTACTCAACAGGCAAATGGCTCGGGATTGATGAACAGTTCTAAGATTGATGGTGTAAAGATTGGATTTTCTAGTTCCAGTGAGTAATGGTTTACCGTTACCACCATTTACACTACATCCTTCAGTATGGAAGTTGACCGTGAGTCCACGATCACAGAACTGTCCTATACTGAAAAGATTGTGGCTTAAGCCATCAACATATGAAACATCCTTAATTAAGAGATTTTGATGTATGATATCACCGTGACCCAGGATGGGATAGTTGAGTGCAAGTCGATCTGCCTTGACCCTGTTCTTTTCTTCCATTGTGTAGCATGTGGGAGATTTTTTCTGAATGGATGGTAAGGTGGGAAGATTTGTTGTGGAATCACCCTCTATATTAACCCAATATGTTATGGGTCCTTCCGAGAGGGACTCTAGGATTTCGTTTCCTATGTCCTTGGAGCTAACGAAATTTACAAATCGATTTCTCCATGCTGTGAACTCCCCCCTTTTCATTGTTAGAATTGGGGGTCTGTTATCGCTTCCGATTGCTATGAAATCCATGGATGTAGTTGAGTGCTTTTTAATGATCGTTCACGGTCGTGATCTGCAATCCTCAATGGTCAGTTTCGAAAAATAACGTCTAAGAATAACGTTAAGTTTGAGTAAATTTTGGTGGAAAGAAATTGTGTTTAAGTGTTCGACTTTTTATTTTAATTTTAAAGAATAAAATTCGGGCACTTGTAGAGTTGTCGCCGAAATTTGAATTCTGAAATTCGGATGAAAAGACTTTGTCGAGAATTTTGAAATCAAAGGAAATCAAAATTCGGGTGACAAAAAATAAGTTCGCCGAAGTTCAGGATTAAATTAAGGTAGGAAAAATTTTATCGAAAATTACTTTCAAAATTCGGGTAAACTAAATTCAGTCGAGAATTAAAAAAAATCAAAATTCGGGTGACTTTCTGATAAAAGTTCGCCGAGAATTAAGAAATTCGGGTGACTTAAATCAAAACTTCGCCGAAAATTTTAAGTTGAAATTCGGGCAATCTTAATTTTAAAATTCGACCAAATTCGCCGTTAATTTTAAACAGTAGAAAGCAAATTCGGCGAATAAACTTAGCTTACTCAAATTCGGTCAATTTTCTGATCGAAAATTTTCTCAATTTCGGCGAATTTCAATTGAAATTCGGCAATATGAGTTAATTTTCGGGTTCAAGAACGAACTTCGAGCGAATAAACAGAGAAACGCCCGAAATTTTTCCAGCAACTTTAAAACACACCAATTTCAATCGATTTCTCCCCAGAAATTTCTCAAACTTGACGAAAATTAATCTTAACGAGTTCCTAAACAAGCCAAGACTGATAATCAAGCATTTAAAGGTTTAAAAACATCAATAACAGCAAGATCTAACCCAAAATACTTGAAAAAAAAAAAATCGAAAATAAAATTTGCTTAGTAAACTCTTTCGATCTTGACGAAATCAAACGAAATTGGTATAGATTTGCACAGATCGATCCGTGTCTTGCTCTGATACCACTTGTTAGTCCGATTACGCACTCAAGAGAGGATCAAAGGCTTAAAAATGATAAAGTTCTTAAAACACCTTCAGTGTGTGTTTGTGTGTGTGTGCCGAAATTAAGAACTTACTTTTAAGAAAAGTACTTTGACCAACCCTAATTAGGGTTAATGGGATGCCTTATATACCACATGAGTTGGTATATTAAGGCTTGGGACTCAAACAATAAAATATTTACAATTTGACCCCAAATACAATAAATTAACTAATATTGACCCAAAACTCAAATACTAACTAAGGACACTACAAATAATTCCTAACAAAGTCATTGCCTTGCTTTTTGATGAAAAGTGTCGTATCGATAGTTCCTCTTATAGAGTTGGATTTGACTAGAAATTTGCTCAGAACATCATACCAATCACGAGGGGCTTGTTTTAGTCCATAAAGAGCTTTTTCCAATCGATAGACATAATCAGGATGATTTTCGTGCACGAACCCGTCGGGTTGAGCGACGTAGACTTCTTCTTTTAACACGCCGTTAAGAAAGACCATTTTAACGTCCATTTGATAGACTTTGAAGTCTTTATGAGCCGCGTATGCCTAAAATAATCGAATAGTTTCGATACGAGCAACCGGGGCATACATCTCGTCGTAGTCAATGCCTTCTTGTTGATTGTACCCCTTGGCTACGAGTCGTGCTTTATTCCTGATAATTTCACCGTTCTCGTTCTTCTTATTTTTTAAAACCCATTTAGTTCCTATAATTGTTTTGACATGCGGTCGAGGAACTAATGTCCAAACTCATAGACGCTTGAATTGGTTGAGTTCATCTTGCATTGCGATCACCCAATCCGTGTCTTTAAAGGCTTCGGCTAGATTAAGTGGTTCATTTTCGCTTAAGAAGCACGTGAATAGTTCGCATTGTGTAGATGTCCTAGTTCGTACTCCACTTGAAGGATCACCAGTTATTTGATCGACAGAATGAGCTCGAGTCCACTTGCGTTCATGAGGAAGAACCGAAGTAGAATCATCATTGATATGTAGGTCTAGACATTCTGAATTGATAGGATGATCATTCGTAATAGGGAAATTCATTTCTGAAGTTGAATTGGAAGTAATTTCCGCATTGGCATTAGTAGGAGCTGCAACACTAGTTGAAGATTCAGAATTTGGAGAATCTGGAACATCTGTTGGAGTTTGAGGGTTGAGAATCTTAATTATAATTTTCACCGTAGAAGGGAAAGGTCTGCTGCTTGGCATGAATGAAACGAAGCAGGCATTTGAGACTCGTTCCGATAAAAATGTTCAAATAGAAAATCCAAATTTTTCAAATCGGTGGGAATTGCTTCTTCTGACGATGAGGTAGATGGTGTCAGAATTTGTTGACCTTGTGGCAACACGCCTATAAGCTCGGGTTTTGAACGGTCTTGTACAGTAGCCAATTCGGTCACCTCGTGAAAAGTGACGTTGTAGCTTTCCAATATTGAACGAGAAGACTTGATATAGATGTGGTATGCTTTAGAAGTGGATGAATATCCAACAAAGACGACTTCAAATGCTTTAGAGTCGCACTTGCTTCGATGCTCTCGATCGTTAGCCATTTGCACCCGAAGACTTTGAAGAAAGAGATATTTGGAATCCTTTGATTTATTATCTCGTATGGTGTCTTTTCAAAGCGTTTGTGAATAATCGTCCAATTTTGCGTAAAGCACGCTGTACTCACTACTTCAACCTATAGAAAGTGAGGGAGACCAGAATGTATTAGCATTGTTCTTGCAACTTCAAGTAAAGTTCGGTTCTTCCGTTCTACGATGCCATTTTGTTGATGTTTTAGCGGCTGAAAATTGTTGAATAATTCCAAGTGGCTGATAGTAATTCCTGAGACGCTGATTCTTGAACCATGTCCCATTGTCAGTCCAGATTACTTGGATCTTCTTTTGCAGGAGATTCTGACTTGTATTCACAAAGCTTATTATCAAGCTCCAGTCTCATCTTTAGTTCGGAGATATCTTGTCCAAGTGTAGCGAGAATAGTCGTCTACAATTACCAGCACGTACTTACGACCATTGATACTTTGTGTTCGCATTGGTCCACAAAGGTCCATGTGTAGTAATTCCAAAGGTCTAGATGTGGAAGCTACAAGCTTGATTTTGTGTGACGCTCGCTTCATTTTTCCCATTTGACAAGCCGAACATTGATGCTCTTGATGAAGGAAAATAGTTGGTAGACCGTTGACTAACTTTTTGGCAAAGAGCTTGTGAAGAGATTTGAGATTTAGATGAGATAGACGTTGATGCCATAAGTTGTTCCTCTTGATCGTAGTCTGTGAGATGAGGCAAACAGCTGTCGAATGTCGTACTATTGTCAGATTGATGGTCTATAGATTAGATCGTCGAGATCCTGAAAAAGTTCTTAATTCTGACTATTTAAGATTCTGCACTAATCAGCTAGAAACACCACTTAAAACCCTTCATTGCAGAATTGTCCTATGCTGAACATGTTGTGTTTAAGACCTTGGACGTAAGAGACATCTTTTACTGTCAGATTTTTCAGAAGGATATCTCCAAAGCCTAGTGTTGGAGTTGAATCGCTGTTGCCGAATCTGACTTTTCTGTGTATCGGTCTTGATCGTTGCTCAACAGTTCTTGATTTTCCGTCATGTGTGTGGAGCAACCGGAATATAGATACCACACATGATGGATCTGCATTGAAAGATTTTAGAGAGACTTAGGTACCCACTTATTAATGGGTCCTCTCAGATTAGCAGATTTAGTAGGTAAAGTTTGTTCATTTTTTGTTCCTAAACCATTGGTTTTCTTAGGTACCCAAACCAACTTAGAAGTAGTTGGTTTAAGTGGTACCTCTTTAGGCAACTCGGCCTTTTTGGCTTGCGTTGGCCTAAATGGTGTCTTAGGAACCCATTGAGGGTGAACCTTACATGAGAGATTAATATCAGCTCGGACAAATGTCTTATCAGTCTTAGTGCATGAGAAAATATTTTCTCTAGCTAGTCTTCTAAGGTTAGCCGAGTGTACTTGGACTGGGTACCTTAGATGAGGGCAAGAGTGCATTGAACTATAAGCTTGCTTAATAGTCGGGTCTTGTCTCCTACGAGACTTAAGACTTGCTTTTGTCTTAGAATGGTGGATTTTGTTTTGAGAAGTGGAGCCGATTTCAAAATTTGTGCTTTCAAAATTAATAGACTTTAAAACATAAGTTGAAGCAACAACATGAAAATTAGAAACGGTTGTCTTCTTACGAGTGTCCTTAGGTTTTGATACAGAAGAAAGTTTTGAAAATAATTCATTTCTATCATTTTTCTTCTTAAAATTTATGCGGCACTCTATTCTTTGCATGCTTCATCTCCTTAACTACTCTTCATGTGGTGGAGTAGAAAAAGAATTAGTAAAAATCTTTTTTGCCTTTGAAGCATTTAAGGACTCTTTTTCTCCCTTTACGCTTTTTAAAAAAAATTCTTCTTCTTTTAAAATATTTTGTGAAGTAATGGGAGGTGTTTTCTTAAATTTGGTCTTGTCCTTGATTAATGATTTTTCTTTCAAAATTAAATCTGGACAAGATTTTAAAACTGAGGAATGTTTTAGATTAGAAATCTCCAATAAAAGCGCATACCTTTCTGATTTAAAATTATTTCTTTCTGTTTATAGGGAAGAGTTCAAATCAGCTATTTTCTTAATAATAGCGGGAATACAACAGAAAGTAGAATTTTTAGAATGACATTATTTTCTTCATTAAGTTTAGGAAGATCTTTTAAAGGATATAATGAATTATAATCACTAGACAGGTTTATTTCCCATGTCTGGTAACTATTTTTCAAATCGGTGTAGTCAAAGGGGATGCCAATCCTATTTTTAGCTTTTCTTTTGGATTATTCTAAGACATTTATTTCTAAAGAGTTACTAAAAGCCATTAAAGAAGTTAATCCTAAACCCATGTACTTGATATCATATAATTGTTTGACATTACCTTTTTCAAGTTACATGGATTGTTAAAACCTAAGCCTTTTATATGATTATAAAATTCTATATCATGAGGTTGACTTAGAAAAGTAGTCTGATCCGTTTGTCCCCTTTTTGTTAGAAGATCATCTAAACTCTTAATCATAGAGTAAAGCTTCTTACATTCGTTAGAGATTTTCTTAAAATTATTTCTAGAAATTTCTAAATCTCTCTGACTATCGCTAAGAGTCTTACTAAGGTTGTTGATTTTTGTCTCAGAAGTAGCTAAACTAGATTCAAGACTAGTTATTGTTTCCTTAGCATTAGATAAGAAAATATCTAAGTGAACTTTCTTATCTAGTTGAGGAAATTATTTTCGCTAAGGGCTAGTATCTCCTCTAGTTCTTTTGTACTTTTCCGCTCATTTTTCATGTTAGTATATTTAGCTTGTAAAGATTCTAACATGATTAATAATGTAGAAACGGGTGTAGCTACCTCTTGAGATGAGGTTGATGCTTTGTCTTCGTCGTCGGACCTCCTCGTTGAGTTTTCGTCTGTGAGGCATAGAAATGCCATGAAGAGCTAGATTGTCGTTGTCAGAATCAGTTGTGTCTTCTAACCAGTGCTCTTGTTCGGCCATCAGAGCTAGTCGAGCTTCCTTTTGTTTAGTTAGTTAAAATTTCTTGGAATAGTAGTTGGCGTCTTTCTTCTTTGGAAGATTGCATTCTCTGGCGAAGTGCCTTGTCTTGCCACAATTGTAGCATTTTTGTGGCTCTTTGGAATTTTTGGATTTTGACGACTCGGCCGGTCTTTTCTTGTGCTTAGAGCTTGAGGTCCGAAGTCTATTTGCCGAGGAGGAGGATTTCTTTTTGTAGAACTTTTTGCTCATCATTTAGTAATGAGAGCCAATTGTTTCTTGAATTCTTTCATATCGGGCTCGGAATCCGATTCTGATCTTCATCTCGGAAGAACTCGGCAATTTGATGCTTTTATCTTTACGAGATCGACTAGTTTTTCTTTACGAAACTAGAGCTATTGATTTTTCAATCTTTTTGCCCTTTAGTTCTTTTTGTATCTCGCTAATGTCTTCCTCGTGTTGAGCGAGATTGTCAAATACGGCGTGGATATCCATTTCGTCCAAATCCTTGTTTTGACGGATTTGCATGGATATTTTCTTCCACTCCGGTTGAAGAGAAGAAAGAAATTGGATATTGACCTCCATTTCGTTAAGAAGAGTCAAATAGCGTTGATAGAGTTCGTAGAGATTTTCCTCCGTCTTAGCTTTGAATGAGACGTAAGCTGTGAGTATGTTCGCTTTCTTAGCCTTGACTCCGACTTCGGTCCGTCGCATCATTTTGTGGAGTTCGTCCCATATAGCCTTAGCACTTGATTAGATTATCTATTTGCATATAGATGTCAATCGGGATGCCTTGCATCAGGAAAGTTTTACCTCAAAGATCAGCTTTAGCTCTTAATCGCTCCTCCTCAGTGTATTCACTAGGAATCTTGAGTCTTCTAGTGGCAGGAATGAGAGGATTATTTGTGGCATCGCCTTCTTAGATTAGCCAAAATTGTGTGGGTCCTTCTTGAAGAGAAGTTATCAAATTTGTAGCTTGATCTTTTGTCTCCAAGAAATTCATGAATCGGCTTCTCCATACGGTGTATTTGCCTCTTCGTAGAATTGGAGGAAGGACATCGTATTCAAGTGAGTAAACATCCATTGTTCGTAGTTGATTGGTAGGATCTTGTGAAAATTTGGAATTGAAATGGTAAAAGTGCTTCACAAGTGACAAACTTAGTTAGTAATGTTTGGCTCGTACTTTAAGCAATTTCCTTTTCTATTTTTGGTTCAAAAAGAAATTTTTTTTTAGTACGAAAAATATTTTGTATAAAAATTGATACTTCAAAATTTTACTAAAGAATTTTATAATTTTGAGTGTCGAAAATGATTATGCGAAGAAAATATTTTTCGTAAGTTTTGAAAATTATGATTTTGATTTCTTTCAGATCAGTGTAAAATGTTTGTGTGTTTGAAATGAAAGTTCAATAGTCGAAAAATTTTTCAAGCAGTAAGTTTTTCGATTTTAAATATTTCAAACCTTATCGACAAAGATTTTCGATTGAATAAGTTTTTCGAGTGTGAAATATTCGATCGAAATATTTTTTCGCTAAATTTTGACTAAAAAATTTAGATGTTCGAAAAACTTGAGATCGAAAAACTTGTAATAGTAAAACAAGTTTTTCGTGTCAAAAGTTGATATTTATCTAGCGAAAACAGCATTCGTTGAAAAACTAATTATCAAAAATAAAGTTTTTCGAATCTTATATATGAGTGAAACTCACGAAAACAGTATGAGTATCGAAAACTATTCGCTTGTAAACATATTCAAAAAAGATTTTCGAGCCAAGTTTTTCGATCGAAAAACGATCGAAGAACAGAATTCGAGTTCAATGGAATAGTAAAAATCCAGATTCAACTGAAAACTCAAGTTAGACGCTGAGATTCTGGATAATCACTCGAATATGAGTTCTGAATATGAACAATCACAAGATTAACCACGTTTTACAGCAAAATATATCGATTATGAAGAAAATCAAACCGTATTCAAAACTCAATCGCAAACGCTAATATCAATCAAAATCGAAAATCTGAAATAATACGATGTTTTAAGCGATTGAAATCAGTAAGTAATTCATTTCTAACATATAATCTATCAGTTTAGCAGCAGGATCATCAACAAGATTCGCAAAATTAAGCACGTTGATCCAAATGCATTTCACGTAAGTTTTTCGATCGAAAAATCTGGAAAATAAATTTGATCTAATAATAGCAAATTCAATCTAAAAAACGATCATGATCTGCTCTGATATCAATTGTTAGGTCCTAATTAATTAACTAACGATCGATCTTAGCATGAATTCTGGATATTCGAATAAGAATTCTCGAAAATTACCTTCGGTTGAATATCACGTTTGAAGATCGGGAGAGAGAACGCGTTTAGAGTGAGGAATTTCTCGATTGTATTTCTCTCTCTAAAATGCGAATTGTTTGCTTTGTGAATTTTCTAAAATTCTCGTGTGTTGAATTTTGTTGTGTACATTGTATATATACTTCTATACATGATATATTTACTAACTACTCCTACACTAACAAAAATACGAGCTACACCCATAATTACAAGGATAACAAATAAACAAAACACAATTTCTATGTTTCTGCATTATTAACTTTTTAAGTTTGTTTAAACCCGCATGTCCTAATATGTCATGCCACAGACTAGAACACTCAACCAAGTACGAATTCGAAAAAGAAAAAAAAAACAAGTACAAGTACGAAGAACTTGTTTTGTTACTAGCGAGCTGAATCTCGCATTTTACAGGCATTACACTTAATTTAAAGAGCACTTATTCAAATTAGCTCTGGCCTACGAAATGACCATTTGGTAAGTACATACTTATCGGCCTGTCTAAATCCGACTTTGCTCAGCATTGAGCCGAAGACTAGATTCTTGCGGATGTCCAGGACATGCAGCACATCTACCAGTGTCAGCTCTTTGCCTGATGTCATCTTGAGGACCACCCTTCCCAATCCTACAGATGGCGCCGCGTTCCCCATGTATAGCGTTCTTCCGAAAATCGGGATGTACTCGGAGAACATCTCTTTTTCGAAACATATATGGCGTGTTGCTCCAGTGTCGATATACCACGACCTAGGGTTCTCTACGACATTGGCTTCGTACATGACCGCGACGAGGTCTATTTCCGACATATCTGAGGCTAGCTTTTCCTCGGACATGTGAGCCTGGTTTTTTTATCCTCTTTTCCTATCGACAGTCTTTGGCCATGTGCTCGGACTTGTCACAGGTTGTAGCATTTCCCTCTTATCTTGTTAGAGTTCAACTTTTGCTGATTCTGCAACGTTTTTGCCCGCTTGCGTTTCTTGCCGGTGCCCGACTCAACCAAGTTCGCTCGTGCCTCCATGGTAGCCCTCTTGTTCTTGGCCTCGATCATTCGTGTTATTGTCCTCAATTCGAAGCCTCACAATCAAGTCCTCAAGCCTCATTTCCTTGCGCTTGTGCTTGAGGTAGTTCTCGAAATCCTTTCACAGAGGCGGTAGCTTCTTTATAATAGAAGTTACCTGGAAGGTTTCGCTGATCTGCGTGTTCTCTGCGTGTATATCGTGGATGATCAACTGCAGATCTAAAACTTAATCCAAAACCGGTTTGGAGTCCGTCATCTTACAGTCCAAGAATCGGCCGACTATGAATTTCTTTAGTCCGACATCATCGGTCTTGTACTTCATATCCAACGAGTCTGAAAACTCTTTTTTAGTCGTAGCCATTGCATATACGTTGTATAGGGAGTCGTCGAGAGCATTCAGGATGTAGTTACGACACAGGAAGTTGTTATGCTTCCATGTGTCCAACACAACCTTCACGTGCTCGTATTGCTCGTTCACTTCGGGAGCCTCATCGTTCGTCTCGTTAGGTGCGGGTTCCGTCACCTTCGGTGGGAGCTCCTTCAGGAAGCGGACCAGGTTCAGAGTCGTCAAGTAGACCAGTATTTTCAGCTGCCAACACTTGAACTCGGTCCCGCTAAACTTCGTCGGTCTCTTGGCATGGATGTTGCCGGTCGTTGTAAGCAGCGGTAGTGTAGTCGGAATGTTCACCATCGACAGATAGAATAACGTCTTACAATTGTTGGTTCCAGTGTATTACGCCTTGTCAGTGGCTGCAGAAACTCGAACAGAATCACGTTAGTGTCGAAGTCGAGGCATATACTATGTACGCTGTCTGTAAGACATTGTTGCCCCCTATTTCAGTGCCTCGAGTGTCTCGGGTTATCGCAATCAATCCCGAAGATACAACGACTTCATAATTTTGCACGTTGCACTACGATACAAAATTATCGGTGAATCTAGTCAAAGATTCGAGCCTTTGTTGCTTTTATTTGACTTCGAACTTGTATGCATTAACTCTATAATACTAGGGGTCGATTGAATGATTTTTCCAACTATGCATGGGCCTATTTATAGCTTTTCAAAGTTTGTTTTGGTCAATATGCAAATAGTCGAAACTTTTTGGCCATTCTGACAGTCGTTGATCGTATGACGAGCGGTCATTTCGCGAATAGGCACATCTCTTGTGCAAGTTCGCTAAAGACACCCTTTCAACCCACCGGTTCAGACTGAACCGCTTCACTAAACGATGCGATCCGCGAACCCTAACTGGTTCGAGCCACGCCATCGTCTTTCACGGAGAGCTGCGTCAGCGTCACGTCTGCTCACTCGTCCACGTGTCATCTAACACGTCACCGAGACCGCCACGTCACCGGTGACATCACCGTCGCCGCCTCACCGGAGCATAGAATTAAGCGTTCCTCAAAGCTTCTCGCTCCGATGTGAAGTGCAAAGTGCGCCCAAAGCGTTCATTGCGCAATTGGCACGGCTCGAGTCGGCGTCGGTGTCAGCCTCTGGCCTACGCTCGGCGGTATGAGGCATCGCCTCGCACTTGGACTATAATTTGGTCCAAAACCCCCCACACAAGCCCATAGCCTACCAACCACTTGGGCAAGCCCTTTTGATTAACCATGTAGGGAGATTCCTTATAAACAAGTGAAAAAGGATGAACTTTCCAATGTGAGACAACTACAAGTTCCTTTTATATTAAATATATTCCATCTCTTTTGTTGGGCCAACTTCGAAAATTAATTTCTCATTCACCCGATATCGGTTTTGAGTCAATTAATATTCTATAGATTCCCCTCTAAACGTAGAATATGAATCTTTCATCAATTTTGGGTTTCGACGAAGGACAGCTTCTCGATTTAATTAAAATATGTTAAGCTCTTATTTATTGGTACTAAACTCAATTTTGGTCCCAAAGCCCAAAATTCCAACAAATATAGGCCCATACCTCTTTCCTGCATTCCTTAATTTATGTTGGCCGTTGTGGCATGCTAGGAATAAACGTGCATAAATGGTAAATAACGAGTCTTCCTTGAATAATGAATATGGGATTCATTTGTTCCATCGTGATAGTAGTTAGGAGGTTGGGGAACAAGAATCCAAAACTGCATAATGACGATGTCCAAATTTTGGTACCGTTAAATTTGATTTCGATTGCACTATTCACTCGATAAGGAACGGTGCATCGATTGGTATAATTGCACGAAATAATTGTGGATCTTGTCAAGGATGGTGGACGAAGTCATTTACGGTGTATTAGATCCACTAGTAAACGAAGTTATGGCGGCACAGAAGGCTATTGATTTTGCTAAATGAACGAAATGGAAATCTGTCCAAATTGAGGGAGAGAATGATATCACGGTTATTTCCCTACCTCAGAATAGAAGATGAACTCGTCGAAGTTTGGAAGCATAATTGGCTGGATATGCATACCGCTTTTGAATTTATTTCATTTTCTTCTGTTAAAGGCTTAATCAATAGGGTAGCTCATTACTTGGCAAAATTTTTGGGTTTAACCGGTGAAGGTTTATCCACCAACCAAAGACAGACATTAAGAATATGGCTTTTATGTTAATAAATTGTTTTTGTTTTATATATTATTAATGCATATACACCTCATTTGGAAATAGTCGTGCCCATATTTAACCGGAACCGGCGGTTCCGACCGGCCAACCACCGGTTCCCAACCGCCGGTTCCGGTTGGTAACCGGAACCGGCCACCAACCGCATCCGGCGGCCGCGGGTGGCCGGTTCCAGGCGGTTTGGGAATTTCCCAAACCGCAAACCGCCGGTTTATATATAAAAAAAAAATTAGTTAAAATTAAAATGAAAATATAGCCGTTGGGGCGCGTGTGTTTAAACGTTTTGAAAAAAAAGGAAAAATAGCCATTAAAAAAAAAAAAAAAAAAAACTAGCCGTTGCAACCGGCAACCGGCGGTTGCAATGGTCATATTTTTTGTAAAATCTGTAAATACCCCCCCCCCCACCCCTCTTAAAAAATCACAACTCAATTCTATCTCTTACTCTCAATTATTCACTGTCAAAACGCGTTATTCTCAGCATCGTTGTAATCTACGAATTAAAAATAAACTAATTAAAATACTAGTCCCTCAATCCTTGCCCCGTTTTACTACCCTCATCAATCTCCGCCCGGCTCTACTACACGGCGCTCTGAATTTTGCTCGCCTATTTTTTCGTAAGTTTACACATATTTTTATCGAACGTTCTAATCTTTTATTTTAGATATGGATAGCCGTCGTCGAAGATCGAGTTCGAGGTCGAGGGGGAAACAGATTGTTGGTAGTTCATCGCAAGATGACTACCAATATGACGACTCCCCCGAAATTATGCTCGACCTAAGTGACGTTCTCGGCTCGGACACGCAATATGACCAACCGGATGAAACGCCGATGCCGACGCCGACGCCGCCGACCGAAACCCAAGCACGGGCCGCCGCCGCCGCCCTACGCTCGGATATTTTCGCGGTACACTTCAAGAAGGTACCGACTGAAAAAATAGATATTTTTAAAGTTATATGTAATTATTGTGGTAAGGAGTACCCTTTTAAGAAGGGGGCGGATATGGCAATTTTACCGGCCATATCCGCTCAAAACATCCTACTAAGATAGGAATTAGTCAAACTCAAAGTCAAATGCACGGGGCTACGGGCACGGGTTCGTCCGCTACCGGATAAGGACCCAGTGTGAGTCCGACGTCTTTGTTCATGTACAACGAAGACGTCGCGCGCAAACAACTTGCAAAATTTGTTTGCGCGAAACATATTCCTTTTCGGTTTGCTGACGATCCAATCTACGAAGAGTGGATCAGAAAGTCGTATAACCCCCAAGCGAAGAAAGTTTCAGGTAGCACCCTTACGCGAGACATTAGGAAGACGGTACTCGCGTATAAACGCGAGTTAGTAGATCAATTAGGAAATTTAGAGTGTAAAGTGTCCATTGCCTCCGACATATGGAGCGATCACTGGCAAGATCATCATTACATGGGCGTTACATGCCATTGGATTGATGACTCTTGGCAAGTACAGGATACACACCGCCGAGGTTGCAGTTTTTCCACAATCCAAAGGCATCGTATCTGACACTCCAACCGATGTTGATCCTGTTGGAGCTTCTATGCCTAGCAGAACCCAACGATGTGGCCTACCAAGATTATTGCCAAAACAATTCAATCACGGAGGCCATGGTATGTTCAGTCGATCAGGCTTCGATGCCTACCCAACATGAATCACCGGTGGAGACACAAGAGCCCGAAGCAAAGGCTCATGACTGAAGCACCGGCCATTGAGCCTGAAGGTGCCGCCCGTGAGCCAACACCTCGACCAGCCGAATCTCCTGAAGCCACCGACTCAGATGAGGAGTGCAGATTACGACGAAGGGGTTCCCGCTGACAACAAATTCTTTCCCCGTCTGCATCTACCTAAACCACAACGGCTTCTGTGTTACCTCCTCCACCACCACCGGTCCTGACGACCACACAGGTTCCCATTTAACATGTCCCAACATCCATTTTTGGATGAAAATCCTGTTGGTCCCCCGATATCTTCGGAGACAACAACGGGCCAACCCACCGAAGTAGTGACCTCTGGGTTGTCCACGGGTGTCTCTCGACGTCCCAGAATCACAAATCCTTTAATATTCGGCACGTCAGTTCTATTCTCTGACGTTGTGACAGTGGAGCGCCTTCCTGGACCCACTCTGGAGGTACCAATCTTCGTGATGGAGCAGTGCTACAAGATGTTCTTTCCACAACCATCAATTCTCTCAAAGACCGACTAATGGAAAGAGTTATTCACGCAATAGACACTTCTCGACGGGATACAGTGAAAGCACCAGTCTCCGAGGTCGCTCCATCCGAAACCCACTCCCAACCCATTTCCTCACCAATACTAACCACCACCATACACACTCCCATCCAACCCATATTAACCACCCCAACCCAATCTCCTTCCCTCATCAACCCATACACTATCCCTATAACCCAGCTTCCTGATATTCTCATATCTCGCCTGCTAGCCCTTGAGACAAGAACCCTTGCCGAGGAGAGTCTCTACCGCCAGCTAGTAGATGTCCCGGAGCCACCAACTCAAACACGCTACCGAGAAGAAAGCTCCATAACAAAGCAAAGACATGACGATTCTGATGATTCGGATCGCCATGAGGAGGAGAAAAGACAGAAGACCACCAGAAGCGACCGCGGTCAGAGTCGAGAGAAGACATCCGCAACGCGTGAAGCCGGATAATGATCATCTAACCCACCAACAACACAACCCACTAATACCCGCCAACAAACAACCACCACATCCCACACAAATACAATACCTCCATCTCCCAAAAGTCCAAATCCAATATCGGTCTCTGTACTCCAAGATCAATCTGAAGCAGTCAACTACGATCGACATGCAGTCGTAAACGACTATATTCTGAACGAGAACTGGCTGACACATTGGGAACCTGAGGAAGCTGCTCAAGCTCGCGTCTCCAACATTAGATACTTCCTACAACAAGCTTCCGTTGATTTGGTTTTGCTTGAAGATCAAGAACTTCAAGAAGGCGAAAACTACAATACCAAACTCCTGGAACTGCCAGAGATGATTAGGCACCTAGTGGACACCCATCCTCGCTTTTCAAAGGGGACAGTCGGAATCGAGATGCCATGGGAGAACGTTTGGATTGAAGTGCCCTTCCTTGAAGATATAAGGAAGCAGATTTGGAGAGCTCCAAACCATATCAAGAAGCTGAAAGAGCTAAATCTACGGGGGATCTCTCATTGGGAAGAACGAAAGAAGATGAAACACATTTTCATGCTGACCTACCTTGGTCCGGATCGAAGTGGCATCCCAACGGATCAACTCAGAAGAAATTTCAGGGACAAGCCACCGATCCTCCAACTCGTGGGTGTATCACACATGATCGGAAGTTATCCAACCCCGATCTACATCATAAAGCGAGAGGATGACAATCACACTCGTGAGGAGATAGACGAAAACTATCTACCGTTGCTTCCTCCAGAAGAAGTCTACCATCTGTTCTACCTGTACAAGAAAAAATACCAGACACCTACGGGATACATCAAGAAGGATGTTTCTGAACCATGTTTCGAAGGAAGACTTCCAAGGATTTGCGAAGAGTGATATTGCGAGAGGGTAAGGGTTGCGTTCAGTAGGTTACGTGAGAGTCGTGTGGTCACGTTGCTTAAAGAGTTCGGATGGGAGAAGTTCATTAGTATCAATAAGACCTGCTACCCTGAAGCGGTCAAGCTGTTTTATGCTAACTTCGATTATGAGGAAAAGGGATACGAGATCACCATCACCTCGTATGTGCTCGGAAGGAAGATTGCGTGGACAAGGGAAAAGATGAAGGAGATGCTGGGTGTTGCGGATGAGGGAATATGTCACTACAACGTGAATGACTGGTGCTATTCCGTAGAGTTCAAGGGCCTGGAAGTCTTTAGAACACTCTGGAATACCAACAGCAAGCCTAGGTTTTCCGATGGAGAAGCGCTCAACCAGCTGCACATTGACCACTTCTTTCTCCACAAAGTGCTTAACATGATCCTCTGGAGTGCTAATATAGGAAGTGGAGGCCATTCCACTACCATGACTTTCATGAGCACTTTCGCCATGTACATGGTCTCTCAGAACAAAAAGCTTAATCTTGGGTTCATTATCATGAAATTCATGATCTAGGCCTTTTTGAGCAATGATATACCACTCCCGTATGGAGTGTTGCTGACCCACGTATTTGAGTGTGAGGGAATAACACTTCCCCCGTGATTGGGAAGATGATGCAAAGCACGTTGGATGTGATCATTCTGAAAAGAATGGGGATTCATCATAAACGACAGGGATGGTTCAAGGCTAAGGAGAAAAGTCAGAGGGTAGTGCTCAGAAGAAGAAGTCGGCTGCTAAGGAAAAGGAGAAGGTTGTTGAGCTGAGTGGATCTGATGAGGAACATGATGAGGAACACGATGTCGATGAGGATGTGATAACTGCGATCTGGTGTGATATCACCGATATCAAGGCTGACAACCAGAAGCGCTTCAAAAAGATCAAGTAGCAAAAGTCTGAAATCATGCTTAAGTTGTCCAAGATCAAGAAAGAGCTGAAAAAATCCATCCCTAAATCCACCGAGTACGATAGTGATACCAGCTTTTAGGTTGCCTTCGCTTATGAAATCATGCTGTGTTGCATGTGTGGTTGGTCACTCCTTCTTTTTTGATGTTGAAGGGGGAGAATTAAGGTAATTAATGTGTGGTGTCGTTTGGAGTCTAGTGGAGTCGTGTGGTTGTTTGATGGGTCAGTACTTATGGAACCCATTTATATTTGGATGATATATCTATGATGCTTATTTGTGCTTACTAATTGTTATGTCTTGATAAGTGTCTGCTGCCTGAACCATGTTTGGAAAATGCGCACTTAGGCAGGGGGAGCACACGAACTGGTAAATTCAAAACTCACCTATGATATATCTCTGTATGTTACATGTGATATCTGCACTTAGACAGGGGGAGTAATTTCCATCTATGATATATCCATGCATGTTACATGAAATGTCTGCATTTAGGCAGGGGGTATATATACTTTATTTTTGAGATGCTGAAAAATAATATGCTCTGATTGGGATCATGAGGTACTTAGATATATGCGTTAGAAATTACATGATCGAATATGCTTACATGCGTCCGTGATGCATGAATTACATGTCATCACCAACAAGGGGGAGAATGTTGACTTTTTTGGTCTATATGCTTTGAAGAGTTTTGATGATCTATGTAATTAGGGTTATAACTTGAGAATTCGATTTGGATGTATTAAAATGTCTAAGTATATGATAGTATTCGATTATGCATATTTTATAGACTACATCATTGAAAAATGTCGAATATTTATTCTACATGTGATTATGTGCTTAATTGGTAAAACTATGTGATCACACGTTATATATGTCTCACATGCTAGGGAATATCTGACACAGATACATAATGCTATTTATGGTAAATCGTGTGAGATATCATGCTGAGCTATATATGGAAAGTATGATGTCTAAACATGGAATGTGCAATATCCGTATGAAGTTATCTATTCTGCGAAGATATCACATCAATAATCCGTGCATGCATTTTACTTGATCTAAGATGGAAAATCAATTAGGTTTTCTTATTACTGAAATTAAGAAACCATAAAAGGAAAAGATTCTGATTGATTGACTTTATATGATGCTAGCTGGATATCACATATGGAAAGTAATGTTATGGAAAATATTATCTCAAAATGGAATTATATGCCTTAATCTTGAATGTGTGTTTTTAAATGTAATAAAATCATGCATGTGACCGTTGTGATATTATTTGAATGACATGTTTCGTTGGCATATTTATTGCTCGATTATTACATGGATTATGTGATATTTTGAGGATTAATCTTGTGAATTACCTTCCATGTAGGTGTTGATTTGAAAAGGGTTATATATATGAACAACACTTAGAGGATCGAGCTAATGATAATCTGTGTAAAGTACGCTCACGAAAGTTATTGAGCAGAAGAAAACAATTAAGAGACTTTAAGCGAAAACTTGCAAATAGACTTCTGTCGTTGAGCGATCATTTGCGATTCTGAGCGTGTTGAGTGATAACATCATCCACATAATACATTCTGTCTTCGGACGTGTTGTCTTCGGACGTGAGGTACACAAAGGAGGCAATGTCGACGTTTACGCGCGTGAAGGGAATGACTGTGTTCCGGGGGCCGTTCGGTAGCGAGCTGTTTCCGGTTGGGAATTGGAGATTCCCTGGAGCGAAACTCGGCGTGCGGTAACCTAGTATGTCTAGCGTTTGACTTGTTTCGGTTTGTATATTGGGCATAATCAATCAATTGTAACCGACTAAAGTAACATTATAGTAATTGATTAACTCTTGAGGAACAAACCTAACTTGAACAAACCTCAAGCAGAGGACTAAACCCCGATTGATTAAGAACTATTAAGCGAGTGATTATCCAGAATTCCAGCACCTAACTTGAACATCTTGGTCGAATCTGGAATTTTCACTGTTACATTGAACTTGGCTGTTCTTCGATTGAAAAAAAAAACTTGGGTCGAAAAATATTTTTTCGAATAAGTTTGCAGCCGAGAAATTTTTCGACGACAAACACTGTTCTCGTGTGTTTTAATCAAATATAAGACTCGAAAAACATTATTTCGATAATTAGTTTTGCGAGTCATATTTAATTTTTTTTTCGAGCGTGCAAATTGTTCGAGTTAAAAAATTAGGAAAAACATATTTTCGATTGAAAAATTTTCACTCGAAAAACTTAAAGTTACAATTTGAGTCTAACTAAACGAAATATTTCGATCACCATTAATTTTTCGATTAAACGTCCAACATTTTTTAAATCGAAAACTTTACTGCTCGAAAAACATTTCGACCACTGAATTTAAAAGAAATCAAAAATTGTGATTTTCAAAACTTACGAAAAATATTTGTCTCCGAATTATCTACTTTGATACTCAAAATTTTCGACCATAAATTCAAATTTCTTTAAAAAATTTTGAAGTATCAATTTTTATTTACCAAATATTTTCGAAATCATTACAATCTCTCTTTAACAACCGAAACATAGGTTCGAAAAGGAAATTGTTTAAAGTACGAATCAAACATTACTAACGAAGTTTGTCACTTGTGAAGCATTTCTCATTACAATTCCAAACTTTCACGAAGATCCAACCAATCAACTACAAATGGATGCTTACTCACTCGGAAACGACGTCCGCCCTCCAATTCTTCGAAGAGGTGAATACACAGTACGGAGAAGCCGGTTCATGAACTTCTTAGAAACGAAAGAACAAGCCACAAATTTGATCGCTTCACTTCAAGAAGGACCAACTCAATTTTGGCTAATCCAAGAAGGTGATGCCACTTATAATCCTCCTATTCCCGCAACTAGAAGACTTAAAGTTCCTGGTGAATACACTGAGGGGGAGCAATTAAGAGCCAAAGCAGACTTAGGAGCCAAAACTTTCTAATGCAAGAAATTCCTAATGACATCTATATGCAAATAGATAGTCTATCTAGTGCAAAAGCTATGTGGGACGAGCTCCACAAGATGATGCAACGGACCAAAGTTTGAGTCAAAGCCAAGAAAGCGAACATTCTAACCGCTTACAACTCATTCAAAGCCAAGGCAGAGGAAACCGTTTATGAACTCTATCAACGTTATCTAATTCTTCTTAATGAGATGAGGAAGATAGATATCTTCAAGACCAACATGGAGGTAAACATCCGATTTCTTTCTTCTCTTCAACCAGAGTGGAAGAAAATATCCATGCAAACTTGTCAAAATAAGGATTTGGACGAAATGGATATCCACGCCGTCTTTGATAATCTCGCCCAACACGAGGAAGATATGAGTGAGATACAAAAGAACTTAAGGGAAAGCAGATCGACAATTTTATAACTCTTGTTTCTGAAAGAAAAACGAGTCGATCTCGCAAATATAAAAGCATCAAGTTGCCAAGTTCTTCAGAAGATGAAGACGAATCTGAATCGGACTCCGAACCCGATATGAAGGAGTTCAAGAAACAGTTGGCTCTCATTTCTAAAATGATGAGGAAAAAGTTTTATAAAAAGAAATCATCTTCTTCGGCCAATAGACTTCGGACATCAAGCTCCAAGCACAAGGAAATACGCCGAGTCCTTAGAATCTAAAAACGCCAAAGAACCACGAAATTGCTATAATTGTGGATAGATGGGGCACTTCTCAAGGGAATGCAAACTACCCAAGAAAAAGGACGCCAACTACTACTCCAAAAAATTCCAACTCACTAAACAAAAAGAAGCTGGAGTAGCACTGATGGCCGAACAAGAGCATTGGCTGGAAGACACCACAGATTCTGAAGACGAAAATCTCGCTCTAATGGCATACCTTGACAACACCTCAAATGATAACTCTTCAAGAAGGCCTGACGACGACGATAAAGCATCATCTTCATCACAAGAGGTAACAATGTCTAGTTCCATATTACTAAACATGTTAGAATCATTCCAGATTAAGTACTCTAACATGAAAAATGAGCGGAAAAGAACAAAGGAATTAGAAGAGAGACTAGCTCTTAGTGAAAACAATTTCCAAAAGCAATTAGATAAGAAAATTCATCTACAAATTCTCTTATCTAACGCTAAAGAAAAAATATCTAGCCATAGCTACCTCTGAGACAAAACTCAATGACCTTAATACGACTCTTATCGATTGTCAGAGAGATTTAGAAATTTCTAAAAATAATTTCAAAATAATCTCTGACGAACGTAAGAAACTTTACTCAAGGATTAAAACTTTAGATGATCTTCTAATGAGAAGGGGTCAAACGGATCAAACTATATTTCTAAGTCAACCTCTTGATATAGAATTTTATAATCCTAAAGAAGGCTTAGGTTTTAACAATCCCTATAAATTGAAAAAGGTCAATGTTAAATAATTATATGATATCAAGTACATGGGATTAGGTTTAACTTCTCTAATGGCCTTTTCTAATTCTTCAGAAATAAATGCCTTAGAAGAATCTAAACGAAAAGCCACAAATAGGACTGTTTCCTTTGACTACACCGACTTGAATAATATTACAGGACAAGGGATCTCAACTTGTCTAGTGATTATAATTCATTATATCCCCTAGAATATTTTTCTAAAGATAAGGAAGAAAAGATTGATCATTTTCAAAATTCTACTTTCTATTATATTTCAGCTATTATTAAAAAAATAGCTGATTTAAACGCTTCCTTAGAAACATAAAGAAAGAATTTCAAAGCTGAAAAGAATGAGCTTTTATTGGAGATTTCTAATCTCAAAACTTCCTCTACTTTTAAAAACTTGTCCTGATTTTACTTTGAAAGAACAATCATTAATTAAGGACAAGATTGCATCTAAGAAAACACCTCCCATTGTTTTTCAAAATATTTTAAAAGACGATAAATCTTCTTTAAAATTTGTAAAGGGAGGAAAAGAATCCTTAAATGCTTCAAAAGGGCCAAAGATTTTTACTAACTCTTTTTCTACTCCATCCACAGGTAGAGTAGTGTTAAGTCCTGATTCATCAATCAACAAGCAATCTAAGCAGGAATTCTCGGTATTCGAGTAAGAAATCTTACGATATACGATCGGTCGAATATCCGTGTTGATGAGATTGAGAGGTTGTTAGCTTTTCCGAGTTTCTCGAGCGTGATTTCTCGTTTAAATATGAATTCGATACTTGTATTTTTCTGATAAAAAATTCTCTCTTTAACTTTGATAGTGTACATCATATTTATACCTATATCTAAGGTATAATTACTATTAAGTCCTACACTATCAAAACTTCTAATTACGCCCCTAATTACAAGGATAATGAAATAATAAAGCACAATTTTAATATTCTCTTCAATCTCCCCCTTTGTGCTTGTCTTCATTTCAGCTCCTTTTATCCTTGTCGGGCGTAAAAAGACTTCCTCAATCCCAATGCTGTCTCGTAGCGTCGAACAGCATTCCTCAACTCCAATCTCTCATTTATGGCATCTAGAAGCTCGTTTAGGAGTGGGACCTCTTTTTCACAAAGATCTTCGAAGATTGTCTTTTCGGTGATCTCTCCCAATCTATTCTGAATGTTCTTCCTCACTAACTTTAGCGTCCCGTTGCAGAACTTATGGACTTCTGACTTCATCATAGCCCTTGTCTTTCCAATGACTGGATTTAGATAGGTTATGGCGAGGCCAGGTGTCTTCAAGATGTAGCTCTCGGGAAAGTTGTAGAGTGGGAAACCCTTCATGAACGGAGATTCCATGTTGACATTCTTCATGTTGTTATGTATTGCAATTTGAAGGTCGTGTGCAGTGTGATATTTGATCTGTCGCACCATGAATCTTTTCAGCCCCTCGAGTCCTTCAGTCTTGATATATCCGGGATGTGTCTTGTACTTTCTCTTGTACATTTGATATAATTGGTAGACTTCATCCGGTGGAAGGAATGTGAGATAGCTTTCATCTATCTCTTCTCGAGTGCAGTTGTTGTCCGCTCGCTCAATGATATAGATAAGAGTTGGATATCTTCCGATCGTATGAGAGACTCCGACAAGTTGGAGAATCTGTGGCTTGTTCTTGAAGTTTCCTTCAGTTGATCAGCAGAAATGCCACTACGATCGGGTTCGAGATAATTGAGCATGAAGATATGCTCCTTTTTCTTCATATCTTCCCAGTGTGAGATGCCCCGCAAATTAAGTTCATTGAGGTTCTTGATCTTGTTTGGAGCCCTCCAACTCTGCTTTCTTATGTCTTCATTGAAAGGGACGTCAATTCTGACGTTCTCCCATGGCGTACCAAGTCTTCAATGCCACTAACCCTCTCGCCTTCTTGAAGTTCTTCTTCTTCAAGCAGTACCAAGTCCACTGAAGCTTGTTGTAGAAAGTATCTGACGTTGGAGAGTCGAGCTTGAGCAGCTTCCTCTGGTTCCCATTCCATCGTCCACTTCTCGTTTATGATGTAGTCATCTACAATCAGATGTGGATCGTAGGCAACTACTTCTTGATGGACTTGGGGGAGGTTTGAGGTTGGGATCGGATTTGGATTTGTAGGAGAGAGGGTTAGTGTTTGGGATATGGTGGGATGTGTGGTTGTTTGTTGGCGGGTTTGAGATTGTGTGGTTGGTGGGTGTGAGGACGAGCCTCAAGCTTCTTGAGTCTTTGTCTGACTCAATCCACGGCCGCTCCTTGTTGTTTGTTGTCGTTTCTCCCCCTCATGACGATCCGGATCATCGAGATCGTCATGTCTACGCTTAATGCGGGAGGTTTTTGTGCTGGCGGCTTTGGTTCATCTATTAATCATCTGTAGAGACTCTCTTCAGCGGGAGATCTTGTCTCTAGGGCGATAAGGCGTGAGATGAGGATATCATAAAGCTGGGTGATCGGGATGGTGTATGGATTGATAAGTGAGGGTGAGGGAGTTGGGGTGGTGAGGATTGGTTGTAGTGGGTGTGTAGAGTGGTGGTAGGAAGTGGTGAAGAGACGGGTGTGGTTTGTGTGTCGGTGGGAGCAGCTTCTGAAACTGGTGTTTTCCCGGTGTCTTCGGGAAGTCTCGAGAGCATGGAGCCTTCGGTCCATCAGACGATCTTCTAGAGAAGATATGGCTGAGGAGAGCGCTTCTTGTAATCTGTGCTCCGTCACGAACATCGGTGGAGTGGGGCCAGGGAGGCACTCTACTGTCACAACATCGGAATAGATTTCCGATGTGCCGCCTAGAGTAGGTCTTGAGAGTCCGGAACGTCCAAGGACATCCGTTATCAACCCTGAAGTCACCACTTCATAGGGTTGGCCTATTGTTGGCACCAAAGATATCGGCGGTCCAATAGGGCTTCTACCCAATCCTTGAGATGATACGATAGGTATCACCTCTATGGGTGTTGAGACATATTCAATTTGAATCTGTTCAGTAGGCTGATCACTTGGTGATGGATGAGTTGGCTCCGAAGTTGGTATGAGTGAAGGCACTGCAGACGAGGCCGTGAGTTATTGTCGGCGAGAGCCCCTTCGTTAGAGTTTGTGTGCTTCATCAGAATTGGTTGCCTCAGGAGAGATATCTTGTGGGACACCTTCTGGTTCAATCTTCTGAGGCGTGACTTCGAGTACTAATGTTGTCACCAAGGATTACCTTTGAGAAGGTGTCGGGGCTGGATCCATGGCACGTACCATCGCCTCCGTGACGGAGTTGTTCTGACAGTTATCTTGGTATGCCTCTTCAGTTGGATCAGCTAAACGGAGCAGCTCCAATGGGATCAGCATTGATTGGAGTGCTAGATCAGCAGCCTTCGGGTTGTGGAAGAATCGAAGGCGTGGCGGAATGTAGTCCGCAATTGGTGGTAATCTCGGGATCTCTGGATGGACTTCCATGAAATGCGAGATCAGTACCGGGAACCACCGTACATAAGGAATAGATCTGGCCTTCGACTTTGTCTCCCTCTGACGCATCTGGTCCGCTAGATCGTTCCAAATCAGCTGGGCCACGTCATATCTTTTGGAGAAGACCAATCCCTGAAAAATGCGAAGGATGTTTCCATTCGCCTTGTCGAAGCTGGAGTGTTTTGGGGAGAGACATTTGTTGATGATGCCGAACAATGTCTTCTACGGATGAGGAATCCCGCTATTTTGAAAGTTGGCCAGTTTAGTTAGAAGAGGTTTGTATCCCATCCGGAGCATATCTTCTACGATCTCCGCATCCGTTGGATGTTGGTCGTATTCATCGTAGTGCGGGAGATCGAGCACCATGGCCATTAGATTTTTCGTCAGGGCGATATATCTTATGTTGAGCTTTGTCATATAGTCCACGCTGTCGCCATTGACGAAACTCTGCATGCATCCCCAGAATTGCTGGAGATAGACCATTGGTACGGTGGCCGTCATGGTCAAGGCTGGCCATAAAGGGTGTCCTTTGAGGATGGATATTATGACGTCATCCGGACACCGAAACGTCGTTAAATCCAGTTGGAAGTTGTTGTCTTGGACTGACATATAACTTCCAGAGGAGTAGATATGAGGGTAGTTGGGAGTTGTCATATCTGCAAAAATAATATAAGGTTCATTAGTCGATAAATTTTCATGAGTGAATGAATTTTATTAAGAATGAATGTAGAGGAAAATTGTATGTTTAAAGACTTATCGCGAAGACTTAGTGAAAAATTTGAAAAATTTGTAAAACTGACTAAGTATTAGAAGCGTGTTTTTATTAGAGTAACAATTTATTCGATCTTTAAAATTTGCGATCGAAAATTTTACTAAGTCTTGAAAAATTTTCCAAGTCTTTTTCAGCGTGTTTTTATTCGATTAACATTTTATTCGATTGATAAATTTTGCGATCGAATAAAAATGTGTTGAATAACTCAAGTTTTCACTGATGACTTTTACGATCGAATAAAATGTTATCGAAAACAAAAGGTTTTCGCTGACTAAGTTTTCGATCGAATAAAAAATTGTCGAAAAACTTAAGTTTTTCGCCGCGTAGTTTTTGCGATCGAATAAAAGAATATCAAAAAACTTAAAGTTTTCGCCGCTGACTTTTGCGATTGAATAAAATATAATCGAAAAAATAAGTATTTCGCCGCGTATTTTTGAGATCGAATAAAAATATGTCCAAAACAAAAGGTTTTCGACGCTGAGTTTTGCGATCGAATAAAATTTTAACGAAAACTAAAGTTCTTCGATGACACTGTTTGCGACACAAACTTTTTCGATCGAAAATTTTCAAATCAAACAGTAAATACGTAAAACATAATCTTCGATTTCTGGGTAAATCATGAGTTTATCTGGGTTTGGAATGTTCAGAGAACAGTGTCGAATCCAAATATCATGATTTTAACCCAAAAGATTGAGTTTAAACACTTTGATTTGAGGCTCGAAAAACCTGTTTTCGTCGAAAATATAAACATGAACTTTCTTCAAATATTTTTCGTGAAATTACTTGAGAATCGGATGTTTTTTAACAGAAAATGAATCGGAACAAGTTTCTACCTTCGAAATCAGCACGTTTAATCTTAAAATTCTGAGTAATGAGGGATTTGGATTGAAATGCTGAATCCGGTTCAAAGAAGTTCTTAGAAGATGAAAAGTTTTTCGATTGAGAATGTGTAGCGTGTGAGAGAGTTTTTCGATTGATAAAGTGATATTAATACTTTACGATCGGGTAAAGTAAAAATTCTTTTGGGCCGTAAAAAATATTCTTGGGCTTTTAGATAAATTCATGTCTGAAGAAATATTTCTGAATTAACCCAAAAATAATTTGCATAATACTCCCTGTATTTCTGAAAGAGATGAAATTATCTTCTAATGTTGATGAAATTCAACATTTGACTCCTCGGATGAGCACTAAATTTTCTGCGAGGCTTAAAAATGTTAGAATTCAAGTTTTTACGAGTGTAAAAGATAATAACAAATTGGCATATAAAAACTCCCCCCCAACAAGTGCATGAGTAAACTTTTCAGTACCCACACATATTTTCGGTACATATGGAAATTTCCGATTTAAGTACAAGTAACGCATTTAAGCAATTCAGCATAGTTTCATGAAAAATATTGCATTTTTCAAAATAGTTAATCGAATTTTAGCAATTCTGAACCAATGCATGTATTAATTCAGATTTAATTTTTTTTTTAAATTTTTATCACACAAAAATTTTCAAGACATATATTATAACATTAATTTGCCATAAAATCAGGTAACTAAACTAGTATTCTAAGAGCATAGTACGAATCACTTCGACAACTCTCGCAAGTTTCGCTCATATCACTCAACTTATTTTTATCAAGGAGATTTTTAGTAGATATATCGCTCTTACCATCACAACAAATTTTGATTAATTAATTTGTTATCGTAGTATTTTTAATCAACTTACCGAGTGATAGTTCGTCATTTTGAAGCAAAGGGACTTTTAAGGGATTATTTTTAGGCTCTGACTAAAGGGGTAAGAATTTTAGGTTAGTGAGCTTAAAAATTCTTCTCTTCCAGGGGCCCTTTTTGTGAGATTCTATCCTGATCCTTTTGCTTTTCCTTTCTATATAATTTCTTTTCAGGGCTTTGAGAGATAAGATCTTCTTTGATTTTGGGTCGAGACTGTGTTCCTTTAGAAAGTTTCACAGTTATGGGTCGAGACTGAGAGATCTAGATTATCATTGGAGAAGTTCACTTCGAGGTGCTTTACTTCTAGGAGTATACGAGATTATCTAGGAGAAGTTCACAGTGAGATCGGTGTTTCTCTTCTATAATGATTGAGAAATGCGTAATGTGCAACACTTTAGCTCTCCCCGTCTCTTTCTAGATTGAGTAAAACCGAATCATTTGAAAAAGTAAAGGATTTATAATTTAGGCCAAGTGAGGAATCTCCTAGTATGCCCTTATCATTTTCATGACAAACTAAACACAAAAGCGAGATGAAGCTACGAAGGACAAACCAAAAAATAGTCATTTGAAGTGTGACACTCAAAAATAAATTGAGGTTCAAATTCTCACATGTATGATGTGGCTTTGTGTCGAGTGAGACAAACAAAGTTCTTTTGAATAAAAGAATGTCATATGAATTTTTAGGCAAAGAATTAAATTATATATATCGAAGAGATATTTTTGTGAGTAGTTTCAAAAATAGTCAAAATTATCGTCATCCCCAATTTTTTTATTATATTTTTTTATTTATTATTATTAATTTTATTTTATCATTTATTTATATATATTATTATATATATATTTCATTAATTTTCTTTTATGTAAAAAAAATATTAAAAGATAGAGTCACGCAAAATAATCAAGGAATATTAAGAAGCAAATAGAATATCAAATTGAAGCATAGTAGAACATGTAAGCACATTTCAAGTAAGATTGAGATTCCACATGCCTAACTTAGCAATAAGGAATTGAAATCGTTTTTTATCCAATGCCTTAGTGAATAAGTCGGCAAGTTGAAGCTCCGTTTTAACAAAATACATATCTATCGTGCCTTTTTCTACATGATCTTTTATAAAATGATATCGAATATCTATGTGTTTCGTGCGTGAATGGTGAACAGGATTGCAAGTAATGGCTGTAGCACTTTGAGAATCACTATAAATGGGAATGTTATTGAAATCAAACCCGTAATCGCGTAGTTGTGTCCACATCCATAGAATTTACGAGCAACAGCTGGCAGCCGCAACGTATCCCGCCTCGGCCGTCGATGTTGACACACAATTTTGTTTCTTTGAAGACCAGCAGACCAACTTTTCACCTAAAAATTGTGCTCCGCCAGACGTGGTTTTTCTGTCCATTCGACAACCTGCATAGTCAGCATCAGTATAGCCAATAAGTCGAAAGTCAGTATTGTTAGGATACCAAAGCCCTAAGTTTGGAGTTCCTTTGAGATATCGTACAATCCTCTTGACGACATTCATCTGGGACTCCTCTGGGTCGGCTTGAAAACGGGCGCATAGGCAAGTTGCAAACATAATGTCGGGTCGGCTGGATGTCAAGTAGAGAAGAGATCCGATAATGCTTCGATAGGTGGTGATGTTGACAGCCTTTCCAGACGGATCAGCATCCAGTTTGCAATTAGTAGACATAGGAGTATTCATCGGTGTGCTCTTGTCTTGATTAAATCTCTTCAGAATATCTCGGATATATTTGGTCTGACTGATGAAGATGCCATCAACGAGTTGCTTGACTTGTAATCGAAGAAAAAACTTGAGTCCATAGAGAGCTTTGTCCAATCGATAGACATGATCAGGATGGTTCTCGTTCATGAATCCTTCGGGTTGAGCGACGTAGACTTCTTCTTTTGAGACGCCGTTGAGAAAGGCTGTATTGACTTCCATTTGATAGATTTGAAGTCTTTGTGAGCCGCGTATGCTAGAAATAAGCGAATAGCTTCAATACGTGTAACCGGAGCATACGTCTCGTCGTAATCAATTCCTTCTTGTTGACTGTATCCCTTAGCAACGAGTCGTGCTTTATTCCTGATTACTTCACCGTTCTCATTTTTCTTGTTCTTGAAAACCCATTTTATTCCAATTATGGTTTTGCCTTGTGGTCGAGGAACCAACGTCCAAACTTGTAGACGCTCAAACTGGTTGAGTTCGTCTTGCATTGCAATTACCCAATCTGGGTCTTTAAGAGCTTCGGCTACCTTAGTTGGTTCGTTCTGGCTTAGAAAGCATGTGAATAAACCGCTTTGTGTAGACGTCCTAGTACGTACACCACTTGAAGGATCACCGATAATCTGATCAGTAGGGTGAGCTCGAGTCCATTTAGCCTTATTGGCTTGAGTTTGCCTAGGTGATGACTTAGGAATCCATTGTGGTTGAACCTTACATGGGAGGTTAATTTCAGTACGAACAAATGTCTGATTTGTCTTATTGCTGGAGAAAATCTTTTCTCTGGCTAGTCTCCTAAGGTGTTTAGCTGAATGTACGTGGACTGGATACCTTAGGTGAGAACAAGAGTGTATGGAGCTATAAGCTTTCTTAATGGCTGGATCTTGTTTTCTATGAGACTTAAGACTTACATTTGTTTTAGAATGATGATTGTTTTTAGAAGTAGAGCCAATTTCAAAGTTTGTGCTTTCAAAAATAATAGGCTTTAACGCATAATTTGAAGTAACAATACTAGAAATAGCTGTCTTCGTACGAGTGTCCATAGTTTTTGACATAGAAGAAATAGATAACAAATCATTTTTCTTCTGAAATTTTATTCTAGGCACTCTTTCCTTAGCATGTTTCAACTCTTTTACTACTCTACCTGTGGATGGAGTAGAAAAAGAGTAGTAAAAATCTTTTTCCTATTTGAAGCATTGAAGAATTATTTTTCTCTCTTTATAATTTCTAAAGAAGATTTATCTTCTTTTGAAATATTTTGAAAAATAATAGGAGAGTTTTTCTTAGTTTTAATCTTCTCCTTTATTAAAGATTTTTCTTTCAAAATAAGATCAGGACAAGTTTTTAAAATAGAGGAAGTTTTGAGATTGAAAATCTCCAATAAAAGTTCGGACGTTTCAGCTTTGAAATTCTTTCTTTCTGTTTCCAAGGAAGCGTTTAAATCAGCTATTTTTCTAATAATAGCTGGAATATAACAGAAATTAGAATTTTGAGAATGATCAGTATTTTCTTCCTTATTTTTAGACTAAATCTTCTAGGGGATATAATGAAGTATAAGCACTAGACAAGTTGAGATCACTTGTCTTGTAACTATTATTCAAGTCGGTGTAGTCAAAAGGAATGTTAGTCCTATCAGTGGCTTGTCATTTAGATTCTTCTAAAGCATTTATTTGGGAAGAATTAGTAAATGTCATTAAAGAAGTTAATCCTAAACCCATATACTTGATATCGTATAATTGTCTAACATTGACATTTTTCAAGTTACAGGGATTGTTAAAACGTAAGCCCTCTTTAGGATTATAAAATTTTGTATCAAGAGGTTGATTTAGAAATATAGTTTGATCCATTTGACCCCTTTTTATTAGAAGATCATTTAACGTTTTAATCATTGAATAAAGTTTCTTACGTTCGTCAGAAATTTCTTTGAAATTATTTTTAGAAATCTCTAAGTCTCTCTGATAATCGATAAGAATCGTATTAAGTTCAGTAATTTTTATCTCAGAGGTAGCTATGGTTAATTCAAGACTAGAGATTTTTTCCTTAGTGTTAGATAAGAGAATTTCGTGATGAATTTTCTTATCTAATTGCTTTTGGAAATTGCTTTCGCTAAGAGCTAGTTTCTCTTATAATTCCTTTGTTTGTTTCTGCTCAACATGTTAGTGTACTTAACCTGTAACGATTCAAACATGTTTGATAATGTGGAATTAGAAAATTGTACCTCTTGTGACGAAGAGGATGCTTTGTCGTCGTCGACGTCAGGCCTCCTGGATGGGTCATCATTTGAAGCGTCGTCGAGGTATGCCATAAGTGCAAGATTTTCGTCTTCAGAATCTGTGGTATCTTCCAGCCAATGCTCTAGTTTAGTGAGTTTGAATTTTTTGGAGTAGTAGTTGACATCCTTTTTCGTGGGTAGTTTGCATTCCCTGGAGAAGTGTCCTACCTTTCCACAATTATAACATTTATGTGGTTCTTTGACACTTTTTGATTCTGAGGACTCGGCCGATCTTTCTCTTTGCTTGGAACTAGATGTCCGAAGTCTATTGGCCGAAGACGATGATTTATTTTTTGTAAAACTTTTTACTCATCATTTTAGAAATGAGAGCTAACTGTTTCTTGAACTCCTTCTCAGGTTCGGAGTCCGAGTCAGATTCTTCTTCATCTTCTGAAGAACTTAGCAGCTTAATATTTTTATCCTTTCGAGATCGACTTTGCTTTCTTTCAGAGACAAGTGCTATAGAGTCGTCGATCTGCTTGCCCTTTAGTTCTTTTTGGATCTCCCTTATATCTTCTTCATGTTGGGCGACATTATCAAAGACGGCGTGGATATCCATTTCGTCCAAATCCTTATTTTGTCGGATTTGAATAGATGTTTTCTTCCACTCCGGTTGAAGAGAAGAAAGAAATATGATGTTGACCTCCATGTTGGTCTTGAATATATCTATCTTCCTTATTTCATTGAGAAGAGTTAGATATCTTTGATAGAGTTCATAAACTGATTCATCTGTCTTGGCTTTGAAAGAGTCATAAGCTGTTAGGATATTTGCTTTCTTTGCTTTGACTCCAACTTCGGTTCGTTGCATCATCTTGTGGAGCTCGTCCCACATGGCTTTTGCACTCGATAGACTATCTATTTGCATATAGATGTCATTCGATATTCCTTGCATTAGGAAAGTCTTGGCTCCCAAGTCTGCTTTGGCTCTTAAATGCTCCCCCTCGGTATATTCACCAGGAACTTTAAGTCTTCTGGTTGTAGGAATAGGGGGATAGTTTGTGGCATCTCCTTCTTGGATGAGCCAGAATTGAGCTGGACCTTCTTGAAGTGACGCGATCAAATTTGTGGCTTGATCTTTCGTTTCCAAGAAGTTCAAGAACCGGCTTCTCCATACCGTGTATTCGCCTCTTCGAAGAATTGGAGGGGGGACGTCATTTCCAAGTGAGTAAGCATCCATTTTTTTTATTGATAGGATCTTCATGAAGGTTTGGAATAGTAATGAAAAATGCTTCACAGTGACAAACTTAGTTAGAAATATTTGATTCGTGCTTCAAACAATTTCCTTTTGAACCTATGATCCGGTCGTGAAAGAGAAATTGTTATGTTTTCGAAAATATTTGGTAATTAAAAATTGATACTTCAAGATTTGTTAAAGAAATTTGAATTATTGATCGAAAATATTGAGTATCAAAATTGATAGTTCGGAGACAAATATTTTTCGTAAGTTTTGAAGTTCACAATTTTTTATTTCCTTTAAATGCTGTGGTCGAAATGTTTTTCGGACAGTAAAGTTTTTTGATTTAAAAATATTAAGCTTTTTTTTCGAAAAAGTTTTTCGAATGTTTAAGGATTTAGTTATTTGTTTATCGAAAAATATTTTTCGGGAAAAAATGTTGAAATGATGATCTTCTCGAAAAATATTTTGTCGAAAAACTATGTTGATCACAAAAACTCTTATCGAATAACTTGTGATCGAAAAATTACTAGTGATCGAAAAACTTTGTTTTTAGTTTGACTCCAATTGTTGACTGTAAAATTTTTCGATGGAATAGTTTTCCAACGAAAATTGTTTTGCCTAATATTGGATTGAAAAATTTATTCGCTCGAAAAATGTATTTATATATGAACCGAAAAACTAATCATTGAAATAATATTTTTCGACTCTTAATTTTGAGTAAAACGCTCGAAAATAGTGTTTGTCGTTGAAATATTTCTCGGCTGCAAACTTGGTCGAAAAAAATATTTTTCGATTCAAGTTTTTCGATCGAAGAACAGCTAAGTTCAATGTAACAGTGAAACTTCCAGATTCAATCGAGATGTTCAATTTAGATGCTGAAATTCTGGATAATCACTTGTTTAATAGTTCTAAATATGATAAAACACAGAATCAACCACGTTTAATAACAAAATATATCGAGATTTAAGAAAATCAGATTGGACTCAAAACTATATTGCAAACGCAAAATTCGATCTAAATCAAAAATCTGAATTATTATTACGTTCTAAGCGATTGAAATCAGTACGTAAATCAATCCTAACATATAATTTATCATTTAATCAGCAAAATCAACAACAAAATTCGCACAATTAAGCAAATTGATAAAAAAATATAAGTCACGTGAGTTTTTTGATCGAAAAATCTGGAAAATTATTTTGATCTGAAAATTGCGAATTCTGTCCAAAATCAATCCCGATTAGCTATGATACCAATTCTTAAGTCCTGATTCATCAATCAACAAGCAATCTAAGCACGAATTCTCGGTATTCGAGTAAGAAATCTTACGATATACGATCGGTCGAATATCCGCGTTGAAGATCTTGAGAGGTTGTTAGCTTTTCCGAGTTTCTCGAGCGTGATCTCTCGTTTAAAATATGAATTTGATACTTGTATTTTTCTGAATAAAAAAACTCTCTTTAACTTTGATAGGGTACATCATATTTATACCTATATCTAATGTATAATTACTCTTAAGTCCTACACTATAAAAACTTCTAATTACCCCCCTAATTACAAGGATAATGAAATAATAAAGCACAATTCTAATATTATCTTCAAGTAGTAAAATGTGTGAAGCATGCTAAGGAAAGAGTGTCTAGGATAGAATTTCAGAAGAAAATGATAGAAATGATTTATTTTCTGATATTTCTTCTGTGTCAAAAACTAAGGACACTCGTACGAAGACAACCATTTCTAATTTTAATATTGTTGCTTCAACTTATGCGTTAAAGCCTATTATTTTTTAAAGCAAAAACTTTGAAATTGGCTCTACTTCTAAAACATAACTCATCATTCTAAGATAAATGCAACTCTTGAGTCTCATAGGAAACAAGATTCAGCTATTAAGAAAGCTTATAGCTCAATACATTCTTGTCCTCACCCAAGGTACCCAATCCACGTACATTCAGTCAAACACCTTAGGAGACTAGTTAGAGAAAAGATTTTCTCAAGCACTAAGACAAATCAGACATTTGTCCGCACAGAAATTAACCTCCATGTAAGGTTCAACCTCACTGGGTTCCTAAGACAATACCTAGGCCAACGCAAGTCAACAAGGCCAAATTGCCAAAAGAGGTACCACTTAAACCAACTACTTCTAAGTTTGTTTGGGTACCTAAGCATTTCAATAATTTAGGAACCAAAGATGAACAAACCTTACATATCAAATGCTAATCGGAGAAGACCCATTCCAAAGTGGGTACCTATGTCTCTCTAACCTCTTTCTATACAGATCCATCTTCTGGTTGCTCCACACACATGACGGGAAAGCAAGATCTGTTGAGCAACTACCAAGACCGTTACAATGGAAAAGTCCAATTTGGCAACAATGATTCAGCTCAAATACTCGGCTTTGGAGACATTTCACTGCCGAATCTGACAATCAAGATGTCTCTTACGTCCAAGGTCTTAAACACAATCTGTTCAGCATAGGACAATTCTGTGACAAAGGATTTCAAGTGGTGTTTCTAGCTGATCAGTGCAGAATTTTAAATAGTCAGAATGAAGAAGTTCTAACAGGATCACGAAGATCAAATCTATACACCATCAATCTGACAACAGTTCAACCTTCGACAGCTGTTTGCCTCATCTCACAGACTACAATCAAGAGGAACAGCTTATGGCATCAACGCTTGTCTCATCTAAATCTCAAAGCTCTTCACAAACTCTTTGTTAAAAAGTTGGTCAATGGTCTACCAACAATTTCTCCTCACCAAGAGCATCACTGTTCGGCTTGACAAATGGGAAAAATGAAGTGAGCATCACATAAACTCAAGCAAAATGCTTCCATATCTCGACCCTTAGAATTATTACTTAACATGGACCTTTGTGGAACAATGCGTACACAAAGTATCAACGGTCGAAAATATGTGTTAGTAATTGTCGACGATTATTCTCGCTACACATGGACAAGATATCTCCATACAAAAGATGAGACCGGAGACTTGATAATCAGCTTTGTGAATACGACTCAGAATCTCCTGCAAAAGAAAATCCAATTAATCCGGACTGATAAATGAACTGAATTCAAGAATCAACGCCTCAGCAATTACTATCAGTCACTCGGAATTATTCAACAATTCTCAGCCGCTAAAAGGCCTCAACAAAATGGCATCGTAGAACGGAAGAACCGGACTCTAGTTGAAGCTGCAAGAAAAATGGTGATCCATTCCGGTCTCCCTCACTTTCTATGGGCTGAAGCAGTGAGTATCGCATGCTTTACGCAAAATCGGACGATTATTCACAAACGCTTTGAAAAGACGCCGTATGAGAAAATTAATCAGAGGATTCGGAATATCTTTCTTCAAAGTATTCGGGTGCAAATGCTTTGTGGCCACGATAGGGAGCATCGAAGCAAGTTTGAGCCTAAAGCATTTGAAGCCATCTTCGTTGGATATTCATCCACTTATAAAACATACCGAGTCTATATCAAGTTTTCGCGTACTATCTTGAAAAGCAAGAACGTCACTTTTCAAGAAGTAACCGACTTGGCTTCTGAACAGAACAGTTCCAAACCCGAGGTTATAGGCGTGTTGGCACAAGGTCATCAACTTTCGACAACTTCTATCTCAAAGTCAAGAGAAATAATTCCCGCTGACCTAGAAGATTTGGACTTTCTATTTGAACATTTTTATCGAAACGAGTCTCAAATGCCTGCTTCGTCTCATTCTATACCTAGCAGTGCTCCTTCTCCCTCAATGGAAGAAATTCAAATTGAGACTCCTAATCCTCAAACTCCGACAAATGTTACGGATTCTCCTACATCTGAATCTTCAACTAGTGTTGCAGCTCCTACTAATAAAGATGAGGAAATTCTTTCCAATCCGATCTCAGATTTGAATTTCCCAACTACGAATGATTGGCCCATCAATTCAGGATGTCTCGATCTACAAACCAATGAAGGATCTACTTCGGTTATTCCTCATGAACGCAAGTGGACTCGAGCTCATCCTATTAACCAAATCATTGGTGATCTTTCAAGGGGAGTACGCACTAGGACATCCACACAAAGCGGTTTATTCACATGCTTCTTAAGACCCAGATTGGGTAATCGCGATGCAATTTGAACTCAACCAATTCGAGCGTCTACAAGTTTGGACATTAGTTCCTCGACCTCAAGGCAAAACAATCATTGGAACTAAATGGGTTTTCAAAAACAAGAAGAATGAGGATGGGGAAATCATTAGGAATAAAGCATGTCTCATCGCTAAGGGATACAATCAATAAGAAGGAATTGACTACGACGAGACGTATGCTCTAGTTGCACGTATTGAGGCTATTCGCTTATTTCTAGCATACGCGACTCATAAAGACTTCAAAGTCTATCAAATGGATGTTAAAACTGCCTTTCTCAACGGCATATTAAAAGAAGAAGTCTACGTCGCTCAACCCGATGGGTTCGTGTACGAGAACCATCATGATCATATCTATCGATTGGTCAAAGCTCTCTATGAACTAAAACAAGCCCTTCGTGCTTGGTATGATGTTCTGAACGAATTTTTAGTCAAGTCCAACTTCATCAGAGGAACAATCGATACGACACTCTTCCTCAAAAGTCAAGGCAAAGACTTGATGATCGTTCAAGTTTAAGTGAATGACATCATTTTCGGCTCGACAAATGAACGTCTCTGTCAGAAATTTGTTAATCTCATGAAGGCCAAATTCGAGATGAGCTTAATGGGATAACTCCATTTCTTTCTTGGATTGCAAGTAAAGCAACTCGAAGATGGAATCTTCATCAGTCAAACCAAGTATATCCGAGATATTCTGCAGAGATTTAATCAAGACAAGAGCACACCGATGAATACTCCCATGGCAACAAACTGCAAATTAGATGCTAATCCGTTTGGAAAGGCCGTCAACATCACAAACTACCGGAGCATTATCGGATCTCTTCTCTACATGACGTCCAGCTACCCGACATCATGTTCGCAACTTGCCTATGTGCTCGCATTCAAGCTGATCAAAAGGAGTCCCACATGAATGCCGTCAAAAGAATTCTATGATATCTCAAAGGAACTCCAAACTTAGGGCTATGGTATCCTAAAGATATTGATTTTAGATTAATTGGCTATAATGACACTGATTATGCAGGCTGTCGAATGGAGAGAAAAAGCACGTCTGGCGGAGCACAATTTTTAGGCGAAACGTTGGTCTGCTGGTGCTCAAAGAAACAAAATTGGGTTGCAACATCGACGGCCGAGGCGGAGTACGTCGCGGCTGCCAGCTGTTGCTCGCAAGTTCTATGGATGCAGACACAACTAAGCGATTACGGGTTTGAATTTAATAACATTCCCATTTACAGTGATTCTCAAAGTGCTATTTCCATAACTTGCAATAATGTTCATCATTCACGCATGAAACACATAGATATTCGCTATCATTTTATAAAAAGATCATGTAGAAAAAGGCACTATAGATATGTATTTTGTAAAAACGGAGCTTCAACTTGCCAACTTATTCACTAAGGCATTGGATGAAAAACAATTCCAATTCCTTATTGCTAAGTAAGGCAAGTTGAATCTCAATCTTACTTGAAAAGTGCTTTTCATGGTCTATTATGCTTCTATGAGATATTACTTCAAATTTTTTTACAAAGAAAATAAAAATAAAATAGTATAAATATAATAATAATAAAATTAAAAAAATGGGGGATGACGATAATTTTGCCTATATTGAATTACTCGCAAAAATATTTCTTCAATATAGATGCTTAGTTCTTTGCCTAAAAATTCACGTCACATTCTTTTATTCAAAGAGTTTCGTTTGTTTCACTAGACACAAAGCCACATCATATATGTGAGAATTTGAACCTCATTAACTTTTTTTTGAGTGTGTCACACTTCAAATGACTATTCTTTGGTTTGTACTTCGTAGCTTCATTCTTACTTTTGTGTTAATTCGAAAATAATTACGGCATATTAGGAAATTCCTCACTTAGCCCAAATTATAAATCCTTTAACTTTTACCTCTAGAAATCCACTTTGAGCCTTCTCCGACATTCTTTTTCTTATGAAACCCGATCAAGCCTTCAACATTATTTCCAAATTTTTCGGGGTTGCTCAATCAAGAAAAAGAGGGGGAGAAAAGAGATACAAGTCTCAATTATTATAGAAGAGAAACAAGGATCTCGCTCTGAACTTCTCCAACGATAATCTAGATCTTATAAATAGAGAAAACGAGAAGAGAAGCACGGTATTGGGTTCGAATTCCATAATTGTGGAACCTTCGAAAGGAACACGGTCTCGACCCAAAAAGAAAAATCTAATCTCTCAAAGTTTTCGAAAGAAGACGAGACTCATCCAAAAGTTAAAGGATCAGAAATGAATTTCAATGAGAGCTCCTGGAATTGAAGATTTTTTTAAGCTCACTAATCCCAAAATTACCCTACCCTTTTAGTCATAGCCTAAAATAATCCCTTCAAAGTCCCTTTGATTCAAAATGATGAACTTTCACTTGGTAAGTTAATTAAAAATAATTTTGTCGTGATGATATGAGTGATCTATCTACTAAATATTTCCATGATAAAAATAAATTGAGTGTGTATGAGCGAAACTTGCGAGAGTTGCCGAAGTGATTCATACTATGATCTTAGAATATTAGTTTAGTTACATGATTTTATGGCAAACTATTATTTTATGTGTCATAATAAATTTTTGCGTGATAATGTTCAAAATGTCCCATCTGACCCCAAAACAAAAATATTTGTTGGGGAGTTTTTACATGAGATTTTGTTCTTATTTCCTATATGATTTACTTGTAAAACATGATTTCTAATATTTTTTCTAAGCGTCACAGAAAATTTCGAGCTCATTCGAGGAGTCAAATGTTGAATTTCATCAACATTAGGAGATAATTTCATTTCTTTCAGAAATACAGGGAGTATTATGCAATTTATTTTTGGGTTAATCCATAAAAGATTTTTTTTCTGGATTTAATTAAAGCCCAAAATATTTTTTTTTACGGCCCAATGTATTTTTACGTTACCCGATCGTAAAGTTTTAATACCACTTTATCGATCGAAAAACTCACTCACACGCAACACATTTCGTATCGAAAAACTTTTCGACTTTCAAACACTCTTCAAACTCACTTCGGCAATTTCAAACAGACCTAACAATCTGCGGATATTTTTCCTTAAACTCGCCAATTTCGAAGGTGTAAGCACGTTTCGAAACACTTTCCGGTAAAAAACACACGATTTGCAAGCAGTTTCTCGAAAATAGTTGAAGAAATTTCATTTTCATACTTTTTCGACTAAAAACGATTTTAAACTCTCAAATCAACGTGTTAAAACTCGACTATTTGGGTTAAAACGTGTTATTTGGATTCGCACCTATTTTCTGAACGTTCCGATCCCAGATTAACTCATGAATTACCCAGAAATCGAAATTTACGTGTTACGTATTTACTGTTTGATTTGAAAATTTTTCGATCGAAAAAGTTCTTATCGCAAACAGTATCGTCGAAAAACTTTTGTTTTCGTTAAGTTTTATTCGATCGAAAAACTCAACGTCGAAAACCTTTTGTTTTCGAGATATTTTAATTCGATCGTAAAACTTCGCGGCGAAAATTTAATTTTTTGATTAAATTTTATTCGATCGCAAAAATAAGAAGCGAAAACTTTAAGTTTTTCGATTTTCTTTTATTCGATCGCAAGACTACGCGGCGAAAAACTATTGTTCTCGATAACATTTATTCGATCGAAAAAAATTACTCAGCGAAAAACTATTGTTTTCGATAACATTTTATTCGATGGTAAAAGTAATCGGCGAAAACTTGGGTTATTTAACACATTTTTATTCGATCGAAAATCTAACGATCGAATAAATTGTCACTCGAATAAAAACACGGTGAAACAGACTTAGAAAATTTTTCAAGTTTTTGGAATGAATTCTCGATCGCAAAAATTAACATTCGCATAAATTCTCGATCGAATAAAAATACGCTTGTGAGACTTAGTCAAGTTTACAAAAAAAATTTCACAAAGTCTTTCGTACATAAGCCTTAGCACTTCAAATTTTCAAAATTTCTCTAAGTACATTTTTAATCCCATTTATTCGCATATGAAATTTCCCAACTAATGAATTTTATTTCATTCTTTACAGATATGGCAACTCCAAACTACCCAAACATCTACCCTTCTGGAAGTTATATGCCAGTCCAAGACAACAACTACCAGCTGGACCTTGCTATATTTCGGTGTCCGGATTAAGTTATCATCTTCATCCTCAATGGACACCTTCCATGGCCAGCTTTGACCATGACGTCCACCGTACCAATGGTCTATCTCTTGCAATTCTGGGGAAGTATGCAGAGTTTTGTAAAAAAACGATAGTGTGGAATACATGACGAAAATCAATACAACACATGTCGCCCTGACCAAAAATCTGATGGCATGGTGCTCAATCTCCCGCACTACGACAACTATGATCAACTTCCAACGAACGCGGAGATCGTAGAAGATATGCTCCGGATGGGATACAAACCCCCGCTGACCAAACTGGAAAATTTTCAAAACAGCGGGATTCCACATCCGTGGAGGACTCTGTTCGGGCATCATCAATAAATGTCTCTCCCCAAAACACTCCGTCTTCGACAAGGCGAACGGGAATATCCTTCACATTTTCCATGGAGTGGTTTTCTCAAATAAATACGACGTGGCCCAGCTGATATGGAATGATCTAGCGGACCAGATATGTCACAGGGAGACCAAGTCGAAGGCTAAATCTCTCCCCTATGTACGGTGGTTCCCGGTGCTGATCTCACACTTTTTGGACGTTCATCCAGAGATCCCGAAACTACCACCGGTTGGAGAATACATTCCACCTCGCCTTTGCTTCTTTCACAACCCGAAGGCAGCCGACCTAGCGCTCCAACCAATGCTGATCTCATTGGAGCTGCTCAGACTAGCTGATCCAATGGACGAGGCCTACCAAGACTCCTGTCAACATAACTCCATCACGGAGGAGATAGTACGGGCCTTGGATCAAGCTCCGGCGCCTTCTCAAAGGGAATCGCTGGTGGAAACAACCGAGCCCGAAGCCACGACTCAAGAGACATCTAAAGATAGTCTGATCCGTTTGCCCCTTTTCGTTAGAAGATCATCTAAAGTCTTAATCCTACAGTAAAGCTTCTTACGTTCGTCATATATTTCCTTAAAATTATTTCTAGAAATTTCTAAGTCTCTCTGACAATCGCTAAGAGTCTTACTAAGGTCGTTGATTTTTGTCTCAGAAGTAGCTAACCTAGATTCAAGACTATTTATTGTTTTCTTAGCATTAGGTAAAAGAATTTCTAGGTGAACTTTCTTATCTAGTTGCTTTTGAAAATTAATTTCACTAAGGGCTAGTCTCTCCTCTAATTCTTTTGTACTTTTCTGCTCATTTTTCATGTTAGCATATTTAATTTGTAAAGATTCTAACATGATTAATAATGTAGATTCGGGTGTAGCTCTACCTCTTGAGATGAGGTTGATGCTTTGTCTTCGTCGTCGGACCTCCTCAATTAGTTTTCGTCTGAGGCATTGTCAAGAATAGCCATGAGAGCTAGATTGTCGTTGTCAGAGTTGACTTCTAGCCAATGCTCTTTTCGGCCATTAGAGCTACTCCAACTTCCTTTTTTTGGTAAGTTGAAATTCTTGGAGTAGTAATTGGCGTCTTTCTTCTTAGGAAGATTGCATTCTATGGGGAAGTGCCCTATCTTTCCACAGTTGTAGCATTTTTGTGGTTCTTTGGCCTTTTTGGATTCTGATGACTCGGTCGGTCTTTCCTTGTGCTTAGAGCTTGAGGTCCGAAGTCTATTAGCCGAAGAAGAGGATTTCTATTTATAGAACTTTTTGCTCATCATTTTAGTAATGAGAGCATATTGTTTCTTGAACTCTTTCATATCGGGCTCGGAACCCGATTCTGACTCTTCTTCATCATCGGAAGGACTCGGCAATTTGATGTTTTTATGTTTACGAGATTGACTAGTTTTTCTTTACGAAACTGGAGCTATAGAGTCTTCGATCCTGTTTGCCCTTTAGTTCTTTTTGTATCTCGCGAATATTTTCCTCGTGTTGAGTGAGATTATCAAAGACAGCGTGGATATCCATTTCGTCTAAATCCTTGTTTTGACGGATTTGCATGGATATTTTCTTCCACTCCAGTTGAAGAGAAGAGACAAATCGGATATTGACGTCCATATTGGTTTTGAAGATGTCTATTTTCCTCTTCTTGTTAAGAAGAGTTAAATAGCGTTGATAGAGTTCGTAGACATTTTCCTCCGTCTTAGCTTTGAATGAGTCGTAAGCGGTGAGAATGTTCGCTTTCTTAGCCTTGACTCCAACTTCGGTCCGTTGCATCATTTTGCGGAGCTCGTCCTACATAGCCTTTGCACTAGATAAACTATCTATTTGCATATAGATGTCATTCGGAATGCCTTGCATTAGGAAAGTTTTGGCTCCGAGATCTGCTTTAGCTCTTAATCGTTTCTCCTCGGTGTATTCAGTAGGAATGTTGAGTCTTCTAGTGGCGGGAATGGGAGGATTGTTTGTGGCATCGCCTTCTTGGATAAGCCAAAATTGAGCGGGATCTTCTTGAAGAGAAGGTATCAAATTTGTAGCTTGATCTTGTCTCCAAGAAGTTCATGAATCGACTTCACCAAACGGTGTATTTATCGAAAAATATTTTTGGAATGAAAAGGTTTATTCGTAGAATGGCCCCCAGTATAGTTCTAGAAACCGTCAAAAAGACCCAACAGTTGCAACGCTGCGCGAAATGACCCCAGAAAGTTTTTCCAGATATAAATAGGCCATTGCAGAATTGGAAAATTCAATCGACCCCCAGCATTCTAGAGATAGTGCATACACATTCTAGAGTAAAATAAAAGCAAGAAAGGGTCGAGTCATTGAGTAGATTCGCCGATAATTTTGTATCGTTATGCAACGTGCAAAATTCTGAAGTCGTTGTATCTTCGGGACGGATTGCGATAACCCGAGGCACTGAACTACAAGGAAATAACGTCTTACGGACAGCGTACGTAGTACGTTCCTCGACTTCGACTCTAACAAAATTTCCGTTCGAGTTTTTGCAGCCACCGACCAGACGATATACACCGGAACCAACATACAGTTGAGTTCGAATACATGTATTTATAGGAGAAAATTTGATCTACCTCAAAATAGCTTGTGCAGTTAGCTCAAAGAAAGTTTGTAAGTATTGGGTTTTATTTTGATATAATGGTGGTGGTGGTGGTAGTAGTAGTGGTAGTAGTAGTGGTAGAAGTAGTGGTAGTAGTAGTGGTAGTAGTGGTAGTAGTGGTAGTAGTGGTAATAGTAGTCGTAGTGGTAGTAGTAGTGGTAGTAGTAGTGGTAGTAGTAGTGGTAGTAGTGGTAGTAGTGGTAGTAGTGGTGGTAGTAGTAGTGGTGGTAGTAGTGGTAGTAGTGGTGGTAGTGGTGGTAGTAGTAGTGGTGGTAGTAGTGGTGGTAGTAGTAGTAGTAGTCGTAGTGGTAGTAGTAGTGGTAGTAGTGGTGGTAGTAGTGGTGGTGGTAGTAGTGGTAGTAGTAGTGGTGGTAGTAGTGGTAGTAGTAGTCCTAGTAGTAGTGGTGGTAGTAGTGGTGGTAGTAGTGGTCGTAGTAGTAGTGGTAGTAGTAGTGGTGGTAGTAGTTGTGGTAGTAGTAGTGGTAGTAGTGGTGGTAGTAGTGGTGGTGGTAGTAGTGGTGGTAGTAGTGGTGGTAGTAGTCGTGGTGGTGGTCGTGGTGGTGGTAGTGGTAGTGGTAGTGGTAGTGGTAGTGGTAGTGGTGGTGGTCGTGGTGGTAGTAGTAGTGGTAGTGGTCGTAGTAGTGGTAGTGGTCGTGGTAGTGGTAGTGGTAGTGGTAGTGGTAGTGGTAGTGGTCGTAGTCGTAGTAGTAGTAGTAGTAGTGGTAGTAGTAGTAGTCGTTGTAGTCGTAGTAGTAGTAGTAGTAGCAGCACGACTTCACTATGTACCAACAAGGCCGTGTTTACTCGAAGAAAAAAGATATTAAGCCTCCGCGATCCAACACGGCTTCATACTAATAACTACACGGCCATGTTCACAGGCGACACGGCCTCTTCAAGAACCAACACGGCCGTGCTAACTTTATCATTGTTCAAGGTAGGCCTCGGAAAATTCACACGGCTTTGAGCGACACTTCACACGGTCGTGTGTGTTTCATCAGTGAAAGAGGAAGCCTCGGCATGTTTGCACGGTTTGTTGCGTTGGTATACACGGCCGTGTTGTTACTCAGGATCGCAAATGCGGGACCTGAGACTTCTTACACGGCCGTGTCTGTCGGTGGATTAAGCCGTGTTGGATATTACTTTCTATATAAGCCGCGCTTCTCAACCCAGATCTGGATCTAGATCGACATAACTCTGTTCCAAAAGATAAAATACACCTAAGGACGTCTCAAGACCCTTAGGAATCAATCAAAACGATTCCCAGGTGCTAAAGTGAAGATTCGAAGCTCATTTTATCCAAGATCTAGCACAAAGGACACTGGATCTGCGTGGGCTCGTGAAATAGGGAAGATATATGTATTCTCTATGCTTTATTTTGTATACGATTCGTAGATCTCTCTTAAGCATGACTAGCTAAGCTTCTTATGTGCTCGGGATGAGATGAACGCGGGGTATAGTTGTCGTTTGGGCGTAATAACACTCGTGAACACGTGACATTGTTTATTTATCGTTTACGACATTGTTTCTTCGATTCAATATGTCCATGTGTTGTTTTGAAGGTCACATTTGATATGTCTATGTATTGATGTGACGCTTGGTAGACTGTTTAGGGCGAAACCTAAAGAACGGTTAGTCCTTTCGTAAACGTTAGGACTCGACTATAGGGCGAAAGCAAATAGTCGACCCTTGCTATAGGTAAACTAATATAAATCCTCGCGACCGTTTAGGGCGACAGCAAATTCGGGAGTGAAAAGAAATTACTGCGATTTAGTTATTATCTGCGTGGATACGGTGGTCTACGGCCTAGTCGACGTAGCTAGCGGGATTCGAAATCCCGAGCACATTTTTCTCAACTTGAAAAGTTACTTTTAAATCTTCAGTAGTATCTTAAGTTCTTTCTGTTGGGAAACGTACCCGGTTTGTACCCGAGACGCAACGCCCCGGGATACGGTGCGGAATAAAATTTTTTTCCGGGTTCCTTTGCTGCTCGGATCGAAAACTCTAATCACGTTGACACGTAATAGGGCGGGTCATACCCGTGAGAGATTACTTTGAAGCGAGTGGCAGCTCCTCGTCGATTGCGTCGTCGGCCGCGGTCGTGTTGGGTATCGTCTAGATCGTCACGCCGACCTCGCAGTGTACCACGGTTTCGATTCTCCGAAGATGGCTAGAGAGAATTGATCCGTCGCTCGGGAGAGTGGTTTGCGTTTGTGTGTTCGTGTTTCGATTCTCGGGTCGAGAAATTTCGCGTCGATTCTCTTCCCGTGCCCTTTTTTTTTTGACGAGGGTCTCACCCTTATTTATAGGGGAGGACGAAATTTTCAGCCCTAAACAAGGCTAAAATCTCGAAATATTTGTTCCTAAATATGAGAGATATTCTTGCCAAAATATCTCTCCTAATTGAATTCAAAATTCTATTAAAGGAACATACTATAAATAGAAAACTAACTAAGATATTAAAATATCTTCAAATATGGTAAATAAATTTCGAAATTTATATAAAATATAAATTCGAATTTTAGTTTTAATAAATAATATTCCAAATATTTTTATTACCATATTTGTAAATTACGAAAATACCCTTTAAGGCATTTTTCGAATTTCTCGGCTTAGGGTTGAATTCCAATTCTTCCCTCAAGTCTTTCTAAGCACTTAGCCAAGCCTAAGTCTTAAAGTTAGTTTCATATGAAGTCCGACTTCGGTCCACTTAATGACCCCGAGGCCCAATAAGGCGTGGCATAACGACCCGAGGCCCGTTAAGGCCCAAACACAATCTCTCCTTCTCGGTACACATTGATGATCCTTTTTAAGCCCGACTCTCTAGGTTCGACTCAATCGGCAAGGGAGGAATCCAAGAGTCCGGTAGGTGCCTAGCCAATCCCGCAGTACCGGACAGATCCCGACTTGAGCACGAATTTCGAACTAGTCTCATTCCAGAACCTAACTATAGATTATAGTACTACGTACAAACCCTTCAGCTGTGTCCCGATCGAGTGAGAGCCATGGTATTTGTCAAACTCACTAAACTCGATACTATGATAAAATGACACGAGGCAAATTACCAAACTACCCTCCATGTCTAACATGAGTTAGTTTAATACCTTGGCCAAGGATTTTGTAATTTCCCGTCGTCATTCTCATAGGACACTTGTCTCGATTACTTGCGAGACTTGAATCCGTACTCGGCGGTCTAAGCCCGGCAATCACAAATATCCATCAAGACCGCATCTGTCCCGCTGACCCATGCAATAGCAAATCGGATCTAGCGAAACCAGTGATAGTCAAGACTTCAAAGTCAACTCCGTCAAAGCCCCTTTCGGTCTAAGGTTCAAGCAGACTACTATAGTTTTGTCGTCGATCATTGACACTCCTTGAGTAATAAGCCATGTTTGATCGTACGACCTGCGAGTCAGTGTCCATGAAACGATTCAATCCCTTGATTCGACTCGTATCACAAGTCACGACTTCCGCTTCCAAGCGGTATATCGGCACACGGTAAGTCATCGACAAATAAGCCATGATTGGTTTTCCAGCACCCAACTGAAACCTAAGGCTTATGGACATTTTATGTTCGAGGTTAAGAGTCCACTGGTGCCTTCCTCTCTCGTACCCATCGAGAACAGTGACTCAACTCGACACATTTGGATTTATTCATTTATTGCTTTACCCGATGCTAAATAAAGAACTCATATAACCAATAAACGAATAATGCCTTTATTAATACGCAAAACAATATTTTATTACATTGACAATCGAATGATAAATAAGCTAATGCCCTATACATATCCAATCCTCGTATAGCATTCGAGGGCATATCCCTAACAATCTCCCACTTGCACTCAATGCCATGCGCTGTTGTATCTAATACCCATCTTCTCGAGATGTTTGTTCAGCACTGCCTGAGATAAAGGCTTGGTGAATGGGTCGGCCACGTTGTCCGCAGTCGCAATCTTCTGGACGGCTATGTAGCCACTCTCAACGAATTCACGTAACACGTGGTATTTTCTTTCTATGTGTTTGGATTTACTGTGAGATCTTGGTTCCTTCGCTTACGCGATTGCACCACTATTGTCGCACCACAGTGGCAGTGGTTTTTCGGCAATCGGAACCACTTGCAGTTCTTCCAAGAACTTTCTCATCCAAACTCCTTCTTTAGCTGCCTCTGAGGCGGCTACGTACTCAGCCTCGCAGGTGGAATCAGCAGCTGTGCTCTGCTTGGAACTTTTCCAAGATACTGCTCCACCGTTGAGTGTAAAGACGAAACCTGAAGTGGATTTTCGGTCGTCCACGTCTGACTGGAAATCCGAATCCGTATATCCTTCCACTTCTAATTCTCCATTTCCATAGACCAGCATCATATCCTTTGTTCTTCTAAGATACTTGAGGATATTCTTGACTGCTGTCCAGTGTTCTTTACCCGGGTTGGCTTGAAATCGACTGACTACGCTCACAGCGTATGCTATGTCCGGTCGCGTGCAAAGCATCGTGTACATCAAGCTACCCACTGCGGATGCATAGGGGATTCCATTCATCTCTTTTCTATCTGCCTCACTTTGAGGACACATAGCTTTGGAGAGATGTATCCCATGCCCCATAGGTAAGAACCCTTTCTTAGAATTGTCCATGTTATATCGTTTCCGGACCTTTTCTAAGTATAGGGCTTGGGAGAGCCCTAACATCTTATTCGTTCTATCCTTATAGACACGAATTCCTAGGATGTAAGTCGCTTCTCCCAAGTCTTTCATGGAGAATTCGGTCGAAAGCCATGCTTTCACCATCGAGAGCATCCCAATATAGTTTCCTATCAAAAGGATGTCATCGACGTACAATACGAGGAACGATATCTTGCTCCCACTGCTTTTTCTGTAGACGCATGGTTCATCTTCGTTCTTTATGAATCTGTAGTTCTTAACTACTTCATCAAACCGAAGATTCCAGCTCCTAGAGGCTTGTTTAAGTCCGTAAATTGACTTATTCAATTTGCATATTTTATGAGCATCCTTTTGTGATGTAAAACCCTTTGGCTGTTCCATATATATTTTCTCCTTGAGGTATCCATTTAGGAACGCGGTTTTCACATCCATCTGCCAGATCTCATAATCGTTATACGCTGCTATCGCAAGTAATATCCGAATGGACTTCATCATCGCAACGGGCGAAAAGGTTTCCTCATAGTCAATTCGTTCTTTTTGACTATAACCTTTCGCTACAAGCCTAGCTTTGTATGTATCTACCAGTCCGTCTGATCCAATCTTTTTCTTGAAGATCCACTTACACCCAATGGGTCTAAAACCATCGGGGAGATCAACAAGTGTCCAGACCTGATTTTCGTGTATTGAATCCATTTCGACTTGCATTGCTTCAAGCCATCTTACGGAGTCTATATTCGTCATTGCCTGGTCATAGGTAGCGGGGTCGTCCCCGACGTTACCCCTCGTCGCAGCATCCCCATGCTCGACGTGTACCATTCCATATCTCTCAGGCTGGCGAGATACTCTACCAGACCTGCGCAACTCTGATTGCGTCTTGGACTTCTCTACGGTGTCTTCTAACACTGGCGTTTGTGAAATCGTTTCTGTCGTTTCTCCAAGAATTACTTCACGACCCACTCCACCTTCTCGAACGAACTCTTCTTCGAGAAAGTGAGCCTGAAGGGCTACAACGATTTTCTGATCGTCGTGGAAGTAAAATTGGTATCCCATGGAATCCTCAGGATACCCACAAAACGTCCTTTCACAGCTCTCGATTCCAATTTTTCTGTCTTGAGCTTTTTCACAAAGCGGGGCAACCCCATATTCTTATGTGGTTCAAGCTCGGCTTTCTACCAGTCCATATTTCATAAGGGATCTGGTCGACAGAACTAGAAGGGATTCGATTTAAAACGTGCGTTACGGTTAATAACGCATGACCCCACAGCGACAGTGGCAGGTCTGTGTAACTTAGCATTGATCGAACTTGTCCAACAGCGTTGATTTCTGCGTTCGGACACACCATTTAATTGTGGTGTTCCCGGCGGTGTCATCGTGAAATGATCCCGTTCTCTTTCAAGAACTCGTCAAACTCGAGACTCATGTACTCGCCACCCTCGATCAGATCGAATGGCCTTTATATGATTCCCAGTTTGTTTTTCTACTAAAGCCTTATATTCCTTGAACTTATCAAGGGCTTCAGACACTTATCTCATAAGATATACCTTCGCAAGTCGGATAAGGATCCGAACCAAACGGCTTAATCATGCCATTTTTCTCCAACTCACGAATTTTTTGATCTCCTGCATGACCAAGTCGAAGATGCCACACTATCTCATATTGGTCTCTATTTTCGTTTGTTGGTAATTGTTTCACAGATTGTCTCTAATTTTCGTTTGTTGGTAATTGTGTTCACAGATTCAGTTTTATCTTTGACATTTAGATAATAATCCGTTAAGTAAAGTTGCACTTCCGACGCATTTATTTCCAAATAAATATCGCAAATATTATTACTAAAGCGGAACTCATATCCGTTTCCGCTCAAAACGGGAATAGAAATAATATTCTTAAGCCCTCTGGGCAACTAAACAATCAGAAAGCAATAACTTATGTCTACTAGATAAAACAAGAGTTCTTGATCCAATGTGGGTCGCCGGCACACTATGTCCGCTTCCTACGTTGATCATGACCTCTCGATCCGCCAACCTCCTACTTCGTTCCAGACCCTGGTTTGAAACACAAATGTGAGCGCTAGCTCCTGAGTCTAGGATCCATGAAGTGGAGTACACGGTCATAGAATAATTAGTTTCTAAAACATAAAGTTCTTTACCTGAGGCGGCTAGCGTCGGACAATCGCGCTTCCAATGGCCGAGCTCATTGCAGTGAAGGCATTTGTCCGTGGGCTTGGCGTCTTTAGACACGTTTTTCTTGGCCTTGCCTTTTGAAACTCCTCCCTTGGGCTTAATGGGCTTGTCCGACTTTTTCTTTCTAATCGACTTCCGAGTCTTATAAGTCGCAACAAGAGCCACTTCCTTTCCCTTTATCTTTTTCATCTGAGTTTGGGCCGTTTGACAACTGGTTCATCAACTCAGTTAATGTCATCTCGACCCTATTCAGATTATAATTCACAATGAAGGGATTAAAGGAAGCCGGCAGTGACTGGAGCACGAGATCGCTTTGGAGCTCATTGTCCATGAGGAAGTCGAGTGCATCGAGTCTCTCGATCAAACCGATCATTTTCATCACATGTTCTCTAACGTCGCTGCCCTCATCCATTTTGCAATGAAACAGATGCTCTTTCAAAGAGTAGCGAGCGAGCACTCCTGGAGTGTTCACCAAAGCTCCTTCAAATGAAGTAAAATGGCGCCCACTTCCATTTCCGAGTGGCTTCGCTGCAACTCATTGCTCATGGATAGGAGTATATAGCCCTTGACCTTTGGCTCATCTATTTGCCACTTGACATACGCAACCCGGTCGTCGTCACTCGCATCAGTCCCTGGGACTTGCGGTGTAGGGGAATCGAGGACATAAGTCAAAGACTCCATACCTAGAACTATCCTGAGGTTACGGAGCCAGTCCACGTAGTTGGTCCTACCAAACGGTTCTTTTCAAGCAGCATGTTTAAAAGATTCGTCATAGTAACTAGAAAGAAATAACTCTGCAGAGATAAAGATCACATATTAGGTTTATCTATCATTCATCAAGCGCAAACACGGACTTTTCGTTTCGCTTGACTCCCATTATTTTTCTCGAAAATTCTATTCTCCCGATTTAAGAATTTCGGAAACTTCGTTGAGTAGTCTCATAGTGGAGTTGAGGTCCCCGACTCGATTAGACATGCCTCAGCCTTTAACGCAATGTTTGGCTTGCCTAATCGATCGAAATCGAGTTTCAATCGAACCCATCCTATGAGTATTTCAACTATCTTTGTCTCAGTCAGTGACCCTCACGGCTAACCCTGCATTTAGGGTATAACTGTCTCAGTGCAACCTAATCAACTTATACTTACCTCACATTTGAATTCCGCCTTGCTACTTACGCTTCGTGGCGGATGCTATGGTGAGCGTCGTCAAACGAACCCGAAACGCTAATGTTAGGGCTTGATGTACGCGCCAACTTACTCGGAACAAACCGTACAAACTCCCTAAACAGACATCTCAAGCATGATAGAATACAGGAACCCAATTCCTTTTCTCACTTAGTATTTATCAAATGGGAGAAAAAAAACTTTTTTCACATAAGAGCACATAAAGCATGCATATCATTTCACAAATCGACAGCACGTAAGTAGAACTAAACCCTAGGAAATAAACTACAAGGCAACACGAACGGTTATTTATATTATAGCCCTATTACGTGAATTATGTGTATGTGGCTTCAAAAAATCATCGATTCTCCGATGGGCTTTTGAAGTCGACAATCGCCCTTCATCATTCGAACGGCCTCCAAGTCGCTATCATCCACCAAGTCATCTTCTCCGAGGAGTCGTCAACCGTCGAACAGCTTTGTGTATTCTAAACTAAGCCTATTTATAAAGACTTTGAAGTAAACCACGGGGGGATCATCAGTCCCAAACAACCCGTAAAAGACAAATACAACCCGGGGGACGAGCCCTTAACAAATAACCCGGAAAACCAAATAGAAATCCTAAACCCGTAAGTGTGCCTTAATAATAATCATAACGAGCCGTTGACAATTTATGAATTCTAACCGAAACCAACAATTTGGGCCTTAAATGGCCAGGCCCGATAAAAAGGCCCGTAGGGTTTTTGGGCGAAAAACCCTAGGCTGCCGTCGTGTCCCAGAGGCTGCAGTTTCGTGCGGGTATGCGGCTGTCCGCGCGGCTGACCGCGCGCCGCTGGCGCTGCTGTCAGAGGTGGCACCACCATCGGACAGCGGTGTGGCCGCTGCCCGAGGCAGCGACGCGGTGGTTCGGGTCTTCGTTTGCCCGAACCCGCGGCAGTGGATACGCCATCGCACGGCGAGGTTGCGCGTGCGACTGTGCGGCTGTCTGCGTGTCGCAGCGTCTCGGCGGTGGTGCCTTCGACCCCGTCGAGCGGTATGGTGGTCGTGGGTTGGCAAGCGACGCATCGAGCAGCCCCACGCTCCTAGTGCGTTGGCTTTTCGATCGTCTCCCACGAGCCTCGTTTCGATTTAATCATGTCATGATTCTGATCACGAGCCCAGGCTCTGATACCACTGTTGGGAAAGGTACCCGTTTTGTACCCGAGACGCAACGCCCCGGGATACGGTGCGGAATAAAAATTTTTTTCGGGTTCCTTCGCAGCTCGGATCGAAAACTCTAATCACGTTGACACGTAATAGGGCGGGTCATACCCGTGGGAGATTACCTTTGAAGCGAGTGGCAGCTCCTCGTCGATTGCGTCGTCGGCCGCGGTCGTGTTGGGTATCGTCTAGATCGTCACGCCGACCTCGCAGTGTACCACGGTTTCGATCCGAAGATGGCTAGAGAGAACTGATCCGTCGCTCGGGAGAGTGGTTTGCGTTTGTGTGTTCGTGTTTCGATTCTCGGGTCGAGAAATTTCGCGTCGATTCTCTTCCCGTGCCCCTTTTTTTTTTTTACGAGGGTCTCACCCTTATTTATAGTAGGGGAAGACGAAATTTTCAGCCCTAAACAAGGCTAAAATCTCGAAATATTTGTTCCGAAATTCGAATTTTAGTTTTAATAAATAATATTCCAAATATTTTTATTACCATATTGTAAATTACGAAAATACCCTTTAAGGCATTTTTCGAATTTCTCGGCTGAATTCCAATTCTTCCCTCAAGTCATTCTAAGCACTTAGCCAAGCCTAAGTTTTAAAGTTAGTTTCATATGAAGTCCGACTTCGGTCCACTTAATGACCCCGAGGCCCAATAAGGCGTGGCATAACGGCCCGAGGCCCGTTAAGGCCCAAAACACAATCTCTCCTTCTCGGTACACATTGATGATCCTTTTTTAAGCCCGACTCTCTAGGTTCGACTCAATCGGCAAGGGAGGAATCCAAGAGTCCGGTAGGTGCCTAGCCAATCCCGCAGTACCGGGCAGATCCCGACTTGAGCACGAATTTCGAACTAGTCTCATTCCAGAACCTAACTATAGAATAGTACTACGTACAAACCCTTCGCTGTGTCCCGATCAAGTGAGAGCCATGGTATTTGTCAAACTCACTAAACTCGATACTATGATAAAATGACACGAGGCAAATTACCAAACTACCCTCCATGTCTATCATGAGTTAGTTTAATACCTTGGCCAAGGATTTTGTAATTTCCCGTCGTCATTCTCATAGGACACTTGTCTCGATTACTTGCGAGACTGTGAATCCGTACTCGGCGGTCTAAGCCCGGCAATCACAAATATCCATCAAGACCGCATCTGTCCCGCTGACCCATGCAATAGCAAATCAGATCTAGCGAAACCAGTGATAGTCAAGACTTCAAAGTCAACTCCGTCAAAGCCCCTTTCGGTCTAAGGTTCAAGCAAACTACTATAGTTTTGTCGTCGATCATTGACACTCCTTGAGTAATAAGCCATGTTTGATCGTACGACCTGCGAGTCAGTGTCCATGAAACGATTCAATCCCTTGATTCGACTCGTATCACAAGTCATGACTTCCGCTTCCAAGCGGTATATCGGCACATGGTAAGTCATCGACAAATAAGCCATGATTGGTTTTCCAGCACCCAACTGAAACCTAAGGCTTATGGACATTTGGATTTATTCATTTATTGCTTTACCCGATGCTAAGTAAAGAACTCATATAACCAATAAACGAATAATGTCTTTATTAATACGCAAAACAATGTTTGATTACATTAACAATCGGATGATAAATAAACTAATGCCCTATACATATCCAATCCTCGTATAGCATTCGAGGGCATATCCCTAACACTTTCATCGTGTTAGTTTGAGTTGTCGTGATCTAGTTCAAACATAAAAAAATCACAAACTACTTGTTAGGCTAAATATCGAATTGATAGGTAATTACTAGTAATCAATGTTATTCCTCGTGTTCGATACTCGGATACTCGCTATGCTATTTTACAACGATAGGTACACTGCCTATCGCGCGTGGTGCTAGTTTAACGTATTTGTTTTAATTATTACTTGACGTATATGCACGAATCTCTACACCATATTTAAGAGCACACGCCATCGCGATCAAGGTTTTGCGCCGTTGCCGGGGATTAGATTTATATTAGGAAAACTCGAGTTCGGTAATTTAGCCATTTACTTATTTGTTATATAATTCGAGTTAAGCAACGTTTTTTATCTGCAACTGTCTTTTGGTTTGTGTTTCGTTACCTAGCTAACGTGGTTCGTTGACTTTTTTAGGTACACTTATACGGTCAATGACCCAAAGCCATCCATCGTATCCACTTGTTGAAGGATCTCCAAATTTTGAGCAAACAGCGACGAAGGCTGAGACAAGAAATTTCCGAAAGTCATTCGTCAGGCGAATCAATTCAACTAGTTGATTACTCTCAGGACACCGCAAGCACCTCTCACCCATAGACGTCAGTCGATAGTTCGGGAACACCGAAGGAGATGGCAGATCAAGAAGCTAATAACGAGGAGCAATCACTGCAAGATTTGCTCAAGAACGATACACTCGGTGGTACGGAGTCGGCAATTGTCATACCACCGATCGCAATCAACAACTTGGAGCTGAAGAAGTCATGGCTTCAAATGATATTCCAGACGGCTCAGTTCGAAGGCAACTCTGAAGATGATCCGTACAAACACATCAAAGCATTCTTGGCGATTACGGACATCATCAAAATCAATGGGGTGTCGAATGATGCAATCAAGCTTATGTTGTTTCCATTCTCTCTCAAAGATAAGGCAAAGGAGTGATTGGAGCTATTACCACCGAAATTTATCGCTACTTGGGACGAGCTGCGCGGAGGTTTTCTTGGATACTTTTTCCCGCAATCGAAGGTTCTTAGGTTAAAGACTGAAATTTCACTCTTTCATCATAAGGACGCGGAGAATCTTTACGAAGTATGGGAGAGGTACAAAGCATTGTTGAAGAAATGCCCGCAGCATGGAATGACGAAGGCAGCAATCATCAATAGATTCCACGAGGCACTCAACAATCAAACGGCTCATATGCTAGACGGTGCCGCAAACGAAGGACTTGTGAAGCTTAGTGCCACTGAAGCCTGGAATTTAATCGAAGAATATACGAGAAATAGCTTCATGCGAGGCAACACAAGAATGAGGGCGCCTGGAATGTTCGAAGTGACCAACAATACAGCGATGAATGCTAAGTTTGATGCTCTTCAACAACAAATGGCCACGACGCAAACCCAACTTCAGACGGTGTTATATGCTCTTATACCAAAGGCTGCTCAACCGCAAGCCGTCAACGCTGTAATAACCCTGATGGCCGCAGCACCACCTCAACGAACACCATACATATCTCACTGCGGTAATTGTGGTGCAGCTCACGAGACTATGGAATGTCAAGCCATACCACCCTTAGAGCATGTTGACTACATGGGCTATTACCAAGGCCAGAGGAGTTTTCAACCTCGAGCAAGGAGATGAAGGGTATGATGGAGTTCTCCTCTCGAACTTCAACAAGACCACTCAAGCCCATGAGAGCCGATTAACGAAGATGGAAGAACATTTCCAAACCATCGATCTACGAGCTCAAAACACGGATGCTTCAGTACGGAAATTGGAGCAACAAGTGGGCCAAATAGCGAAACAATTGGCGGAACGACCTCAAGGTTCGCTACCGAGCTATACTGAGACGAATCCAAGGGAACATTGCAATGCCGTCACCTTAAGGAGTGGGAAGGAATTGCTGGAGCGAGAGCAGCCCGCGATGAAGCAACCCACATAAAAGGTTGATAATGAGGTCCACAAAGAGCAAGACGTTGAGAAAATCAAAGGTGAGAAACTCGAAAAGGCTGACGCTGAAAGAGGAACGGAGAAGGAGACCCATCGACCATCGGTGAAGCCATATCAACCGAAGATCCCATATCCGGCTAGGTTGAAGAAGGATCGAGACAAGTAGCAATTTGGAAAATTTATGGGTATGTGTAAACAAATGTATATAAACTTACCGTTTGTTGAACCTATTACGCAGATGCCTCGTTTCACGAAGTTCCTCAAGGACTTGCTCACCAACGAAGGAGCTCGAAGACGTTTCTACTGTGTGCCTACGAAGAGAGTGTCCAGCCATTTTACAAAGTGAAATGCCGAAGAAGTTTAAGGATTCAGGGAGTTTTACTAGTCCTTGTCTTATAGGAGATGTTGTTGTTGAACGTGCATTAGCCGACCTAGGAGCTAGTATAAATTTGATGCCTTATTCTATGTTTAAGAGATTAGGTTTAGGCGAGCAAAAACCCACTAGGATGAGCCTCCAATTGGCTGATAGATCCTTAAAATACCCTCGCGGTGTTATCGAGGATGTCCTAGTGAAAGTGGACAAGTTCATAATTCCCGCCGATTTCGTCATTTTGGATATGGAGGAAGATGAAAATATTCCTCTTATCTTAGGTCGACCATTCTTGGCCACCGGTGAAACCATGACCCTCGCGGTGTTATCGAGGATGTCCTAGTGAAAGTGGACAAGTTCATAATTCCCGCCGATTTCGTCATTTTGGATATGGAGGAAGATGAAAATATTCCTCTTATCTTAGGTCGACCATTCTTGGCCACCGGTGAAACCATGATAGATGTTAGAAATGGTACTTTGACCTTGATGGTTGATGGCGAGAAAGTGACTTTCAGCATGACAGATTCTATGAAAAGTCCTAGCTCACTTGACGCGAAAAGTACTTGATTTAAAGTAATCTAGCATCATGATAACATCTTTTCGACTTTGTACAGACCATTGATAGTAACCATTTTGACTACTATCAAAGTAAATATTTCCTCCAAATACTACCTTATAAGACTCTATAAGTGTTATTACTTGGATATCTTTGAACATGATTTTATCTTTTCTGTGCAAAGTCTGTCGCAGGTTTTTGGCGGGGGCGATACACAATCCTCCATGATGGTGGCCACCGATGAGTGCGGAGAAGATTATGACGAGCTTGTGACGAAACTCCACAAAAGTAAAGAGGAGGACAAAGAAAAGAGCTCGATCGAAGAGCCAATTGTCCTAGAGTTGACTCGATTATGGATTTCTAGGCGAGTCGAAGCTACCAGTTATAATATCTTCAAGTCTCGACGGTAGGCAAAAAGACCAGCTGTTGAAGGTGCTGCGAGAGTACAAAAAGGCCTTAGCATGAAAGGTATCCAACATTCGGGGGATTAGCCCAAGCTTCTGCACACATAAGATTCTCATGGAGGATGACTTCAAAACTGTCGCCCAACGGCAAAGGAGGCTAAACCCCAACATGAAGGATGTCGTGAAGAAGGAGGTCATTAATCTACTGGATGCCGGAGTGATCTATCCGATCTCAGATAGTGCATGGGTGAGTCCCGTCCAAGTGGTTCCAAAGAAGGGAGGCATGACGGTCGTTCCAACGAAAAGAACGAGTTGATTCCGACGAGAACCGTAACTGGATGGCAGTGTGCATCGACTACAGAAAATTGAACGATGCCAAGAGAAATGATCATTCCCTCTACCCTTTATTGATCAAATGCTTGAAAAGTTATCAGGACATGCATTTTACTGTTATCTTGATGGCCTGTCAGGTTACTTGCAGATTCCAATAGCTTCGAGGACCAAGAGAAGACGACATTCACCTGTCCGTTTGGTACGTTTGCTTATCGGCGGATGCCATTTGGTCTTTGCAATGCCCCAGCCACGTTTCAGCGATGCATGATGGCGATCTTTGACGAATTGGTGGGCAAAATCATGGAGGTGTTCAGGATGATTTCTCAGTTTTTGGTATCTCTTTCGATGCTTGTCTAATTAATCTTAAATGTGTGTTAGCACGCTGTGAAGAGACTAATATAGCACTTAATTGGGAAAAATGTCATTTCATGGTTCGAGATGGTATAGTCTTGGGACACAAGATTTCTTCTAAAGGAATCGAAGTGGAGAGGGCTAAGGTAGAGACGATAGAAAAGCTACATGTTCCCTCAAACGTGAAATCTGTTAGTAGTTTTCTAGGTCATGCAGGATTTTATCGAAGATTCATTAAAGACTTTTCGAAAATTGCACGACCCATGTCTAAGCTGCTAGAAAAAGACGCTCCATTTGACTTTAACGACGAACGCGTTAATGCTTTCAATTTGCTTAAGGAAAAGTTGATCTCTGCACCTATTATGGTAGCTCCCGATTGGGGGTTACCCTTTGAACTAATGTGCGATGCTAGTGACTACGCAGTTGGAGCTGTACTGGGACAGCGGAAGGATAAACACTTTCGGCCGATCTACTATGCGAGTAAGATATTGGACTCAGCCCAATGCAACTACACCACCACCGAAAAGGAGCTTCTCGCAGTCGTATTCGCCTTCGACAAATTCAGGTCATACCTTATTTTGACTAAAGTTGTTGTTTTTACTGACCATTCTGCATTGAAGTACTTACTAGCGAAGCCAGACGCCAAGCCGCGGCTTACTCGATGGATCTTGCTCCTTCAAGAATTTGATATCGAGATCCGCGACAAGAAAGGTGCCGAGAACGTGGTAGCAGATCACCTCTCTCGACTAGAGGAATCTGAGATACTGAACCCCGACAACAAAACGATCCCACGACACGTTCCCAGAGGAACATCTATACGCCATAAAAGTGGTAAATGAAGAAGTCCCGTGGTTTGCAGATTTTGCTAATTATCTTGTGGCGAAGATCCTACCAAAAGAATAAGTCAACAAAGAAGAAATTCTTTTCTGACCGAAATACTACTTTTGGGAAGACCCTTTTCTTTCAAGAGATGTGCAGACCAAGTCATTCGACGTTGTGTTTCTTTCCCGGAAACAATGAAGATTCCGGAAACAATGAAGATTATCAAAATTTCCACAGCGGACCTGCCGAGGACACCATGCCGCCAATCGCACTGCACAAAGGGTTAGAATGTGGATTCTATTGGCCGATCATTAGGATGCTCATTAGGTACGTTGACACGTGTGATCAATGTCAACGAGCAGGTAATATCTCAAAACGCGATGAAATGCCCCAGAACGTTTTCAGTATGCGAAGTATTTGATGTTTGGGGCATAGACTTTTTGGGCTCTTTTCCTAGCTCGTACAATAACAAGTATATTATTGTGGCTGTTGATTATGTGTCTAAGTGGGCCGAGGCCCAAGCCCTAACCACGATGCGAGAGTCGTTGTTAAATTCTTACGAGCGCTGTTCTCACGGTTCCGGACACCTAAATGCATCATTAGATAGGGGTACTTATTTTTGTAACACCCAATTTGAACGAACCTTAGAAAAGTATGGTGTTAAACGTAGTGTCTCTACCACCCTATCATCCTCAAGCTAGCGGCCAGTAGGTTGTAATCGGGAGCTGAAACGCATCCTAAGAAACCATAGACGGAAACCGACGGAAATGGGCGAGTAAATTGAACGATGCCTTTGGGCTTACAGAACGCATATAAGACACCCATAGGTACACACCTATAACTAGTTTACGGAAGACGGCCACCTTTCCGTCGAATTAGAACATAAAGCCTATTGGACAATTAAGTCAGTAAATCTTGATTTGGAGCGAGCCGGTGAAAAACGTAAGCTCCAAATCAATGAGCTTGATGAGTGGCGTTTATCGGCATACGATAACGCAAGAATGTATAAAGAGCGCTCAAATGCTTATCATGATAAAAAGATTAAGCACTCCTCTTTAATTCTCGACTTAGGCTCTTTCCCGGAAAGTTGAGATCGCGTTGGTCTGGACCATTCATTATTACTCGTGTTTTCCCATACGGTACTGTCGAGATTTATAATGATGAACAGGGAACTTTCAAGGTTAATGGCCAACGTTTGAAGCACTATTTCGGAGGCGAGAAAGCACCAAGTGATAACGAGGTCATGTACCTCGACTTCAATCTAGGGTAAAGCGTGAAAAGGTACGTCCGACTTACGTTAAAGAAGCGCTTCTTGGGAGGCAACCCAGGTATTTGCATTCACGTTTACTTTACTTTATAACTAAGATTAGTTGCATTTCACGTTTTTTACTCTATCGAAATAATAAAAATAATAATAATAATAATAATAATAATAAAAGGGGAGTTGAATGATAGAGATGCGAAATGAGCGTGGTGACATAACGATTACATCGATGGACATCGTGTTACAACCCGATACATAAAAGCTTGGAAGCTAAACCTTCCTTGCTTTAGTAAGCACTATTACATAGTGATTATATGCAAGCACAATGCGTAACGACCCACGCCACAAAAGCGGCGATTGCAACCTCGAACAAATCCAAAAGGATGAATAACTCAAGCTTGAGCCTTTCTAGACCTTCCATCCTGAAGGTTTCTTGAGGGATGTTCTCACGTTCCGCATCTTCTCCGAAATTATACATTGCGAAGCTTAAAGGATATAATCGGAGAAGATTTATGTTGTGGTGCAGTAAAACCTATAGCTACACATCTTATTTATAGGCATGAGTGCAACGAAATGATAAGGCATCATTAATTTTGCAATCCGATTTTTTTCTTCAAAACGCCGTCTTTTGATTTGTGGAAAGCGGCGCCATTATGAACAAAATCGGATTTGCCTTTTTCGTTACGAAATTATATCCATAATCCCTATAAAAGATTTTGATGTCCCTGCGTTATGTCACACCTAACAATAGTTCCGCTCAAGTTAATGTCAATACCATATTTACGTGCCCAACTATAGATCTACGTCAAGGTTGGCTTAACGTTGTAACGACGATAGAGCACGGTACGATGAAACTTAAGCACAACCTCTTCTATCTAATAAAACGGCCGTGTTACTGAAAGGCGACTAACACGGCCGTGTGACTATATTAAAATAAAAAAAATTTATCAATTTAAATTAAAAAAAAAATACTGCGCACTTTTAACACTGGTAAAAATACACGGCCGTGTAAAAGCTGAGATCTTCAGTAGAAACCAACACGGCCACGGTTTCTGCTCACACGACCGTGTGAATATATAGCTGACGATTTCGAAGCCTCGCCGGATCTACACGGCGTTCCACACGCCGTGTTGGGTACCATATTAAAAAAAATAAATAATAATTATTAATTAAAACTATAAAACTAAAAAAAAAAAAAAGAAAAAAAGCCGCATGTTTTTAACACGGCCTAGGTAGACGACTACACGGCCATGTTGGACACGAATATGACAATCGAATAAGCCTCGCGATTTAAACACGGTTTCGGTAGTGGCCTACACGACCGTGTTTACTGCGAATTCAACATTAAAATGGGTCGATCGAGCTCATTTGACGCTACCACATCCCACACCCACAACGCACACGAAAATCATTGATTTCAAGTGTATTAACTCCGAAAACATCACCTAGAACGTAGACACACATCTCAACTTCGCATGAAATCCAAATCTAAGCGGAAAAGGTATGATTTGCTCATCAACCCTAAATTTTCAAATTTTAAGATTTCGTGAAATTCGCCTAAGTAATGTCTTGATTAATGATTATTGGGTTAAAGCCACGTTGTAGACACCTTGGGCTAACCAATTTCAACGTTTTTGTTGGTTTAATTTCGCCCCTCTCTATATGCATTGAAGGTGTTCGATGAAATGTCAAACCCAAAATTTTTATGTTGATGCTCAAAAAATTTAGGAAGTTCTTATTTTATAAATGGTGTTGATTTTCGACTTGGACTTGCCTAATTCCATTTTAATGCTTGATATGCTCATATGATTTTGATTTTATATATTCATTGAAATTTGACGTGCTCGTTTAATGCTTACGAAAGTTTGGTCGAGTCGAGATGGTTAATCTATTATGTTATTTCTCGAGATTCATTTTGAGTTTTGCAGGTACAATGTCTCGTAGAAATCCCTCTCGTGCTAGCTCATCTCGTAACCCGAACGCTAGTCCACCACCACGCAATCGGCGTCGAGCAAATACCGAACCAACCGAAGATTTACTTGCGACGATGACCAACTTCGCCGATGATCCCCGAGAGCAACGTTACGAGAAGCTAAAGGGAATGACATTCATGGAGACCGATCGAGTTCACCGAGAGACGCTCGAGCACCTTCACATCGTCCAACAAGTCGATAACTACCTCTCCAATAGTTGTTGGGACGCCCTCTTCACCATCGACGAAGAGGCTTACGAAGAGCTCACTCTCGAGTTCCTCACCAACTTCTCCTTTAATGAACACGCCTATAGAAACGGAGTCAAATTCCGTGCATTCAATAGGGAGAGGGTGACGGATGTCGACTCTCTTTGTGAGGCCTTGGGATGTGAAGTTCCAAGAATCCAAAACGCCAATGACCCCCATCCAAATGATCATTACAAGCATGTTCTCGACAAGAGAGCCGAGAGGAACGCGCGTTGACACGCGATGATACGCCCGTGGGGACCAAACAAAGTTGTGCCCGAGTATAAAAGTTCACAATCGAATGCCTCCTCGTTGCAAGCACCGGGATTAAGGTACATTCATCGATTCTTTTCTACCTCTGTCACCCCACGAGGAGAGTGCAACGGCGTCGTCACCCTCCGGGATCTCTTCTACCTTTCCCGGATGTTTAACAAGCAAAAGGTCCACCTTGGGATCGCCATGGCACTCGGCTTTAGGAAGTAGTCCGAGGCACACAAGAACGGGAAGATTGTCGTGGGACCGTTCATCACTAAGGTGGTGAGAGGTTTGGGGTACTGGCCGGTGAATGCTCCGGAAATGACGAAAGTTGGCGGGTGGAAGTCATTGAACGCCGCGATGTTTTGTAGGATGAGGATGATCTCGAAGCTACCGGGATGGGTCAAGGAGAACTACTTCTATCAATGGCATGAGAATTATCACCACCACACCTACATCCCACAGCCCTTTGCCATCGAAGGTCCGATACCGGCGCTAATCGACCCCACATTCGGCAGACCTTCACACTCGGCCGGCCCTTCCTCATTCGCCCCCGGAGGATCATCGGGCATCGACCCCTACATGAGAGCTGCAGACTTCGACTACCGTTTCAATGCCTTCCGCGAAGATATAGCCCAGCAGCGAGCTCAGGATCGACAGTACTACGATGAGACACGAGCTCAGGACCGACAATATTACGAGGCGGCTCGGAATGCGCATAGGGAAGAGAATGCAGCTGATCATCGCCGCCACGAGAAGGAGCAACGAAAGCTCCAAAAGAGGCAGGACCGTCAGGAGAGGGCGATGAAGAAGGTGCAAGACTCCTTGAAGTTGCTCGCGGAGTCCCGTAAGCTCGTTGACCAAGGAGATGAATCATCGTCCAACGACGATGATTCCCACGAGTCATCGCCGGAGCCCGAGTCCTAGTTTCATTTTATCTTTATGATGTTTCTTTTGACAACTTTACATGCTTGAATGTACTTTTCTTTAATGCATACTATCAATTGCTAGACCATTACGCTTTGGTAATATTTGTTTTGACATCTTTTTATTTCTTTTCAATTTCCACGTCAGGAAAATGTCACGAGTGAACGTCCAAACGATACATACGTGAAGCAATATGTTCAACCCAATCAAACCATCAAGTGTGGGGAGGAGGACTTGCTGCTCAAACTCAAACAACACACCATGGTCATGGATACATCAATTCAGGGGAGTTCACGCATTTAAATAAATTCTTCTTTCCATTTGTTCTTTTAATTAATACGTCGGTGGCGACGTATTTCTCAAGTGTGGGGAGGGGGAATTTATATGCGTGAACAAAATTTCTTTCTTTTAGTTTGCATGAATCATTGAGAAATGCATGTTCTTTTAGTCATTGACAAGATTATTAGCTTCTCGTCATATAGATAATCTGCATCTTAAGGAATTTTCTGAGTAATTAGGACATGCAATTCTGCTTGATTTCTTTCAACACGAATGACTTTAGTGATATTATAAAAGATCCGTACTCATGACCCATTTTGTGAGAATTTTGAGCTAATTGAGGTTTTTGCTCACTTCTTTGGTTGTGCGAGTAGTGCATAATTTATTTCTATCTTAAACTTTCTTGTGTGATTCGTGTTAATACTGCTTAAGGTGCTGTTTTGTGAAAATGAGGAAGACAATAGGAAGTAAGTCCATAGCCAAAGTTACTGACCACGACTGATCACCGTAGTAAGCCACTTTGAGCCTGAACCTATTTATTTGCGAAAACCCGAAATTATAAACCACTGACTTAAGAGACAGCGAAAGTGGAAGTCGAGTGCCCAAATGGAAAAGCGCAGCCCGGCCATCGAAAAAAAAAGAGAGAGTCTTCTTGACGATAATCTCTCGCTAAGAACTCCTCCCTCGATAATCTCTATCCCGCAAAGGGACTAAGAGAAGAGGAGCTTAGTGGCACGAGAAAAGAGGAGTAAAAAAATTATTATTATCATATGAAGAGAATTCGGATGGCAAGAGCTAGTCACGATGTATGCGGCGCGCTATCGTACAACGGCACAAGACCAACACTACCTCTATGACTTATTCGATAAAAGTTGACTTCTACTTGTGTCAGCTGAACCTAAACAAAACCCGGAGAAGACCTTCTGATTCACGACCTAGCACCGAGAGTAGTAGATTTACAATCCACTCGCAAGATTTTGGTAAGGACTAAACTTTTGCATGGATTGAGTGAATTCACCGATACATTAGTCCATACACCGAGTGATTTGAGTGAATTCCAACGAGGTACGAGTCTTGTGTAATGTTACTAACGGAATTCGTGTTGTTACAAGTTAAGCATTAGTGTATTGTTTCGAATTTCTTGCACTATTCCATTTCATGTTTTCTATCTTAAATGATGAGTTGCAAAGAAGCTGTCTCACATTTTTGTGTCATTTCTCAGTTCTAATTTGCTTGAGCACAAGCAAAAGCTTGAGTGTGGGGAGGTTTGATAAACGTATTTTTATATGTTTATCTCTATCATATTTAGGTCGTAACTTGGTTTATTTGAGTTATCTTGTACTTATATTAAAGAATATACCTATGTTTTGATATTGAAGGAGGATAAGATAACAATCGGGACCAATCGAGAGAATATGGGGCAAAAATGACCAAGTTTACCAGAAACACGGCTTTACTATGTACCAACACGGCCGTGTTTACTCGAAGAAAAAGGATATTAAGCCTCGGCGATCCAACACGACTTCGTACTAATAACTACACGGCCATGTTCACAGGCAACACGGCCTCTTCAAGAACCAACACGGCCGTGATAACTTTATCATTGTCCAAGGTAGGCCTCGGCAATTTCACACGGCCTTGAGTGACACTTTACAAGGCCGTGTGTGTTTCATCAGTGAAAGAGGAAGCCTCGACATGTTTACACGGTTTGCTGCGTTGGTATACACGGTCGTGTTGTTAATCAGCATCGCAAACCGGGACCTCAGACTTCTTACACGGCCGTGTCTGTCGGTGGATTAAGCCGTGTTGAATATTACTTTCTATATAAGCCGCGCTTCTCAACCCAGATCTAGATCGACATAACTCACTTTCAAAAGATAAAATACACCTAAGGACATCTCAGACCCATAGGAATCAATCAAAATGATTCCTAGGGGCTAAAGTGAAGATTCGAAGCTCATTTTATCCAAGATCTAGCACAAAGGACGCTGGATCTGCGTGGGCTCGTGAAATAGGGAAGATCTATGTATTCTCTATGCTTTATTTTGTATACAATTCGTAGATCTCTCTTAAGCATGAGTAGCTAAGCTTCTTATGTGCTCGGGATGAGATGAACGCTGGGTAGAGTTGTCGTTTGGGCGTAATAACACTCGTGAACACGTGACATTGTTTATTTATCATTTACGACATTGTTTTTCCGATTCAATATGTCCATGTGTTGTTCTGAAGGTCACATTCGATATGTCTATGTATTGGTGTGACGCTTGGTAAACCGTTGAGGGCTAAAGCTAAAGAACAGTTAGTCCTTTCGTAAACGTTAGGAGTCGACTATAGGGCGAAAGCAAATAGTCGACCCTCGCTATAGGTAAACTAATATAAATCCTCGCGACCGTTTAGGGCGACAACAAATTCGGGAGTGAAAATAAATTACTACGATTTAGTCATTATCTGCTGGATACGGTGGTTTACGGCCTAGTCAACGATCGCTAGCGGGATTCGAAATCCCGAGCACATTCTTCTCCACTTGAAAAGTTACTTTTAAATCTTCAGTCGTATCTTAAATTCTTTAATCGTGTTAGTTTGAGTTGTCGTGATCTAGTTCAAATATAAAAAAATCACAAACTACTTGTTAGGCTAAATATCGAATTGATAGGTAATTACTAGTAATCAATGTTATTCCTCGTGTTCGATACTCGGATACTCGCTATGCTATTCTACAAACGATAGGTACACTGCCTATTGCGCGTGGTGATAGTTTAACGTATTCGTTTTAATTATTACTTGACGTATATGCACGAATCTCTACACCATATTTAAGAGCACACGCCATCGCGATCAATACACATAGAAAAAAGTATAAAGGGCTCGATGAGACACGAGCCCAAATATGATAGGTTCGAAGCTCGGCTCGATTGTAACGAGCCACCTCGAGCTCGACTCGAGTTAGAATTTGAACGAACTCGAATCAAAGTTTAACCGAGCAGCACGAGCAGCTCTGCTCGTTTACACCGCTAATTGAGAAATTTTCATATATCCGATTTTTAATGAGATGAAGATTATTAGTATTGTTATTGTTTATTATTATGTTATTTGTGATATACATTATTTGTGGATTTAATAATTTAATTTATTATTGTAAAAGTGTACCGTATTATAAAAACATAGATGTCCGCAGACGCTCAAAAACTCGAGCTGATTAATACCTATCACTTGTGATTTTCACTGCAAGAATTAAAATTTAAAATCATTTTATTTATATCATAAAAATATATAAGTCTTATATTATTTTTTTTCTGTCCGTGAGAATTCAAATAAAAAACAATGAAAACAAAAAAGACAAACAATAGAAATAAAAACAAAAAGAAAACAAAAGACCAAGTGGCGAAAGGATTATCGCAAACAAGAAAATATAAGAAACAGTACAAACAAAAAAAAAACAAAAAATAAAAATAAAAAAAGGAAAGGGTACAATGTAAATAAAACAAAAGAATCTTATACTACACTTAAGTAGCAGTTTTCCTAAAAAGATTCTCAAGGACCAAAAAAATCAACACTTAATTCTCCCCTCACATAAAATTTTCACATAAGGATCAAGTGGAAACTTATACTACACTTAAGGAGCAGTTTTCCTAAAAAGACTATTTTACCCTTACTTATGATTTTTTATTGCTTTTTCTTTTGTGTATGACAGAAACTAAGCAGTAAAAGCAAGAAAGAAAATAGAAAAAAGAAATAAAAAAAAAAAAAGAAAAAAGAAGCAGACAAAGAAATAGAAGCAAAACAGAGAGGACGAAAGGAGAAGGAGGAGAAGGAGAAGAAGGAGAAGGAAAAAATAAAACGCGGATTTCCTCGTTCAGACCAACACTACATGATTTATGCAGTCATACGCGGGTTCCCGTGGAAGAAAAGAAAAACAAAACCCAAATAAACAAGAAAAAGGAGAAACGGAGAAGAAATTGAGGATTTTCACGGTCCAATCAGGTATAAGTTTTCTCGCTTCGGACTGTACAACATGGGTCTTTTTAATTTTTCGTGGGTTTGATCGATGTATGTCGTGCTCGTGGGTTTGCTTGAACTCGTGAGTTTCTGCTCAGTCGGGCAATATGTGCCTACCCTCTGCTCGTTCATATTTGTTTCGAAAGAAGAGTCCATATCAGTGCTAATCGATTCTCTAATTTCAGTCTGCCGGAAACAGGGACGAACTCTCATATGTTTGTGAATGGTATGTACATTTAGCATATGACATCATATCCTACCAAGAGCTTAAAGAAGTTTAAATTATTTGTGACCATATCTTTGAATCTATTATGATGTGTCTCATCCCGTTGTTCGAGGTGTTTGATATTATGGATGCTTCCGAAGCTGAGGAAATTTCTGAAGTAGAAAGTAAGCCTTTCAGATCTCTCACGAACGATTTACCAGCACAAAACTTCGTTGAATTAGAGAAACCTGAAGGTGTCCCTGCATAGGTAGTTCAAAGCAATGCATATCAATCATGTTTGGATACGGTGTACCTTTATACATGTGGTTATAGTACCATATTATTATATTTGGTGTACTTTTAAGGCATAATTACGGTACCATTTAGAACAGTTGCTGAATTTTGTAGGTGATAAGCAACTAGAAGTCTACAAGTGTAGTTCATGGGGCACACTGTTTGGGATGTGTGCTTATCAGCTTACGTGTGTTGTCCATATGTTGCATATATTTAGATGCTTTTTTTTTGGATTTTTTGTTAAGATGGTGGTGTCATTTTTGTTAAATGTATAGGTTTAGTTGCCCGCTTCATTTTTTTGTCCATTGTTCCATATAAATATGGCATATTTTGTGAAGGCATATGTGGTATGTTACATTTGTATTTATGTTGATTTGTAAATAATATCTTGATTACGAGCATATTTTTTGTGTTATGCCTGGAATAATTGGTACATTAACAATATCAAAAAAGGTATAGTAACCGTGTGTAAACGATACAACAAACATATGCTACATGGTATGATAAATGCATTAAAATGATACTCTATATTAAAAGTTGTACAAGTAAATGTTGAAAAATAATACAACCGAAAAGCTGGACAAAAAAGTACAATTCTAACGGCATGACAAATTCTAACACAGGAAACAATACTCTGACACGCACAAAAAGTCATATTGTTCTGACACGTTCAGAACTTATATTCTGATACGGAAAATTTCCAAATCAGGAAGGCATGTGTAAGGTACAATATCAGTACATATCTTGGTACACCAACCTTTTGTTATGATGTATTGTAACCACTAATTATAAGGTCAATTAACGGCTTAGAGAGGTACACTAAACACGCATATTTGGTACAACAAATTACGGTAAGCGTTTTTCGTGGAAATTCGAATTTTATTGTTTTGGAAAACCATATTTCCTAACATATATCAGTTACATGTTTCACTTATTATCATATTTGATGGAGTAACACCGACACTCATGATCATATATTAAGAAACCTCAAGTTTCACTAGAAGAGGATGAACATTGTTAGAACAACTTACTACAACATAATATAGATGGTTGTTAGATTTAAAAATTTCAACTTATTGTAGACGTTTTCATTAATATTCTATTTATTTACTGTTTTACGACTTCACATTTAAAAAGTGGACGTTGTGGACTCGTAATTTTATATATTTTGTGGACCGATAAAACGTGGTACAATATCCTTACTTATCTTGGTACGACTGTGGTGCAACATAAATCCACAACAAGATACACATACAAACTTCTCATCGGTACATTATATACGTTACATTTGATACAACTTACTAGAAAGAGTATTTTTCGTCACATTTTTCATTAGTTTCGATGCAAAAACACTTTAGTATACGTACACATGGAATAAGTTTCATTTCGTATCACATTTAATAGGTTAGATGTAAAAGTCATGGATTTGTAGTTTAAAATCAAGCTTCAATAGTAAATTGTCCTCACAATAATCATTCTCTTATTATAAAACTCGAAGTTTAGAATACAAAAGCATCCATGTAATGTTTAAACCATCAAATTTGTTACCAAATGAAACATATAATGTATATACATATAATAAAATAGTTTTGCTGAAAAACTCATTAAAAATTCTTACCTTAATAAGGTATATTAAATATAACGACGCATCGGGCGCGCCAAGTGCGCAATGGGCGCTTTGAGGTGCACTTTGCACGTAGCACGACGCATCTGGGCGAGGAGCTTTGAGGAGCCCTAACTTTTATGCTTCGGTGATGCCACCAGCGATGTGCAAGTGATGCTGACGTGTCAGAGGACACCTGTACAAGTGAAGCTGACGCTAGCGCCGCCTAGACGAGAAGACGTGTACGAACCGGTTCGGATCCGTTGGGTCGCGACGATTCGTGAAACGGGTCGAACGGAGCGCTTCAGACCGAACCGTTGGGTCAAGAAGTGGTTGTTAACGATTGGGCCCAAAAGTTGCGTTTATGCGCAGATTGGCCCCCGATCAAAGTTCCCGAAACGATCAAACGACCCAACAGTTGCAACACTTTGTGAATTGACCCCAGAAAGTTTTGCCATCTATAAATAGGCCCTTGATGAAGTTGGAAAAATTATTCAATCGACCCCCATCTATCTAGAGTTAGTGCATACAGAGTCCAAAGTCTTATAAAGCAGGAAATGATCGAGTATTTGAGTAGATTTGCCGATAATTTTGTATTGTTGTGCAACGTGAGAAATTATGAAGTCGTTGTGTCTTTGGGACGAATTGCGATAACTCGAGGCACTGAAATACGAGGCAGTAACATCTTACGGACATCATATGTAGTATGTGCCTCGACTTCGACACTAAAAAAATTTTGTACGAGTTTGTGCAGCCATCGAACAGACGATAATACACCGGAACCAACAATCGTAAGACGTTATCCTTTCTGATCGATGGCGAACATTCAGACTACACTACCGCTGCCCGCAACGACCGGTAACAGCCATGCCGAGAGACCGGAAAAATTTAATGGGACATAGTTCAAATGCTGGCAGCAGAAAATGCAGTTCTACGTGACGACCCTGAACCTGGTCTGCTTCGTGAAGGAACTCCCTCCGAAGGTGACGGAACCCGCACCTAACGAGGCGAATGATGAGGCTCTCAAAGTGAACGAACAACAGAGCACGGGAAGGTTGTGTTGGACGCATGTAAGCATAACGACTTCCTGTATCATAACTACAACCTTAACGCTCTCGACTACTCCCAATACAATGTCTATGCAGTGGCTATGACTGCGAAAGAAATGTAGGACTCATTGGATAAGAAGTACAAGACCGATGATGTCGGACTGAAGAAATTCACATTCGGCCGGTTCCTGGATCAAGTCCGAGATCTGCAGTTGATCATCCACGATATACACACGGAGAACATGCAGATCAGCTAAACATTCTAGGTAGCTGCTATTATAGAGAAGCTACCGCCTCTATGGAATGATTTCAAGAACTACCTCAAGCAGAAGCACAAGGAAATGGGGCTTGAGGACCTAATTGTGAGGCTTCGGATCGAGGAAGATAACCGAAAGATCGAGGCCAAGAACAAGTTGGCTAACATGGAGGCACGAGCAAACTTGGCCGAGTCGGGCACCGGCAAGAAACTAAAGCGAGCGAATACGTCGCAGCACCAGCAGAAGTCAAACTCTAACAAGATAAGAGGAAACTGCTACAACTGTGACAAGCCCGGTCACATAGCTAAAGACTGCCGAGAGAAGAACAGGATAAAAACAAATTTGGCTCACCTGGCCGAGGCAAAGATGGCCTCAGATTTATCGAAAATAGACCTCGTCGCGGTCGTGTTACATCGATACTGGAGCAATGTGCCATATATGCTCTAACAAAGAGATGTTCTCCGAGTACATCCCAATTTTTGGAAGAACATTATACATGGGGAACACGATGACGTCACCAATTATAGGATTGGAAGGGTGGTTCTCCGAATACATCCCGATTTTTGGAAGAACAATATACGTGTGCTGCATGTCTCGGACATCCGCAAGAATCTAGTCTCCGGCTCCCTGCTTAGCAAAGCCGAATTTAGATAGATGTTTGAGGCCGATAAGTATGTACTGACCAAAAATTCATATTCATATGCGCGGGTACTTTGAAAAAGGACTCTTTAAATTAAGTTTAATGCCTATAAAACGCGAGATTCAACTCGCTAGTAATAAAACAAGTTCTTCGTACTTGGTTGAGTGTTCAAGTCTGTGGCATGACAGATTATGGCATGCTGGTTTAAAAAAACTTATAAAGTTAATAAGTTTAAACATGCTTCCGCAAATGAAAATAGAATCACAACAAAAATGTGAGGTATGCGTTGAGGCAAAATGGTCAAAACACCATTCTCCTCCGCGGATTGAAGTAGTTCACCTCTAGAACTGATCCATACTGATATATGTGATCAGGCATTTGTGCAGACTAAAGGTGAGAAAAAGTATTTTATTATTTTTATTGACGAATGCACAAGATTCTATTACGTATATCTTCTAAGTGGCAGAGAAGAAGCTCTTGACGCCTTTAAGAGATATAAGAGTGAAGTTGATGTTCAACTCGACTCAAAAATAAAAATAATTCCATGTGACGAACGAGGAGAACACGTGGCGCCGTTCGAAGAATTTCTGCTAAGTACATGACATTATTCATAAGACTACTGCGCCATATTCAACTAAATTAAAAAGCGTTGCAGAACGCAGAAGTAGATCTCTAAAGGAGATGATGAATGCGATGTTGATCAGTTTGGGGCTACCCCATAACTTGTGGGGGGAAGCAATTCTCACGACAAACTGCATTCTAAACATGATGACACAAAAGGCGGGACCAAACTCCATACGAGTTATGGAAATGTAGGAAGCCGACCTTCGATTACCTTAAAGTGTGGGGGTGCCTAGCAAAGGTATAAGTACCTAAACCGAAGCAAGTCAAAATAGGACCCTGACATGTCAGAGGACACGTGTACATGTGAAGCTGATGGGGCGGTGATGCAAGCGCCGCGTGGACGATGATGACATGTACGACCGGTTCGCATCCGTTGGGTCACGATGGTTCGTGAAACGGGTCGAACGGAGTGGTTTAGACCGAACCGTTGGGTCTAGAAGTGGTTGTTGACGATTGGGCCAAATATTGCGTTTATTCGCAGATTGGCCCCCAGTCAAAATTCTAGAAATAGTCAACAACCCTACAGTTCTAACATTTTGCAAATTAAATCCAGAAAGTTTCGCCAGCTATAAATAAGCCCTTGCTGAAGTTCGATAGCAGTACGCATAATGAAGCCTCACAAGTCCAATGTGAAGCAAATACACACATGTAAAGATTTTTGTTAGTACACTATAAAGATATACAAACAAACTCTATCGAGTACATCAACTATACACATGCATTACTCGACATTCTAACAAACATAAAAAACACTATCATACAATTTTCCCTATCAAGATCGATCATGCAATGTAATATTAGAATTGCACCTTTAAGCAATATTAAAATAGCAGTTCAAGGCGAAGCTCCCTTGCAGAAGCTTATTTCAAACAACTATTCAACCACACGATTAATCATTAAGTGGAAACCCGTAATGTCAATGGGAAATTATTAATTTGAGAAAGTACGTAAACATAATAATAGACATGCTTGGGCAAGCTCATTTGCACCGAAGGTAAGAGATTGGACATTTAGAGTACACTTTTCCGAACTAAGTACGATATGCAGTTACATATCAGAGACTTCTTTTTCATTTTTTTAATTTTCTTTCTCCTTACATGAGAACAACCTCACCATTGACATCACTTCCTTTCTTCAGCTTGTCACTGGACACCTCAGCAACCATGCGTGAATCTCCCAAGTCAATTCCAGGTTCAGCAACAACCTTACTTCCAATCACGCAAAGATTCTCAGGTGGAGTTTGTGCAACAACTTCACTTCTAACACCACAAAGATTCTCAAATGGAGTTTGTGTAATGTGGCTTTCAGCACCAGCATTGTTGTATAAGGAAAGTAAAAATATTACTATGTCGTCATAGAAACTGGCAATACAAAAATCCAAAATACCTCTTCAAGTATTGACCCGTTCACTGCAACCTTATCCACAACAACTTCCATCATACGTGATACATCAAAGCTACGATATGAATCACTGGCTCGCGTTTAACTCGTTCCTCGCTCGCCCGATTCCCGAGCCACATGCGATAAGCCTCTAGCACCTTAACCCTGGTTTGTAATGCGGAAACGTAAAGGGTCAAAACACGGTTAATAGAAGACACAACCGAGGTCACTTTTTCGGCTTGTCGTAATCTTTATTAAGCACAAAGTTTACAATGTATGGAGAAAATTCAAACTCGTGGCACCAAACAAGTCTCGGACTCACACACCTAACCTACCCAACTCACGATTATCTCTTACGTCTCTTCGTTCGGGATCTCAATTACTCGCTCACCCCGCTCGTGAAATCCTCTCGGGATCCCTCTCGAACTTGGTGCCCCAAGCTCAAAACGTGGTTCGCTCGAAGTGTGTGTGCTTCGGATTCTTGTAGATTGTGTGTTTCTCGCAAGGTGTGGTGGATCCCTTACGTCTTGAACTCGGCCTCCTTATATAGGAAGAGGGCGCGACAATCCGGTTTTGAAGATCTCCCTCGAAAATCTCTAACAACCTTGGACGAATTCAAATTCAAATAAGCTTGTCCAAGATCTTCTCGTCTTCAAAATTCTCTCCTTTACCAAGTCTTCGCTGCGTCAACCTCCGTTTGACTTGGTCAGGATTGCTCCCGCTGTCGATTCACTGCGCACTGCCTCGCTCGTACGCGTGCGGCAGTACTTTGCCTAAGCTTTCCCTCCAATGTCGCTGCTGCTGCCACCACTGCCGGACCACCACTGCGCACTGCCTGCACCGCCGAGCACCGCCATGCTCGGCCGGACCCTCGCCGGATAAACGCCCGTCACCACCATGTTAACCCCGTCGAGTGTCGCCCGTTTGTTGTCGGGCATGTGGCAGGGCCTCATGCCTTCCATTGGCACATCGCGCGCCCAAGTGCTGCACAAGTACTGTGCACTTGAGGGCGAGCCATCGTGCCGCACGCGGGTGCTGCCGCAGTGTCGAGAGCGCATGTGCATGTCCTGTCTCGATGCCCGAGACGTGTTGTGCGTGCATTGGCTTGGCCCGCCTAGCCAGGCCTAAATGCCGCGCTCGCGCCCGAAGCTGCTCCGATGCTGCCTCATTTGCACGCCACACACGTGTTAGGGATATGCCCTCGAATGCTATACGAGGATTGGATATGTATAGGGTATTAGCTTATTTATAATTCGATTGTCAATGTAATCAAACATTGTTTTGCGTATTAATAAAGGCATTATTCGTTTATTGGTTATATGAGTTCTTTACTTAACATCGGGTAAAGCAATAAATGAATAAATCCAAATGTGTCGAGTTGAGTCACTGTTCTCGATGGGTACGAAAGAGGAAGGCACCAGTGAACTCTTAACCTCGAACATAAAATATCCATAAGCCTTAGGTTTCAGTTGGGTGCTGGAAAACCAATCATGGCTTATTTGTCGATGACTTACCGTGTGCCAATATACCGCTTGGAAGCGGAAGTCATGACTTGTGATACGAGTCGAATCAAGGGATTGAATCGTTTCATGGTCACTGACTCGCAGGTCGTACGATCAAACATGGCTTATTACTCAAGGAGTGTCAATGATCGACGACAAAACTATAGTAGTCTGCTTGAACCTTAGACCGAAAGGGGCTTTGACGGAGTTGACTTTGAAGTCTTGACTATCACTGGTTTCGCTAGATCCGATTTGCTATTGCATGGGTCAGCGGGACAGATGCGGTCTTGATGGATATTTGTGATTGCCGGGCTTAGAACGCCGAGTACGGATTCACAGTCTCGCAAGTAATCGAGACAAGTGTCCTATCAGAATGACGACGGGAAATTACAAAATCCTTGGCCAAGGTATTAAACTAACTCATGTTAGACATGGAGGGTAGTTTGGTAATTTGCCTCGTGTCATTTTATCATAGTATCGAGTTTAGTGAGTTTGACAAATACCATGGCTCTCACTCGATCGGGAAACAGCTGAAGGGTTTGTACGTAGTACTATAATCTATAGTTAGGTTCTGGAATGAGACTAGTTCGAAATTCGTGCTCAAGTCGGGATCTGCCCGGTACTGCGGGATTGGCTAGGCACCTACCGGACTCTTGGATTCCTCCCTTGCCGATTGAGTCGAACCTAGGGAGTCGGGCTTAAAAAGGATCATCAATGTGTACCGAGAAGGAGAGATTGTGTTTTGGGCCTTAACGGGCCTCGGGTCGTTATGCCACGCCTTATTGGGCCTCGGGGTCATTAAGTGGACCGAAGTCGGACTTCATATGAAACTAACTTTAAGACTAAGGCTTGGCTAAGTGCTTAGAAAGACTTGAGGGAAGAATTGGAATTCAACCCTAAGCCGAGAAATTCGAAAAATGCCTTAAAGGGTATTTTCGTAATTTACAAATATGGTAATAAAAATATTTGGAATATTATTTATTAAAACTAAAATTCGAATTTATATTTTATATAAATTTCGAAATTTATTTACCATATTTGAAGATATTTTAATATCTTAGTTAGTTTTCTATTTATGGTATGTTCCTTTAATAGAATTTTGAATTCAATTAGGAGAGATATTTTGGCAAGAATATCTCTCATATTTAGGAACAAATATTTCGAGATTTTAGCCTTGTTTAGGGCTGAAAATTTCGTCCTCCCCTACTATAAATAAGGGTGAGACCCTCGTAAGAAAAAAAGGGCACGGGAAGAGAATCGACGCGAAATTTCTCGACCCGAGAATCGAAACACGAACACACAAACGCAAACCACTCTCCCGAGCGACGGATCAATTCTCTCTAGCCATCTTCTGAGAATCGAAACCGGGGTACACTGCGAGGTCGGCGTGACGATCTAGACGATACCCAACACGACCGCGGCCGACGACGCAATCGACGAGGAGCTGCCACTCGCTTCAAAGTTAATCTCTCACGGGTATGACCCGCCCTATTACGTGTCAACGTGATTAGAGTTTTCGATCCGAGCTGCGAAGGAACCCGGAAAAAATTTTATTCCGCACCGTATCCCGGGGCGTTGCGTCGCGGGTACAAACCGGGTACCTTTCCCAACAAACCGGGTTTAGCTCGGCAATGAACGAGCCAATGACGTGGCGCTCATATTTGTGACATTATCCCCCCCCCCTCGAGAAAGTTGACGTCCTCAATGACGGAGTCGCATAACCACCACACTACTTTCAGTGCCAATATTTCGCAACGACATCCTCAAACTGCGGTATGTCTGTGAACTTCTCCCATTATGTCTCGGACGCATCATCGGCTTCCCACTGACAAGGAACTCGTACATACCGCTCCATTGGCAATGATTGAGTATCCTCCGAAGCCACGTGTCGAACACCTTCGCCGCGATGCCCCGGTGGTACACCCCTCATTTTCTTCGTCGAAGCATCGCTTGGGTGAAACCTCTTCATGAAAATCATGTGAAAAACGGGATGCAGCTTCATGTGCTCCGGTAACTTCAGCCGATAGGCCACACGCCCTACTCAAAACTCGATCTTGAATGGCTCACTGTGCTTCGACATGAGCCCCCGCAATAGCTGCTTCTACATGCCGACGTTCGTCGATCTCCACATGTGCGACCTAAGCTTCAGAAGCACCTTCTCGCCTACCTCGAACTCGACCTCCCGCCGGTGCTTGTCCGCAGAGATCTTCATGCACTTCAGAGCTTTGCCATGCTATCTCTAACTACGGTCCACAACTCATGTCGGGACCACACGAACCTATACACCACATGACAATCCCCGATCATGCACGTATATGCCACTGCTGGCTAGCTCAGTTGAAAGTAATACACCATCTCAAATGGGCTGACCTTTGTCGCGAGGCTCGGTGCAGGTGTTTCCTGAACTACGCCACCTCGAGCAAGTCGACCCAATTTGTTTGGCTCGCCGTAATAAAATGCCTCAGGTACTCTTCAAGTGTTTGATACGTCCGCTCCGTTTGGCCATCCGTTTGCGGGTGAAATGATGCCGAGAACTTCAGCTTTGTCCCCAAAAGCTGCAATAGGAATGTCTAGAACCGTCCTTGAAACTCGTATCCTGATCGCTCACGATCAACGTTGGCACCCAAAAGTGCTTAACAAAGTGCTTGAAGAAGAGCTCCGCCAACTCATTCGTCGGTGCCGGTGCGAATATTGCCATCTTAAAAAACCAGTCAAAAACAACAAGAATCAAAGTACACCTCTGTCCTTTAGGCAAATGTAGTAATAAAATCCATGAAATGGACTCCCACGATCTCGATGGTATGGGCAGCGGCTCTAATAAGCCTGCCTGCTTCCGACACTCGACCTTGTCTTGCTGGCCTGCTAGGCAGGTTCGCACGCAAGGCGTGACGTCGTCCTTCATCCTCGGCCATATGAATTTGGAAGAAAGCAACGCGTACATCCTGACCATCCCGAGATGTGCCGTCGATAGCGTGTCGTGGTGCTCGCGTAGTAGCTCCTACTATCGAGCGCCTTGTGGTACGTAAATGCGCCAGCCTCTGGCCACCAGGATCCCGTCCTCGACCAGTATTGTCACACCACTCCCTGGCTAACCTCCTCAACGAGCTTCTTGTACGCCTTGCTCGCGTCGGCCCCCTCTCGCACCTTGCCCACGAAGTTCGAGGTGATTGTACTCAGCGTGCTAACAAAGGCCTCCATGCCTTTGCGGCTTAGGTTATCAGCAACGTCGTTGTGCCGACTTGGCTTATGGATCCACTCGAAATCGAACTCCCCGAGAAATTCCTGCCATCTCGCCTGCTTCGAGGATAACTTCTTCAGGGTCTGAATGAAATGTTGGTGACGTTGTCCGTGATCACCGTGAACCGCGTACTAAGAAAGTAATGTCTCCACGTCTTCAAGTAGTTGATCACTGCCATCATCTCTTTCTTGTGTGTTGAATATCGGCCCTCCATCTTGTTGAACTTCTGGCTCTCATACACCACAAGGTGGCCCATCTGCACGAGCATACCTCTGAGAGCTTGTCTTGATGCATCTCGAATGGCTTGATGTTGTCCGCGAGCCTCAAAACAGGCTCCGGTGCTAGCGCCTTCTTCAACTCCTCGAAAGCCTCCTCGGCAGTCTCCGACCAATGTCATCGAGCTTCCTTCTTCAGCATATCCATCAAGGAACTAGCGATGTGCGAGTAGCCTTTGATGAAATGTCGGTAGTAGTTCGCCATGTCGAGAAAAGAATGCAGCCCCGTTACGTTCTTTGGCCTCTTCCATTCGGTAACCGATCTCACCTTCTCGGGTCCTTCTGGATCTGACTCCATGATACGATGGCCCATTAAGGTGATCTCCCTCAGCCCAAAGTCGCACTTCTCCTGCTTGAGGTCATGGACACTTCCCGCAAATCTCCCGCATACTCCGCCATGCTTTGCGAGTAGATAACTATGTCATCGAGGTACACGACGACAAATCTTTCCTGAAAATAATACATCACATCATTCATTAGATTACAGAACGTGGATGGTGCGTTGTGAGCCCGAACGCACCAAAAACTCTTACAACTCATAAAGCGTCACGCAAGTCGTCTTTGGCTCGTCGCCCTCCGCAATCCGTACCTGCCAATATCCCAATCTCAGGTCCATATTCGAGAAGCACTCCGCCAGCCGCTCGGAACCGCTGCCTTGCCTTCGCCCGCTTCCGCGATCAACGTATCCACATACGTTGGCTTGCCATTCCTTAGCCCATCGTCCAGTTGTAGTGCGGAAATGGCATGAACTTCGCTCGTTCTGGCCTTGGCCCTCCTCGGCTCGCACTCAACTGCCCCCACTCTCCCTTGGCCAATGCGAACAAGGTTGCTCGAATTGTCCACCTTTACCCTCACAGCCTTCAAGAAGTCTAGCCCCAAGATGAGATCGAAGTCGTCCAAATGTGTCACCTTGAGATTTCGATCTCCTCCGACCACGCCCCGATGCTTAGCGCCGCGCGCGCCAAGCACGTTAGCCTCGCTGGTTGGGAGTTAACGACCTTCATCATCACTCCGTGGTAGCACACGTCCAGCTTAAGATCGCCTATTAGGCGACTCCACACGAAAGTGTGAGTCACGCCGGTGTCAACGAGCCCGAATATCTCCGTGCCATTGAGCGCGCACCGAACGAACATCCCTCGTCGCGGGTCGGCATCGTCCGAGTCATCATTCCCTATTACATCCAACACCTTGGCTTTCTTCGGACACTTTCAGTGTGCTCAGCCGTGCCGCATACGTAACATTTGTCACCCGTCTACATTGGCCTCTTGCCCTTAGACTCGGACTTCTTGGCCTTCTTCTTGCCACATTAGTTCTTGGTCCTCTTCTCCTTATTAGCCCTTTTGGAAGAGTTCGTCGCGGCTTTGCCTGCCGCGACTTGTGATTTCACAAGCCTCTTTACCGCCACATATGCTGAAGTGAGGTCTTGGACCCCTTGTCGGGCCAGCTACTCTTGTGCCCAACCCTTTAGCTCGATGGTGCCCACGTCGTTTTTCTTCCGTGTCAACCCTTTTCCTTCCACACCCAACTATTTTCAAACCTATTGGTTTCTCGGGGAGGTGGTGTCGTGGGTGGTGGTGGTGACGGCTTGGAAGTTGAAGTGACGGCTTGGTGGTGGTGACGGCTCAGGAGGTGGTGCCGGCTGAGGAGGAGGTGGAAGTGATGGTGGTGGACGGGAGATAACGGTGGAATTTTTTTTAAACTGAATTTTTTTTATGATGTGTCACCACGTCAGCAATTTTTATGACGTGACGTCACGTCGGATACTTTTAATGAGTTGGTAAGCCTTCCAAACTCCCACATCGGCGAGTCGGACACCGTGTTGAGTTAAAATACAGGGTGTGGGGGTAAAATGTCCCTAAATCGTTAATATTGGAAAGTTATTGTCCTTATCAACTACTAAATACGTGTCCTTATAATTCAATTTCTTAAATTTATTTCAATTATTACATAGGAAAAAAAAATAATATTTGGAACCTTAAATCGGAGGTTTCAAACTGTAACCGTAACCGACACGGCGTGTTCTAAACCGTAACCGTGATTATCGCGGTTCGTTTACGGTTATAGATTTTTACTAACAGTAAACTGTCCGTTCATATCCGAAAACCGTAACCGTAACTTGTAAACGGATGAACACGTCTACTTATGAGGTACTATATTGTTAATTTTGTATTTTTTTAATTAAATTTTATTCTACCTTAGTCGATTAAATATTTATATAATTTAATTCTCTATTTACCATTTTAATCTCTTTGGTAATACACTTGAACTTAATTTTTTTTAGGTTACTAAGCCGAACTTATTAGTTTATTCTTTTTAAATTGTATGGTTTTTACTATTATTTAATCATATTAATAATAAAATATATCAATATATACATAATTCTTTTGTGATTTCCAAATATATACAAAATAATTTTACAACATAATAGATATTTTATTTTTAAAATCATTTAAAATTTAACTTGAAAGGTATTTTTAATGATTTCACAATGATGTTAACACTCTTATTGTCTTGTTTAAATATTATTTGTTAAAATTATTTTATTGTATTCAATAAAATTATGTTATCTTAGTTTTGTGATGTGAATAATTAGTGTTGGCTTAATTAGAGTAAGTCATTATTATAATACACCATTACTTAGGGTTATTGTGTAATATACCAAATTATGTGGTATATATACAAAGCCACAGTGTAATGTGTGTAGTGTGTGTGAAACGTAGTAGAAAAATCATTTTGGTAGAACTGGAGCCTCCACTCTCAAGCACACCCCACACAAGCTTTAAATTCGAAGAATCAATCCTGGTAAAACTTCTTAATATGTGTTGGATATAATCTAGGCTTTTTCACTTGGTATCAGAACTAAGCGCGTTAGGATTTGAGTCGAATTTCTGAATTTTTTTTACTGAAGTTCACACGAACGACGTTCTTAATGCGATCTCTTTTGATTTTCAAAACCTCGTCATGATTTGTTATTTTAGGCTTCGATCGAGTGTTTTAAATATTTTAGGCTGAAAATTGATAGATTGGAACCGTAGATTTTCCGTATTTTGAAGACTGATTAAAAATCCTCTTTGTGTGTTCTTCGTGATATTCATCAAAATTCTACAAAATTCGACATATTTTTGTGTTTTTGTCATTAATCAAGTGTTTTTCGGTTAGGATATAAGTGTTTCGACCAATAACCCAAGCATGATTTGAACAATTTTGTGTTGGGCAACGAAAATTGTGTCTTCGCCGCGTCGTAAAAATTTCCAATACAACACTACGAATATTCTAGTGGGAAAACTTCACTGCGAAAATTGGTGTGAAAATTACATACCGAAAATTTTTTTCGCATTCTTCACTTCGAAAAACAAAAATCTCCCATTCTATACTTCAAAAAAAATTCGCATCACTCAGTATAGAAAAATCCATTTTCTTTTATCTATCGAAAACTTGTTGGTTCCGGTGTATTGCGTATGGTCGGTGGCTGCACAAATTCGTACATAATTTCGTTAGAGTCGAAGTCGAGGCACGTACTACGTACGTTGTTTGTAAGCGTGATTGCCCAGTATTTCAGTGCCTCGGGTTATCGCAATCCGTCCCGAAGATACAACGACTTCATAATTTTGCACGTTGCACAACGATACAAAATTATCGGTGAATCTACTCTAAGACTCGAGCCTTTCTTGCTTTTATTGTACTTCGGACTGTGTATGCACTATCTCTAGAATGATGGGGGTTGATTGAATGAATTTTTCCAATTTTGCGAATGGTTGTATCTTTTGGGCTGTTTTTGAACTTTTTGTACCTTTCTACCAAGGGCTAAAATGTAAATAGTCACAACTTTTGGGCCTCTTCGGAATGTGTACCTTTTTTAGCCTAGCGGTTCGACCCGACCCGAACCGGCGCGACCCATCACACCCCACCGGACCATAACCGGTCCGCTACACGTCACCTATCCCAATCGTCGTCCACCTGACACATTAACATCACTTGCCACTTCACCGGAACCGCCACGTCACCGGTAACATCACCGCCGCCGCCTCACCGGAGCATAAAATTAAGGGCTCCTCAAAGCTCCTCGCTCCGATGCAAAGTGCAAAGTGCGTCTCAAAGCGCTCATTGTGCACTTGGCACGGCTCGGGCCGGTGTCGGCCTCGGCCTTGGCCCAGGCGCGGGCGCGGGTTCGGCGGTGCGGAGCACCGCCTCGCACTTTGGCTATAATTTGGTCCAAAACCTCCCACCCAAGCCCATAAGCCCATAAGCCACCAACCACTTGGGCAAGTTCTTTTGACTAACCCATGTAGGGATTCCTTATAAACAAGTGAAAAAATGATGAACTTTCCAATGTGGGTCAACAACAGGTCCATTATATATATTAAATATATTTCATCTCTTTATTGGGACAACTTCGATAATTAATTTCTCATTCACCAGACATCGGTTTTGAGCCAATTAATATTTGATATATTCCCCTTAAAATGTATAATATGAATCTTTTATCAATTTTGGGTTTCGACGAATCTAGATTTAATTCAAATCGGTTAAGGTCTTATTTATTGGGTCTAAAACCCATTTCGGCCTATAGCCCAAATTCCAATAATCCCCCACATGAATGAAAATTAATGCAAATGCAATGCATGCTGACTCTAGCAATGCATCGAGATAGGTAGCTTGTGGCTTTGAACATTCCCTAGTAAAATGCTATCGGATTTACTCGCTGCTCAGTGAGCGTGATGTCTTGAACTGATGGTTTTTTGTGTAAACCAAGACAACAACATACACACAAAGATGAATCTGATCTCTTTCGATTCTCACGTTGTGTTCGCTTCGGCCTTGGACTGTATCTCCGTTCATAAGTGTTTCCTTTGAAGCGGCCCAACTTTACACTTATATAGGTGACCGACTATTAGGACTTAATCCTGGAGGAGCTCGAAATAAACTACCAATTTGGTATATTCATCATTAAAAGCGTAAACGCTTACCCTTACCACACTTCATCAAGAGATTACTTGGGCAGCTCTCGAGAATAAACTTTTAGGATTTCCAAGTATACAACTAGCCTCAACTTCGTTGTCTCATTGAACCAAGTTCGTGGGATCTCCACTCATCATGGTAGTTTTCACTGTGCATTTTCTTGGGGTGTCAATTTTTAGTCCCATTCCCCTTATTGCAGTGTTTAATTATTCTCTAGTGACGTCTTTCGTAAAAGGATCTGCTATGTTCTATTTAGACTTCACATAGTCAATTGGATTATTCCACTAGAGATTAGTTGTCTTACGGTGTTATGTCTCCGACGTATGTACCGAGACTTACCATTATACATACAACTATGTGCCCTGCCGATAGCCGCCATGCTATCACAGTGTATCATTATTGCTGGCACATGTTTGTTCCAACAAGGAATATCCTCCAGAAAATTCACAAGGAATATCTAATGTAATGAACTCTGATTTCATCGTTGATCGAGCAATGCACGTTTGGTTTGAGGATTTCAAAGAAACTGCTCCTCCACCGATGGTAAGTACGTAACCACTCGTGGACTTGGAGTCTTTACTGTCAGATATCCAATTTGCGTCGCAGTATCCTTCGAGAACAGCGGGATATCTCGAATAGAGTATGTCATAATTAATGGTGACTTCAGATATCTTAGCACTCTCTTTAGTGCTATCGAATGGCTATTACCCAAATTACTAGTATACCTGCTAAGTTTACTCACTAAATATGCTATGTCAGGACTAGTGCAGTTAGCAGATACATCAGACTGCCAATCACCCGAGCATATTCGAGTTGTGATAGATGCTCTCCTTTATTTTTGAGCAAATGTAGATTAACGTCTACAGGTGTCTTAGCCGGATGATCATCAAAGGCTTCAAATTTCTTTAACACGTTCTCAACGTAGTGAGATTGTGTCAGAACAATTCATTCGGGTGTCTTAGAGACATTTATCCCTAATATGACATCTGTCAAACTCATATCCTTCATGCTGAAATAATTTTTCAACATATTCTTCGTATTCACAATTATTTTGTGACTTTTTGCCAATATCAACATGTCGTCTACGTAAAAACATTCAATCACAAATTCGTCGGGTGTGCCTTAATGTAAACACATTTATCACACTCATTTATTTTGAACCCATTCGATAAGAAAGTCAGGCCAATCGGGCGTCGACACGTGACATTTTCCATCCAAATTGACGGAATTACCGACGGAGGGACCAATTTGGTTCAAAATTGACAACATCAAGACTAAATTGGTTCGCGCGAAACATCGGAAACTAATTGGCCCATAGGGTAAACATTGGGGACCTTTTTGGGTATTCCCCCTATATATTCATGTGATGATGGTTACCAAATCACCTTATTTCATCCAATTTATAGAAGTATATAGAAGCGTTTGGATATTTTTATGTTTGTCTGTTTATCATTATTTTTATAACCAGCTCAAATTTAGAAATATTCTTGCACAACTTAAATATTAAATAGTGTCAACTCATAGATTAGTTCAATTGTTTATAGTGTGCATGTATGTATTATTCGACGGATACAAAACTTATTTCGTCAACATTTGTATTACAACTTCGTAATTTAAAAAAAAAATTATTTTTCTTTTCTAACACATAATTAAGTTATTTTATTAATTTACATTGATTATATATAATTAAGAACCGTGCATGCACGAGAAAGTTTTTTGGTCTAGAGAAAAGTTTTATAAAAATTGTATCCACAGAAAAAATAAGGCTAATCAAACCAATAGTCAAAAGAAGTAACACTGAAGGACGATGTTGGTCCAATTTTCTGCCAAACAAGGATCAAAATATAGCTTTTAAGCTTAGAAATCGAAGAACACCTTGTAGTGTGTGTTTGTGCATGTTTTCTATTTTGGAAGGTACAAAAGTGGCTTGCTATTAATTTCTTTTGATAAAAAAATCCTAAAAGGGTACCACATGAGTTGGTATATTAAGGCCTATGACCTAATTTATATAATATTTACGTAGTGGTCCAAAACCAACTACAATCTAATTAATTAAAAATAGACCCAAGACTTATAAGAATTAAGGACAGTACAAAATATTCTTATCTCCCCCTTAGTGCCCGTTTTGCTGTGGCGTCTTCTTTGTCTTCTTGGGTCTCACCAGCTCGTAGATGGATCTTGTAAGTCCTAGATTGTGCTCATAAGATCGTATCCATCTACGATGCGAAAGCCGTTCAGAGATGATGTCGATCATCTTCTGAAAATTGTCTTTGACCTCGTGCTCCTCCAACCTCAGTTCCTCCAGAATCTTTCTCAGCTTATCTCGTATAATCAGGAGGGTTCCATCCAGAACTTGGAGATCTCCGATGTCTTCATAAGCCTTTTCTCGCCCTTGTAGTTTTGTAGACCAATGAGTGATCTTCTCCATCGAAGATGTGGCCTTCACCGTAACTTTCAGCTTCGGGGCGCTTGAAAGTACGCTTCGTGAGGTTCACCTTCTTCAAGTTGCTCTCATGCACCATCTGAGGGTCGTGAGATATGGTGTACTTGATGTGGCGCAACATGAACTTCTTTAAGGTTTGGTAGCCCAATTTGACTTCAGGATTTTGAAGAGTTCCAAGCATTCTATAGCTTCCGACCATCTGAGAGATGGTTGAGTGGCTATGTAAAGGTAATTGTGCGGTTGGACTAGATGCCGCGACTTCTACTCGGGAGATGACAATTTCGTCTCCTGCACCTATGGGTTCGGTCCGAGCTATTTGTGGACTGAAAGGCGGAAGATTCCGGTCGCTTCTTTGTTTTGTGCGCCATTCCTGTTCGCATCTTACGGCATCCCCTTTTGATTTCTTCTTTTGTTTGCGAGCGGGGGATGCTACGCGTCCTAAATCTAAACTTGGGTCGTGGGTAGGGTTGTTCCCGGGGTAGGTCCAAGTAGGAGTTGTTGGATCATAGGAACCTCCTCGAGCTCGTTGTCCCGGAGATAAGCTCAGACGATCGGGTTGGTTAGGTCGGCGTGCCTTAATAGGTCTTCAGGTATTGACATCGCCTCCCGATCAAATTTGGTCTTTGATGAATGGAGAGAACCCGAGCTTTGGTGGTTGGTATTCTTCGGATGGATCTCTGCTCTCGATATCCGAGACGGTGTCCATGAAATGCTTAACGAAGATGGGCTGCCACCTCAGGTAAGGTAGGACTTTCTTCGTAGATGAGGGGATGTCTCGTCTTCGTAATTGGTCGAGCAGGTCCGACCAGATGAGTTGAACGACATCGTACTTTTTGTTAAAGACGATCCCGTGAAAGATGAGCATGATATTTCTGTTGCATCTGTCGGGCCCGCTATGTTTGGGAGATAGGCATTTATTTATGATGAGGAAGAGAGTCCGCCAAGGTTGAGGAATATCCTTCGCGGTGAAGTTAGGGAGGTGTATGGATTTATCGGCGTTGGGTTTATAGCCCATGAAGAGGAAGTAATGTTGAAGTTCCTCTTCAATGGGCTGTGAGTCGTAATTGAGGGATAATGGTAGGTGGAATAGCGAGCGTAGTATGGATGGATTTAGGACGAAGGTTGTTTGGTCGATTTGTGCCGTTGGGCTGTTAGGTTTGGTCTTGTAGTAGGATTTGTAAGAGTTGCCCGTAATTGTTGGACATATATTTCTGAGACGCACATAGATATGGCAAGGGTGGTGTATGGTGGGTGGTTGTGTAAGATTTGGACAATTATGGAAACTGGGCATACGGCTTTCTCGAAGTCGAGTTCGAGGTTATTTAAGGTCCTTTGTGCCCAGTTAGTTCGGGGGAAAATGTCTTCAATCGTACGTCTTTGTTCTGAAAATGGATAAATATATAGTTAGTGCATAAAACATATAATTGTAAAAAATTTCCCGATATAATTTCTAAGTCGAAGTTGATTGGAGTGAAATAGGGATATCGGGACTTAGAAAATTTTGAACACTTAGAAAAATTCGTCCCGATATAATTTCATCATGTTAGTGTAAATTATTCCTTTTATAATTTGGACATAGAAAAATTTCCAATTTAAATACAACTCCTAATTTTCGGGTAAGAGACTTTGTCGGCGATTATTGCATTTTCGGGTAATTCAATTCGAATTCGGGTGATGATTTTCGTTTAAACATGATGTGCAAATAGGGTAAAATGTAGTTTTCGTTCAACACTTATCATGTATTAAAAAGTCATCGCCGATTTGAAAAGTAATTCGGGTTAAGTTTAATTTTGATTAAAATTCGGATGATGAAAGTCGGGTGGATTTTTCGGGTAAAATATTAATGTTTGCTACAATCAAAATTTCGGGTAGACAAAATTCGGGTGGACACAGAGTGTGAGTACAGTAATTTTTGGGGACAAATTCAAATTTCATTCGAAATTGCCGGAATGGTTAAAACCCTAATTTGCGTAAATCTGGAAAAAATCAGTGAAAAACATGTTAAAACTGACAAATTTGAAGTCGTCCTTACCGATTTTGGTTGAATGCATGCCGATATAGGCGAATTTTTTTTACTTAAGACGGAAATGTAGAGATTTTCTTGGAAAGTACGGAGGTTTTGGTTTTTTTTCGGGTGAGTTTTGAATAGTAAAAAGTGAAAATAAGAATTTTCGGATAACTCGGTAAATATAGAGGTTAATATTGATTTTCGGGTGAAATGAATTTTTCGGGTAGGTCAAATTTCGCGGAGATTTAAATTTTTAATATAAAATAATGACTACAAGCCGAAATTGACATTTAACTGAAATTTTGAAATTTGGATATTTGTTTTTACCGAAAATCATAATTTCAAACAATTATCAAAGGTATAAATTTGATAAAGTTTTTCGAGGAAAATTGTAAAGTATTTCGAACTCCCCCTCAATTTATGCATGTATTTCAGAAACTCCCCTTAGATATAGTAGTAAACACTCCCTCTCGATTTGTGCACACAAAAAGAAATAGAAAATAAGAAAAAAATATGTAAGACATATATTCACAATTTAAGGTTCATGGGGGCACCATTGATCATGTCTTGAGGTTCAACATGCCTAACTTAGACACGAGGAATTGGAATCGTTTTTCATCCAATGCCTTAGTGAATAGGTCGGTCAGTTGAAGCTCGGTTTTAACGAAGTCCATTTCAATGGTGTCTTGTTCCACATGTTCCTTAATAAAGTGATACCTAATGTCTATATGCACGAGATGATGCATATGGGACTACTGTCCATTTCAATGGTGTTTTGTGCGTGAATGATGCACGAGATTACAAGTTATCGCTATTGCACTCTTAGAGTAGCTAAATATGGGAATGTTATAGAGTTAAAGATCAAAATCTCGTAGTTGGGTTCTCATCCAAAAAATATGCAAACAACAACTCGCAGCGGCGATATATTCTGCATCCGCTTTTGAGGTTGAGACGCAGTTTTGTTTCCTAGAGGACCAGCTTACGAGTTTACCCCCTACAAAATTGAGCGGCTTCGGATGTGTTTTTTCTGTCCAGCTTGTATCCCGCGTAGTCTACATTCTTGTCTGTAACGAGTCTGAAGTCTGAATCCATAGGGTACCATAGACCAAGATTTGGGGTGCCCTTGAGGTACTTGAAGATCCTCTTTACGGCTAGAAAATGGGATTCCTTCGGATCGGCTTGAAAGCAAGCACGAAGACACGTTGAGAACATGATGTCTGGTTGACTCGACGTGAGATAAAGCAATGATCCTATCATGCCTCGATAAGTGGTTTGGTTGACGGATTTTCATGAGGTATCCGCATCAAGCTTGCATTAAGGAGACATCAGAGTCTTCGCAAGAATGGAGTTCCAATTTGTACATCTTGAGGATGTCGTGAATGTATTTGGATTGACTGATGAAGATTCTGTTGTGAAGCTGCTTGACTTGAAGACCTAAAAGAAGCTTAGCTCTCCCATCATACTCAATTCAAATTTCTGCTTCATTATCTCTCCAAAATTTCTGCGGAGTCTTGCATCCGTCGAGCCAAAAATGATGTCGTCGACATATATTTTTACGAGCATTATATTTGATCCGCTTCTTTTGGTGAAGAGAGTCGTGTCAATTTTCCCTTTCGTGTAGCCGGATGAGATGAGAAATCCGATAGGACTTCATAGCGTGCTCGGGGAGCTTGTTTGAGTTCGTAGAGGGCCTTGTCCAACCGGTACACATAGTCGGGATTCTCTTGCTCACAAAGCCTTCAGGCTGGAAGACAAATAATTCTTCCTTTAATACTCCGTTGAGGAAGGCAGTCTTGACATCCATCTGGTTCACCGTGAAATTTCCAAAGGAAGATCCTAATCGCTTCAATTCTAGCAACAAGTGCATAGGTCTCGTCGTAGTCGATTCCTTCATGCTGATTGTATCACTTTACTACTAGTCTGGTTTTATTTCTGATCACGACCTTTGCTCGTCTTTCTTGTTTTTGAAGATCCACTTTGTGTCAAGTATTGTTTTCCCTTTCGATCTAGGTACTAGTTTCCAAACATTCAGTCTCTCAAACTGGCTAATTTCTTCGGTTGTAGATATATATGAGTCAGTTGGAGGTACGTTATCTTCGCCGATGTGGAGATTTTCCATCGTAAGATGCGAATGGTCATTGCTTGGGGCTGCAGAAGGGGTATAAACAGTGGGTGGCGGTGGTCTTGGATAGAGATGCTCGAATAGCATATCAAGATACACACTTCTTGGACTAGAAATATTCCAAGGTATGCGCACTGTGGAGGTGCTTGGTTAATCTTTCGTCAACTCTCATAGAAGTTCGTGTTCTGGACTGATATGTGCAGAAGCGACTTGGTCTACTTCGTCGAATGTAACGTTGATGCTTTCCATGACCGACCTTCTTTCTTTTAGGTATGCTCGATAGACTTTTGAGTTTTTCGAGTATCCTACAAGTACGCCTTCGAAAGCCTTTGTATCAAGTTTGTCCCAATCTTCGCGATCGTTGGCAGTATATCACTTGCATCAGAAGACCCTGAGGACAGATACATATGGCACTCTTCGGTTGATCATCTCATACGGAGTTCTCATAAATCTTCTGTGAAGAGACACACGATTCTAAGTGAAGCACGATGTATTTAGTGTGGCAATCAGGAGAGTCATGGTTGCTTCAAATAGGGTCTTTTTGTTGCGTTCGACAACTCCATTCTGTTGGGGTGTCTTTGCAGCTAAAAATTGTTGGGTAATGCCAGGTGTTCCATAGATGTTACAGAGCTTTCTGTTCTTGAATTCAGTCCCATTGTCAGTTCTGATTATTTGGACGCTCATTTGGTAAAGATTTTGTGTTGTCTTCACAAATTCGATGATGAGATCGGGTGTTTCGTCTTTTGTTCTGAGAAACTTGGTCCATGTGAAGCGCGACAAATCGTCCACAATTACTAACACGTATCTTCGCCCATTGATGGTATGAGTGCACATAGGTCCACACAGATCCATGTGAATGAGCTCGAGAGGTTTGGAGGTGATGCTGTGTGTTTGGTGTTGTGAGACGCTTTCCTCATCTGCCCCATTTCGCACGCGGAACAAAGATGCTCTTTGTGGTACCTAAATGTGGGAAGCCCTTTGACCAAGTTTTTCGTTAGTAGTTTGTTTAGATCCTTGAAGTTGAGATGTGGGAGGCGCTGGAGTTAAAAGTCGTTTGATGTAGAGAGGCTCGAGAGATGAGGCACGTTGGTCGAGTGGTCTTTAGATCAATGGAGTATAGATCCGTCTTTCTGTACTAGTGAGCAGCTCCGTTCCTTTATCATTGATGACGCTACACTTGTTGGATTCGAAGAGAAACTTAACGCCTTTGTCACAGAAGCATCCGATGCTGGTAGCTTAGACATTCGACGTACGAAACTCCTTTGATGGTGAGTCTGTCGTGAATGAGGTCACTTGTTCCTCTCATAGGAGAAGAGTGACCGTTCCCAAAGTAGACCTTTCCGAGATAACGTTCGGAAAAGTTGCTCAACAGCTCTTTATTTCCCATCATGTGTGAGGAGCAACCTGAGTCTAAGTACCACACATGACGAACTTGCAAAACAAGTTAAGTAAGCTTAGGTACCCATATGAGGACGGGTCCTTCTTGAATTGGAGGTGTGGGGTTCACCCATTTTTTTTTATTTATTGAGTTTTAAGTCAGCTTGTTGAATGTCTGACTTAGGAACCCAGACTCGATTATAGTCTATTGGGTGTAGTAGGGATTTTGGAATCCACATTTGTCTGTGTTTTAACAGTTTATTACGCTTGTCTTTGTCCTGATTTTTGGGTGAGGTGTATCTCTTTCTCTTTGTTTTGTGAGATTACTTGTATTGCGTTTGAGATACACCATCAGGAGGAGGGGAAGATAAATGTTTTCTTATTTGCAAATTGGAAACATTTTTCTGGAAACTATTGCTATGAGATCGTGGAAGTACATCATAGTTGTCATAACAATGCTTAGTAGAAAATAACGAAACACGATCTGCAATTTACAATATGATTTTTTCGAAAAGGTAAAGCTATCAAAAACATGAATAACAAGAGTTGAAGGTAGTTTCTTCTTTTTATTAAAGAGAGTTGCGTCCTCTAATCGACCCGACCTAACTCTCTTCGCTCTTCAAACCTTAGTCTTTGATCTGTAGTGATGCAATACGGAGTTAGTACAAGACAAAGATGTTTTCTTAATCGTTTTCTTGCATTTACACGTAAGTGTTTCGGAAACAGAATAAGAGGACGAAGGTTTGTATACATCCAGGAAAGTTTTGAAGAGTATAGATTTTGCTTAATAGAACAATTTTTTCTTCCGACGAGTCTTTCCTTTAAAATTCCAGAGACACGGTTAGATTGCCTGTTTTGTGAGTTATCTTTGTAATATAAATGGAAGAATAAATGGGTTTGACCTGTTCGGAAGTACTTTCTTGATTTTCGGGTCCAAAAGGTGAAATAAAGTCCATTGTTAGCAGAGTGTTTCTAGTTTTATAACTATTGTTCAGCTCCGCATAACTAAATGCAATTTGGGCCCAATTTTTGTCTCTCGGTTTTTGTTCTTCTGATTCAATCACCTCTGACGATTTAACAAAAGGCATAAGCTTTTCCAGGCTTAAGCCAAGGTGTTTAATGTCGTACAGAGAAAGTGTTTCATCTTTCTGAGAGTTCGTTTTACTTTGGAACCCCAAACCTTCACGACGATTGTAGAATTCTACATCTTTTGGTTGGTTGAGAAAGATGGTTTGATCAGTTTGGCCTCTTTTTGTAAGAAGGTCCTCCAACTGTTTCACCTTCTTATAGAGTCTAACACGTTCTTGAGTGATCAATTCGTATTGAGAAGATACGTTTACACGTTATTCTTCGCTTTCCTTTAAGTTTTTATTAACTTCTCTAACATGTCGTTCGCTATTCTCTACTGTTCGTGCTAAGTTTTTCGTTTTAGATTTGAAAAGGCTAATGGAATAGTTTTTTCATGCCTCTCTTCGTCCGACGTGTCCTCAAGTGACTCCTCTTCTTCGCCTACCAGAACAATTCTCGCATCTTTACGCTGGGAAAACTGAAACTTCTTCTACTCGGTGTCCTTTGTCTTAGGTAGATAGCAGTCCTTGGAAAAGTTACCCGGTTTTCCGCAGTTGAAGCATTTCCTTGGAGCTTCAAATTCCTTGTTCTCGGTTTCCTCGTGAGCGATGGCCTTTTGCTTACCCCTCGAGGTTCGCTGCCTGTTGTAGGAAGATGATGATTTCTTGGAGAATTTCTTATTCATCATCTTAGAGAGCATGGCCAGTTGCTTCTTGAGGTATTTGAGTTCTTCTTCTGATTCGAAATCCGAGTCAGCATTGTCTGAAGAGTCGGATATGATGACTTGCTTCCACTTTAAAGCCTTCGAGCTTTTGCTAGTGTCTTTGTTGGCCACAAGACCAATAGGTTCCACCTAAGCATTGGGCTTTCCTTCTTTCCTGAGTTCTTTGGCTTCATCGATGTATTGAGAAAGATTATCATGCATGCCATGTGTTAGGTCATAATTAATCAACTAACGATCGGTCTAAGCATGAATTCTAGATATTCGAATAAAAATTCTCGAAAGTTACTTTCGGTCGAATATCACGTTTGAAGATCGAGAGAGAGAACGTGTTTTGAGTGAGGAATTTCTCGATTGTATTTCTCTCTCTAGAATGTGAATTCTTTTCTTTGTCAATTTTCTGCAATTCTTGTATATTGATTTTTGTTGTGTACATTGTATATATACCTCTATACACGGTATATTTACTAACTAGTCTTACATTAAGAAAAATACACGCTACGTCCCTAATTACAAGGATAACTAATAAACAAAGCACAATTTCTACGTTTCTTCAACCTCCCCCTTTATGCTTGTTTGCTCTTCACCTACGTTTATCCTTGTCGGACATAGAAGGACCTCCTCAATCCCAATGTTGTCTCATAGTGTCGGACAACATTCCTTAGCTCCAGTCTTTCATTGATAGCATCCAGAAGCTCATTTAGGAGCGGGGCCTCTTCTTCTCCAAAGTCCTCAAAGATCGTTTCTTCATCGATCTCCGCCAACCTCTTCTCGATATTCTTCCTTACGAGCTTCAACGTCCCGTCACAGAATTTATGTACTTCATCATCGCTCTCGTCTTTCCAATGATTGGATTCCGATATATTATGGCGAGGCCTGGCTTATTGAGGATATAATTCTCTTGGAAGTTGTGGAGCGGGAAGCCTTTCATGAGCGACGACTCAATGTTGACCTTCTTCATGTTGATTTTCACGGCGATTTGAAGGTCGTGTGCGGTGTGGAACTTGATCTGCAGCACCATAAATCTATTCAACCCCTCGAGTTCTTCCTTCTTGATGTAACCAGTAGGTGTCTAGTATTTTTTCTTGTACATGTGGAACTAACGATATACTTCGTCTGGTGAAAGGAACGACATATAGCTTTTGTCTATCTGCTCTCGAGTGTGGTTGTCTTCGATGGATGGGACTTCAGTCCGTACATTCTCCCACAGCGTCTTGATTCGGACAATCCCCCTAGATATGATAGGAGGGGTGTCAGTTCGGTGCCTAATCATCTCTGTCAGTTCAGGGAGTTCGGAGTTGTAGTTCTCGCCTTCTTTAAGTTCTTCATCTTCAAACAACACCAAATATATCGAAGCTTGTTGTAGGAAGTATCTGACGTTGGAAAGTCTGGCTTGAGAAGCTTCCTCTTGTTCCCAATGCGTCAGCCACTTCTCGTTTAAAATTTAGTCATCTACGATTACATGTGGATCATAGACGACTGCTTCAGGTTGATTTTGGAGGTTGGAGGTTGGGACTGGGTTTGGACTTTTGAGAGTTTGAGGTAGTGTTTATGTCTAGGATGTGATGGATATGGTGGTTGTTTGTTGGCGTCGGTTGTGTGGTTGGTGGGTTAGTGGATGATCCTCCAGCTTCACAAGTCGAGGACGGCTTCTCTCGACTCTGACCACGACCGCTTCTTGTGGTATTTTGCTGTTTCTCCCCCTTATGACGATCCGGATCATCGGGATTGTCATGTCTTCGCTTCGTGCGGGAGCTTTCTTCGCGCGCATTTGAGCAGGCGGCTCGAGTTCATATACTAGCCGACGGTAGAGACTCTCCTCAGCTGGGGTCCTTGTCTCAAGGGCTAGTAGGCGAGATATGAAGATGTCGTGAAGCTGGGTTATTGGTGAGGAGATGGGATGGGAGTGGGTTTCGGAGGGAGCTACCTCTGAGACTGGTGCTTTCTCGGTACCCCATCGGGAAGTCTCGATGGCGTGTAGCTTCTGGCAGTCTCTGCTCCGTCACGAGCATGGATGCCGCCGGAGTGGGACCAGGAAGGCGTTCCACTGTCACAACCTCAGAGAATATCCCTAACGTGTCGCCTATGATATGATTCGTGATTCCGGAACTTCGAAGGACATCCATTAACAACCCAGAAGTCACCACTTCAGTGTGTTGGCCCGTTGTTGGCTCCGAGATGTCGGGGGTCCAATGGGGCTTCCTTGAGATTATACCGAAGGTATCATCGCTATGGATGTTGGAACATGTTCAATGGGAACCTGTGTGGTCGTCTATACCGATGGCGGTGGAAGAGATATCATAGAAGCCGTTGGTGTAGAGGTAGATATAGAGGGGGCAGAGATTTGTTGTCTGCGGGAGCCCCTTCGTTGTAATATGCACTCCTCATCCGATTAAGTGGACTTAGGAGATTCGACTTGAGGTGTGGGTTGACGAGTGACACCTTCGGGCTCAATGGCTGGTGTTTGTATCTCCTGAGCCGCAGCTTTGGACTGGTGAGTTTCCACCGGGGATTCGCGTGAGGAAGGCTTCGAAGCCGGATCGACGGACCGTACCATTGCCTCCGTGATCGACTTGTTTTGGCAATAGTCTTGGTAGGCCACGTCGGTGGGATCAGCCAGGCGTAGCAGCTGCAATGGTATCAGCATCGGTTGGAGCGCCAGATCTGATGCCTTTGGGTTATGGAAGAACCGCAGCCTCTGCGATATGTATCGTCCGACGGGTGGCAGACGAGGGATCTCCGGATGTACTTCCTTCAGGTGGGAGATCAGCACCGGGAACCACCGTACATAAGGCAGAAATTTTGCCTTCGACATCGTTTTCCTTTTACGTATTTGGTCCGCTAGATCGTTCCGGATTAGCTGGGCCACGTCATAGTTCTTCGAGAAAACGACTCCGTGGAAGATTCTGAGAACGTTCCCGTTCGCCTTATCGAATCCGGAGTGCTTGGGGGAGAGACATTTGTTGATGATTCCGAATAATGTCCTCCATGGATGTGGGATTCCGCTGTTCTGGAAGTTTTCCAATTTCGTCAGTGGTGGCTTATATCCCATTCGAAGCATGTCTTCTACGATCACTGCATCTGTTGGTAGTGGGTCGTAAACTTCGTGATGCGGTAGATCGAGCACCATGGCCAGTAGATTCTTGTTGATAATGACGTGTTTTTGGTATTTTTGTTGTGTAGACCATGTCATCACCTTCGATGTGGCTCTTCATGTACGCCCAGAACTGCTGGAGATATACCATTTGAACAGATGAAGTCACGGTGAGAGCTGGCCACAGGGGATGTCCTTTGAGAATGGCAATTATGCCTTCATCAGGGCACCAGAAAGTGACGAGTCCAGTTGGTAGTTGTTGTCGTGGACGGTTAACCAACTTTCGGAAGGGTCAATGAAGGATTACTCTTGATGAGCCATTTCTGAAATCAAATTTGAATAAAATTCATTAGATTGAAATAATCATTTGCGAATTTGTATTAAGCAATTGTGAATGTGGAAAAATTAAAAAATTTCAATTTAAATTGTTGTTAAGGCGCAAAAAGTGTTTATGTCTACAGAAAATGACTTAAAAAAATTTTCAAAAAGAAAAATTCTAAGTGTTTAAGTGTATTATCGAAAAAAGTTTGAAAATTTTTTTAAGTGATTTTATTCGAGCGAAAATTTATTCGAACGCTAAGTTTTGCGATCGAATAAAACTTAGCAACATTTCAAGACTTTCGCCGCTGAGTTTTGCGATCGAATAAATTTTCTAAAGTTTTTCGCTGAGTAATTTTGCGATCGAATAAAAATGTATCGAAAACTTAAAGTTTTCGCCTCTAAGTTTTACGGTCGAATAAAAACATATGAAAAACTTTTTGCCGCTGAGTTCTACGATCAAATAAAACTGAACGAAAACTAAAGTTCTTCGATGACACTGTTTGCGATAAGACTATTCTGGGTAAATCATGAGTTAATCTGGAGTCGGAATGATCAGAAATCAGTTGCGAATCCAAATATCATGCTTTTAATCAGAATGGTCGAGTTTAAACACAGTAATTTTGATTTCTTAAGAGATTTCAGTTGAATGATTTTGAAAAAATGTCCCGATTCGTGATTTTCGGAACAAAAATATGAACCGAAACTGTATTCTACCTTCAAATTGGGCGAGTTTTTTACAGAAAATCGGTGAAGATTAAATTTGTTTGGAAATTGCCATTTGAAGTGTTTTGAATACGAAAAGTTTTGCGATCGATCTGTTTGCTTTTCGATCAGGTAAAGTTAAAGGGCTTTGGGCCGTGAAAATTATTTTGGGCTTTCGTTAAAAATCAGGTCTGATTAACGAAAAAAATTTAATCTTTTATTTTGCAACCAAAAAAATATTTCATAGAACTCCGTATATTTCTGAAATAAATGCAATAAACTCCCAAAGTGCGATGAATTCATCACTAGACTCCTCGATTGATCTCAAAATTCCCTGTAAAACATAGAATGGAAAGATGAGAAGTCGTGATTGCAAATAAATCATTTTAGGAGATAATAACAAATTTGCATGTAAACTCCCCTAAAAAATTGCACATATAACGTTTCACCAATTTACCACATATTCAACACAATTATGCATATGAAAATTGACGATATATGCACAAGTAACACATTTAAGCAATTCAGCGTAGATTCATGATCCTCTAATCATGTAAATGAAAATTTTGCATTTTACAAAAAAATTCGTATTTTATCAAATCAGAACCAATGCATGTATTAATGCATTTAAAATGTGCGAAAATATTTTTGTTTTTGGGTCAGATTGTCCATTTTGAACATTATCACCCAAAGACTTCTCATGACATATAGAATGATAATTTGCCATCAAATCATGTAACTAAAGTAATATTATAAGATCATAGTATGAATCATTTTGACAACCTCGCAATGTTCGCTCATAGCACTCAATTTATTTTGGTCATGGAAATATTTAGTAGATATATCACTCATGTCAACACGACAAAATTTTATCAATTAATTTGTTATCATAGTGTCTTTAATCAACTTACCAAGTGAAAGCCATCAATTTGAATCAAAGGGTCTTTGAAGGATTTATTTTTAGGCTCTGACTAAAAGGGTAGGACATTTTTGGATTAGTGAGCTTAAAAATTTTTCAATGACAGGGGCCCTTTTTAAATTCATTTCTGTTCCTTTTTGTTTTCTTTTCTTGTGCACTTGTCAAAGATGAGTTTCTTCTTCTTTAAGAGGCTTTGAAAGATGGAACTTCTCTTGTTCTCGGGCCGATACCGTGTTCCTTTTGAAGGTTTCACAGTTATGGAATTCGAAGCCAAGGTCGTGCTCCCCTTCTCGTTTCTCGATATAAGATCTAGATTATCGTTGGAGAAGTTCACTTCGACGTACTTCTCTTCTAGGAGTATACGAGATTATCTAGGAGAAGTTCACAGCGGGATCCATGTTTTTTTTTATATAATGATCGAGAGAAGTTCATCATGTGCATCTCTTTTTCTCCCCCTCCTTTTCTTGATTGAGCAACCCCGAAACTTATGAATAAGTTTGAAGGCTTACTCGAGTTTCAAAAGAAAAAGAATGTTGGAGAAGGCTCAAAGGTGATTTCTAGAGGAAAACGTAAAGGATTGATAATTTGGGCCAAGTGAGGAATTTCCTAATTTTTCCTTATCATTTTCCTTACGAACTAACACAAAGCAGGTATGAGGTTACGAAGTACAAATCAAAAGACAGTAATTTGAAGTGTGACACACTCAAGAATAAAAATATTGATGCTCAAATTTTCTCATATATGATGTGGCTTTGTGTCTAGTGAAACAAACGAAGCTCTTTGGATAAAAGAATGTCACATGAATTTTTAAGCAATGAACTAGACATATCATAGAAATATTTTTGTGAGTAAATCAAAATAGACAAATTTATCGTCATCCCCTATTTTATTTTAGTTTATGTTATTATTATTATTCTATATACTATATTATTTTTATTTATCTTTTTGTTTATATATTAAAAAAATTTGAAAGATAAAATCACGCAAGATATAGGAAGGAAGATCAAGAAACACATATAATATCATACGTAAACATAATAGAACATGTGAAGCACATATCAAGTAAGATTTAGATTCAACATGCCTAGCTTAGAAATAATGAATCGGAATCGTTTTTCATCCAATGCCTTAGTGAATAAGTCGGCAAGTTGAAGCTTTGTGTTAACAAAATACATATTTATAGTGCCTTTTTCTATATGATCTTTTATAAAATGATAGCGAATATCTATGTGTTCCGTGCGTGAGTGATGAACAGGATTGCAAGTAATGGCAATAACACTTTGAGAATTACTATAAATGGGAATGTTATTAAATGCAAACCCGTAGTCGCGTAGTTGCGTCTGCATCCATAGAACTTGTAAGCAAGAGATGGAAGCCGCGACGTACTCAACCTCGGCCGTGGACGTTGACTCGCAATTCTGCTTCTTTGAGGACCAACAGACCAACTTATAGCCTAGAAATTGTGCTCCGCCAGACGTGCTTTTCTGTCCATTCGACAAACGGCATAATCAACATCAATATAGCCAATTAATAAAATATAAGTGTCTTTAGGATACCATAACACTAAGTTGGGAGTTCCATTGAGATAGCGTAGAATTTGCTTGACCGCGTGCATGTGGGACTCCTTCATGTCAGCTTGAAAATGAACAAAGACAAGTGGCGAACATGATGTCGGGTCGGTTTGACGTTAAGTAGAGAAGAGATCAGATAATACTCTTGCCAGAAGGATCAACATCCAATTTACAGTTTGTTGACATTGGAGTATTAATAGGTGTGCTCTTGTCTTGATTAAATCTCTTTAGAATATCTCGGATATACTTGGTTTGACTGATAAAGATTCCATCTTCCAGTTGTTTGACTTGTAATCCAAGAAAGAATTGGACTTCGCCCATTAAGCTCTTCTCGAATTTTGTCTTCATCAGATTACCAAATTTCTGAACGAGTCGTTCATATCGAGCCGAAGATGATGTCATCAACGTAAACTTGAACGATCATCAAGTCCTTGCCTTGCTTTTTGATGAAAAGTGTCATATCGATTGCCCCTCTTATAAAGTTGGACTTGACTAGAAATTTGCTGAGAACATCATACCAACCACGAGGGGCTTGTTTTAGTCCGTCGAGAGCTTTTTCCAATCGATAGACATAACTAGGATGATTTTGGTGCACGAACCCATCGGGTTAAGCGACGTAGACTTCTTCTTTTAATACGCCGTTGAGAAATGCAGTTTTAACGTCCATTTGATAGACTTTGAAGTCTTTATGAGCCTCGCACGCCGGAAATAATCGAATAGCTTCGATACGAGCATCCGGGGCATGCATCTCGTCGTAGTCAATGCCTTCTTATTAATTGTACCCATTGGCTACGACTCGTTTCCTGATAATTTCACCGTTCTCGTTCTTCTTATTTTTGAAAACCTAGGTAGTTCCTATAATTGTTTTTCCATGTGGTCGAGGAACTAGTGTCCAAACTCATAGACGCTCGAATTCGTTAAGTTCATCTTGCATTGCGATCACCCAATTCGGGTCTTTAAGGGCGTCAGCTCCCTTAGGTGGTTCATTTTGGCTTAAGAAGCACGCGAATAGTCCGCTTTGTGTTGATGTCCTAGTGCGTACTCCACTTGAAGGATCACTAATTATTTGGTCGACAGGATGAGCTCAAGTCCACTTGCGTTCATGAGGCACAACCGAAGTGGATCCATCGTTGATATGTAGATCGAGACATCCTGAATTGATATGTTGATCATTTGTAATAGGAAAATTCATTTTTTAAGTTGAATTGGAAGGAATTTCCGCATTGGCATTAGTAGGAGCTGCAACACTAGCCGAAGATTCAGAATTTGGAAAATCTGGAACATTTGTTGGAGTTTGAGGGTTGGGAATCTCAATTGTAATTTCCACCGTAAAAGTGGAAGGTGCGCTGCTTGGTATAGAATGAGACGAAGCAGGCATTTGAGACTCGTTTCGATGTTGAAATAGAGAATCCAAATCTTCCATATCGGCGGGAATTGTACCAACACGCCTATAAGCCCGGGTTCTGAACGGTCTTGTTCAGAAGCCAGTTCGGTCACTTCTTGAAAAGTGAGGTTGTAGCTTTCTAAAATTGTACGAGAAGACTTAATGTAGATGCGATATGCTTTTGAAGTTGATGAATATCCAACAAAGACGGCTTCAAATGCTTTGGGGTCGAACTTGCTTCCATGCTCTCGATTGTTGGCCACAAAGCATTTGCACCCGAAGACATTGAAGAAAGAGATATGCAGAATCCTTTGATTGATTATCTCGTACGGCGTCTTTTCAAAGCGTTTGTGAATAATCGTCCGATTTTGCGTAAAGCATGTTGTACTCACTGCTCCGGCCCATAGAAAGTGAGGGAGACCGAAATGTATTATCATTGTTCTTGCAGCTTCAACTAAAGTCCGATTCATCCGTTCTACGATGCCATTTTGTTGAGGCGTTTTAGCGGCTGAAAATTGTTAAGACGCTGATTTTTGAACTCAATCCCATTAACGGTCATGATTACTTAGATCTTCTTTTGAAGGAGATTCTGAGTTGTATTCACAAAGCATCAAGTCTCCAGTCTCATCTTTAGTTTGGAGAAATCTTGTCCAAGTGTAGCGAGAATAATCGTCTACAATTACTAGCACATACTTATGACCTTTGATACTATGTGTTCGCATTGGTGCACAAAGGTCCATGTGTAGTAATCCCATTGACACGAGATGTTGAAGCTACTTGCTTGATTTTTTCCATTTGACAAGTCGAATATTGATGCTCTTGATGAAGGGAAATAGTTGGTGGACAATTGACCAACTTTTTGGCAAAGAGCTTGTGAAGAGATTTGAGATGTAGATGAGACAGACGTTAATGCCATAAGTTGTTCCTCTTGACTGTAGTCTGTGAGATGAGGCAAACAGTTGTCGAAGGTCGTACTGTTTTCGGATTGATGGTGTATAGATTAGATCTTCGAGATCCTGTAAGAAGTTATTGATTCTGACTATTTAAGATTTTGCACTGATCAGCTAGAGAAACCGCTTGAAATCCTTTATCGCAGAATTGTCCTATGCTGAACAGGTTGTGTTTAAAACCTTGGACGTAAGAGACATCTTTGATTGTTAGATTCTTCATAAGGATATCTCCGAAGCCTAGTATTGGAGCTGAATTGTTGTTACCAAATCAGACTTTCTGTTTTACCGGTCTTCATAGTTGCTCACCAGTTCTTGATTTCCCATAATGTCTGCGGCGCAGCCGAAATCTATGTACCACACATGATGGATCTGCATAGAAAAGTTTTCGAGAGTCTTAGGTACCCATATATTAATGTGTCCTCTCGGATTACCAGATTTAGTAGGTAAAGTTTGTTCATTTTTGGTTCCGAAACCATTGGTTTGCTTAGGTACCCAAACCAACTTAGAAGTAGTTGGTTTAAGTGGTACCTCTTTAGGCAACTCGGCCTTTTTTGGCTTGCATTGGCCTACATGGTGCCTTGGGAACCCATTGAGGGTGAACCTTACATGGGAGATTAATTTCAGCTCGAACAAATGTCTTATCAGTCTTAGTGCATGAGAAAATCTTTTCTCTAGCTAGTCTCCTAAGGTGTTTAGCCGAGTGTACTTGGACTGGGTACCTTAGATGAGGGCAAGAGCGTATCGAGCTATAAGTTTGCTTAATAGCCGGATTTTGTCTCCTACGAGACTTAAGACTTGCATTTGTCTTAGAATGATGGTTTTTGTTTTTAGAATTAGAGTCGGATTCAACATTTGTGCTTTCAAAATTAATAGACTTTAAAGCATAAGTTGAAGCAACAACATGAAAATTAGAAACGACAATCTTCTTACGAGTGTCCTTAGTTTTTGATACAGAAGAAAGTTTTGAAAATAAGTCATTTCTATCATTTTTCTTCTAAATTCTATGCTAGACACTCTCTCCTTTTCATGCTTCATCTCCGTAACTACTCTACATGTGGATGGAGTAGAAAAAGAATTAGTAAAAATCTTTTTCGCCTTTGAAGCATTTAAGGACTCTTTTCCTCCCTTTATGTTTTTTAAGAAAATTCTTCTTCTTTTAAATTATTTTGTAAAGTAATGTGAGGTGTTTTCTTAAATTTGGTCTTGTCCTTAATTAATGATTTTTCTTTAAAAATTAAATCAGGACAAGATTTTAAACTGAGGAATTTTTTAGATTAGAAATCTCCAATAAAAGCGCATTCTTCTCTGCATCAAAATCCTTTCTTTCTCTTTATAGGGAAGAGTTCAAATCAGCTATTTTCTTAATAATAGCGCGAATATAACAGAAAGTAGAATTTTTAGAATATCATCATTTTCTTACTTAACTTTAGGAAGATCTTCTAAAGAATATAACGAATTATAATCACTAGACATGTTCATTTCAGAAGAGTTAGTAAAAGCCGTAAAAGAAGTTAATCCTAAATCCATGTACTTGCTGTCATATAATTGTTTGACATTTACCGTTTTCATGTTATAGGGATTGTTAAAACCTAAGCCTTCTATAGGATTATAAAATTCTATATCATGAGGTTGATTTAGAAAAATAGTCCGATTCGTTTGTCCCCTTTTTGTTAGAAAATCGTCTAAAGTCTTAATCATAGAGTAAAGCTTCTTAAGTTCTGCAGAGATTTCCTTAAAATTATTTCTAGAAATTTCTAAATCTCTCTGACAATCGCTAAGAGTCTTACTAAAGTCATTGATTTTTGTCTCATAAGTAGGTAACCTAGATTCAAGACTAATTATTGTTTCCTTAGCATTAGATAAGAAAATTTCTTAGTGAACTTTCTAATCTAGTTGCTTTTGGAAATTATTTTCACTAAAGGCTAGTCTCTCCTCTAATTCTTTTGTACTTTTCTGCTCATTTTTTATGTTAGTATATTTAATCTGTAAAGATTATAAAATGATTAATAATGTAGACGCAGGTGTACCTACCTCTTGAGATAAGGTTAATGCTTTGTCTTCGTCATCGGATCTCGTCGTTGAGTTTTCGTCTGAGGCATCATCGAGAAATGCCATGAGAGCAAGATTGTCGTTGTCAGAATCTGTTGTGTCTTCTAGCCAGTGCTCTTGCTCGGCCATTAGAGCTACTCCAGCTTCCTTTTGTTTAGTTAGTTGAAATTTCTTGGAGTAGTAATTGGCGTCTTTCTTCTTAGGAAGATTGCATTCTCCGGCGAAGTGCCCTATCTTGCCACAGTTGTAGCACTTTCGTGGCTCTTTGGCGTTTTTTATTTTGACGACTCGGCCGGTCTTTCCTTATGCTTAGAGCTTGAGGTCCGAAGTCTATTAGCGGAGGATGAGGATTTCTTTTTAACTTTCTGCTAATCATTTTAGTAATGATAGCCAATTGTTTCTTGAACTCTTTCATATCGGGCTCCGAATCCGATTCTGATTCGTCTTCATTTTCGAAGAACTTTGCAATTTGATGCTTTTATCATTATGAAATCGACTAGTTTTTCTTTTCGAAACTAGAGCTATTGAGTCTTCGATCTGTTTTCCCTTTTGTTCTTTGTATCTCGCTAATGTCTTCCTCGTGTTGAGCGAGATTGTCAAATACGGCGTGGATATCCATTTCGTCCAAGTCATTGGTTTTGACGGATTTGCATGAATATTTTCTTCCACTCCTGTTGAAGAGAAGAAAGAAATCAAATATTGACCTCCATATTGGTCTTCAAAATTTCTATTTTCCTCATCTCGTTAAGAAGAGTCAAATAGCGTTGATATAGTGCGTAAAGATTTTCCCCCGTCTTTGCTTTGAATGAGTCGTAAGCTGTGAGCATGTTCGCTTTCTTAGCATTGACTCCGACTTTGGTCCGTTGCATCATTTTGTGGAGTTCGTCCCACATAGCCTTAGCATTTGATAGAGTATCTATTTGCATGTAGATGTCATTCGGAATGCCTTGCATCAGGAAGGTTTTGGCTCCGAGATCTGCTTTAGCTCTTAATCGCTCCCCCTCAGTATATTCACTAGTTGAGTCTCCTAGTGACATGAATGCGAGGATTATTTGAGGCATCTCCTTCTTGGATATGCCAAAATTGAGCGGGTCCTTCTTGAAGAGAAGCTATCAAATTTGTAGCGTGATCTTTTGTCTCCAAGAAGTTCATGAATAAGCTTCTCCATACGGTGTATTCGCATCCATTGAAGAGAAGTTCATGAACATCGTTTCCAAGTGAGTAAGCATCCATTGTTTGTAGTTGATTGACAGGATCTTGTGAAAGTTTAGATTTGAAATGGTAAAAGTGCTTCACAAGTGACAAACTTAGTTAGTAATGTTTGCCTCGTACTTTAAGCAATTTCCTTTTCGGACCTATTTTTCGGCTTAAAAAGATATTGTTTTGATTACTAAAAAATATATGGTATAAGAATTGAGGAACTTAGTTAGTAATGTTTGCATCGTACTTTAAGCAATTTCCTTTTCGGACATATTTTTCGGCTTAAAAACGAATTGTTTTGATTACTAAAAAAATGACGAGTTTCATACTTAATTTTGTCTCAAATCTTAATCAAACTTTACTGAAATCGATGCAAAATAGTAGAAAATCGCTCATAAACGGTTTATCAAGCTCTTAAGCGGATAAAAACAGCAAAAACAGTTCAAAACACTCAAATGAAAAAGAAAAAAAATCGAAAATGAAGTTTATCAAAAAGCTCTTTTAAATCATATTGAAATCAAACGAAACTAGATTCAAATCGTTTTGATCGATCACGCTATGCTCTGATACCACTTGTTGGTCCGATTTCCAACCAAACAAGGATCAATAGATAGCTTTTAAGCTTAGAAATCGAAGAACACATTGAGTGTGTGTTTGTGCATGTTTCCTATTTTGGAAAGTACAAGGTGGCTTGCTATTAACTTCTTTTGATAAAAACCCTAAAAGGGTAAATGGGGCCTTATATACCACATGAGTTGGTATATTAAGGCATATGACCTAATTTATATAATATTTACGTAGCCGCCCAAAACCAACAACAATCTAATTAATTATAAAATATTCCTAACAGACGAAGCTCTCAAACTTGCTCAACGTCGCCGAACTTGCCACCGTCATCATCATAATCTTCGTCAACGTACTTCCTCCAAAGAAATTGATTTTCCAGACCCGACCATCTCCTCGGTCGGAACCCCCTTGGGCTCCGGCAGGAAAAAGTAGACGAACGCCGTCATCACAAACACCAGCACCGCTAAGAACACAACGAGTCCGAACTTGAGCACGTACAGCCCATCACGAACATCTCCGCGATAAAGAATGTGAAGAGCATGTTGACGGTCATGCCCACGAGCACGCGGACCCCGCCACCTGTTATATATAAAATTAATAATAATAATAATAATAATAATAATAATAATAATAATAACAATAACAATATAATCTCATTGGATTATTATCAAATAATGTGTAGAGACACATGACTCTTGGGTTCTATTTCTCATAAACGTGAATAAACGTGACTCTTAAACTAGCATAAATATGAGTCTTAATAGAGCATGAACATGGCTCATGAATGAGCATGAATATGGCTTTTGAATGACCATGAACATGACTCTTCAATGACGAGTCTCTTAAGTTGATTGCACTCTTACTTCATTTCTCTTGCTCCCAAAATAAATGAGGTAATTTTGTTAGGTCCTATTACATCTACTAGCAATCAATATAAGCATGAATTCTAGATATTCGAATGAGAAATCTCGAAAATTACCTTCGGTCGAATATTGAGTTTGAAGATCGGGAGAGAGAAACGATTGGAGAGTGGAAGTTTTCGATTGTCTTTCTCTCTCTAGAATGTGAATTCAATACTTTGCGATTTTCCAAAAATTTTTGTATATTGATTTTGATAGTGTACATTCTATTTATACTTATTTACATGGTATATTTTCTATTAAGTCCTACACTATCAAAACTACGAGTTACGCCCCTAATTAAAAGGATAACTAAATAACAAAGCACAAGTTCTATGTTTCTTCAATTCCCCCTTTGTGCTTGTTTTCATTTCAACTTCATTTATCCTTGTCGAGCGTAGAATGATTTCTCAATCTCAATGTTGTCTCGTAGTGTCGGACAACATTTCTCAGCTCTAATCTTTCATTTATTACATCCAGAAGCTCATTTAGGAGAGGGGCCTCTTCTTCACCAAGATCCTGAAAGATCGTTTCTCCAGTGATCTCCGCCAACCTCTTCACGATGTTCTTCCGCACGAGCTTCAACGTCCCATCACAAAATTTGTGAACTTCAGACTTCATCATAGCTCTCGTCTTTCCAATATTTGGATTCCGATAAGTGATGGCGAGGCCTAGTTTCTTGAAGATGTAATTTTCTGGGAAGTCTTTGAGCGGGAAGCCTTTCATGAGTGGAGACTCCATGTTGACTTTCTTCATATTGTTATCTATGGCAATTTGAAGGTCATGTGCGGTGTGGAACTTGATCTGCCGCACCATGAATCTCTTTAACCCTTCGAGTCCTTCCTTCTTAATGTAACCAGAGGGCGTCTGGTATTTTCTCTAGTACATTTGAAACAAACGATAAACTTCGTCTGCTGGAAGAAACGGCAGTTAGCTTTCATCTATCTCCTCATGAGTATGGTTGTTGTCCGCTCGCTCGATGTGATAGATCGGGGTTAAATAACTTCCAATCGTGTGCGTATCGCCCACAAGTTGGAGGATCGGTGGCTTTTCCCTAAAATTTTTCTGTGTTGATCCGTTGGGATGCCACTTCGATCTAGACCAAGGTAATTCAGTAAGAAGATGTGCCCCATTTACTTCCTCTCTTCCCGGGGAGAGATACCCCGTAGATTTAGCTCATTAAGCTTTTTGATGCGATTAGGAGCCCTCCAAATTTGATTCCTTATGTCTTCAAGGAACGGGACTTCAATCCTTACAGTCTCCGAAGGCGTCTCGACCCTGACAGTCCCCTTGGATAAGCGAGGAGGGGAGTCAACTCGATGTCTGATCATCTCTGGTAGTTCGGGGAGTTTGGAGTTGTAGTTCTCGTCCTCTTGAAGTTCTTCGTCTTCAAGCAGCACCAAATCTACCGAAGCTTGTTGTAAGAAGTATCTGACGTTGGAAAGCCTGGCTTGAACAACTTCCTCTGGTTCTCATTGCATTAGCCACTTCTCGTTTAAGATGTAATCATCTAAGATCGCGCATGTGAATCGTAGACGACTGCTTCTGGTTGATTTTGGAGAAGGTTAGAGGTCGGGATTGGATTTGGACTTTTGGGAGTGGAAGGTAGTGTTTGTGTGTTGGATATGGTGGGAGTTGTGGTTGTTTGTTGGCGGGTAGTGGTTTGTGTGGTTGGTGGGTTGGTGGATGATCCTCCAGCTTCTCGAGTCGTTGTTTGTTTTTCTCGACTCTGAGCATTGCCGCTTCGTGTGGTCCTTTTCCGTTTCTCCCTAACGACGATCCGGATCATCGGGATCGTCATGTCTTCGCTTCGTGCATGAGCTTTCTTCACGGCACGGTGTTTGGGCGGGCGGCCCAGGTTCATCTACTAGCCGTTTGTAGAGACTCTCCTCAGCTGGGGTCCTGGTCTCTAGGGCTAGTAGTCGAGAAATTCGGATGTCATGAAGCTGGGTGATAGGAATGGTATATGGATTGATGAGGGAAGGTGATGGAGTTGGAGTGGTGAGGGTGGGTTGTAAGGGCGTGTGTATGGTTGTTATTAGTGATGGTGAGGATACAGGTGTGGTGTGTGCTTCGGATGGAACTGCCTCTGAGACTGGTGCTTTCCCGGTATCCCGTCGGGAAGTCTCAATAGCTTGGAGCATCCTGTTCATCAGTCGGTCTTCAAGAGAAGAGATGGCTGAGGAGAGGACTTCTTGTACTGGTTGCTCCGCCACGATCATGGGTGGAGTGGGTCCAGGGAGGCGCTCCACTGTTACAACATCGGAGAAGATTTCCGATGTGTCGCCTAGGAGGGGACTTGAAATACCGGAACGTCCAAGGACATCCGTTAACAACCCAGAAGTCACCAGTCCAGTGGGTTGGCCCATTGTTTGCTCCGAAGATGTTGGGGGTCCAATGGGGCTTCCACCCAATCCTTGAGATGATACAGTATGTATCATCTCTATGGGTGTTGAAATAGATTCAATGTGAATCTGTGTGGTGAACTGAACCAATGGTGGTGAAGGAGTTGGCGTTGAAGCTAGTTGGGTTTAAGGAGATGCAGAAGGGGCAGCAATTTGTTGACGTCGTGATCCCCGTCGTTGTAGTCTGCATTCCTCATCAGACTCGGTGGCCTCAAGCTCAAAAGCTGGTGTTTCTATCTCCTGAGCCTCAGCTCCTGGCTCTTGTGGTACCACCAAAGTTTCTCATTGAGAAGGCACCGATACTTGATCCACTAACCGTACCATTTCCTCTGTGATGGAATTATTTTGGCAATAATCCTGTTAGGCCTCGTCTGTGGGATCAGCTAGGTTGCACAACTCCAGTGCGATCAGAATTGGTTGGAGTGCTAAATCGGTTTCCTTGGGGTTACGAAAGAAACGTAGTCGAAGTGGGATATATCCTCCAACTGGTGGTAGGCGGGGGATCTCCGGATGTACGTCCATGAAATGAGAGATCAGCACCGGGAACCATGGACATACGGAAGGAACTTTGGCTTCGATTTTGTCTCCCCCTGACGCATTTGGTCCGTTACGTCATTCCATATTAGCTAGGCCACGTCATATTTCTTCGAAAAAATGACTACATGGAAGATGCGAATGATGTTTCCGTTCGCCTTGTCAAAACTGGAGTGCTTTGGAGAGAGGCATTTATTGATGATGCTGAACAGTGTCCTCCATGGGTTCTGGGATCCCGCTGTTTTAGAAATTAGCCAATTTCTTCAGCGATGGCTTATATCTCATCCGGAGCATATCTTCGACGATCACCGCATCTGTTTGTAGTTGGTCGTAGTCTTCGTGATGCGGTAGATCGAGCACCTGGCCAGTAAATTCTTGTCCAGGATGACGTGTTTCTGATTGATCTTCGTCGTGTATTGCACGTCATCCACAATGATGAGGCTCGTCATACATCCCCAGAATTGTTGGAGGTAGACCATTTGTACAGAAGCCGTCATCGTTTGAGTTGGCCATAGAGGGTGTCCTTTGAGGATGGAGATTATTACTTCATCTGGACACCGAAAGGTGGCGAGGTCCAATTGGTGGTTATTGTCGTGGACCGTCATCCAACTGCCAGAAGGGTAGATGTGGGAATATTCTTCATGTGCCATTTCTGCAAAGAATAAGAGAATTTTTTATTAGATGGAAATTTTCATATGCAAATTTTTCTAAGTAAATTTGAATGGCGAAAATGACTTAGAAAAATTTCAAAATTTTCTATGTGTTAGAGTTTATTATCAAAATTTTTCAGCGTGTTTTTATTCGAGCGAGAATTTATTCGAATGTTAAGTTTTGCGATCGAATAAAAACTTATCGAAAATATAAGATTTTCGCTACTGATATTTGTGAGAGAATAAAAAATTGTCGAAAACAAGAATTTTTCGCTGAGTAATTTTGCGATCGAATAAAAATATATCGAAAAACTTATGGTTTTCGCCGCTTATTTTTGCGATCGAACAAAATTGAATCGAAAACTAAAGTTTTCACCGTGAAGTTTTTCGATCGAATAAAAAACATCGAAAACATAAGGTTTTTGCCGCTGAGTTTTGGGATCGAATAAAACATAACAAAAACTAAAGTTCTTCGATGACACTGTTTGCGATAAGAACATTTTCGATCGAAAAAGTTTAAAATCAAACAGTAAACGCTTAAAAACGTAAATGACGATTTCTGGGTAAAACATGAGTTAATCTGGACTCGAAACGATCATAAATCAGTTGCGAATCCAAATATCATGATTTTAATCCGAATGGTCGATTTTAAACACATTAATTTTGAGAGTTTAAGACGTTTCAGTCGAAAAAATTTCGAAGTAAAATTTTCGTCAAATGATTTTGAAAAACTGTCGCAAATCATGCGTTTTTTAACGGAAAGATGATCCGAAATTGGTTTTTTAACTGAAGATTGAGTAGTTTTGAAGAAATCACCGAAGAGATTTTGGTATCCGAAAAGTTTTTCGATTGTGAGATGTTGCGTGAGAGTGAGATTTTCGATCGAAAAAGTAATACTAATACTTTACAATCGGGTAAGCTTTAAAGGGCTTTGGGCCGAGAAAAAAAACATTTTGGCTTTCGTTAAAATTCAGGTTTTATTAAATGAAAAATTTAATCTTTTACTTATGAACCCAAAAATAAATTGCATAATGCTCCCTGTATATCTGAAATAAATGCAATTATCTCCCAATGTTGATGAAATTTAACACTTGACTCCTCGGATGAGCTCGAAATATTCTGTGATACTTAAAAAAATATTAGAAGTCGTGTTTGCAAGTAAATCATTTAGGAGATAAGAACAAATTCTCATGTAAAATTCCCCCTCAACAAATGCACGTTTTAACTTTTCCGCAATTTAGCACATAGTTAATACAATTTTGCATATGCAAATTTACTATATAAGCACAAGTAACGCATTTATTCAATTCAGCATAGATTCATGAAAATTTTGCGTTTTTCAAAAAATTTGCATTTTATCAAGTCTAAACCAATGCATGTATTAATGCATTTAAAATGGGCGAAAAAATTTTCAAAAATAATGTTTATTCATAAAATTTTGTTTTGGGGTGAGATTGTCTATTTTGAACATTATCACACAAAAATTTCTCAAGACATATAAAATAATAATTTGCCGTCAAATCATGTAACTAAACTAGTATTCTAAGATCATAGTATGAATCATTTTGACAACTCTCACTAGATTCGCTCATTGCACTCAATTTATTTTTATCATGGACATATTTAGTAGATATATCACTCATATGATCACGACAAAATTATATCAATTAATTTGTTATCGTAGCATATTTAATCAACTTACCAAGTGAAAGTCGATCGTTTTGAATCAAATGGACTTTAAAGAGATTATTTTTAGGCTTTGACTAAAAGGGTAGGATAATTTGAGGATTAGTGAGCTTAAAAATTCGTCAATTCAAGGGGCCCTTTTTTAATATTCATTTCTGATCCCTTTTCTTTTCTTTTCTTCTGTACTTGCTCAAGATGAGTCACGTTTCCTTACAAAGCTTGAGATGAGATCTTTTGCCGGGCCGAGACCGTGTTCTTTGTGAAGGTTCCACAATTATGGAATTCGAACCCAAGGCCGTGCTCCTCTTCTCGTTTTCTCTATATAAGATCTAGATTATCGTTGGAGAAGTTCACTTCGAGGTGCTTCTCTTCTAAGAGTATACGAGTTTATCTAGGAGAAATTCACAGCGAGATCCGTGTTTCTCTTTTATAATGATTGAAGACATTCATCATGTGCATCTCTTATTGTCCCCCTCTTTTTCTTGATTGAGCAACCCCAAAACTTATGAATAAGGTTGAAGGCTTAATCTGATTTCAAAAGAAAAAGAATGTTGGGGAAGGCTGAAAGAGGATTTCTAGAGGTAAAAGTAAAGGATTTATAATTTGGGCCAAGTGACGAATATCTTAATTTGTCAGTATCATTTTCATGACAAACTAACACAAAAGCAAGAATGAAGCTACGAAGTACAAACCAAAGGATAGTCATTTGAAGTGTGACTCATTCAAGAAAAAAAATATTGATGTTCAAATTCTCACATATATGATGTGGTTTTGTGTCTAGTTAAACAAACTAAGCTCTTTGAATAAAAGAATGTCACATGAATCTTTTGGCTAAGAATTAATCATATATAAAAGAAATATATCATAATAGAACATGTAAAAGCACATTTCAAGTAAGATTGAGATTCAACATGCCTAACTTAGCAATAAGGAATTGGAATCGTTTTCATCCAATGCCTTAGTGAATAAGTCGGCAACTTGTAGCTCCGTTTTAACAAAATACATATCTATAGTGCCTTACATGATCTTTTATAAAAATATATAAAATATCTATGTGTTCCGTGCGTGAATGATGAACATGATTTGCAAGTTGGCAATAACAATTTGAGAATCACTATAAATGGGAATGTTATTAAATTCAAACCCGTAGTCACGTAGTTGCGTCAGCATCCATAGAAATTGTGAGCAGCAGCTGGTAGCCGCGACGTACTCCGCCTCGGTCGTCAAAGACACGCAATCTTGCTTCTTTGTGCACCAACAGACTAACTTATCGCCTATAAATTGTGCTCCGCCAATTCTGTCCATTCGACAACCTGCGTAATTAGCGTTACTATATCTAATTAATCTAAAATCAGTATCTTTAGGATACCATAGCCCTAAGTTGGGAGTTCCTTTGAGATAGCATAGAATTCGCTTGACCACGTGCATGCGACACGCTTTCGGGTCAGCTTGAAAACGGGCACAGAGGCAAGTGGCGAACATGATGTCGGGTCGGCTTGTTGTCAAGTAGAGAAGAGATCCGATAATACTCCGGTAGGTTGTGTTGTTGACTGCCATGCCAGGAGGATCAGCATCCAATTTGCAGTTTATTGACATAAGAGTATTCATTGGTGTGCTCTTGTCTTGATTTAATCTCTTCAGAATATCTCGGATATACTTTGTTTGACTGATGAATATTCCATCTTCGAGTCGCTTAAGCTCATCTCGAATTTAGTTCGCCCATTAAGCTCATCTCGAATTTAGTTTTCATTAGATCACCAAATTTCTGACAGAGGCATTCATTCGTCGAGCCGAAGATGATGTCATCAACGTAAACTTGAACGATCATCAAGTCTTTGCCTTGTTTTTGATGAAGAGTGTCGTATCGATTGTTCCTCTGATGAAGTTGGACTTGACTAAAAATTTGCTCAGAACATCATACCAAGCACGAGGGGCTTGTTTTAGTCCGTAGAGAGCTTTTTCCAATCGATAGACATAATCGGGATAATTTTCGTGCATGAACCCGTCGGGTTGAGCGACGTAGACTTCTTTTAACACGCCGTTGAGAAAGGCGGTTTTGACATCCATTTGATTGAAGTCTTTATGAGCTGCGTAAGCCAGATATAGTCGAATTGCTTCGAGATGAGCAACTGGTGCATATGTCTCATCGTAGTCAATACCTTCTTGTTGATTGTACCCCTTGACTACGAGTCGAACTTTATTCCTAATAATTTCACTGTTCTCGTTCTTCTTATTTTTTAAGACCCATTTAGTTCCAATAATTGTTTTGCCATGCGGTCTAGAAACTAATGTCCAAACTCGTAGATGCTCGAATTGGTTGAGTTCATCGTGCATTGCGATCACTCAATCTGTGTCTTTAAGGGCTTCGGCTACCTTAATTGGTTCGTTTTGGCTTAAGAAGCACGTGAATAATCCGCTTTGTGTAGACGTCTTAACGCATACTCCACTTGGAGGATCACAAATTATTTGTTCGATAGGAAGAGCTCGAGTCTACTTGCGTTCATGAGGACGGACCGAAGTAGATCCATCGTTAATTTTTAAGTCGAGACTTCCTGAATTGTTAGGCTGATCATTCGTAATTGGGAAATTCAATTCGGAAGTTGAATTGGAAGGGATTTCTGTATCGGCATTGGTAAGAGCTGCAGCACTAGGTAAAGATTCAGAATTTGGAGAATCTGGAACATTTATTGGAGTCTGAGGATTGGGAGTCTCAATTGGAATTTTTACCGAGAGGGAGAAGGAGTGCTGCTTGGTATAGAATTAGACGAGGCAGGCATTTGAGACTCGTTCCGATAAAATTGTTCAAATAAAAAATCTAAATCTTCCAAATCGGCGGGAATTGCTTCATTTGACTTTGAGGTTGAAGTTGTCGGAAGTTGTTGTCTTTGTGCCAACACGGCTATCAGCTCGGGTTCTAAACTGTTTTTTTCAAAAGCCAAATCGATAACTTCTTGAAAATAAAGTTGTAGCTTTCGCAAATAGTATGAGAAGACTTTGTTATAGACGCGGTATGCTTTAAAAGTGGATGAATATCCAACAAAGACGGCTTCAAATGCTTTATGGTTGAACTTGCTTCGATGCTCCCGATCGTTGGCCACAAAGCATTTGCACCCAAATACTTTGAAGAAGGAGATATTCATAATCATTTAATTTATTATCTCATACGACGTCTTTTCAAAGTGTTTGTGAATAATCGTCCGATTTTGCGTAAAACACGTTGTACTCACTGCTTCAGCCCATAGAAAATGAGAGAGACCGGAATGTATTAGCATTGTTCTTGCAGCTTAACCTAGAGTCCGGTTCTTCCGTTCTACGACGCCATTTTGTTGAGGCGTTTTAGCGGATGAAAATTGCTGAATAATTCCAAGTGATTGATAGTAAGTGCCGAGACGTTGATTCTTCAATCCAGTCCCGTTGTCAGTCCAGATTACTTGGATTTTCTTTTGCAGGAGATTCTGAATTGTATTCACATAGCTTATTATCAAGTCTTCAGTCTCATCTTTAGTTCGGAGATATCTTGTCCTGGTGTAGCGAGAATAATCGTCGACATTTACTAACACATATTTACGACCGTTGATATACTTTGTGTACGCATTGGTCCACAAAGGACCATGTGAAGTAATTCCAAGGATCGAGCTTTTGAAGTAAGTTTCTTGAGTTTGTGTGATGCTCGCTTTATTTTTCCCATTTGACAAGCCGAACAATGATGCTCTTGGTGAAGGGAATAGTTGGTAGCCAGTTGACCAACTTTTTGATAAAGAGTTTGTGAAGAGCTTTGAGGTTTAGATGAGACATACGTTGATGCCATAAGTTGTACCTCTTGATTATAGTATGTGAGATGAGGCAAATAGCTGTCGAAGGTCGTACTGTTGTCAGATTGATGGTGTATTGATTAGATCTTCGAGATCCTGTAAGTAGTTCTTGATTCTGACTATTTAAGATTATGCACTGCAGCTAGAAACATCACTTGAAATCATTTATTGCAAAATTTTCCTATGCTGAACAGGTTGTGTTTAAGACTTTGGATGTAAGAGACATCTTTGATTGTCAGATTCTGTAGATCTCCGAAGCCTAGTATTGGAGCTGAATCATTGTTGCCGAATCTGACTTTTCCGTTGTAACGGTCTTGGTAGTTGCTCAAAAGTTCTTGATTTCCTGTCATGTGTGTGGAGCAACTGGAATCTAAATACCACACATGATGGATCTGCATAGAAAGATTTTAGAGAGACTTAGGTACCCACCTAGTAATGGGTCCTCTCAGATTAGCAGATTTGGTGGGTAAGGTTTGTTCGTTTTTGGTTCGTAACCATTTGTGCTCTTAGGTACCTAAACCAACTTAGAAGTAATTGGTTTAAGTGGTACCTATTTAGGCAACTTGGCCTTGTTCGCTTGTGTTGGCCTAGATGGTGTCTTGTGAACCCATTGAGGTTGAACCTTACATGGGAGTTAATTTCAGCGCAGACAAATGTCTTATTAGTCTTAGTGTATGAGAAAATCTTTTCTCTAGCTAGTCTCTTAAGGTGTTTGGCTGAGTGTACTTGTACTGGATACCTTAGATGAAGACAAGAATGTATGGAGCTATAAGCTTTCTTTATAGCCGGATCTTGTTTCCTAGGAGACTTAAGATTTACATTTGTCTTAGAATGATGAATTATGTTTTTGGAAGTAGAGTCGATTTCAAAATTTGTGCTTTCAAGATTAATAGGCTTTAACACATAAGTTGAAGCAACAACATTAAAATTAGAAACAATTGTCTTCTTACGAGTGTCCTTAGTTTTTGATATAGAAGAAATTTTTAAAATAAGTCATTTCTATCAGTTTTCTTCTGAAATTCTATCCTAGACACTCCTTCCTTTGCATGCTTCACCTCTTTTACTATTCTACCTGTGGATGGAGTAGAAAAAGAGTTAGTAAAAATCTTTTTCCCTTTTGAAGCATTTAAGGACTCTTTTCCTCCCTTTACGTTTTTTAAAGAAGAGTTGTCTTCTTTTAAAATATTTTGTAAAATAATGGGAGGTGTTTTCTTAGATTTGATCTTGTCCATAATTAATGATTTTTCTTTCAAAGTAAAACATGAAAATATTTTAAAATTGAGGAATTTTTTAGATTAGAAATCTCCAATAAAAGCTCATTCTTTCCTGCTTTGAAATTCTTTCTTTCTGTCTCTAAGGAAGCGTTCAAATCAGCTATTTTCTTAATAATAGAGGGAATATAACAGAAAGTAAAATTTTTAAAATGATCAATATTTTCTTCCTTAACTTTAGGAAGATCTTCTGAAGGATATAATGAATTATAATCACTAGACATGTTGATTTCTCGTGTCTTGTAACTATTATTCAAATCGTTGTAGTCAAAAGACATGTCAGTCCTATTTTTGGCTTTTCGTTTAGATTCTTCTAAGGCATTTATTTCGGAAGAATTAGTAAAGGCCATTAGAGAAGTTAATCCTAAACCCATATACTTGATATCATATAACTATTTGACATTGACCTTTTTCAAGTTACAGGGATTGTTAAAACCTAAGCCTTCTTTAGGATTATAAAATTCTATATCATGAGGTTGATTTAGAAAGATGGTTTGATTATTGCCCCCTTTTCATTAAAAGATCGTCTAAAGTTTTAATCCTAGAGTAAAGCTTTTTACGTTTGTCAGAGATTTTCATAAAATTATTTCTAGAAATTTCTAAATCTCTCTGACAATCGCTAATAGTCTTACTAAGGTCATTGATTTTTGTCTCAGAAGTAGCTATTGTTGATTCAAGACTAGATATTGTTTCCTTAGCATTAGATAAGAGAATTTCTTGGTTAATTTTCTTATCTAGTTGCTTTTGGAAATTATTTTCACTAAGGTAGTCTCTCCTCTAATTCTTTTATACTTTTCCGCTCATTTTCATGTTATAATACTTAATTTTTAAAGATTCTAACATGTTTAATAATGTAGATGTAGGCATAGTTAGCTCTTGTGATGAGGTTAATGCTTTGTCTTCGTCGTCGGACCTCCTTGACGAGTTTTCGTTTGAGGCGTCGTCGAGATATGCCATGAGAGCTAGATTTTCGTTGCCAGAATCCGTTGTGTCTTCGAGCCAATGCTCTTGTTCAGCCATCAGAGCTACTCCAGCCTCCTTTTGTTTGGTTAGTTGAAATTTCTTGGAGAAGTAATTGACGTCTTTCTTCTTAGGAAGATTGCATTCTCTGGCGAAGTGCCCTACCTTTCCACAATTGTAACATTTTTGTGGTTCTTTGGCGTTTTTGATTTCTGATGATTCGACCGGTCTTTCCTTGTGCTTAGAGCTTGATGTCCGAAATCTATTAGCCGAAGAGGAGAATTTCTTTTTATAGAACTTTTTGCTCATCATTTTAGGAATGAGAGCCAATTGTTTCTTGAACTCTTTCATATCTGGCTCGGAGTTTGATTCTGATTCGTCTTCATCTTCTAAAGAACTTGGCAACTTGATGCTTTTATCTTTGCGAGATTGACTAGTTTTTCCTTCAGAAATTAGAGCTATAGAGTCTTCGATCTGTTTGCCCTTAAGTTCTTTTTGTATCTAGCTTATGTCTTCCTCGTGTTGGGCGAGATTATTAACATAAAGATGTCATTAGGAACTCCTTGCATTAGATAGACTATCTATTTACATAAAGATGTCATTAGGAATTCCTTGCATTAGGAATGTTTTGGCTCCTAAATCTGCTTTACCTCTTAATCGCCCCCCTCGGTGTATTCACTAGGAATTTTGAGTCTTCTGGTGGCGGGAATGGGATGATTATTAGTGGCATCACCTTCTTGGATGAGCCAAAATTGAGCATGACCTTCTTGAATAGAGTAAACATCCAAGTGAGTAAGCATCCATTTGTAGTTGATTGGTAGAATCTCGTGACAGTTTGGAATTAAAAAAAATGCTTCACAAGTGATAAACTTCATTAGTAATGTTTGGCTACTTCAAGCAATTTCCTTTTCAAACCTATTTTTCGGTTTTAAAGAGGAATTGTTTTGATTTCGAAAAATATTTGATATTGGAATTGATACTTCAAAATTTTTCTACAGAGTTTTGAATTTATGATCGAAATTTTGAGTATCAAAGAAGATAATTCGGAGACAAATATTTTTCGTAAGTTTTGAAAATCATGAATTTTGGTTTCTTTCAAATCAGTGTAAAATGTGTGTGTGTTTGAAAGTTCAATGGTCGTAAAATTTTTCGCGGAGTAAAGTTTTCGATTTGAAAAATAGTGAACTTTTAATCGAAAAAGATTTTCGATGGTATAAGTTTTTCGTGGTATATTTATTGAAATTATTTTTCGAACGTAAGAGTTTTGCCAAGTAAATATCCTATCGAAAAATAGTTTGTCGAATAATTTTGTTGATCACAAAAACTTTTATCGAAAAATTTGTAATCGAAAAATTAAGAGTGATCGAAAAATTTCGTAAGTTTGACACAAATTGTTGACTAAAAATTTTTCGAGTGTGAATTATTCGATCGAAATATGTTTTCTGTTAGGTCCTGTTTCATCAATCAACAAACAATATAAGCACGAATACTAGGTATTGGAGTAAGAAATCTTACGATATACGATCGGTCGAATATCCTCTTTGAAGATCTTGAGAGGTTGTTAGATGTTTCCTTGTTTCTCGAGCGTTTCCTCTCGTTTAAAATATGAATTCGAAACTTTTATTTACTCAATAATGAATTGTTATTTACATTGATAGTGTACATCATATTCATACCTATATTTAAGGTATAATTACTCTTAAGTCCTACACTATCAATATTTTTAATTACGCCCCTAATTACAAGGACAATGAAATAATAAAGCACAATTCTAATATACTCTTCAATCTCCCCCCTTTGTGCTTATTGTCGTTTCAGCTCCTTTTATCCTCGTCGGGCATAAAAAGACTTCATCAATCCCAATGCTGTCTCGTAGCGTCGAACAGCATTCCTCAACTCCAGTCTTTCATTTATGGCATCTAAAAGCTCGTTCATAAGTGGAGCCTCTTCTTCACAAAGATCTTCGAAGATTGTTTCTTCGGTGATCTCTCCTAATCTCTTTAGAATGTTCTTCTTCACCAACTTAAGCGTTCCGTTGCAGAATTTATGAACTTCTGACTTCATCATAGCCCTCGTCTTTCCAATGACTGAATTAAGAGAGGTTATGGCGAGGCCAGGTGTCTTGAAATTTTCGGGGAAGTTGTTAAGTAGGAAGCCCTTCATGAGCGGAGATTCCATGTTGACCTTCTTCATGTTGTTCTCTATTGCAATTTGAAGGTCGTGTGCGGTGTGGTATTTGATCTGCCGCACCATGAATCTTTTTAGCCCCTTGAGTCCTTCGGTCTTGATGTATCCCGGATGTGTCTTGTACTTTCTCTTCTACATTTGATATATTTGGTAGACTTCATCCAGTGAAGGAATGGGAGATAACTTTCGTCTATCTTTTCTCGAGTGCGGTTGTTGTCCGCTCGCTCAATTATGTGGATAGGAGTTGGATATCTTCCGATCGTATGAGAGACTCCGACGAGTTAGAGAATCGGTGGCTTGTTTTTGAAGTTTCCTTCAGTTGATCAGCTGGAATGCCACTACGATCGGGTCCAAGAGAGTTGAGCATGAAGATATACTCCATTTTCTTCCAATCTTCCCAATGTGAGATGCCCCTTAAATTGAGTTCGTTGAGCTTCTTAATCTTGTTTGGAGCCCTCCAAATCTGCTTTCTTATGTCTTCAATGAAGGGGACTTCAATTCTGACATTCTCCCATGGTGTCTCGACTCTAACTGTCCCTTTTGATAGACGGGGAGGAGAGTCGACTCTGAGTCTTATCATTTCGGGTAGCTCTGGGAAGGCAGAACTGTAGTCCTCGCCTTCTTGAATTTCTTCTTCTTCAAGCAGTACCAAGTCCACTGAAGCTTGTTGAAGGAAGTATCTGACGTTGGAGAGTCGAGCTTGAGCAGCTTCCTCTGGTTCACATTCCGTCGTCCACTTCTCGTTTAGTATGTAGTCATCTAAGATCAGATGTGGATCGTAGGCAACAGCTTCTTGATGAACTTGGGGAAGGTTTGAGATTGGGATAGGATTTGGATTTGTAGGAAACAAGGTTAGTGTTTGGGATATGGTGGGAGGTGTGGTTGTTTGTTGACGGGTTTGAGGTTGAGGTTGTATGGTTGTTGGGTGTGAGGACGATCCTCTAGCTTCTTGAGTCTTTGTCTGACTCAATCCACGGCTGCTCCTTGTTGTTCGTTGCCGTTTCTCCCCCTCATGACGATCCGGATCATCGGGATCGTCATGTCTACGTTTGGGGCGGGAGCTTTCTTCATGGCACGTTGTTTGTGGTGGCAGCTCTGGTTCATCTATTAATCTTATGTAGAGACTTTCTTCTGCGAGAGTTTTTGTCTCTAGTGCGAGAAGACGCGAAATGAGGATATCGTGAAGCTGAGTGATCGGAATGGTGTATGGGTTGATGAGCGAGGGTAAGGGAGTTGGGGTCGTGAGGATTGGTTGTAGTGGGGTGTGTGGAGTGGTGGTAGAAAGTGGTGAGGAGACGGGTGTGGTTTGTGTGTCGGTGGGAGCAGCTTCTGAGACTGGTGTTTTCCCGGTGTCTCTTCGGGAAGTCTCGAGAGCATGGAGCATTCGGTCCATCAGACAGTCTTCTAGTGAAGATAGGGCTTAGGAGAGTGCTTCTTCTAGTCTGTGCTCAGTTACGAACATCGGTGGAGTGGGGCCAAGTAGGCGCTCCACTATCACAACATCGGAGTAGATTTCCGATGTGCCGCCTATAGTAGGTCTTGTAGGTCCAGTACTATGACATCCGTTATCAACCCTGAAGTCACCACTTCAGAGGATTGGCCTATTTTTGGCTCCGAAGATATCGGGGGTCCAATAGGGCTTCCACCCAATCCTTGAGATGATACGATGGGTATCACCTCTATGGGTGTTGAGACAGATTCAATTTGAATCTGTTCAGTGGCTGATCACCTGGTAATGGAAGTGTGGGCTCCGAAGCTTGTATGGGTGAAGACACTGTAGACAGGGCCGAGATTTGTTGTCGGTGAGGGCCCCTTCGTTGGAGTCTGTGTGCTTCATCGGAGTCGGTTGCCTTACGAGAGATATCATGAGAGACACCTTCGGGTTCAATCTCCTGAGGTGTGGCTTCGAGCTCGGATGATGTCACTTCCCTTTGAGAAGGCGCCGGCGCTGGATCCATGGCACGTACCATCGCCTCCGTGATGGAGTTGTTTTGGCAGTAAGCTTGGTAGGCCTCAAGTTGGATCAGCTAAACGGAGCAGCTCCAATGGGATCAGCATGGATTGGAGTGCTAGATCGGTGGCCTTCGGGTTGTGAAGAATCGAAGGCGTGGAGGGATGTAGTCCGCGATCGGTAGAAGTTTCGGGATCTCTGAGTGGACTTCCATGAAATGCGCGATCATTATCGGAAACCACCGTACATAAGGAAGGGATTGGGTCTTCGACTTCGTCTCCCTCTGATGCATTTGGTCAGCGAGATCGTTCCAGATAAGCTGAGCCACGTCATATTTCTTGGAGAAGACCACTCCGTGAAAAATACGCAGAATGTTGCCATTTGCTTTATCGAATCCGGAGTGTTTTGGGGAGAGGCATTTGTTGATGATGCCGAACAGAGTCTTCCATGGATAGGGGTTCCGCAATTTTGAAAGTTGGCCAGTTTATTTAGCGGCGGTTTGTATCCCATCCTGAGCATGTCTTCTACGATCTCCACGTCCGTAGGTAATTGGTCGTATTAGTCATAGTGCGGGAGATCGAGCACCATGGCCATTAAGTTTTTCGTCAGGGCGATGTGTCTTGTATTGAGCTTAGTCATATATTCCACGCTATCGCCGTTGACGAAGCTCTGCATGCATCCCCAGAACTGCTGGAGATAGACCATCGGTACGGTGGCCGTCATTGTCAGAGCTGGCCATGAGGGGTGTCCTTTGAGTATGGATAGGATGACGTCATCCGGACACCGAAATGTCGTTAAATCCAGTTGGAAGTTGTTGTCTTGGACTGTCATATAACTTCCAGAAGGATAAATATGAGGGTATTTGGGAGTTGCCATTTCTGCAAAAATAATATGAGATTCATTAGTTGATCAAGTTTTATAAATGAATAAATTTGATTAATACGAATGTAGAGGATAATTGTACATTGAAAAACTTATCGCGAAAGACATGGTGAAAATTTGAAAAATTTGTAGAATTAACTAAACTTATCGCGAAAGACATCGTGAAAATTTGAAAAATTTGTAGAATTAACTAAGTCTTAGAAGCGTGTTTTTATTCGAAATAACAATTTATTCTATTATATTTGAGATTGAAAATTTTTCTAAGTCTTTCGCAGCGTGTTTTTATTCGAGTAAAAATTTATTCGATTGACAAGTTTTGCGATCGAATAAAATTGTGTCGAATAATTTGCATTTTTGCTGATGACTTTTACTATCGAATAAAAAGTTAATGAAAATAATAGGTTTTCGCTATTTAGGTTTTCGATCGAGAAAAGAGAAAGGTCGAATAACTTAAGTTTTTTCACCGCTTAGTTTTTCGATCAAATAAAATCGAGAAAATAAGTTTTTCGCCTCGTAGTTTTGCGACCCAATAAAATAAATTTGAAAAAAAAATATGTTTTCACCGCGTAGTTTTGCTATTGAATAAAATAAATTTGAAAAACAAAAGTTTTTCGACGCTGAGTTTTGCGATCGAATAAAATTTTAACGAAAACTAAAGTTCTTCGATGACACTGTTTGCGACTCAAACTTTTTCGATCGAAAATTTTCAAATCAAACAGTAAATATGTAAAACATAATTTTCGATTTCTGGGTAAATCATGGGGTGTATCTGGGTTCGAAACGGACAGAAGTCGGTTCGAAGATGGTTTTAGAAGATGAAAGGATTTTCGATTGGAAATTTGTACCGTGTGAATGAGTTTTTCGAGTGATAAAGTGATATTAATACTTTACGATGGGGTAAAGTAAAAATTCTCTTTGGGCCGAAAGTAAAAAGAATATTCTTGGGCTTTAGATAAAAATAGGTCGAAAAGGAAAAAAAATAAAATTTATGAATTAACCCAAAAATAATTTGTATAATACTCCCCTGTATTTTAGCAAAGAAGGAAATTGTCTCCAGATGTTGATGAAATTCAACATTTGACTCCCTGGATGAGCTCTAAATTTTTTGCGAGACTTAATAAATTGTTAGAATTCATGTTTCTACGAATGTAGAAGATAATGACAAATTCTCATATAAAAACTCCCCCTCAACAATTGCATGAATAATCTTTTTAGTACCTGCACATATTTTCGGTACAAATGAAAATTTCCGATTTAAGCATAATTAATGCATTCTAAGCGATTCAGCATAGTTAATGAAAATGTTGCGTTTTTCAAGAATAATTTCGCATTTTATCAAGTCTGAGCCAATGCATGTAATAATGCATTTAAAAATGTGCGAAGAAAATAGAAAATAAAATAAAAAAAATAAAATAAAATAAAATAAAATATAATATAATATAATAAAAATAATAATTTTTGTTTCGGGGTCAGATTTATTTATTTTAAATTTTTATCACACAAAAATTTCCAAGATATATATAACAATAATTTGCCATAAATTCAAATAACTAAATTAGTATTCTAAGAGCATAGTATGAATCACTTTGACAACTCTCGCAAGTTTCGCTATATCACTCAATTTATTTTTATGAAGGAGATTTTTAGTAGATATATCACTCTTATCATCACAACAAAATTATATCAATTAATTTGTTAACGTAGTATTTTTAATCAACTTGCCAAGTGAGAGTTCGTCATTTTGAATCAAAGGGACTTTTAAGGGATTATTTTTAGGCTCTGACTAAGGGGTAGGAATTTTGGGTTAGTGAGCTTAAAAATTCTTCTCTTCCGGGAGCTCTTTTTGCGAGATTCTATTTTGAGCCTTTTGCTTTTCCTTTCTGTAGTAATCTCTTTTCAGTGATTTGAGAGATAGGATCTTCTTTGATTTTGGGTCGAGACTGTGTTCCTGGAGTTCAAACCCAAGACTGTGCTTCTCTTCTCGTTTTCTGTACATAAGATCTAGATTATCATTGCAGAAGTTCACTTCGAGGTGCTTCACTTCTAGGAGTATACGAGATTATCTAGGAGAAGTTCACAGTGAGATCAGTGTTTCTCTTCTATAATGATTGAGAAATGCGGAATGTGCATCATTTAGCTCTCCCCCTCTTTTTCTTGATTGAGTAACCCCAAATCGTTTGAATAATATTGAAGGCTTAACCGGGAGTGTTTGATAAAGAAAAAGAATATCGGAGAAGGCTCAAAGGGGATATTTAGAGGAAAAATAAAGGATTTATAATTTAGGTCAAGTGAGGTATTTCCTAATATGCCCTTATCATTTTCATGACAAACTAAACACAAAAACAAGATTGAGGCTACGAAGTACAAATCAAAAGATAGTCATTTGAAGTGTGAAACTCAAAAAATATTGAGGTTCAAATTCTTCACATGTATGATGTGGCTTTGTTTCTAGTGAACCATACAAAGTTCTTTTGAATAAAAGAATGTTATATTGAATTTCAGGCGAATAATTTAACTATATATTTCGAAGAAATATTTTTGTGAGTGATTTCAAAAGTGGTCAAAATGATCATCATCCCCCATTTTTTTATTGATAATATTTATATATATGTATTATTATATATATTTATTTAATAAAAATAAATATATTTATATATATATATATATTTTATTTGAATTAAAAAAAAACTTTAAAAGATAGAGTCACGCATAATAATCAAGAAATATTAAGAAGCACAAGGAATGTTAGGTTGAAGCATAGTAGAGCATGTAAAACATATTTCAAGTAAAATTGAGATTCAACATGCCTAACTTAGCAATAAGGAATTGAAATCGTTTTTCATCCAATGCCTTAGTGAATAAGTCGGCAAAATGAAGCTCCGTTTTAACAAAATACATATCTATCGTGCCGTTTTCTACATGATCTTTTATAAAATGATATCGTATGTCTATGTGTTTCGTGCGTGAATGATGAACAGGATTGCAAGTAATGGCTATAGCACTTTGAGAATCACTATAAATGGGAATGTATTTAAAATCAAACCCGTAATCGCGTAGTTGTGTCCGCATCCATAGAATTTGGGAGCAACAGCTAGCAGCCGCGACATATTCCGCCTCGGCCTTCGATGTTGATACACAATTTTGTTTCTTTGAAGACCAACAGACCAACTTTTCGCCTAAAAATTGTGCTCCGTCAGACGTGCTTTTTATGTCCATTCGACAACCTGCATAGTCAGCATCAGTGTAGTTAATTAGTCGAAAGTCAGTATTTTTAGGATACCAAAGCCCTAAGGTTGGAGTTCCTTTGAGATATCGTAGAATCATCTTGACAGCATTCATGTGGGATTCCTTTGGGTCGGCTTGAAAGCGGGCGCATAGGCAAGTTGCAAACATAATGTCAGGTCGACTTGATGTCAAGTGGAGAAGAGATCCGATAATGCTTCGATACGTGGTGATGTTGACAGCCTTTCCAGATGGATCATCATCCAGTTTGCAATTAGTAGACATAGGAGTGTTCATCGGTGTGCTATTGTCTTGATTAAATCTCTTCAGAATATCTCGGATATATTTGGTCTGACTGATGAAGATTCCATCATCGAGTTGCTTGACTTGTAAACCAAGAAAGAATTGGAGTTCTCCCATTAAGCTCATCTTGAATTTTGTCTTCATGAGATTACCCAATTTCTGACAGAGACGTTCATTTGTCGATCCGAAGATGATGTCGTCAACGTAAACTTGAAGATCATCAAGTCTTTGCCTTGCCTTTTGATGAAAAGGGTAGTATCGATTGTTCCTCTGATGACGTTGGATTTGACAAAAAATTCGCTCAGAACATAATACCAAGCACGAGGGGCTTGTTTTAGTCAATAGAGAGCTTTCCAATCGATAGGCATGATCAGGAAGGTTCTCGTGTATGAATCCTTCGGGTTGAGCGACGTAGACTTCTTCTTTTAATACGCCGTTGAAAAAGGCAGTTTTGACGTCCATTTGATAGACTTTGAAGTCTTTGTGAGCCGCATATGCTCGGAACAAAGCGAATAGCTTCAATGCGTGCAACCGGAGCATACGTCTCGTCGTAATCAATTCCTTCTTGTTGATTGTATCCCTTAGCAACGAGTCGTACTTTATTCCTGATTACTTCACCGTTTTCATTTTTCTTGTTCTTGAAAACGAATTTTGTTCCAATTATGGTTTTGCCTTGAGGTCGAGGAACCAATGTCCATACTTGTAGACGCTCGAACTGGTTGAGTTCATCTTGCATTGCAATTACCCAATCCGGGTCTTTGAGAGCTTCGGCCACCTTATTTGGTTCATTTTGGCTTAGAAAGCATGCGAATAAACCGCTTTGTGTAGACGTCCTAGTACGTACACCACTTGAAGGATCACCAATAATCTGATCAGTAGGATGAGCTCGAGTCCATTTGCGTTCGTGAGGAATAACAGAAGTAGATTCGTCATTGGATTAGAGATCGAGATATCACGAATTAATTGGTTGATCATTCAGAGTTGGAAAATTCAATTCAGATGGTGAGTCGATAGGAATTTCCTCATTTGTATTTGTAGGAACTGCAGTACTAGATGAAGATTCTGAATAATTAGATTCTCCAACAGTTGTCGGATTTTGAAGAAGTGGAGTTTCATTATGAATTTCTTCCACTGAGGGAGATGGGGCACTGCTTGGAGTTGAGTGAGACGAAGCAGGCATTTGAGACTTGTTCCGATAAAAGTGTTCGAATAGAGAATCTAAATCTTCGTGGTCAGCGGGAATTGCTTCATTTGATGTTGATGTAGACGTTGCCGAAAGTTGTTGACCTTGTGCCAACACGCCAGTAAGTTCGGGTTCTGAACTGTTTTGTTCAGAAGCCAATTGCGTCATTTCTTGAAAAGTGACGTTGTAGCTTTCTAGAATCGTACGAGAAGACTTGAGGTAGACGCGATATGATTTTGAGGTAGAGAAATATCCGACAAAAATGGCTTCAAAGGCTTTGGGATTGAACTTGCTTCGATGCTCCCGATCGTTGGCCACAAAACACTTGCAACCAAATACTTTGAAGAAAGAGATCTTCGGAATTCGTGTATTAATTAGCTCATATAGTGTCTTCTCAAAGCGTTTGTGAATAATTGTCCTGTTTTGGGTAAAGCAAGTTGTACTCACTGCTTCAGCCCATAGAAAGTGAGGAAGACCGGAGTAAATGATCATAGTTCTTGCAGCTTCAACTAGAGTCCGGTTCTTTCATTCTACAGCACCATTTTGTTGTGGCGTTTTTGCGGCTCAGAATTGTTGAATAATTTCAAGTGATTGGTAAAAATTGCTGAGACGTTGATTCTTGAATTCCGTCCCGTTGTCCGTTCTGATTACTTGGATTTTCTTTTGCAGGAGATTCTGAGTTGTATTCACAAAGCTAATTATCAAGTCTCCAGTCTCATCCTTAGTTCGGAGATATCTTGCCATGTGTAGCGAGAATAATCGTCGATAATTACTAACACATATCTACGACCGTTGATGCTTTGTGTACGCATTGGTCCGCAGAGATCCATGTGCAGTAATTCTAAAGGTCGAGATGTAGAAGCAACTTGCTTGATTTTGTGTGATGCTCGCTTCATTTTTCCCATTTGACAAGCCGAACAGTGATGCTCTTGATTAGATGAAATTGTTGGCAGACCGTTAACCAATTTTTTAACACTGAGTTTGTGAAGAGCTTTTATGTTTAGATGAGACAGACGTTGATGCCATAAGCTGTTCCTCTTTATTGTTGTCTGAGAGATGAGGCAGACAGCTATCGAAGGTCGAACTGATGTCAGATTGATTGTGTATAGGTTAGATCTTCGTGATCCTATGAGAAGTTCTTGATTCTGACAATTCAAAACTTGGCACTGTTCAGCTAGAAATACGACTTGAAATCCTTTGTCACAGAATTGACCTATGCTGAACAGATTGTGCTGGAGACCATGGACATAAGAGACATCTTTAATCGTCAAATTTGGCAGTAAAATGACTCCAAATCCGAGTATGGGAGCTGAGTCATTGTTGCCAAATTGGACTTTGCCATTGTAACGATCGTGGTAGTTGCTCAACAGTTCTTGTTTTCCCGTCAAGTGTGTAGAGCAACCAGAATCTAAATACCACACATGATGGATCTGCATAGAAAGAAATTAGGGAGACTTAGGTACCCACTTTTGAATGGGTCCTCTCGGATTAGCAGATTCGATAAGTAAGATTTGTTTTTTTTTGGTTCCTAAATTATTGAAATGCTTAGGTACCCAAACCAACTTGGAAGTAGTTGGTTTAAGTAGTACCTCTTTAGACAATTTAGCCTTATTGGCTTGTTTTTGCCTAGGTGGTGATTTAGGAATCCATTGTGGTTGAACTTTACATGGGAGGTTAATTTCAGCACGAACAAATGTCTGATTTGTCTTATTGCTGGAGAAAATCTTTTCTCTGGCTAGTCTCCTAAGGTGTTTAGCTGAATGTACGTGGACTGGATACCTTAGGTGAGAACAAGAATGTATAGAGCTATAAGTTTTCTTAATGGCTGGGTCTTGTTTCTTATGAGACTTAAGCTTGCATTTGTTTTAGAATGAATATTGTTTTTAAAAGTAGAGCCAATTTTAATGTTTGTGCTTTGAAAAATAATAGGTTTTACCGCATAATTTGAATTAACAATACTAGAAATAGCTGTCTTCGGACGAGTGTCCATAGTTTTTGACATAGAAAAAATAGATAACAAATCATTTTGCTTCTGAAAATTTATTCTACGCACTCTTTCCTTAGCATGCTTCACCTCTTTTACTACTCTACTTGTGGATAGAGTAGAAAAAGAGTTAGTAAAAATCTTTTTCCTTTTTGAAGCACTTAAGGATTCGTTTTCTCTCTTTATGATTTCTAAAGAAGATTTATCTTCTTTTGAAATATTTTGAAATATAATAGGAGAGTTTTTCTTAGTTTTAATCTTATCTTTCATTAAAGATTTTTCTTTCAAAATAAGATCAGGACGAGTTTTAAAAATAGAGGAAGTTTTGAGATTGGAAATCTCCAATAAAAGTTCGTTCTTTTTAGCTTTGAAATTCTTTCTTTCTGTTTCCAAGGAAGCGTGTAAAATAGCTATTTTTCTAATAATAGCTGGAATATAACAGAAATTAGAGTTTTGAGAATGATCAATATTTTCTTCCTTAATTTTCGAAAAATCTTCTAGGGGATATAAATGAAGTATAATCACTAGACAAGGTAAGAACTCTTGTCTTGTAACTATTATTCAAGTCGGTGTAGTCAAAGGAATGTCAGTCCTATCAGTGGCTTGTCGTTTAGATTCTTCTAAAGCATTTATTTCGGAAGAATTAGTAAATGCCATTAAAGAAGTTAATCCTAATCCCATATACTTGATATCGTAAAATTGTCTAACATTGACCTTTTTCAAGTTACAGGGATTGTTAAAACCTAAGCACTCTTTAGGATTATAAAATCCTGTATCAAGAGGTTGATTTAGAAATATAGTTTGATCCGTTTGACCCCTTTTTATTAGAAGATCATCTAATGTTTTAATCCTTGAATAACGTTTCTTACATTCGTCAGAAAAATTTCTTTGAAATTATTTTTAGAAATCTCTAAGTCTCTCTGACAATCAATAAGAATCGTATTAAGTTCAGTAATTTTAGTCTCAGAGGTAGCTACGGTTAATTCAAGAGTAGAGATTTTTTCCTTAGCGTTAGATAAGAGAATTTCGAGATGAATTTTCTTATCTAATTGCTTTTGGAAATTGCTTTTGCTAAGAGCTAGTTTCTCTTCTAATTCCTTTGTTCGTTTCCCCTAAATTTTCATGTTAGTGTACTTAAGCTGTAACGATTCTAACATGTTTAATAACGTGGAATTAGACAATTGTACCTCTTGTGACGAAGAGGATGCTTTGTCGTCGTCGTCATAAGGCCTCCTGGATGGGTCATCATTTGAAGCGTCGTCGAGGTATGCCATTAGTGCAAGATTTTCGTCTTCAGAATCTGTGGTATCCTCCAGCCAATGCTCTTGTTCTGCCATCAATGCTACTCCAGCCTCTTTCTGTTTAGTGAGTTGGAATTTTTTGGAGTAGTAGTTGGCATCCTCTTTCTTGGGTAGTTTGCATTCTCTGTAGAAGTGTCATACCTTTCCATAGTTATAGCATTTTTGAGGTTCTTTTACACTTTTGGATTCTGAGGACTCGGCCGGTCTTTCCCTTTGCTTGAGTTAGATGTCCGAAGTCTATTGGCCGAAGACGAGGATTTCTTTTTGTAAAAGTTTTTACTCATCATTTTAGAAATGAGAGCTAACTGTTTCTTGAACTCTTCATATCAGGTTAAGAGTCCGAGTCAGATTCTTCTTCACCTTCTGAAGAACTTGGCAGCTTGATACTTTTATCCTTTCGAGATCGACTTTGCTTTCTTTCAGAGATAAGTGCTATAGAGTCGTCGATCTGTTTGCCCTTTAGCTCTTTTTGAATCTCGCTTATATCTTCTTCATGTTGGGCGAGATTGTCAAAGACGGCGTGGATTCGTCCAGATCCTTATTTTGTCGGATTTGAATGGATATTTTCTTCCACTCCGGTTGAGGAGAAGAGAGAAATCTGATGTTGACCTCCATGTTGGTCTTGAATATATCAATTTTCCTCATTTCATTGAGAAGGGTTAGATATCTTTGATAGAGTTCATAAACTGATTCCTCCGTCTTGGCCGTGAAAGAGTCATAAGCAGTTAGGATATTTGCTTTCTTTGCTTTGACTCCAACTTCAGTTCGTTGCATCATCTTGTGGAGCTCGTCCCACATGGCTTTTGCACTTGATAGACTATCTATTTGCATATAGATGTCATTCGGTATTCCCTGCATTAGGAAAGTCTTGGCTCTCATGTCTGCTTTGGCTCTTAAACGCTCCCCCTCGGTATATTCACCAGGGACTTTAAGTCTTCTGGTTGCAGGAATAGGAGGATTATTTGTGGCATCTCCTTCTTGGATGAGCCAGAATTGAGCTGGACCTTCTTGAAGTGACGCGATCAAATTTGAGGCTTGATCTTTCGTTTCCAAGAAGTTCAAGAACCGGCTTCTCCATACCGTGTATTCGCCTCTTCGAAGAATTGGACGGCGGACGTCATTTCCAAGTGAATAAGCATCCATTTTTGTTGATTGGTAGGATCTTCGTGACGGTTTGGAATAGTAATGAAAAATGCTTGACAAGTGACAAACTTAGTTAGAAATATTTGATTCGCACTTAAACAATGTCCTTTTTGAACCTATGATCCGGTCGTGAAAGAGAAATTGTTATGTTTTTTAAAAGATTTGGTAATTAAAAATTGATACTTCAAGAATCGTTAAAGAAATTTGAATTAGTGATAAAAAATATTGAGTATCAAAAATTGATAGTTCGGAGTCAAATATTTTTCGTAAGTTTTGAAGTTCAAAATTTTTGATTTCTTTTAAAAATGATGTGGTCGAAATGTTTTTCGAGCAGTAAAGTTTTTCGATTTAAAAATATTATGTTTTTTAATTGAAAAAGTATTTCGAACGTTTAAGGATTTAGTTATTTGTTTATCGAATTAAATTTTTCGGAAATTGTTGAAAGGATGATCTTATCGAAAAATATTTTGTCGAAAAAACTATGTTGATCGCAAAAACTCTTATCGAATAACTTGTGATCGAAAAATTACTAGTGATCGAAAAACTTTGTTTTTAGTTTGACTCAAATTGTTGACTGTAAAAAAATTTTCGATGGAATATTTTTCGATCGAAAATATGTTTTGGCTAATTATGGATCGAAAAATATATTCATATGTACCGAAAGTCTAATTATTGAAATAATGTTTTTCGAGTCTTAAAACTTGAGTAAAACACTCGAAAATAGTGTTTGTGGTGGAATAAATTTCTCGGCTGCAAACTTGGTCGAAAAATATTTTTCGATTCAAGTTTTTCGATCGAAGAACAATTAAGTTCAATGTAACAGTGAAAATTCCAGATTTAATCGAAATGTTCAATTTAGACGCGGAAATTCTGAATAATCACTCGTTTAACAGTTCTAATTAGATCAAACACAGAATCAACCACGTTTAATAGCAAAATATATCGAGATTTAAGAAAATCAGATTGGACTCAAAACTTGATCGCAAACTTAAAAAAATCAATATAGATAAAAAATGTGAATTATAATTACGTTCTAAGCGATTGAAATTAGTACGTAATCAATCCTAACATATAATATATCCCTTAATCAGCAAAATCAATAGCAAAATTCGCACAATTAATAATATCGATCAAAATATTCACGTTAGTTTTTCGATCGAAAAATCTGGAAAAATATTTTGATCTGAAAATTGCGAATTCTGTCCAAAATCAATCACGATTTGCTCTGATACCAATTGTTAGGTCATGTTTCATCAATCAACAAACAATCTAAGCACGAATTCTAGGTATTCGAGTAAGAAATCTTACGATATACGATCGGTCGAATATCCGCTTTGAAGATCTTGAGAGGTTGTTAGATGTTTCCTTGTTTCTCGAGCATTTCCTCTCGTTTAAAATATGAATTCGAAACTTTTATTTACTCAATAATGAATTGTTATTTACATTGATAGTGTACATCATATTATACCTATATTTAAGGTATAATTACTCTTAAGTCCTACACTATCAATATTTCTAATTACGCCCATAATTACAAGAATAATGAAATAATAAAGCACAATTCGAATATACTCTTCATTTTCGCTAAATTTTTTACTCGAAAATTTAGATGATCAAAACTCTTGAGATCGAAAAACATGTTTTACCATTACAAGTTTTTCGAGTCAACATTAGATATTTATTTAGCGAAAATAGTACCCGTCGAAAAAAAATACGCTTTATTACGCTCGAAAAAGATATTTATATATGAATCGAAAAACTAATTATCGAAAATAATGTTTTTCGAGTCTTATATTTGAGTAAAACACACGAAAACAATGTTTGTATCGAGAAACTTTTCGCCTGCAAACTTATTCGAAAAATATATTTCAAGTCAAGTTTTTCAGTCGAAAAACGATCGAAGAACAACCTTCAAGTTCAATGATTGAGTGAAAATCCAGATTCAACCGAAAACTTCAAGTGAGGTGCTGAGATTCTGGATAATCACTCGAATCTATGTTCTGAGTATGAACAAACACAAGATTAACCACGTTTTACAACAAAATATATCGATTATGAAGAAAATCAAATCGTATTCAAAACTTGATCGCAAACACCAATATTGATCAAAATCAAAAATCTGAAATAATCTGAAGTTCTAAGCGATTGAAATCAGTACGTAATTCATTTCTAACATATAATCTATCACTTTAATAGCAAGATCATCAACTAAATTCGCAAAAATTTAGCACATTGATCAAAATACATTTAACGTATGTTTTTTCGATCGAAAAATCTGGAAAATTATTTTGATCTTAGTATAGCAAATTCAATCCAAAAGCGATCACGATTTTCTCTGATACCAATTGTTAGGTCCTATTACATCAACTAGCAATCAATCTAAGCATGAATTCTAGGTATTCGAATGAGAAATCTCGAGAATTACCTTCGTTCGAATATCGAGTTTGAGATCGGGAGAGAGAAACGATTGGAGAGTGGAAGTTTTCGATTGCCTTTTTAAGGCAGTGAAGATTCTTCATGCCTCAACCTACACTTCGATAATATAAGAGATATTCCAATAATCTAAAAAGCTATGGCGAACAATGATGAGTTCGAGATTCTGGACGACTTTCTCAACGACGATGAGGATGTTCTTGGTTCTCATCATACCACGGAGACTCCATCAAATCCATTCTCGGTGGACCAAAATACCAATTTCAACTCGATGCCACAATGGTGAATACCCAGATATTTCAAGAATTGAAGACTTCCATGGTGCAAATTACAAGAGGTGGAAGGAGATGGTGTTCTCCTTGCTCGACATTCATGGTGTGGCATGGGTGCTCACGAATCCGCTCACCGAAGCCACCAACTTTATAAATTGGTAGCAAGCGAATAAGATTTGTAGGCATACTATTCTCTACACTTTCTAACTCTCTTTTCGATGTGTATGTGAGTTACACAGATGCGAAAGCAATATGAGAGTCCGTGTGGGAGAAATACACGTCCGAGGATGCCTTAACACAAAAGTATGCTTGTTCCGGCTTCTATGGTGGGAGATGGTGGAACTCATGATGTTCATGAGCGGATCAATGAGTATCTTCAACTTATTGAAGGTCTCAAAATGGAGAATATCTTTCTTCCAGAGGCATTTGTGGCCGAGTTGCTTCTTGAGAAATTACCTCCTTCTTGGAATGATTATAAGCAACAATTGAAGCACAAAAATAAGAAGATGGATTTGAATGAGATGATGAAACATATCATCATTGAGAATAAACACCGAATTTGAATCTGTGGTGTTTCGAAAGACTTTTAAACGAAAGCAAATCTTGTGGAGGAAAATGATAAGAGATCCAAATTTCCTAAGAAAAACTTATCGAAAGTTTCGGAGGGTGAGAGGTCACTCAAACCGGGGCCTTCCTCTATTAAAAAGAAGAAGGGAACATGTTTTGTTTGTGGAATACATCGGCACTTTTCCGCGCAATGCCGGAAGAGAGAAACTATTGAGAATGAGAAGAAGCCTCCTACTAAGAACAATGATAATCTTGTTCAAGGAGATGATCATTTGATAGTAGCCATGATTTCGGAGGTAAACAAGGTTTCTTCTATATCAGAAAGCACGTGGATTGTGGACTCGGGTGCAATAAAGCACATTTACGCAAACAACGAAGCCTTCATTGAATATAAAGAGACTCAAGGAGAAGTTTGCGCGACTCTAGCACCACACCAATTGGAGGCAAAGGAAAGGTGGAACTCAAAATGACTTCCGAGAAGACAATCTCTTCAAGAGAGGTACTTCATGTCCCGAGCATTAGAGCAAATTTGGTGTCCATTTCCTTGCTTGATGGGGCTGGAGTCAAAGTTTCATTGGAGAGTGGAAAGCTTATCTTATCTTATATTAGAATAGAAATGTAGGTGGCTTGTATATCTCCCACGTGTCCCGTACTTACATGCCAAAAAAATATTGATAAATATTTAAAACCAACTTTTCATTCCTTTTGTAGATCGCTTATAATTGATAATAATAAAACGAACCACCCACGATCTCCACATCTCACACGAACAATCTCCTCCTCTCACACGAACCCTCCATGTATGGAATTTATTCCTAATTTTCTGTAATCGATTTAAGGCTTTACGTATACAACTTCGCTCTCTGTAGTTCAAGCGAAGTTACTTGGCAATGTAATAGTTTAAATCGGTTTCATTTTTCCTATAATTCTTTGGAAGATATTGAAAGCTTTACAGGAAAAAGGTAACCATATCTCGGGTTTATGGTTTTCTATTTTGATTTTAGTATTACTGGTACTTTTTGTAATCGATGTTTGGGCTTGTGTGCTATTAAGTGGTTTGATGAATGACAAGTTTATCTCTCGATATTTACGGGATTTGAGCTGAATGTCGTTCTCGGTTCGTGCAAAGATTTTTGGATTAATGTGATCATTTTTTCTGAGTCGACGTTGCAGAAAATCATATGCAGATCCGTCTTTTAAGCCTATATGAATATGTCATATTAGATTGTGATCATCCTTTAATGTGCTTCTATAGGTCTCTCTTACCCTTTCAGTATCGGTAGTTAAAAATCATTTCTTCGAATGCTATTTACTTGATATGTTAGGTTTGATAAGTATTTGTCATTTACATTTACTTAAAATTAAAAAATGCCGTCATGGTCATGAGAATTATTCTCTGATATCTTCACGGAGATTACATATAAATACAAATGTCGGCTGCTTATAATTGATGCGCGCGTCTATTATACACCAAGGCTAGAAACTTGACATAAGTCTCTTAGTAAAACTGTTCTCACTGTTATTCGCCAACTAAAAATTCACCCCGCTAATTTGAAGCTACCAATAAAGAGGGGGATATCGTCTGTCGATGATGGTAATGATTTTGCAGTAATTATACAACCAGTATCCCGGCTACTACGCTTTGTCAATGCAGCCTCTGTCGATTCCCCCAATTGCGGTTTACGATCACCACCACATGAATCGCCACCTCCCGGCGAATCGGGACAAACGGGAGGAATCTGTATAGCATGGCGCCGCCTTATGTGGAGCACCAGAAAGCTTTGACGATTAGAAAGTATGTGAATTTGAATAGGCGAAGATGACAAGGATGGGAAATACGTAGTGGCATTCACTTCGGGGCCATTGTATGGGGAAAAGGTAAAATAAATCTTATATTAGAAATGTAGTCCTCCTGTAAGTATGCCACATGTCCATTAATTTTAAAAAATATAAGTATTGTAAAAATTAAAATGTCATAAATGCCATCCGTGTTAACTGTTCCTGTTAAAAAAATTAATTATTAACACATGATCTAATAAATATAGAAAACTACTGCCATTAAAATAATATTCCGAGTAACCTCTTCAATCGTGTCATCTAACTTAACCCACGTTCGAAGTTCAAACAAAACTCATGCTAGAGAGACGATATTGTATAGAAAATCTCACTGCCTCCCGAGCAATAGTCGCCCATTTTCGTCTCCGCCACCTACAACGCCACCATCCAACAAACTCCCCAACCGCTCTCCCCCCGAATCTCGCGATATCAACCCCTCCCTATCCAGCTGGAGACTGTTGGGAAGGGTGGTGGGCCTCGCGGTGGTTAGTGGGCCCCGCAGCGGAAATCGATCCCGAATTTGCTCGGTAGAACGGTCGGGAAAATTGGGACCCACGAGGTAACTTTGGTGGGACCCGCACAGTAACTATCACGGTAAAAATAAAATTACTGCAAAGTAAGAAAGAACACCATAATTTTTACGTGGAAAACCCTCTATTAACAAAGAGAGAAAAAACCACGGCCGAGTCAGCAAAATCTTCACTATAGTAAAAATTACAACAGTTAATTTTTACTACCTCACGACTTTTACCACTCGTATTTTACCTCACACCTCTCTGTGGATGTGGAAACCCTATCAGTTTCTACCTGAACTGATAACCTCACAATTCACTCAGACTACTTCACTCTCAAATGTAAATCTCGAATGAATCTATGATGATAATAACTGAAGAACTGCAGCCTATTTATAGATGTCTTCAGCTCATCTGGATCGTCCAAATCCAACGGCCAGGATCTCGCCGCGTCGCCAATCAATACGAGCCGCTAATTCATTATCTTTAGATTTTTTTTTAATATATAAAATAATATTATAATATTATATTAATAATATTATTTTATTTTATCGTCATCGGTGGATCTGTGCTGGACATAACAATTCTCCCCCTCCAGCCTCATCCACCACTTACGGGGAAGATCTTCTACCGCCTCAATGGTAGCCCATCCCGGCGAGATCCGCAAAGAACTCTGTCTTCTCCTTGGGAATAGCCTTCGTGAGAATGTCCGCAACATTCTTGTCCGTGTGGATCTTCTCCAGCTTGAACGCTTTCTCCTCAATGGCCAGTCTGAGCCAGTGATAATGAACGTCGATGTGTTTCGTCCTCGAGTGATACATAGTATTCTTGCTCAAGTCCAACGCACTTTGATTGTCGCAAAATATTATGTATTCCTCCTGCTGAATGTCCAACTCCTGAAGGAATCTCTTCAACCAAAGCATCTCCTTCCGGGCTTCGGTGGCTGCAACGTACTCCGCTTCAGTAGTTGATAAAGAAACACATTTCTGTAACCTTGACTGCCATGAGATAGCTCGCCCTGAGAGTGTAAATATGTATCCCGACGTCGACTTTCTGCTGTCGAGATCGCCGGCCATATCAGCATCCGTATAGCCTGTAAGAAAACATTTACCACTTCCAAATGTTAGACATAATTTGGAAGTTCCTCTCAAGTACCTCAAGATCCACTTCACTGCTTCCCAATGCGACTTCCCGGGATTCGATAGAAACCGACTCACAACGCCAATTGCATGAGCGATATCTGGCCTAGTACACACCATGGCATACATCAAACTTCCGACCGCCGATGAATATGGAATGTCTGTCACCTCTTCTCCGTCTTCATATGTTGGTGGACTGGATTTCTTTCGCAACTTGAAGTGCGCGGCAAGTGGCGTGCTAACTGGCTTAGCACTCTTCATATTGAACCTCTCTAGAACTCGTTCAATATAACGCTCTTGGGACAGCCACAACTTCCCAGCTTTCATGTCTCGGGTAATATCCATTCCAAGAATTCGCTTTGCCGATCCCAAATCCTTCATGTCAAACGTCTTTGACAAATCTCTCTTCAACCTGCGAATCATCTTTGTATCTTGTCCGACAATTAGCATATCATCAACATATAGGAGAAGAACGATAAATTTACCGTTAGAGTATCTTCGGACATATATACAAGGATCTGCATCCGTTCTTTTAAACCCTTGGTGCACCATGAACGAATCAAACTTCTTGTACCATTGCCGTGGAGCTTGTTTCAGACCGTACAAGCTTTTCTTCAGCCGGCAGACCATGTCCTCTTTACCTCTAACCTCGAACCCTTCATCGAGATCACCATGCAAAACGCGGTCTTCACGTCGAGTTGCTCCAATTCAAGATCCATGGTGGCAGCTAGTCCCAGTATAACTCTGATTGAACTCATCTTCACGACCGGTGAGAAAATCTCGTCAAAGTCGATCCCCTTCTTCTGAGTGAAACCTTTGACCACCAATCGAGCCTTGTATCTGACTAGCTTGCCATCATCCTTCTTTAATTTGTACACCCATTTGTTCTTGAGTGTCTTCTTTTCTTTCGGCAATCGAACTAACTCGTACGTCTCATTCTTCCTTAGAGAATCCATCTCCTCTTGCACGGCTTTTATCCAACAATCTTTGTCCCTGCAAGATTGTACCTCCTGGAAGCTCTCCGGCTCTCCCTCGTCAGTAATCAAAATATAATCAGAACTCGGATACCTCGTAGATGGTTGACGTTCCCTAGTTGACCTTCTCAGCTGAGGTTCAACTATTTCGGAAGGCTCCCCCTGCTCAGTATCTTCAGTATGCTCATCTACGTCTGGCTCATCATCTCCGGTGGCTGGCTCTACCGGTTCAGGTTCTGATTGCTGCATTTCTTCCTCCATGGCATCGTCGTGTGGAATACTGGCTGGTGTATAATCATCAACACCGCCATCCGTGGATTTCGACACATCTACGTCTGAGTCTCCCATTGTCTCGTGCTCATGGAATATTACGTCGCGACTCCGAACAGTATTCTTCTTCTTTGGATCCCAAAGTCTGTAGCCGAACTCCTCGTTTCCGTACCCAACAAAGATGCATGGATTCGATTTATCATCGAGCTTCGATCTTTGTTCCTTCCGTACATGCATGAACGCCCTTCCGTACATGCATGAACGCCCTGCATGAACGCCCTCTCTCAAATCCGAATATGTGATGTCTCTACCGATCCATACCTTCTCTGGAATATCGAAATCCAACGCCGATGAAGGTAGTCGGTTGATAATGTAGACTGCAGTGTTGACAGCTTCACCCCAAAATGACTTAGATAGGTTAGCCATTTTGAGCATCGATCGGACTCTCTCCATAATGGTTCGATTCATCCTCTCTGCGACACCATTTTGCTGAGGAGTACCAGGAACTGTCTTCTCATGCCTTATGCCGTGCTTGGTGTAATAATCTCTGAACTCCCGAGAGATATATTCACCACCATTATCTGTGCGTGACACTTTAGCGGCATTCCCGTCTCTCTTTCCACCATCGCATGGAACTTCTGAAAATAATAGAACACCTGGTCCTTCGTCCGCAACAGATATACCCAGGTCTTACGAGAAGCATCATCAATAAAGGTCAGAAAATATTTACTGCCTCCTAGAGATTCGACTTCCATGGGTCCGCATACGTCAGAGTGTACCAACTCCAACTTCTTCATTCGTCGGGTCGAATTCTTCGCGAATGAAACTCTATGTTGCTTCCCAAATAGACAATGATCGCAGGGATTCAACGCTTTCCCTTGGCTACCGGTATGAGGAACTTTCCAGCCAAGATATTCAACCCCTTCTCGCCTACGTGCGCCAGCCGTCTATGCCACAAATTTGGAGAAGCATCATCTTCAACTGCGTTCAGTTGGTTAGCACATATCGTCGCGTGCGTTTTGTACAGCGAGCAGCATAACTTTCCTCTCGCTACCACCAATGATCCTTTGGTAAGTTTCCAGTTGCTATCACCCATCTCGTTGTAGAATCCTTTGTTGTCCAGCACCTTCACAGAAATCAAGTTGAGACGAAGATCTGGAATATGTCGCACATCCTTTAGCCTTAATGTGCAGCCCACGTTCGTCTGGATACAGATATCACCGATCCCCAGAATTTGAGAAACACTTTGGTTACCCATCTTGGTAGTACCAAAGTTTCCCGCCTTATAAGTGGAGAAGTATTCACGCCTTGGAACACAGTGGTAGGAGCCTACAATTGTCTTGTTTCTGTTTTCCATTGAGAAGCCTACAATTTCTTTGCAAGTGGCTGATTCGTCCACAATGGTAGCACTTCCTCATCTCTTTAGACTTGGATCTAGCTTTTGACTTGTCGTATCCTTTCGGACCTCTACTCTTGCTTCGGCCCCTATTCTCCGTGACAAGGGCCTGATTTCCTGTACTGATATTGAAAGCGTCCTTCCGTCGCAGCTCTTCATTGTACCACCTGTTCTTCACCATATCCATCGTTACTTTACCGCTTGGTGCTGAGTTGGTAAGCGATATCACCAACGTGTCCCAACTCTCAGGTACAGATCCCAGTAGTAGACATGCTTGTGTCTCATCATCAAGGACTAGACCAGTACTTGTAAGTTGAGTTGCCAGTCCTTCAAAGTCATTCAGATGTTCAGCAACTGATCCTCCATCATTCAGCTTCATATTCATGAGTTTCCCAATCATGAATACCTTGCTCAGCGCATTCGTCACCTCGTACATACCCTCGAGTTTCTTCCAGAGTATCAGGGGGTCCGTCTTGTTTCTTACATGGTTGTAGAGACTAATGTCCACCCATTGGCGGATCGCACCTAGCGTCTTTCTTTGCAACTTCTTCCATACATCGTCCTTCGTACCTTCGGGCGTCTTGCCTTCACCGTCTATAGGATCATGGAGGTCTTTGCAATAAAGGTAATCCTCCATCCTCGATTTCCATATGGAGTAATTCGTTACTGTCAACTTAATCATTCCTCCGTCGTTCTCCATGGCCGTCAGCCTACCAGCAACCTATTTAGTATCTTTTCTGATGTGGAAGATCAGTCTCAGCTACAACCACAGAGCATACTCATGTTGGGAAAGGTACCCGGTTTGTACCCGAGACGCAACGCCCCGGGATACGGTGCGGAATAAAAAATTTTCCGGGTTCCTTCGCAGCTCGGATCGAAAACTCTAATCACGTTGACACGTAATAGGGCGGGTCATACCCGTGAGAGATTACCTTTGAAGCGAGTGGCAGCTCCTCTCGATTGAATCGTCGGCCGCGGTCGTGTTGGGTATCGTCTAGATCGTCACGCCGACCTCACAGTGTACCACGGTTTCGATTCTCCGAAGATGGTTAGAGAGAATTGATCCGTCGCTCGGGAGAGTGGTTTGCGTTTGTGTGTTCGTGTTTCGATTCTCGGGTCGAGAAATTTCGCGTCTCTTCCCGTGCCCTTTTTTTTGACGAGGGTCTCACCCTTATTTATAGTAGGGGATGACGAAATTTTCAGCCCTAAACAAGGCTAAAATCTCGAAATATTTGTTCCTAAATATGAGAGATATTCTTGCCAAATATATCTCCTAATTGAATTCAAAATTCTATTAAAGGAACATACTATAAATAGAAAACTAACTAAGATATTAAAATATCTTCAAATATGGTAAATAAATTTCGAAATTTATATAAAATATAAATTCGAATTTTAGTTTTAATAAATAATATTCCAAATATTTTTATTACCATATTTGTAAATTACGAAAATACCCTTTAAGGCATTTTTGAATTTCTCGGCTTAGGGTTGAATTCCAATTCTTCCCTCAAGTCTTTCTAAGCACTTAGCCAAGCCTAAGTCTTAAAGTTAGTTTCATATGAAGTCCGACTTCGGTCCACTTAATGACCCCGAGGCCCAATAAGGCGTGGCATAACGACCCGAGGCCCGTTAAGGCCCAAAACACAATCTCTCCTTCTCGGTACACATTGATGATCCTTTTTAAGCCCGACTCTCTAGGTTCGACTCAATCGGCAAGGGAGGAATCCAAGAGTCCGGTAGGTGCCTAGCCAATCCCGCAGTACCGGACAGATCCCGACTTGAGCACGAATTTCGAACTAGTCTCATTCCAGAACCTAACTATAGATTATAGTACTACGTACAAACCCTTCAGCTGTGTCCCGATCGAGTGAGAGCCATGGTATTTGTCAAACTCACTAAACTCGATACTATGATAAAATGACACGAGGCAAATTACCAAACTACCCTCCATGTCTAACATGAGTTAGTTTAATACCTTGGCCAAGGATTTTGTAATTTCCGTCGTCATTCTCATAGGACACTTGTCTCGATTACTTGCGAGACTGTGAATCCGTACTCGGCGGCTAAGCCCGGCAATCACAAATATCCATCAAGACCGCATCTGTCCCGCTGACCCATGCAATAGCAAATCGGATCTAGCGAAACCAGTGATGTCAAGACTTCAAAGTCAACTCCGTCAAAGCCCCTTTCGGTCTAAGGTTCAAGCAGACTACTATAGTTTTTGTCGATCATTGACACTCCTTGAGTAATAAGCCATGTTTGATCGTACGACCTGCGAGTCAGTGTCCATGAAACGATTCAATCCCTTGATTCGACTCGTATCACAAGTCATGATTTCCGCTTCCAAGCGGTATATCGGCACACGGTAAGTCATCGACAAATAAGCCATGATTGGTTTTCCAGCACCCAACTGAAACCTAAGGCTTATGGACATTTTATGTTCGAGGTTAAGAGTCACTGGTCCTTCCTCTCTCGTACCCATCGAAACAGTGACTCAACTCGACACATTTGGATTTATTCATTTATTGCTTTACCCGATGCTAAGTAAAGAACTCATATAACCAATAAACGACTAATGCCTTTATTAATACGCAAAACAATGTTTGATTACATTGACAATCGAATGATAAATAAGCTAATGCCCTATACATATCCAATCTCGTATAGCATTCGAGGGCATATCCCTAACAATCTCCCACTTGCACTCAATGCCATGCGCTGTTGTATCTAATACCCATCTTCTCGAGATGTTTGTTCAGCACTGCCTGAGATAAAGGCTTGGTGAATGGGTCGGCACGTTGTCCGCAGTCGCAATCTTCTGGACGGCTATGTAGCCACTCTCAACGAATCCACGTAACACGTGGTATTTTCTTTCTATGTGTTTGGATTTACTGTGAGATCTTGGTTCCTTCGCTTGCGCGATTGCACCACTATTGTCGCACCACAGTGGCAGTGGTTTTTCGGCAATCGGAACCACTTGCAGTTCTTCCAAGAACTTTCTCATCCAAACTCCTTCTTTAGCTGCCTCTGAGGCAGCTACGTACTCAGCCTCGCAGGTAGAATCAGCAGTTGTGCTCTGCTTGGAACTTTTCCAAGATACTGCTCCACCGTTGAGTGTAAAGACGAAACCTGAAGTGGATTTTCGGTCGTCCACGTCTGACTGGAAATCCGAATCCGTATATCCTTCCACTTCTAATTCTCCATTTCCATAGACCATCATCATATCCTTTGTTCTTCTAAGATACTTGAGGATATTCTTGACTGCTGTCCATGTTCTTTACCCGGGTTGGCTTGAAATCGACTGACTACGCTCACAGCGTATGCTATGTCCGGTCGCGTGCAAAGCATCGCGTATATCAAGCTACCCACTGTGGATGCATAGAGGATTCCATTCATCTCTTTTCTATCTGCCTCACTTTGAGGACACATAGCTTTGGAGAGATGTATCCCATGCCCCATAGGTAAGAACCCTTTCTTAGAATTGTCCATGATATATCGTTTCAGGACCTTTTCTAAGTATAGGGCTTGGGAGAGCCCTAACATCTTATTCGTTCTATCCCTATAGACACGAATTCCTAGGATGTAGGTCACTTCTCCCAAGTCCTTCATGGAGAATTCGGTCGAAAGCCATGCTTTCACCATCGAGAGCATCCCAATATCGTTTCTTATCAAAAGGATGTCATCGACGTACAATACGAGGAACGATATCTTGCTCCCACTGCTTTTTCTGTAGACGCATGGTTCATCTTCGTTCTTTATGAATCTGTAGCTCTTAACTACTTCATCAAACCGAAGATTCCAGCTCCTAGAGGCTTGTTTAAGTCCGTAAATTGACTTATTCAATTTGCATACTTTATGAGCATCCTTTTGTGATGTAAAACCCTTTGGCTGTTCCATATATTTTCTCCTTGAGGTATCCATTTAGGAACGCGGTTTTCACATCCATCTGCCAGATCTCATAATCGTTATATGCTGCTATCGCAAGTAATATCCGAATGGACTTCATCATCGCAACGGGCGAAAAGGTTTCCTCATATCAATTCCTTCTTTTTGACTATAACCTTTCGCTACAAGCCTAGCTTTGTATGTATCCACCAGTCCGTCTGATCCAATCTTTTTCTTGAAGATCCACTTACACCCAATGGGTCTAAAACCATCGGGGAGATCAACAAGTGTCCAGACCTGATTTTCGTGCATTGAATCCATTTCGACTTGCATAGCTTCAAGCCATCTTACGGAGTCTATATCCGTCATTGCCTGGTCATAGGTAGCGGGGTCGTCCCCGACGTTACCCCCCGTCGCAGCATCCCCGTGCTCGACGTGTACCATTCCATATCTCTCAGGGTGGCGAGATACTCTACCAGACCTGCGCAACTCTGATTGCGTCTTGGACTGCTCTACGGTGTCTTCTAACACTGGAGTTTGTGAAATCGTTTCTGTCGTTTCTCCAAGAGATACTTCACGACCCACTCCACCTTCTCGAACGAACTCTTCTTCGAGAAAGTGAGCCTGAAGGGCTACAACGATTTTCTGGTCGTCGTGGAAGTAAAATTGGTATCCCATGGAATCCTCAGGATACCCGACAAAACGTCCTTTCACAGCTCTCGATTCCAATTTTTCTGTCCTGAGCTTTTTCACAAAAGCGGGGCAACCCCATATTCTTATGTGGTTCAAGCTCGGCTTTCTACCAGTCCATATTTCATAAGGGATCTGGTCGACAGAACTATAAGTGATTCGGTTTAAAACGTGCGTTGCGGTTAATAACGCATGACCCCACAGCGACAGTGGCAGGTCTGTGTAACTTAGCATTGATCGAACCTTGTCCAACAGCGTTCGATTTCTGCGTTCGGACACACCATTTAATTGTGGTGTTCGGTGTCATCTGTGAAATGATCCCGTTCTCTTTCAAGAACTCGTCAAACTCGAGACTCATGTACTCGCCACCTCGATCAGATCGAATGGCCTTTACATGATTCCCAATTTGTTTTTCTACTAAAGCCTTATATTCCTTGAACTTATCAAGGGCTTCAGACTTGTATCTCATAAGATATACCTTCCCAAATCTTGAATGATCGTCGGTGAAGGTAATAAAGTAGTGGAAATTACCTCGAGCCGCTTCCCCGAATGGCCCACAAACGTCTGTATGAATCAAAGTGAGAAGTTCTGTGGCTTTTTGGAAAGTCCCGGTAAAGGGAGACTTAGTCATCTTTCCAAGGATACACGATTCGCAAGTCGGATAAGGGTCCGAACCCAACGGCGTAATCATGCCATTTTTCTCCAACTCACGAATTTTTTGATCTCCTGCATGACCAAGTCGAAGATGCCACAATTGTCTCATATTGGTCTCTAATTTTCGTTTGTTGGTAATTGTGTTCACAGATTCAGTTTTATCTTTGACATTTAGATAATATAATCCGTTAAGTAAAGTTGCACTTCCGACACATTTATTTCCAAAATAAATATCGCAAATATTATTACTAAAGCGGAACTCATATCCGTTTCCGCTCAAAACGGGAATAGAAATAATATTCTTAAGCCCTCTGGGCAATACTAAACAATGAGAAAGCAATAACTTATGTCTACTAGATAAAACAAGAGTTCTTGATCCAATGTGGGTCGCCGGCACACTATGTCCGCTTCCTACGTTGATCATGACCTCTCGATCCGCCAACCTCCTACTTCGTTCCAGACCCTGGTTTGAAACACAAATGTGAGCGCTAGCTCCTGAGTCTAGGATCCATGAAGTGGAGTACACAGTCATAGAACAATTAGTTTCTAAAACATAAAGTTCTTTACCAGAGGCGGCTAGCTTCGGGCAATCGCGCTTCCAATGGCCGAGCTCATTGCAGTGAAGGCATTTGTCCGTGGGCTTGGCGCCTTTAGACACGTTTTTCTTGGCCTTGCCTTTTGAAACTCATCCCTTGGGCTTAATGGGCTTGTCCGACTTTTTCTTTCTAATCGACTTCCGAGTCTTATAAGTCGCAACAAGAGCCACTTCCTTTCCCTTTATCTTTTTCATCTGAGTTTGGGCCGTTGACAACTGGTTCATCAACTCAGTTAATGTCATCTCTACCCTATTCAGATTATAATTCACAATGAAGGGATTAAAGGAAGCCGGCAATGACTGGAGCACGAGATCGTTTTGGAGCTCATTGTCAATGAGGAAGTCGAGTGCATCGAGTCTCTCGATCAAACCGATCATTTTCAGCACATGTTCTCTAACGTCGCTGCCCTCATCCATTTTGCAATTAAACAGTTGCTCTGTCAAAAGGAAGCGAGCACTCCTGGAGTTTTCACCAAAGAGCTCCTTCAAATGAAGCAAAATGGCGCCCACTTCCATTTCCGAGTGGCTTCGCTGCAACTCATTGCTCATGGATATGAGTATATAGCCCTTGACCTTTGGCTCGTCTATTTGCCACTTGACATATGCCGCCCGGTCGTCGTCACTCGCATCAGTCCCTGGGACTTGCGGTGTAGGGGAATCGAGGACATAAGTCAAAGACTCCGTACCTAGAACTATCCTGAGGTTACGGAGCCAGTCCACGTAGTTTGGTCCTACCAAACGGTTCTTTTCAAGCAGCATGTTTAAAAGATTCGTCATAGTAACTAGAAAGAAAATAACTCTGCAGAAGATAAAGATCACATAGTTAGGTTTATTCTATCATTCATCAAGCGCAAACACGGACTTTTCGTTTCGCTTGACTCCCACTATTTTTCTCAAAAATTCTATTCTCCCGATTAAGAATTTCGGAAACTTCGTTGAGTAGTCTCATAGTGTGGAGTTGAGGTCCCCGACTCGATTAGACATGCCTCAGCCTTTAACGCGATATTTGGCCTGCCTAATCGATCGAAGTCGAGTTTCACTCGAACCCATCCTATGAGTATTTCAACTATCTTTGTCTCAGTCAGTGACCCTCACGGCTAACCCTGCATTTTGGGTATAACTGTCTAAGTGCAACCTAATCAACTTATGCTCTAACCGCACATTTGAATTCCGCCTTGGTGCCTTACGCTTCGTGGGGCGGAATATGCTATGGTGAGCGTCGTCAAACGAACCCGAAACGCTAATGTTAGGGCTTGATGTACGGCGCCAACTTACTCTGAACAAACCGTACAAACTCCCTAACACCAGACATCTCAAGCATGATAGAAGACAGGAACCCAATTCCTTTTCTCACTTAGTATTTATCAAACGGGAGAAAAAAAAAACTTTTTCACATAAGAGCACATAAAGCATGCATATCATTTCACAAATCGACACGCACGTAAGTAGTAAATAAACCCTAGGAAAATAAACTACAAGGCAACACGAACGGGTTATTTATATTCTAGCCCTATTACGTGAATTATGTGTATGTGGCTTCAAAAAATCATCGGTTCTCCGTATGGGCTTTGAAGTCGACAATCGCCCTTCATCATTCGAACGGCCTCCAAGTCGTCGATCGTCCACCAAGTCATCTTCTCCCGGGGAGTCGTCAACCGTCGAACAGCTTCGTGTATTCTAAACTAAGCCTAATCTAATAAAGACTTTGAAGTACAACACGGGGGGATCATCAGTCCCAAACAACCCGTAAAAGACAAATACAACCCGGGGGGACGAGGCCCTTAACAAATAACTTGGAAAACCAAATAGAAATCCTAAACCCGTAAGTGTGCCTTAAATCATAATCATAACGAGCACGTTGACAATTTCATGAATTCTAACCGAAACCGACAATTTGGGCCTTAAATGGGCCAGGCCCGATAAAAAGGCCCGTTAGGGTTTTTGGGCGAAAAACCCTAGGCGGCCGTCGTGTCCCGGAGGCTGCAGTTTCGTGCGGGTACGCGGCTGTCCGCGCGGTTGTGCGGCGGTCCGCGCGCCGCTGGCACTGCCGTTAGAGGTGGCACCACCATCGGACAGCGACGCGGTGGTTCGGGTCTTCGTTGCCCGAACCCGCGGCAACGGATACGCCGTCGCACGACGCGGTTGCGCGTGCGGCTGTGCGGCTGTCTGCGTGTCGCAGCGTCTCGGCGGTGGTGCCTTTGACCCCGTCGAGCGCTATGGTGGTCGTGGGTTGGCAAGCGACGCATCGAGCAGCCCCACGCGCCTAGTGCGTTGGCTTTTCGATCGTCTCCCACGAGCCTCGTTTTGATTTAATCATGTCTTGATTCCGATCACGAGCCCTGGCTCTGATACCACCGTTGGGAAAGGTACCCGGTTTGTACCCGAGACGCAACGCGCCGGGATACAGTGCGGAATAAATTTGTTTTTCCGGGTTCCTTCGCAGCACGGATCGAAAACTCTAATCACGTTGACACGTAATAGGGCGGGTCATACCCGTGAGAGATTACCTTTGAAGCGAGTGGCAGCTCCTCGTCGATTGCGTCGTCGACCGCGGTCGTGTTTTTTTGACGAGGGTCTCACCCTTATTTATAGTAGGGGAGGACGAAATTTTCAGCCCTAAACAAGGCTAAAATCTCGAAATATTTGTTCCTAAATATGAGAGATATTCTTGCCAAAATATCTCTCCTAATTGAATTCAAAATTCTATTAAAGGAACATACTATAAATAGAAAACTAACTAAGATATTAAAATATCTTCAAATATGGTAAATAAATTTCGAAATTTATATAAAATATAAATTCGAATTTTAGTTTTAATAAATAATATTCCAAATATCTTTATTACCATATTTGTAAATTACGAAAATACCCTTTAAGGCATTTTTCGAATTTCTCGGCTTAGGGTTAAATTCCAATTCTTCCCTCAAGTCTTTATAAGCACTTAGACAAGCCTAAGTCTTAAAGTTAGTTTCATATGAAGTCCGACTTCGGTCCACTTAATGACCCCGAGGCCCAATAAGGCGTGGCATAACCATCCGAGGCCCGTTAAGGCCCAAAACACAATCTCTCCTTCTCGGTACACATTGATGTTCCTTTTTAAGCCCGACTCTCTAGGTTCGACTCAATCGGCAAGGGAGGAATCCAAGAGTCCGGTAGGTGCCTAGCCAATCCCGCAGTACCGGACAGATCCCGACTTGAGCACGAATTTCGAACTAGTCTCATTCCAGAACCTAACTATAGATTATAGTACTACGTACAAACCCTTCAGCTGTGTCCCGATCGAGTGAGAGCCATGGTATTTGTCAAACTCACTAAACTCGATACTGTGATAAAATGACACGAGGCAAATTACCAAACTACCCTCCATGTCTAACATGAGTTAGTTTAATACCTTGGCCAAGGATTTTGTAATTTCCCGTCGTCATTCTCATAGGACACTTGTCTCGATTACTTGCGAGACTGTGAATCCGTACTCGGCGGTCTAAGCCCGGCAATCACAAATATCCATCAAGACCGCATCTGTCCCGCTGACCCATGCAATAGCAAATCGGATCTAGCGAAACCAGTGATAGTCAAGACTTCAAAGTCAACTCCCAGCCCCTTTCGGTCTAAGGTTCAAGCAGACTACTATAGTTTTGTCGTCGATCATTGACACTCCTTGAGTAATAAGCCATGTTTGATCGTACGACCTGCGAGTCAGTGTCCATGAAACGATTCAATCCCTTGATTCGACTCGTATCACAAGTCATGACTTCCGCTTCCAAGCGGTATATCGGCACACGGTAAGTCATCGACAAATAAGCCATGATTGGTTTTCCAGCATTCAACTGAAACCTAAGGCTTATGGACATTTTATGTTCGAGGTTAAGAGTTCACTGGTGTCTTCCTCTCTCGTACCCATCGACAACAGTGACTCAACTCGACACATTTGAATTTATTCATTTATTGCTTTACCCGTTGCTAAGTAAAGAACTCATATTATCAATAAACGAATAATGCCTTTATTAATACGCAAAACAATGTTTGATTACATTGACAATCGAATGATAAATAAGCTAATGCCATATACATATCCAATCCTCGTATAGCATTCGAGGGCATATCCCTAACAACTCAGAATACCAACTAGGCTCTGATACCACTTGTTGGGAAGGGTGGTGGGCCCCGCGGTGGTCAGTGGGCCCCGCAGCGGAAATCGGTCCCGAATTTGCTCGGTAGAACGGTCGGGAAAAGTGGGACCCACGAGGTAGCTTTGGTGGGACCCGCACAGTAACTATCACGGTAAAAATAAAATTACTGTAATGTAAGAAAGAACACCAGAATTTTTACGTGGAAATCCCTCTGTTAACAAAGAGGGAAAAAACCACGGCCGAGTCGGCAAAATCTTCACTATAGTAAAAATTACAACATTTAATTTTTACTACCTCACGACTTTTACCACTCGTATTTTACCTCACACCTCTCTGTGGATGTGGAAACCCTATCAGTTTCTACCTGAACTGATAACCTCACAATTCACTCAGACTACTTCACTCACAAATGTAAATCTCGAATGAATCTGTGATGATAATAACTAAAGAACTGCAGCCTATTTATAGATGTATTCAGCTCATCTGGATCCTCCAAATCCAACGCCTAGGATCTCGCCGCGTCGCCAATCAATACGAGCGCTAATTCATTATCTTTAGATTTTTATTTTTAATATATAAAATAATATTATAATATTATATTAATAATATTATTTTATTTTATCGTCGTCGGTGGATCTGTGGTGGACATAACAGAGACTGCATGTCTCTTTCCCCGGCTCCGATTGGCAAGGAGAGAGCAACTTAGCGATTCCAATGTAAGTTACGTAAATGTGAAGAATTAGATGATGAAAGTAAAAGCGGGTCCATTCTGGTCATTTCCTACACTTCAGTCCTATTTTCTTGCATAGTAATCAACGATCTCTTCGAATATTTTGAATTTTTTCTATATGAAAATTCAACGGCATTTCGTTTCATTGATAGTTTGTTGAATAATGAATCAAAGTTATCTAATGGCATCTGATAGCAGTAACGGAGTTCAGGTAGAAGCATCGGATTAGAATGGGTTTGATTTGCGAGTAGTTCTGGGTTGTTGCAAGTACATGCCAGTGTTTGCCCACAACTACGATCGAGTAGTTCTTGAGATATCATCAATCGATCCAGCGGTTGACGCATTTCACCTTGCAACTATAAGTAACTTCTGCTTCACTTTATTTGTCGTGTTTTCTTCTTTTCATAGGGATAGTATTTGCGTTACCTTCAGTAGTAGGTTAAATATATTGGTTGTATAATATGTATATGTAGTAGTAAGGTTTGAATGATGTCGTGGATCAATTTACGTTCAAGATTATTGTAGATGTATTCAGCTCATCTGGGTCGTTCAAATCCAACGCCTAGGATCTCGCCGCGTCGCCAATCAATACGAGCGCTAATTCATTATCTTTAGATTTTTTTTTTAATATATAAAATAATATTATAATATTATATTAATAATATTATTTTATTTTATCGTCGTCGGTGGATCTGTGGTGGACATAACAGAGACTGCATGTCTCTTTCCCCGGCTCCGATTGGCAAGGAGAGAGCAACTTAGCGATTCCAATGTAAGTTACGTAAATGTGAAGAATTAGATGATGAAAGTAAAAGCGGGTCCATTCTGGTTGTATAATTAGATGATGAGAGCAACAAGTACATGTATTAGTATAATTAGGTCATTTGGTTGTATAATAATCCCAAAACAGTAGTTCAATATTTGTTTGTATAATAACCAAAATTGTTGTTATAATTGCAGTATTTGTTGGTATATTATTGATTAAATTTTCCGGTATGATAAACATGTATGTTGGTACAATTCTATGCATTGTACTTCGCGTACAATATTTGACATAGTTAGTATAATACCGACTTTTGTTGGTATAATAGTCAGAAGTCGGATGGAAAAATAATAATACAATAATTGAGTTTGTTAGTATAATTATCGAGTTTATCGGTATGATTGTTTGAATATTCTGTTGGTATAATTTACCGTGTTGTTGGTATAATAACCATTCCTCGCGGTATAATGTTGGAGAATCAGTTCGTATGATAAAATTATAATACCCCTATTTGTTGGTATAATAGTGATAATAGTCGGTATAATACTATTAAATTCGATTTGGTAGAATAGCGGGAACAATTGGTATAATATTTGTATTTAATGGTAGACTTATTCCTTCATGTCTTGGTACAATTACATATTTTGTTGGTATAATACTCGCGACTGATGATATTATTTTCTGCAAGCTTTTCTAACGATGTTAAGAAATGTTATTCTCGTCTTTTCAATGTTTGAGGTATGAAACACACAATTTTTCACAGATGGGTACCTAGCATGAAGAAATAATTCAACGGGTATTTAAAAGATGTTGAAACTTAACAGGGTATTGAAAGGAAATTTACCCAAAAATAGAAGAAAAATTGGATTGTCGTCCGACAATCCTTGCACCACACCACACAAGGTTTTCCGACCTTGCCCCAGAGAAGCCGGCTCGAGCAGTGCCGCCCCTAGCAGCCGAACAACGGTGCTGGTGCAGCCTGGAGCCTCCCACCAAATCTCAACTTTTCACCCCCTACCAGCCACTCTCTTGTAACTCATGTTTATTATTTTTCATTTCTGATTTATGTAATAAATTCCAGGGCAATTTAGTCTTTTCAGAAGCTATGTTAGCACTAACAGCTCATACAACTAAAAATTCCGATTTTTTCATTCAGGGTGTCGGGCTTATGATTCTCAGTACTTCAGGGTTACCAACAGGAATCGTAAATAACTTGAGACACCAACTAAAAAAGTTTTAAACACAGAATTACCAACCGAAATTTCTCTAAAAATATTAAAAATTAAAAAATAACAAAAGAATTTAAAAATAAATAAAGAAATAATTGCCAACCGAATTTTCTTCGCAACAATACTTAAAAATAGTAATAAAACTAATGTGATATTGTCACAAAATAATTATCGACCGAAATTGCTTTTCAGCTAAAAATAATAAAAACTAATTTGATATTCTGCAAAATAATGAGCTGTTAGAATATAATGTGTACGTGTATTTTACTAAAAACGTTTGTCTAAAAACAGCAACCCTATGCCATGCATATTTGGTATGAGATGCCCAAGTGTCAACAACTGGCTTAATCCTCACAGTAAGAAACTGTCTTTAGACGCTTTGTATGACGGGCGTGTGGTATTGGAGAGCGGTGTCTTCAAAGGCACACTCGAAGAAACTCACAACAGAGGTAAGGATGAACGTCGATAACTCAAAAGAAACTACACATATTCCGCTGTTGTAGCAATCTTGAGTTTGATATAAGACGATAATCAGATTCCGTTGCTCACTTAGTTTTTATCTAACATGACAATTCTCACTGAAGCACGAGCATGTGAAGCATGCAATGTCGCGGAGCAAAACTAGCATGTATGTAACCTAATTACACATGTAACTAGAATTTGTTGAAATTGATATTTGTATCATCTTACGACAAAACCCTAAGAGTTGTCTCTACGAAAAACTCTCCAAAAAGCTCTGCTTCTCTAGTGGCGGCCATTGATCTACAACCACCACAGTTGCTGGCGGATTGGTTGGAGCACCCATGATATCTTTTTTATTCTCTTATTCAATTTCTTTATTTTCAGTTTTATATTTGGTTTGAGAGTTATCTTCTCTCGTATGAGAGTGTTTCTCTGTTTGAATAAGAGTTTGCTATAATTTTATACATAGATCTGATGGACATCATGCTGGCAATGGTGACGCTATGGAGATACTGTCAAAAGTGCTTGAAGAAGAAATTGCAATTAGTGATTTGTATCTTTTTTGTTGTTCATTGATATTCTTCAGCAGTTTTGCTTATTGTTCCATTGTAAAATTTTGTCGAGTTGGAATATGGAATTAAATTATCATTTTCACGTTATACATACATTGTTACTTTCTAAAAAACTAACATGCATATAACCTAATTATTCAAAAAAATTCTGAATGTCATACATTATCACATAAAACATGCAATTGACGAAATTGAATAAGATCCGACCCAGGATTTCTGACTTCCATCGGATCGGGCCCAAGGTTGAGGCTCGTTGGGGTTTAACGCAAATCGAGTTCACGAGCATGATGCCACCGCCAAAATTCCAGACCATTGCCGGAGACTCGTCGAAGCGTGGAGTTCGTGCGGCCCCGGGTCGCCACCGCAAAAGCCCGGCAGCGGGTGCTGCGCGCAATCCGTGGTAGCAGTCATACGCTGCTGGAGTGCCGCACATAATGGTTGTGCGCGTTATGTGCAGGTCGTGCCCGAAGCCAGTGCTCTCCGCACTTGCTGGCCGGCGCGCTGCACATGGGCTTCTCTAAATGATGTCGTGGCATGGCCACGTGGGTATATTGTGTGCAGTGGCCAAGCCATTTGCACTTAACACTACACGATACGCTGTTTGCGCTACGATGAGCATGCAAGACAGCTCGACCAGCAGAGCAAGCCATGAATAATTCTCTCAACGTGAATAATTCTTATTTGCTTCACACACAAGACACACATATTATGTGTTAGGATTTTAGTATTTATACAACAAGATTGGTATATAATACTTGGGCCGTAACTAAGGCTTATTATAATTAACTTATTAAATAAATTAGAAGACTAAGATAACATAATTAAGTAAAGACAAGAAAATAATCCTAAAAATCTCCCCTTTTGTGTCAATTAAACGCTTGTTATCCTGGTCTTGTAAAAATGTCGTCCTAAGTCCTCGAAGAAGACGTATAAGTGTATGCGTCCGCGGAAGCGTGCATGTGCGCGCTCTTCTTCATTATCTCCTTCTTTGTCGTGTATTAAGATCTCAACCTTAGGAGATCTTCAAGCGCACCGTTTCATGACTTTTCTTTTCGGCACCGTATCTTCCTTCAAGTCCTCTCTTAACGCTTGAGATGCCGGATGGTATTTGTTGCTTGTCGAATCTATGAGTATCTCCTCTTTTTGTGTTTGATCTCTCCCTTCGATAATTGTACAACTCACACTACTTTTGTTCAGCCTTGTGTTGGGATTGGAGATTTCTCTTTGAAATTTGGAGAGGCGTACATGTGGTGGCAAATTCTTCTTTAAAGGTTGTGCTTTGCTTTATCTTCGACGACGCTTGAGATTTTGACGTTTGAATCAATCTTGCACTTTTGTCGTGGTATTGCTCCCATTTTCATCAGTACTACTCCCCCTTATGATGATCGAGTTGGAAAATTGTCATGGCGATGAATCAAAATCTTGCATTGTGTTTGGCAAGATGATCGCATCGTCATGACAAGGAGACGAAGATAGTAAAAGCATTGTAGGAACTTAGGTTTGGTTTAATAACCCGATGGAGCCACAAAGCCGATCCGTCGTGTAAGAGACTAGGGTGACAAAGACTTCCCGTTAAGATCGATTGAGGAGCTTTGCTCGTAGACGATGGCCTGAAACTGTTCTTTTTTCGATGTTGCAATGAAAGGACTTCCTTCTTATCCTCAGAGACAGTCCAAGAAGGACATGTCTATGGAACTTCTAACTTGATCATAAAGATCAGGTGTTTTAAAAGTGTATGTATCCTAGAAAATATTAAAAACATGAAAAGTGAGGACATACTAGACTTAATCAATATCTCATACTCCCGTGTGAGATGGTGATAGTAGACGTGGCTCTAGTGATTTCTTGAAACGCGTGTATTTTTTAGACAGACGAGTGGGTATGACTCGGATGTGTATGTGCCGTTAGACCTAATGCGACGTCTTCTACCCGGGAGCTAATAAGATTAGCACTTGTACCTATGGGGGTCGGTCTGAATAATTTGGGAGATAAAGGATTTTCGTATCTTCAGAAATTTCAAGTCATCAATGAAATCATCTATCGTGGTGTGTTCGAAGGATGTAGGATACATGGCTAATACGTTTCAGATTAGCTCGGTGATGTTCTGGGGTTTAATTAAGTTGGGTTTGACTGAATCATAGTGAAGAAGATTAGAAATTGTGCTTCGTCTATTAGTTATCTTTGTAATTAGGGGCATAACTCGTATTTTTTATAGTGTAGGACAAACTAGCAAATATACCATGTATATAGGTATATATACAATGTAGACTATTGAATTCAATACACAAGAAGTTCAGAAAATTCACAAGGTTAAGAATTCACATTCTAGATAGAGAAACACAAACGAAAACGTGATAGTTTTAGATTGATTTCGCTATTTTTAGATCAAATTAATTTTCCAGATTTTTCGATCGAAAATGCGCGCGAAATGCAATTTGATCTACGTGCTGAATTTTGCGAATTTTGTTGATGATCCTGCTGCTAAAGTGATAGATTATATGTTAGGAATGAATAACATACTGATTTCAATCGCTTAGAAGATCGAATTATTTCTGATTTTCGATTTCGACAGATTTTACTGTTTGCGATTGACTTTTGAATACGATTTGACGTTCGTCATAATTGATATATTTTGCTCTAAAACGTGGTTAATCTTGTGTTTGTTCATGTTCAAAACTCATATTCAAGTGATTACCCAGAATCTCAACGCCTAATTTGAGTTTTTCAGTTGAATCTGGGTTTTAATGTTCCATTGAACTCGAGTTGTGTTCTTCGATTGTTTTTCGATCGAAAAACTTGACACGAAAAACTTGTTTTACTATTACAAGTTTTTCGATCTCTAATTGTTCGATCAAATAAATTCTCGAGTCAAAATTTAGCGAAAACATATTTCAATCGAATATTTTACACTCGAATAAGTTAGTCAACAAATTGAGTCATAGAGTTTCGATCATTTTAATTTTTTCGATAACAAATATTTCGAAAAAGTTTTTGCGATAGATAAATTTTTTCGATAAACCATTTTTCGATAGGATACTTTTGCAAAACTTTTATCACTCGAAAAATACTTTTCAATAAACATACTTCGAAAAACTTATACTCTCGAAAATCATTTCGATTAAAAAGGATCGAAATTTTTTAAATCGAAAATCATATTGCTTGAAAAAACTTTTACAAAAACTGAACTTTCAAATGCACAAACATTTTACACTAATCTAAATTTTTCTTTAAAGAATCAAAATCAAAATTTTCAGAACTTACGAAAAATATTTCCCATTGGATAAACATTCACAGTATTCGATTTCGTGCTAAATATTTTTCTTACTCAAAAATAATTTTATTTAACCTAAAAATCGGTCCGAAAAGGAAGTTGCTTAAAGTACGAACCAAACATTACTAACAAGTTTGTCACTTGTGAAGCACTTTTACCATCTCAACTCCAAATTTCACGAGATCCTACCAATCAACTACTACAATGGATGCTTACTCACTTGGAACGATGTCCGTCCTCCAATTCTAAGAAGAGGCGAATACACTGTATGGAGAAGCCAATTTATGAACTTCTTCGAGACAAAAGATCAAGCTATAAATTTGATAACTTCTCTCCAAGAAGGACCCACTCTATTCTGGCTTATCCAAGAAAGCGATGCCACAAATAATCCCCCATTCCTGCCACTAGAAGACTCAAAATTCATAGTGAATACTCTGAGGGGGAAAGATTAAGAGTTAAAGCTGATCTCGGTGCTAAAACTTTCCCTATGCAGGCATCCCAAATGACATCTATATGCAAATAGATAGTCTATCAAGTGCTAAAGCTATGTGGGATGAGCTCCACAAAATGATGCAAAGGACCGAAGTCGGAGTCAAGGCTAAGAAAGAGAACATACTCACAACTTACGACTCTTTCAAATCTAAGACGGAGGAAAATCTCTACGAACTCTATCAACGCTATTTGACTCTTCTGAACGAGATGAGGAAAATAGAAATATTCAAGACAAATATGGAGGTCAATATCGGATTTCTTTCATCTCTTCAACCGAAGTGGAAGAAAATATCTGTTAGTCCGATTACGCACTCAAGAGAGGATCAAAGGCTTAAAAATGATAAAGTTCTTAAAACACCTTCAGTGTGTGTTTGTGTGTGTGTGCCGAAATTAAGAACTTACTTTTGAGAATTATACATTGACCAACCCTAATTAGGGTTAATGGGATGCCTTATATACCACATGAGTTGGTATATTAAGGCTTGGGACTCAAACAATAAAATATTTACAATTTGACCCCAAATACAATAAATTAACTAATATTGACCCAAAACTCAAATACTAACTAAGGACACTACAATTAATTCCTAACATTCTCCCCCTTAGTGTCCTTTCTTCGTCTTTGTCTGTTTCTTTGAGCCTTTGGGTCGTTGCTGGGCGTACACGGAGTTTCGTAGTCCAAGCTTGTGCTCGTACGTCCTTATTTCCCTCCGGAACGAAAGCCTTTCTTGTATGTTGTTCAGCATATTCAGTATCTTGGCTTTTGTGTCCGGTCCTTCACCTTCCATCTTATCCAGTATGCTCCTCAACTTCTCTCGTATGATGAGGAGCGTTCCGTCGGAGAATTTTGGTATCTCCGATGTCTTCAATATTCGCTTTTCTCCCTTGTAGTTGATGTAGACCACCGCTGGATCTTCACTTTCGAACACGTGGCCTTCACCATATTCAACTTGTTCAGGGAGCTCGAATGATGGTTTGGTGAGGTTGACCTTTCTGACATTTGACTCCAGTGCTAGCTGCAGGTCGTGCGTCGCTCCGTACTTGATTTGTCGGAGCATGAACCTTTTGATCGTCATGTATCCTAATTTGACGTCCTGGTCCTGCAGCGTTCCCACGTATCGGTAGCTTCCAATCATCTGTGAGATGTCTTCAGCTCTGATGTACGGGAAGTCAGCCTCTGTCAAGGTCTCTCTTGTACCGTCTTCCCTCACTACGTGGTAGATTAGTAGGAAGGTCCCGAGCCGATCTATTCCAACTCTTTCTACGGCTTGTATTCGGGGCCTCTGCTTTTCCTCTCGCCTGAGAGCAGCCAGATCATTTCCTTTCCCTAAGAACATATGAAGACGTCTTAGGGAAAGAAGGTAGAGATTGGCTCTGCGCTCTGACAGGTGCGTCATCCCACGTAGCTCCAGCTCGTTCAATTTGACGAGCTGATCCTCTTTACGCCAGATTCTTTTCCTTATCTCTTCTTGGTATGGAACTAAGATTCTGACGTTTTGCCACGGAAGATCAACCGTTGCCCCGATCTTTGACATGAGAAGTGGAGCATCCTCATTTTGGACTTGATGTTTGAGTAGTTCCGGTAGATCGGGGAGGTCACTTTGCAGATCTTCCAGCTCCTCATCTTCATGGACTTTCACCAGGCTTATCGACGCCTTTTCGAGGAATAGTCTGGCGTTTTCTCGAAATCTGGCTTCGAGCTGGAGGTCCATCGGTTGCTTCAGCCATCCTTCTTCAAATATATATTTCTCTACCACATCATGTGGATTGTAGAGTTGGCTGATTTCTTCCGAGATTTGGAGGTCAATAGATGTGGCTTGAGGTGGACTTTGTCGGTAGAAGGTTCTTGGTGAGCTAAGGCTTATAGTGACTGGAGTGGGTGTCGAAAGGGAAAGTGTATTGGAGATCTCTTGTGTATTTTGTTCGGTTGTGGTTGAGATCTCCATGGTAGGGAATATTATTGTGGTGCTGGAGACTTGTTTTGTTTTGCCTTTTGAGCTTGAGGTATCCAGCGGGTTGGATTCTTGGACTGTTTTGGTTGTTGGCTGCTGCTGGTGAGGGGATTCGACTCCACGCTGTCGGTTCTCCCCCTCGGGACGGTCCTCGTCTTCAGGGTCGTCCCGCGATCCAGATAGGCCCCCGGCTTGTGTTCGGCAGCTGGTGGGGTCAATCAGCCTCTGGATTTCTTTCTCCTTCGGTGTCAGGTGTGGCGCCGACCGGATACGTGCCAAAAGAATGTTGAAGAGTTCTTCAATGGGCACGTCCCACGGTCCTTCTTCTGGTTGTGTGAGTGAAGGAACAGCAGCAGCTGTCTCGTGTGTGACTGGAGTCTTGCCTTTGTCTTGTCTTGATGTTTCGATCATGGCCCGGACTTTTTCCACTAGTTCGTCGCCAAAAGATCGTAGCCGAGACTCCGTCACAAACGGATCGGGAAATAAAACGGAGCCACTGAGGCGTGCCGTTGTCGCGACGTCAGAGTAGATTTCTGACGTGCCGCCCACTGTAGTGGGTCTTCCGGGGCCACCAAGGCACACCGGTGGCAACGGTGCTAAGACAAACTCAGACCGTTGGCCCGAGACGACTGGTGGGATGTTGATCGTTTCGGGGCTTCCGCTCAGTCCCTCGGAGATTAACCCCAGAGTGACGTCAGAGAGCGTTCTGTCTAAGTCTGGAAGACTTAGAGGTGCGGAAAATAGTGTATGTGTCCTAGAAATGGAAAAAATTTTAGTTGGTGCGGACACTAGACCTGTGATCAAGGAGGGCGCAGTCGGAGGAAGTGAACTGCTTAATTCAACATCTATTGCCTCCGAATAAGGCAATGATGGTTGTCGTGGCTCCTCCGGTGCTATTGAGACGGTCGTCTGTTGGGAGACGACCGAATGGGTTGGAAGGGTTATTTGCGTGCTTGGGCCTGATGGCACGACTGCTACTCGGGAGACGATCGTGTCGTCTCCTGTTCCTACGGGTTCGGCCCGGCTTTGTAGTGGGTTAGAGGACTGAGGAGGTCGATCATGTTTTTGTTTGGTGCGACGCTCCTGTATGCGTCTTACGTCTTCCCCTCGTTTTGTTTTTCGTGAGGAACGAGGAGGGGAAGCGGCGCTTCCTAGACCTAACTGAGGCTGGGGTAGGCTAATTCCCGGGGTAGGTTCGACTGGGTTTTGTCGAACCATAGGAGTGTCTTCAAGGGTGATGGATTGGAGGTACCTCGCTACTATTGGGTTGGAAGGATTAGCGATTTGTAGGAGGTGGTCAGGGATCCGCATCGACTCGAGATCAAATTTGGATTTGGAAGAATGGAGGGATGCTAGCTTGGGAATTTGGTATCCCTCCGATCTCGGTCGACGGGTTATCTCGGGGTGTAGGTCTTGAAAGTGGGTTATTATCACTGGAAACCACCGAAGGTAGGGAAGGACTTGTCGGGTTTTATTTTTGGTGGATAAGTCCCTTCGGCGGAGTTGGTCAAGGATATCGGCGCTGGGACCGAGATATTGTCAAAGTCAATGGCCGGGTTGTTGGGAATTTTAGTGGCCCATTGACTTTGAGGGAATACTTCGTCAATTTCTCGTAACATTTTTATTCAATCTGCTAAGAAGGAAACACAGAAAATTGTTAGCATAGGCAGAGTAACTAAAGACGTTACTTAGAAAAAAAATTTCGGACTTGAAAAATTTTATATGAAAGTGCCCGAAATTTGCTTAAGTAAATAAGATTATACTTTTGAAATACAAGCGGCGAAGTTCACAAATTCGGCTAAGAGTACATTGAAAAGTTTAATACTCGAAGTTTGATTTGGCCGAATTTGGATTTGAAAGGTTTTGTTCGCCGAATTTGATGAAGTTCGGGTAATGAGGATTTGAAATTTTTGTTCGCCGAATTGTAATGAAGTTCGGGTAAGTAAAAATTAAATCGAATTTGTTATCATCATTCATCAAATTCGGGTGCTTGTCTTTAAAATTGAATTTGCCGAAATTGACAAATTCGGGCGATGGAATTCGACTGTGAGGAGTCGGGGTACAGTAGAAATTCGCCGAATTTCGAGTGAACAGTAGAAATTCGCCGAATTTTGGATTGAAAAGCAGAAATTCGGATGAAAATTTGAATTTTACTCGAATTTCGCCCGAAACCTAAAAATTAAAATAGGTCGATTCCATCGTGATTTGGATGAAATTTTGGCAAATAAATTGCAGATTCGGAATTTTATATTATGTCAAAGAGCTCCCCCTCAATAAAATGATATATACTCCCCCGTAATAAAAATAAGCTCCTCCTTAATAAAATTGAAATATGCTCCCCCTTAATAAATATGAAATATACTCCCCCATAATAAAAATGAAATAAACTCCCCCTTAATAAAAATGAAATAAACTCCTCCTTTCCACCAAATCTCTCTGTGTAGTTGCTCAGCAGTTCTTTTCTTCCAGTCATGTGTGTGGAGCAACCCGAGTCTAAGTACCACACATGACTTATCTGCAAGATAAGTTTAAGCAGTGTTAGAGATCCCGTTTAAACGGGTCCTCGCATTTGCAGAGGTTAAAGTGCATGCAAGATTGGGTGAATTGTGTACCAGGTTGGCTTGTATCTTTCCTGAGTTTTTCGGTACCCAAATTTTCTTTACCCCTAAAGGAAAACAGAGCTTTGTGCATGCAGCAAGCACTGTTTTAATTACCCAGATTTGTTTGCAATCTTTTCCCTTAGCTTCAGCTCGGGTTTTCGATTGCTCAGGTATTTTTGGGTCTGATTTGGTCACGTTTTTGACCTTTTTCTCTAAAGCTTGAGCTTTAGCTTTTGTTTCAGTGGGAGTTGGCCTTCTGAATGTTCTAGCTACCTTTTCGTCAACTTTTAGGTTGGACGTTTTGGATGGTAGAACCGTTTTCGTGTGTGTTCCTGAAATCATATCTCTACGACGTATAAATTTAGCATTCGTAGCTATACACTTATCGTAGGTAAGATAATCACTGACATTCTTAACAGAACTTGTTGTGGAAGGAATACGGGAATAAGCGGAAGCATAGTTCGAACTACATGAAGAAAGATTTCTAAATGTTTTTGGAAATAATTTTAAATCAGAAACACTAGTCAAATTTTGCTTCGTCTTTTTATCAAAGATTTTGGCATCCTTCTCTTGCGTTCCTGAATTTTTCTTCCCAGCAGTCTCTGTCCGTCTCAGATCTGTCATAGATGGTGAAGGGATGTTAGCTGTTGCTTGAATGAGAATCTTCTTAGTTAGCCTATTCTTCATGGATGAGGAATCTATTGGTGTTATAGTAACAGACTCCGACTTAGAAGATTTAGCGAGATCAGCATATGATTGATTTTCAAGTGAGGAAATTCTCTCAAGGAGTTTCTCCTTTTCAGCTTGAAATGTTTTCCGTTCGAGCTCTATCGTGGATTGAATATTCTTGATCTTTTGAGGAATGTAAATTCGGCAAAGATCTGAGTTCTTTGAGCTAGATGTTTCTGTCATGGGCTGATCAGATTCAGAGGGAGGATGGGGAAACATATGTAGATAGTCATTTGAAAGAGGAATTTCCCTACTTCCATAACTATCGTTGATTTCCTTGTAATCCAAGGATATTTCGGCCTTGCTTTTGTTCTTGCGCTTTTCCTGTTCTAGGTTATCTTCTTCTTCAGATGATCTGAGAAAGGCTAACAAGCTAGGTATTCCTAGTCCTAGGTATGCAGCATTTAAAGAGCAAGTGGCCGTTTATCAGTGGTTGGTTGGTTTGGCTTAAAACCTAAGCCCTCACGTGGATTGTAAAATCTCGTGTCCTTAGGCTGATTCAAGAAAATCGTTTTGTCGGTTTGTCCCCTTTTCGTAAGGAGGTCCTCCAGACTTTTGATTTTGGAGTAAAGCTTCTTACGTTCCTCCATTAGAAGATTGTATTGATCTGTTTTACCAATACGCTCTTCTTCACTAATTCGCAGGCTAGTGGTTAATTGACTAATATTTGCATTCAGCATATTAGTCTCGGATTCAAGCTTCGAGATTTTCTCAGATGCATTTTCTAAATGACATCTGAGAGTTGCTTTTTCACCTAAGTGTTTGAGCACACATTGATAATTTGTTGCGTTTTTCTTTTCCAGAGCTTCTAGTTTTTGCAAGTGTTCTAATGGAGAATTCTGGATACGCTCAAGCACGGTCAGTTTTGATGTCAGGGAAACTACTTTTTCTTCAGATTTTACTAGATTAGCTTCAGCTAATTCTAGTGATTTTTCTGAAGTAGCTAGTTTATTTTCTAGCTCAGTGACCAAATTTTGTGTTTTGGCCAAGATGATGTCATTCTTGGCCATATCTTTATATGTAGACTCCCCCTTTTCATTGTTAGAATTGGGGGTCTGTTATCACTTCCGATTGCTATGATATCCATGGATGTAGTTGAGTGCCTTTTAATGATCGTTCACGGTCGTGATCTGCAATCCTAAATGGTCAGTTTCGAGAAATAACGTCAAAGATTAACGTTAAGTTTGAATAAATTTTGGTTGGATAGAAATTGTGTTTAAGTGATCGACTTTTTATTTTAATTTGAAAGAGTAAAATTCGGGCACTTGTAGAGTTGTTGCCGAAATTTGAATTCTGAAATTCGGATGAAAAGACTTTGTCGAGAATTTTGAAATCAAAGGAAATCAAAATTCGGGTGACAAATATAAGTTCGCCGAAGTTCAGGATTAAATTAAGGTAGGAAAAATTTTATCGAAAATTACTTTCAAAATTCGGGTAAACTAAATTCAGTCGAGAATTAAAAAAAATCAAAATTCGGGTGACTTTCTGATAAAAGTTCGCCGAGAATTAAGAAATTCGGGTGACTTAAATCAAAACTTCGCCGAAAATTTTAAGTTGAAATTCGGGCAATCTTAATTTTAAAATTCGACCAAATTCGCCGTGAATTTTAAACAGTAGAAAGCAAATTCGGCGAATAAACTTAGCTTACTCAAATTCGGTCAATTTTCTGATCGAAAATTTTCTCAATTTCGGCGAATTTCAATTGAAATTCGGCAATATGAGTTAATTTTCGGGTTCAAGAACGAACTTCGAGTGAATAAACACTGTTCTAGAGAAACGCCCGAAATTTTTCCAGCAACTTTAAAACACACCAATTTCAATCGATTTCTCCCCAGAAATTTCTCAAACTTGACGAAAATTAATCTAAACGAGTTCCTAAACAAGCCAAGACTGATAATCAAGCATTTAAAGGTTTAAAAACATCAATAACAGCAAGATCTAACCCAAAATACTTGAAAAAAATCGAAAATAAAATTTGCTTAGTAAACTCTTTCGATCTTGACGAAATCAAACGAAATTGGTATAGATTTGCACAGATCGATCCGTGTCTTGCTCTGATACCACTTGTTAGTCCGATTACGCACTCAAGAGAGGATCAAAGGCTTAAAAATGATAAAGTTCTTAAAACACCTTCAGTGTGTGTTTGTGTGTGTGCCGAAATTAAGAACTTACTTTTAAGAATTATACATTGACCAACCCTAATTAGGGTTAATGGGATGCCTTATATACCACATGAGTTGGTATATTAAGGCTTGGGACTCAAACAATAAAATATTTACAATTTGACCCCAAATACAATAAATTAACTAATATTGACCCAAAACTCAAATACTAACTAAGGACACTACAATTAATTCCTAACAATATCCATGCAAATCCGTCAAAACAAGTATTTGGACGAAATGGATATCCACGCCGTTTTCGAAAATCTCACTCAACACGAGGAAGATATTTGCGAGATACAAAAAGAACAAAAGGGCAAACAGATCGAAGACTCAATAACTCTAGTTTCTGAAAGAAAAACTAGTCGATATCAAATTACCGAGTTCTTCAGAAGAAGAAGACGAGTCAGAATCGGATTTTGAGCCGACATGAAAGAGTTTCAGAAACAATTGGCTCTCATTACTAAAATTCCCTTTTACGGATAATCAACCTATCAGTACAGGATGTCTCAAACTACTAATCAATGATAGTTCTACTTCGGTTCTTCCTCATGAACGCAAGTGGACACGAGCGCATCCTATCAATCAAATAATTGGTGATCCTTCAAGTGGAGTACGCACTAGGACATCTACACAAAGCGGACTATTCACGTGCTACTTAAGCCAAAACGAACCAATCAAGGTAGTCGAAGCTCTTAAAGACACGGATTGGGTGATCGCAATGCAAGATGGACTCAACCAATTCGAGCGTCTACAAGTTTGGACACTAGTTCCTCGACCGCATGGCAAGACAATTTTAGGAACAAAATGGGTCTTTAAAAATAAGAAGAACGAGAACGGTGAAATTATCAGGAACAAAGCACGACTGGTAACCAAGGGGTACAACCAACAAGAAGGCATTGATTACGACGAGACGTATGCCCCTGTTGCTCGAATCGAAGATATTCGACTCTTTTTGGCATACGTGACTCATAAAGACTTCAATGCCTATTAAATGGACGTAAAAACCGCCTTTCTCAACGGCGTGTTAAAAGAAGAAGTCTATGTCGCTCAACCCGAAGGTTCGTGCACGAAAATCATCTTGATTATGTCTACCAATTGAATAAAGCTCTCTACGGACTAAAACAAGCACCTCGAGCTTGGTATGATGTTCTGAGCGAATTCCTAGTAAAGTCCAACTTTATAAGAGGAACAAATGATACGACACTATGCATAAAAAAGCAAGGCATGAACTTGATGATCGTTCAAGTTTACGTAAACGACATCATCTTTGGCTCGACAAATGAACGACTATGTCAGAAATTTGGTGATCTGATGAAGACCAAATTCGATAGGGGTGAACTCCAATTCTTTCTTGGACTACAAGTCAAGCAATTCGGCGATGGAATCTTCATCAGTCAAACCAAGTATATACGAGATATTCTGAAGAGATTTAATCAAGACAAGAGCTCCCCTATGAATACTCCCATGTCAACAAGCTGTAAATTGGATGTTGATCCTTCAGGCAAGGCAGTCAACATCACAACTTATCGGGAATCACTGGATATCTTCTCTATTTAACGGCATGTCGACCCGACATCATGTTCGCCACTTGCCATTGTGCTCGATTTCAAGTCGATCGAAAAGAAGTCCCACATGCACGCGGTCAAGAGAATTCTACGATATCTCAAAGGAACTCCCAAATTAGGGTTGTGGTATCCAAAAGGCATTGATTTTAGATTAATTGGCTATACTGACGCTGATTATGCAGGTTGTCGAATGGACAGAAAAAGCACGTCTGGTGGAGCACAACTTTTAGGCGATAAGTTGGGTTGTTGGTCCTCAAAGAAGCAAAATTGCTTATCAACTTCGACGACCGAGGCAGAGTACGTCGCGGCTGCCAGTTGTTGCTGACAAATTCTGTGGATGCAGCACAAGTACGCTACTACGGGTTTGAATTTAATAACATTCCTATTTATAGTGATTCTCAAAATGCTATTACCATTACTTGCAGTCCTGTTCATCACTCACGCATGAAACACATAGATATTCGTTATCATTTTATAAAAAATCATGTAGAAAAAGGCCCTATAGATATGTATTTTGTTAAAACGGAGCTTCAACTTGCCGACTTATTCACTAAGGCATTGGATGAAAAATTATTTCAATTCCTTATTGCTAAGCTAGGCATGTTGAATCTCAATGTTGCTTGAAATGCGCTTTACATGCTCTATTAAGTTTACGTATGATATTCTATGTGCTTCTTGATTTTCTTTATTATATCTTGCGTGATTTTATTTTTCAAATATTTTGTATATAAAAATAAAAATAAATAAAAATAATATAGTATATATATAATAATACTATTAATATAAAATAAAAAATAAACGGGGATGACGATAAATTTGTCTATTTTGATTTACTCACACAAATATTTCTATGATATATGCTTAGTTCTTTGCTTAACAAAATCATGTGACATTCTTTTGTCCAAAGAGCTTAGTTTATTTCACTAGAGACAAAGCCACATCATATATGTGAGAATTTGAGCATCAATATTTGTTTTTGAGTGTGTCACACTTCAAATGCTTGTCTCTTAATTTGTACTATATGGCCTCATTCTTGCTTTATGTTAGTTCGTCATGAAAATGATAAGGGCAATTACGAAATTCCTCACTTGGCCCAAATTATTAATACTTTACTTTTTCCTCTAGTAATCCCCCTTTGAACCTTCTCCAATATTCATTTTCTTTTGAAACCCGATCAAGCCTTCAACCTTATTCATAAGTTTCGGGGGTTGCTCAAACAAGAAAAAGAGGGGGAGAAAAGGAGACGCACATGATGAATGCTCAAGAAAATCTCTCGATCATTATAAAAGAGAAACATGGATCTCGCTGTGAACTTCTCCTAGATAATCTCGTATACTCGTTAAAACTACTAGAAGAGAAGCACCTCGAAGTGAACTTCTCCAACGTTAATTTAGATCTTATATCGAGAAAACGAGAAGAGGAGCACAACCATGGGTTCGAATTCCATAACTGTGAACCTTCAAAAGCAACACGGTCTTGGCCCGAGAATAAAAGAAGTTTTAATCCCTCAAAGCCTCGTAAAGAAGAAGAGACTCAGATTGAGAAAGTGTAGAAGAAAATAAAAGAAAAATGTGCATAAATGAATTTCAAAAAGGGCCCCTGGAATTGAACAATTTTAAGCTCACTAATTCCAAAATTATCCTACCCTTTTTAGTCAAAGCATAAAATAATAATCTCTTCAAATCCCTTTGATTCAAATTGATGGACTTTCACTTGGTAAGTTGATTAAATGCGCTACGATAACAAGTTAATTGATAAATTTTGTCGTGTTGATACGAGTGTTAATTGCATTTATTTCAGAACTTTGTGGATCTCTATTAAATTTCTTTTTGGGTGCAAAAGTAAAAATAATAAAATTTTCGTTATATAACTAAACACTTGATTTTAACAAAAGCCCAAAATAATATTTCACGGTCCAAAACCCTTTAACATTACCTGATCGAAAAGATTTACACGTTTTCAATCGAAAATCTCTTTCTCACGCAAACAAAACGATCGAAAAACTCTTCGCATTCTCAAAAGCGTCAAACAGCAATTTCTGAAAATCTTAACCTTCATCAGATTTTCTGCTAAAAACTCGCCTAATTTGAAGAGATGAATCATCAAGAATACTCATACATCTATCCTTCCGAAGGTTGGCTAACCATCCACGACAACAACTCTCAGTTGGATCTAGCCACCTTCCGATGTCCTGTTGAAGTCATCATTTCCATAATCAAAGGACACCCCTTATGGCCAGCACTTACCATGACTGCAACAGTCCAGATGGTATATCTCCAGCAGTTTTGGGGATGCATGAGGAGCCACATTGTAGGTAATGACGTGACCTACACAACTAAGATAAACTAGAAGCACGCCATCATCGACAAAAATCTCATGGCATTAGGCTTCGATCTACCGCATCACGAAGTCTACGACCCCCTACCGACAGATGCGGAGATAGTGGAAGACATTCTTCGGATGGGATACAAGCCACTGCTGACCAAACTGGCCAACTTTCAGAACAGCGGGATCCCTCACCCATGAAGGACGTTATTTGGAATTCTCAACAAATGTTTCTCCCCGAAGCACTCAGGACTTGACAAGGCGAACGAGAATATTCTCATGATCTTCCATGGATTCGCCTTCTCAAAGAAATATGACGTGGCTCCACTAATCTGGAATGATCAGGCGGACCAAATGCGTCTACGGGAAACCAAATCGAAGGCAAAGTTCATGCCTTACATCCGATGGTTCCCGGTGCTGATATCCCATCTGATGGACGTACATTCGGAGATCCCTCGCCTACCACCTGTCGGAGGATACACACCGCCGATGATACGGTTTTTCCACAATCCGAAGGCATCGGATCTGGCACTCCAACCGATGTTGATCCCGTTGGAGCTTCTACGCCTAGCAGACTCCACCGATTTGGCCTACCAACATTATTGCCAAAAACGTTAAATCACGGAGGCCATGGTACGGTCAGCCGATTCGGCTTCGATGCCTACCCGACACGAATCACCGGTGGTGACAGAAGAGCCAGAAGCTGAAGCTCATGAGACTGAAGCAGCGGCCATTGAGCCCGAAAGTGCCGCCCGTGTGCCCATACCTCCAACAGCCGAATCTCCTGAAGCAATCGACTCAGATGAGGTGTGCAGATTACGACGAAGGGGTTCCCGCCGACAACAAATTCTTGTCCCGTCTGCATCTCCCTCCACCCCACCGCGGCTTCTGTGTTACCTCCTTCACCACCAACGGTCTTGACAACCACAGAAGTTCCCATTGAGCATGTCCAACATCCATAGAGATGATACCTTCGGTCTCATCTCAAGGATTGGATGGAAGTCCTGTTGTTCCCCCGATATCTTCGGCGACAACAACGGGTGAACCCCCCGAAGTGGTGACTTCTGAGTTGTCAACGGGTTTCTATCAACGTCCCGAAATCACAAGTCCTTTAATAGGCGGCATATCAGTTCTATTCTGTGACGTTGTGGCAGTGGAGAGCCTTCCTGGCCCCACTCCGAAGGTGCCAATTTCCGTGACGGAGCAGAGACTACAAGATGTCCTTTCCACAACAATCAACTCTCTTGAAGACCGGCTAATGGAAAGAGTTCTTCACATCATAGAGACTTCCCGATGGGATCTCAGGAAAGCACCAGTCTCCGAGGCCGCTCCATCCGAAACCCACTCCCAACCCATTTCCTCACCACCACTAACCACCACCATACACACTCCCATCCAACCCATATTAACCAATCCAACCCAATCTCCTTCCCTCATCAACCCATACACCATACCGTTAATCTAGCTTCATGATATTATCATATCTCGCCTGCTAGCCCTCAAGACAAGGACCCCTGCTGAGGAGAGTCTATCGCCGGCTAGTAGATGACCTCGAGCCGCTTGCTCAAACACGCTCCTAGAAGAAAGCTCCCAAACAAAGCGAAGACGTGACGATCTTGACGATCCGGATCGCCATGAGGGAGAGAAAAGGCAGAAGACCACCAGAAGCTGGAGGATCATCATCTAACCCACCAACCACACAACCCACTAATACCCGCCAACAAACAACCACCACATCCCACACACATACAATACCTCCATCTCCCAAAAGTCCAAATCCAATCCCGGCCTCCGTCCTCCAAGATCACCCTGAAGCAGTGTGTTAGGTCCTAATTAATCAACTAACGATCGATATAAGCATGAATTCTAGATATTCGAATAAGAATTCTCGAGAGTTACATTCGGTCGAATATCGAGTTTGAAGACCATGAGAGAGAAACGATTAGAGAGGGGAAGTTTTCGATTGTATTTCAATCTTTAGAATGTGAATTCAATGCTTTGTGTTTTCTGAAAATAACCTGTGTATTGATTTTTGTTGTCTACATGGTATATATACCTTTATACATGGTATATTTGCAAACTAGTCCTACACAAACAAAAATAAGAGCTACGCCCTTAATTCCAAGGATAACTAATTAACAAAGCACAATTTTTACATTTCTTCAATCTCCCCCTTTGTGCTTGTTTTCTTTGCAGCTCCGCTTATCCTTGTCGGGCGTAGAAAGATCTCCCCAATCCAATGTTGTCTCGTAGTGTTGGACAGTCTTCCTTAACTCCTATTTTTCATTTATAGCATCCAGAAGCTCATTTATGAACAGGGCTTCTTCTTCTCCAAAGTCCTCGAAGATCATTTCTTCAGTTATCTCCGCCAACCTCTTCTTGATATTCTTCCTCACGAGCTTCAACGTCCCGTCACAGAATTTATGAACTTCAGACCTCATCATCGCTCTCGTCTTTCCAATAATTGGATTCCGATATGTGATGAGCCCTGGCTTCTTGAAGATGTAATTCTCTGGGAAGTTGTTGAGCAGGAAGCCTTTCATGTGCGGGGACTCCATGATGACCTTCTTCATGTTGTTTTCTTCGACAATTTGAAGGCCGCGTGCGGTGTGGAACTTAATCTGCCGCACCATGAATATCTTCAACCCCTCGAGTCATTCCTTCTTGATATAACCAGTGGGTGTTGATATTTTCCCTTATACATCTGGAACAGACGATATACTTCGTCTGGTGGAAGGAACGCAAATAACTTTCGTCTATCTCATCTTGAGTGTGGTTGTTGCCCGCTCGCTCGATGTGGTAGATCGGGGTTGGAAAGGTTCCAATCGTGTGCGATACGCCCATGAGTTGGAGGATCAGTGGCTTGTCCCTGAAATTTCTTCTAAGCTGATCCGTTAGGACGCCACTTCGATCCGGACCGAGGTAGGTCAGCATAAAGATGTGCTCCATCTTCTTCCTTTCTTCCCAGTGGGAGATGCCCCGTAAATTTAGCTCATCTAGCTTCTTGATCCGGTTTGGAGCCCTCCACATATGCTTCCTTATGTCTTCAATAAACGGAACTTCAATCCGTACGTTCCCCCAAGGCGTCTCGATTCTGACAGTCCCCTTTGATAAGCGAGGAGGGGAGTCGACTCGATGCCTGATCATCTCTTGTAGTTCAGGGAGTGCGGAGTTGTAGTTCTCGCCTTCTTGAAGTTCTTCTTCTTCAAGCAGCACCAAATCTACCGAAGCTTGTTGTAGGAAGTATTTGACGTTGGAAAGCCTGGCTTGACCAGCATCCTCTGGTTCTCAATGCGTCAGCCACTTCTTGACCAGCATCCACTGCTTTTGGTTGATTTTGGAGGAGGTTGGAGGTCGGGATTGGATTTGGACTTTAGGGAGTGGGAGGTAGTGTTTGTGTGTGGGATGTGGTGGATATGGTGGTTGTTTGTTGGCGGATGTTAGTAGGTTTTGTGGTTGGTGGGTTGGTGGATGATCTTCCAGCTTCACAAGTCGATGATTGCTTTTCTTGACTCTGACCACGACCGCTTCTTGTGGTCCTTTGTCGTTTCTCCCCCTCATGACAATCTGAATCATCGGGATCGTCATGTCTTCGCTTTCTTCACGGCAACGCGTTTGAGCGGGCAGCTCGGGTACATAGCCTTTGGTAGAGACTCTCGTCACCAGGGGTCCTCATCTCAAGGGCTAGTAGGCGATAGATAAGTATATCGTGAAGTTGGGTGATAGGGTGGTGTATGGGTTGATGAGGGAAGGTGATTGGGTTGGAGTGGTTAAGGTAGGTTGAATGGGGGTATGTATGGTAGTGAGGATAAGGGTTGAGAGTGTATTTCGGAAGGAGCTGCCTCTGAAACTGGTGCTTTCCCTGTATCCCGTCGGGAAGTCTCTATGACGTGTAACATCCTTTCCATCAGCCGCTCTTCAAGGGAGTTGAGGACTATGGAAAGTTCTTCTTGAAGTCTTTGCTCCGTCATTAGTATAGGTGCTGTCGGAATGCGGCCATGGAGGCGCTCCAATGTGACAACGTCGAAGAAGATCCCCGACGTGCCGCCTGGGAGAGGACTTGGGATTCCGGGACGTCCAAGGACATTCGTTAACAACCCAGAAGTCACCAGTTCGATGGGTTGGCCCGTTGTTGGCTCCGAAAGTGTCGGGGGTCCAACGGGGCTTGCATTCAATCCTTGAGATGATACTGAAGGAATCAACTCTATGGATGTTGGCAGGTTCAATGTGAACCTGTGTGGTCGTCTGGGCTTGAGAATCCATGTCCCACTTTAGTGGGCCATTCTGCCACTTATAAAAATATCATTATATCTCGTCCCGATCATTGTTAAAACATCCATAAATTATATTACACCTTAAATACTATTATAACGAGTGCTTAAACACAAAAAAAACTATTAAAACATTGATTAACACTCGATATATATTTTTTGTGTTCCGACCAATGTTATATAATTTTTTCGTTGAGTAATTTTGCGATCGAATAAAATGTTGTCGAAAAACTTAAGTTTTTCGTGCGTAGTTTTGCGATCGAATAAAAATGTATCGAAAAATTTAAAGTTTTCGCCGCTTATTTTTTTGGATCGAATAAAATTTTATCGAAAACTAGAGTTTTCACCGCGAAGTTTTTCGATCGAATAAAAACATATCATAAAACATAAGGTTTTCGCCGCTGAGCGTTGCGATGGAATAAAACTGAGCGAAAAACTAAAGTTCTTCGATGACACTGTTTGCGATAAGAACATTTTCGATCGAAAAAGTTTGAAATCAAACAGTAAATGGTTAAAAACGCAAATGACGATTATGGGTAAATCATGAGTTAATCTGGACTCGAAATGATCAGAAATCAGTTGCTAATCCAAATATCATGCTTTAATCTGAATGGTCGAGTTTTAAAAAGTTAATTTTGAATTCTTAAGATATTTCAGTCGAAAAAGTCGCGAAGTTGAAATATTTTGTCCAATGATTTTGAAAAACTGTCACGATTCGTGTGTTTCGGAACAGAAATCAGACCCGAAACTGGTTTCTACCTTCAAATTCGGCGAGTTTTGGCGGAAAATCGGTGAGAAGAGATTTTTAATCGCCGAAGAGTTTGCAAATCCAAAACGTTTTGTGATAGTATTCGTTTGCGTGAGAATGAGTTTTTCGATCGAAAAAGTTATATTAATACTTTTCGATCAGGTAAGGTTTAAAGGGCTTTGGGCCGAAAAAAATATTTTGGGCTTTCGTTAAAAATCAGGTCTGATTAACGAAAAAATTAATCTTTTACTTTTGCACCCAAAAAAAATTTCATAAGGCTCCATGTATTTCTGAAATAAATGCAATTATCTCCCAAGTGTGATGAAATTCAACACTTGACTCCTCGGATGAGCTCGAAATATTCTGTGATACTTAGAGAAAAACATTAGAAGTCGTGATTGCAAGTAAATCATTTAGGAGATAAGAACAAATTTATCATGTAAACTCCCCCTCAACAAATGCACGTTTAACTTTTCGGCAATTTAACACATATTTAACACAATTATGCATATGAAAATTTACGATATAAGCACAAGTAACGCATTTAAGCAATTCAGCGTAGATTCATGAAAATTTTGCGTTTTTCATAAAATTTCGCATTTTATCAAATCTGAACCAATCCATATATTAATGCATTTAAAATGTGCGAAGATATATTTAAAAATATTGTTTTAAAATATTTTTGTTTTGGGGTCATATCGTACATTTTGAACTTAATCACACAAAAGTTTCACATGACTTATAGAATAATGATTTGCCGTCAAATAATGTAACTAAACTAATATTCTAAGATCATAGTATGAATCATTTCGACAACTCTCGCAAGGTTCGCTCATAGCACTCAAGTTATTTTAATCATGGAAATTCGTAGATATATCACTCATGTCAATACGACAAAATTGTATCAATTAATTGGTTATCGTAGCGTATTTAATCAACTTACCAAGTGAAAGTCCATCAATTTGAATCAAAGGGACTTTCGAGGGATTATTTTTAGGCTCTGACTTAAAGGGTAGGATATTTTTGGAATTAGTGAGCTTAAAAATTCTTCAATTCCAAGGGCCCTTTTAAATTAATTTCTGCTCCTTTTTCTTTTCTGTACTTGCTCAAGATGAGTCTCTTCTTCTTTATGAAGCTTTGAGAGATGAGATCTTCTTTTGTTTAGGGCCGAGATCGTGTTCCTTTTGAAGGTTTCAGAGTTATGGAATTCCAACCCAAGGTCGTGCTCCTCTTCTCGTTTTCTCGATAAAAGATCTAGATTATCGTTGGAGAAGTTCACTTCGAGGTGCTTCTCTTCTAAGAGTATACGAGATTATCTAGGAGAAGTTCACTGGAAAATCCATGTAACTCTTCGATAATGATCTGGAGAAGTTCATCATGTGCATTTCATTTTCTCCCCCTCTTTTTCTTGATTGAGCAACCACGAAACTTTGGAATAAGGTTGAAGGCTTACTCGGGTTTCAAAAGAAAAAGAATATTGGAGAATTCTCAAAGGGGATTTCTAGAGGTGAAAGTAAAGGATTGATAATTTGGGCCACGTGAGAAATTTCCTAATTTTGCCCTTATCATTTTCATGACAGACTTAACACAAAAGCAAGATTGAAGCTACGAAGTACAAATCAAAGAATAGTCATTTGAAGTGTGACACATGCAAAATATTGAGGCTCAAATTCTCGCATATATGATGTGGCTTTGTGTCTACTGAAACAAACAAAGCTCTTTGAATAAAAGAATGTCACATGAATTTCTAAGCGAAGAACCAGACATATATCAAAGAAATATTTTTGTGACTAAATCAAAATAGATAAAATTATCGTCATCCCCCATTTTTTATTATTAGTATTATATATACTATTTTATTTTAGTTTTCTTTTTATCTATATATAGAAAAATTTTGAAAGACAGAATCACGCAAGATATAGCAAGGAAGATCAAGAAGCACATAGAATATCATATGTAAACATAATAGAGCATGTGAAACACATTTCAAGTAAGATTGAGATTCAACATGCCAAGCTTAGCAATAAGGAATTGGAATCATTTGTCATCCAATGCCATAGTGAATAAGTCGGTAAGTTGAAGCTCTGTTTTAACAAAATACATATCTATAGTGCATTTTCTACATGATCTTTTGTAAAATGATAGCGAATATCTATGTGTTTCGTGCGTGAATGATGAACAGGATTGCAGGTAATGACAATAGCATTTTGAGAATCACTATAAACGAGAATGTTATTAAATTCAAATTCGTAGTCGCGTAGTTGTGTCCGCATCCATAGAACTTGCGAGCAACAACTGGCAGCTGCAACGTACTATGCCTCGGCCATCGACGTTAACACGCAATTCTGATTCTTTGAGGACCAGCAGACCAACTTATCGCCTAGAAATTGTGCTCCGCCAGACTTACTTTTTCTGTCCATTCGACAACCTGCATAATCATCATCAGTATAGCCAATTAATCTAAAATCTGTGTCTTTAGGATACCATAACCCTAAGTTGGGAGTTCCATTGAGATAGCGTAGAATTCGCTTGACCGCGTGCATGTGCGACTCCTTCAGGTCAGCTTGAAAACGAGCACAAAGACAAGTGGCAAACATGATGTCGGGTCGGCTTGATGTTAAAAAGAGAAGAGATCCGATAATACTCCGATAGGTTGTGATGTTGACTGCCTTTCCAGAAGGATCAGCATCCAATTTACAGTTTGTTGACATGTGAGTATTCGTAGGTGTGCTCTTGTCTTGATTAAATCTCTTTAGAATATCTCGGATATACTTGGTTTGACTGATGAATATTCCATCTACGAGTTTCTTGACTTGTAACCCAAGAAAGAATTGGTGTTCGCCCATTAAGCTCATCTCGAATTTGTTCTTCATCATATCACTAAATTTCTGACGGAGTCGTTCATTTGTCGAACCGAAGATGATATCATCAACGTAGACTTGAACGATCATCACGTCCTTGCCTTGCTTTTTGATGAAAAGTGTCGTATTGATTGTTCCTCTTATAAAGTTGGACTTGACTAGAAATTCGCTTAGAACTTCATACCAAGCACGAGGGCCTTGATTTAGTCCTTAGAGAGCTTTTTCCAATCGATAGACACAATCAGGATGATTCTCGTGCACAAACCCGTCGGGTTGACCGACGTAGACTTCTTCTTTTAACACGACGTTGAGAAAGGCTGTTTGATGTCCATTTGATAGACATTGAAGTCTTTAGGAGCTGCGTATGCCATAAATAATCGAATAGATTCGATACGAGCAACCGGAGCATACGTCTCGTCGTAGTCAATACCTTCTTGTTGATTGTACCCCTTGGCTACGAGTCGTGCTTTATTCCTGATAATTTCACCGTTCTCGTTCTTCTTATTTTTGAAAACCCATTTAGTTACTATAATTGTTTTGTCATGCGGTCGATGAACTAGTGTCCAAGCTTGTAGACGCTCGAATTGATTGAGTTCATCTTGCATTGCGATCACCCAATCCATGTCTTTAAGGGCTTCGGCTACCTTAAGTGGTTCGTTTTGGCTTAAGAAACACGTGAATAGTCTGGTTGTGTAGATGTCCTAGGGCGTACTCCACTTGAAGCATCACCAATTATTTGGTCGACAGGATGAACTCGAGTCCACTTATGTTCATGAGGAAGAACCGAAGTAGATCAATCGTTGATTTGTAGATCGAGACTCCTGAATTTATAGGCTGATCATTCGTAATAGGGAAATTAAATTTTAAAGTTGAATTGGAAGGAATTCCCGCATCGGCATTTGTAGGAGCTGCAGCATTAGTCTATGATTCAGAATTTGGAGAATCTGGAAGATTTGTTGGAGTTTGAGGGTTGGGAATCTGAATTCTAGTTTCCACCATAGAGGGAGAAGGTGTGCTGCTTGGAATAAAATGAGACGAAGCAGGCACTTGAGACTCGTTCCGATAAAAATGTTCAAATAGAAAATCCAAATCTTCCAAATCGGCGGGAATTGCTTTTTCTGACATTGAGGTAGTCGGAATTTGTTGACTTTGTGCCAACACGCCTATAAGCCCGGGTTCTGAACTGTTTTGTTTTGAAGCCAAATTGATCACTTCTTGAAAAGTAACATTGTAGTTTTCTAATATTGTACGAGAAGATTTGATATAGACGCGGTATGCTTTAGAAGTGGATGAATATCCAACAAAGACGGCTTCAAATTCTTTAGGGTCGAACTTGATTTGATGTTGTCGATCGTTGGCTACAAAGTATTAGCACCCGAAGACTTTGAAGAAAGAGATATTTTTGGAATCCGTTGATTTATTATCTCATACGGCGTCTTTTCAAAGCGTTTGTGAATAATCGTCCGATCTTGGGTAAAATACGCTGTACTCACTGCTTCAGAAAATTGAGGGAGACCAGAATGTATTAGCATTGTTCTTGCATCTTCAACTAAAGTCCGGTTCTTCCGTTCTACGACACCATTTTGTTGAGGCTTTTCAGCGGCTCAAAATTGTTGAATAATTCCAAGTGACTGATAGTAATGATGAGACACTGATTCTTGAATTCAGTCTCATTGTCAGTCCTGATTACTTGGATCTTCTTTTGCAGGAGATTATGAGTTGTATTCACAAAGCTTATTATCAAGTCTCTAGTCTCATCTTTAGTTCGGAGATATATTGTCCAAGTGTAGCGAGAATAATCGTCTACAATTACCAGCACATACTTACGACCGTTGATACTTTTTGTTCGCATTGGTCCACAAAGGTCCATGTGTAATAATTCCAAAGGTTGAGACGTGGAAGCTACTTGCTTGAGTTTGTGTGGCGCTCGCTTCATTTTTCCCATTTGACAAGTTGAACAATGATGCTCTTGGTGAAGGGAAATAGTTGGTATACCGTTGACCAAGTATTTGATAAAGAGCTTGTGAAGAGCTTTGAGATTTAGATGAGACATACGGTTATGCCATAAGCTGTTCCACTTGATTGTAGTCTGTGAGATGAGGCAAACAGATGTCGATGGTCGTACTATTGTCAGATTGATGGTGTATAGATTAGATCTTCGAGATCCTGTAAGAAGTTCTTGATTATGACTATTTAAGATTCTGCACTGATCATCTAGAAACACCACTTGAAACCCTTTATCACAGAATTGTCATATGCTGAACAGGTTGTGTTTAGGACCTTAGACATAAGAGACATCTATAATTGTCAGATTCTTCAGAAGGATATCTCCAAAGCCTAGTATTGGAGCTGAATCGTTGTTACCGAACCTGACTTTTGCGTTGTAACGGTCTTGATAGTTGCTCAACAGTTCTTGATTTTCCGTCATGTGTGTGGAGCAACCGGAATCTAGGTACCATACATGATGGATATGCATAGAAAGGTTTTAGAGAGTCTTAGGTACCCACTTATTAATGAGTCCTCTCGGATTAGCAGATTTAGTAGGTAAGGTTTGTTCATTTTCGGTTCTTAAACCATTGGTGCTCTTAGGTACCCAAACCAACTTAGAAGTAGTTGGTTTAAGTGGTACCGCTTTAGGCAACTTGTCCTTGTTGACTTGCGTTGGCCTAGATGGTGTCTTGGGAACCCATTGAGGGTGAACCTTACATGGGATATTAATTTCAGCTCGGACAAATGTCTTATCAGTCTTAGTGCATGAAAAAATCTTTTCTCTAGCTAGTCTCCTAAGGTGATTAGCCAAGTGTACTTGGACTGGGTACCCTAGATGAGGGTAAGAATGTATCAAGCTATAAGATTGCTTAATAGCCAGATCTTCTCTCCTACGAGACTTAAGACTTGCATTTGTCTTAGAATGATGGTTTTTGTTTTTAGAAGTAGAGCCGATTTCAAAATTTGTGCTTTCAAAATTAATAGACTTTAAAGCATAAGTTGAAGCAACAACATCAAAATTAGAAACGGCTGTCTTCTTACGAGTGTCCTTAGTTTTTGATACAGAAGAAAGTTTTGAATATAAGTCATTTCTATCATTTTTCTTCTTAAATTCTATGCTAGGCACTCTCTCCTTTGCATGCTTCACCTCTTTTACTACTCTACATGTGGATGGAGTAGAAAAGGAGTTACTAAAACTCGTTTTCAGCTTTGAAGCATTTAAGGACTATTTTCCTCCCTTCACCTGTGGACGCTTTTACTAAAGTAATGGGAGGTATTTTCTTAAATTTGGTCTTGTCCTTAATTAATGATTTTTCTTTCAAAATCCAGGACAAACTATTAAAAATGAGGAATTTTTTAGATTAGAAATCTCCAATAAAAGCGCATTCTTTTCTGCTTCAAAATTCATTCTTTCTGTTTCTAGGGAAGTGTTCAAATCAGTTATTTTCTTAATAATACCGGGAATATAACAGAAAGTGGAATTTTTAGTATGATAATTATTTTCTTCCTTAACTTTAGGAAGATCTTCTAAAGGATATAATGAATTATAATCACTAAAAAAGTTTATTTCCGTGTCTTGTAACTATTATTCAAATCGGTGTAGTCAAAGGGGATGTCAGTCCTTATTTGTGGCTATTCTTTTGGATTCTTCTATGCATTTATTTCGGAAGAGTTAGTAAATGCCATTAAATAAGTTAATCCTAAACCCATGTACTTGATATCATATAATTGTTAGATATTTACCTTTTTCAAGTTACAGGGATTGTTAAAATCTAAGCCTTCTATAGGATTATAAAATTCTATATCATGAGGTTGATTTAGAAAAATAGTCTGATGTGTTTGTCCCCCTTTTGTTAGAAGATCGTCTAAAGTCTTAATCCTAAAGTAAAGTTTCTTACGTTCGTCAGAGATTTCCTTAAAATTATTTCTAGAAATTTCTAAATCTCTCTAACTATCGCTAAAAGTCTTACTAAGGTCGTTGATTTTTGTCTCAGAAGTAGCTAACCTAGATTCAAGACTAGTTATTGTTTCCTTAACATTAGCTAAGCCAATTTCTAAGTGAACTTTCTTATCTAGTTGCTTTTGGAAATTATTTTCACTAAAGGCTAGTCTCTCCTCTTATTGTTTTGTACTTCCCAGCTCATTTTTCATGTTAGTATATTTAATTTGTAAAGATTCTAACATGATTAATAATGTAGAATCAGGTGTAGCTACCTCTTAAGATGAGGTTGATGCTTTGTCTTCATCGTCGGACCTCCTCGTTGAGTTTTCGTCTGTATCGTCAAGAAATGCCATGAGAGCTAAATTGTCGTTGTCACAATCCGTTGTGTCTTCTAGCTTGTTCAGCAATTAGAGCTACTCCAACTTCCTTTTGTTTAGTAAGTTGAAATTTCTTGGAGTAGTAATTGGCGTCTTTCTTCTTATGAAGATTGCATTCTCTAGCGAAGTGCCATATCATTCCACAATTGTAGCATTTTTGTGGTTCTTTGGCGTTTATGGATTCTGACGACTCGGCCAGTCTTTCCTTGTGATTAGAGCTTGAGGTCCGAAGTCTATTAGCCGAGGAAGATGATTTATTTTTATAGAACTTTTTGCTCATCATTTTTAGTAATGAGAGCCAATTGTTTCTTGAACTCTTCCATATCGGGCTCGAATCCGATTCTGATTCGCCTCTATCTTCGGAAGAACTCGGCAATTTGATGCTTTTATCTTTACGAGATCGACTATTTTTTCTTTCTGAAACTAGAGCTATTGAGTCTTCCATTTGTTTGCCCTTTTGTTCTTTTTTAATCTCTCTAATTTCTTCCTCGTGTTGAGCGATATTGTCAAATACGGCGTGAATATCCATTTCGTCCAAATCCTTGTTTTGACGAATTTGCATGGATATTTTCTACCACTCCAATTGAAGAGAAGAAACAAATCGGATATTGACCTCCATGTTGGTCTTCAAAATTTCTATTTTCCTCATCTCGTTAAGAAGAGTTAAATAACGTTGATAGAGTTCGTAGAGATTTTCGTCCGTCTTCGCTTTGAAGGAGTCGTAAGCGGTGATGATGTCAGCTTTCTTAGCCTTGACTCCGACTCAGGTTCGTTGCATCATTTTGTGGAACTCTCGGAACTGCCAGAGATGATTAGGCACCGAATGAACACCCCTCCTCGCTTTTCAAAGGGGACTGTCCGAGTCGAGACACCATGGGAGAACGCTCGGATGGAAGTGCCCTTTCTTGAAGATATAAGGAAGCAGATATGGAGAGCTCCAAACCATATCAAGAAGCTGAACGAGCTAAATCTACGGGGGATCTCTCATTGGGGAGAATGAAAGAAGATGGAACACATCTTCATGTTGACCTAGCTTGGTCCGGATTGAAGTGGCATCCCAACGGATCAACTTAGAAGAAATTTCAGGGACAAGCCACCGATCCTCCAACTCGTGGGTGTATCACACACGATTGGAAGTTATCCAACCCCAATCTATATCATAGAGCGAGCAGATGACAATCACACTCGAGAGGAGATAGACGAAAGCTATCTACCGTTCCTTCCACCAGACGAAGTCCATCGTCTGTTCCAAATGTACAAGGAAAAATACCAGACACCTACTGGATACATCAAGAAGGAAGGGGTCGAGGGATTGAAGAGATTCATGGTGCGGCAGATTAAGTTTCACACCGCACACGACCTTCAAATCGATGTGGAAAACAACATGAAGAAGGTCAACATGAAATCGCCGCTCATGAAAGGCTTCCCGCTCAATGACTTCCCGGAGAACTATATTTTCAAGAAGTCAGGCCTCGCCATCACGTATCTGAATCTAGTCATTGGAAAGACGAAAGCGATGATGAAGTCTGAAGTTCATAAGTTCTGTGATGACACTTTGAAGCTCATAAGAATGAACATCCAAAAGAGGTTGGCGGAGATCGATGAAGAAACGATCTTCGAGGACCTTGGAGAAGAAGAGGCCCCACTCCTAAACGAGCTTCTCAATGCCATCGGTGAAAGGTTGGAGCTCAGAAATGTTGTCCGACACTACGAGACAACATTGGGATTGAGAAAGTCCTTCTACGCCCGACAAGAATAATTGGAGCTGAGAACAAACAAGCAGAAAATGGGAGATTGAAGAAGATTAGAAATTGTGTTTTGTTTATTAGGTATCATTGTAATTGGGGGCGTAGCTTGTATTTTTTAGAGTGTAGGACTAACTAATAAATATACCATGTATATAGGTATATATACAATGTACACTATTGAAATCAATACACAAGAATTTCAGAAAATTCACAAGGCTAAGAAAACTTCCTCACTCTAACGTGTCTCTCTCGTGATCTTCAACCGAGATATTCGACCGAAGGTAACATTCGATAATCTATAATCGAATATCTCGAATTCATACCTAGATATCTCGTTAGTTGATTAATTAGGACCTAACAATTGGTATCAGAGCCTAAAATCCCATGCATACGGTAGAACGTGATGAGTGCCGCTTCGTTTGGATCAGCAATCCGGAGCAGGTCGGTTGAAGTGAGCATTGAGGTAGCTTAAGTGCACCACATTTTCTGTATAGAAATTCTTGAACTTGTGAGCTCGAGTTTCTTCATTGAAGTCCGTCTTTTGATGTCGGAGGAAATGTCCATGAAGCTTGATAGTGAGAGGAAATTTTCTTTTTTTTTTTCTTTTTCTCTCTCTTTCTGTTTTTATATTTTTTATTTATTGTAGTAGTAATATTGATATATTAGTATAATATATATTATATATATTTTATATGTGTATATTAGAACTATGTATATTATTTTATATAAATATATCTAGATATAATAATAATTTTTTATTTATGCTCCCCCTCAAATCATGCTTCCACAAAAACGAATTCATCTCCATCAAAAGATGCGAGTAATATCATAAAATCTATGAATCTCTTTTCCTTAATTCAGACATTTAAAGAAAATACGAGTTGCTTCTCTTTAAAATAAAATAAAATAGCTCCCTCTCAAATTAAGCTCATTTAATCTTTAAAAAAATGGTACTTACCATTTCTGTGTGTAATATGCAAAATCTCATTAAGTTTTGAAAATGAATATTTTAAAATCTACCATTTTTGTTGGTCCGTTATTTACCAAATAAGGATCAAAAGATAGCTTATAAGCATAAGGATTGACGAACACGTTCGAGTGTGTGATAGTATGTGTTTTCTTTCAGAGAAGGTACAAGGTGGCTTCCTTTGAATTTCTTTTCATAAAAACCCTAAAAGGGTAAAGGGGACCTTATATACCACATATGTTGGTATATTAAGGCCAGGGCCGGACTTTGGGTAAAGTAGGTGAAGCAAGGGCTTTAGGTCCCCGACTTTTTCAGGGCCCCCGGTTTAGTAATACTATTATATATATATAAATTATTTAATTAGTTAAAAATGTTTTATATCTTGAGGCCCTCAATCCAGTTATGATATTATATAAATAAAATTTGGTGAGTTAAAAAGGTCGAATATATTGAGGCCCTAATTTAATAATGCTATTATATAAATAAAATTTGGTGAGTTAAAAATGTCCAATATCTTGAGGTCCTCAATTTCATAATATTATTATCAAATAAAATTTAGTTAGTTAAACAAGCCTAATATCTTGAGATCCTCAATATAATAATAATATTATATAAATAATATTTAGTGAGTTAAAAAGGTCCAATATCTTGAGCCCCGCAATTTAGTAATGTATATAAATAAAATTTCGTTAGTTAAAAAGGTCCAATATCTTGAGGCCCTAAATTTAATAATGTTATCATGTAAACAAATCTTAAATTTAACATAAACCGATAGTTAGACTACATCGAATATTGATATTGGATTATGTTGACAGTTCTCGTGACTATTGCTTTTGCAAAAAACAATTTAAATTGAAAATTATTCAAAACTACGTAAGACCCACAGTATCGCCAGAAAGATTAAATAGATTCGCTATATCAATAGAAATGAAATATTAATTACAACAATTTTAGACGAGAACTTTCGTAAGAAAAAGCTATAAGAATAAATTTCATGTAAAAAAAGTATTTTTTTGGGAAAAAATTCCGCTAAAAGAATTTTTTTTTCTTTTTTAAAATATTCTTAACTCCATCTTTTATAAATTTTAAGTGGTTGTTTGTTTTGTTGTGATCCTCCAAAACATCACGGTGATCCGGTCATCACCTCCGCATCACCGCGTTTGTTTAGTGGGGTGATGAGTCATCACCGTGATGGAAGATCACCTAGGTGATCAAAAGGGGGTGATATTCCAGCTTTTGGATCACCCCCAAAAAGAAGGGTGATCCTCTATCAACGTGTGATATTTTCAATATTTTTTGGACAACATTACCCCTTACATTTTAACATTCATTCCTTATTATTTATTTTTGTTATTACTCAACTAACATATTTAAATATAAAAAAATATTTATGCTTAAATAAATAAAATAATTATATTAAAAATAATATATAATAAACTTATAATTAATTTACAATTAATACGTAATTTAAAAATATATGTTTAAAGCTTAAAAATAAAAGAATTATATTGAAGAATTGTATAAAATACTTATAAATATTGTTTAAAATAACAATATTTAATATTGAAATATTAATCATTATCACGTAAAGTATCACCTCAAAATGAACATCTTAACCCCTTTTACATACCTAATATACATAGGGTTAAATATGACATTTATACAATATCACTCCACATATCACCTTGATAAACAAACACAATATTCAAATATCACCTTGATATGCAAAATGAAATATCAGCCCAAAACAAACACGGTGATGATATATCACCTTGAGCCACATCAGGGTGATACACACAAACCGTCATGTGAGTATCACCGTGATGTTGGATCACCTCAAACAAACACCCCCTAAGTGTTATATTCGCCTCTTCCAAGCTCGGATAAAGGATGGGGGTTATGCTATGGCAAGTAAAAAAGGCCTCGTTTTTTATGTTCGCTTTAGGTCACGTATGATGATGAGCCGCCACTGATTAACGCCCATGATCTAAACTATCATATACTTACGTAGAGGCCCAAAACCACTACAATATACTTAATTACAAAATAGACACAAGACATACAAGAATTAAAGGACACTACAAAATATTCCTAATAATCTCCCCCTCAATGTCTTTCGCTGTGGCGTCTTCTTCGTCTTCTTTTTGTTGGGTCTCACCAGCTCGTAGACGGATATTTTGAGTCCTAGTTTGTACTCGCAAGATCGTATCCATCTACGGTATGAAAGCCGATTAGAGATGATGCCAGTCATCTTTTGATACTTGGCTTGGACTTCATGCTCCTCGAACCTCAATTCCTCCAGGATTTTTCTGAGCTTATCTCATATGATGAGGAGGTCCATCGCCGAACTTGGTGAACTCCGATATCTTCATCAGCCTTTTTCGCCCTTGTAGTTGATGTAGACCATGTAGGAATCTTCTCCATCAAAGATCCTTCAGTGTAGCTTTTAGCCTCAGGGCGATCGAAAGAGGGCTTTGTGAAGTTCACCTTCTTCAGGTTGCTGTCTAGTGTCATCTGAAGATCGTGAGATCCGTTATTCTCTATCTAGCGTAGCATAAACCTCTTTAAGGTATTGTAACCCAACATGATTACGGGGTTCTGAAGAGTGCCAAACATCTTGTAGCTTTTGAACATTGGATATATTTCTTCCGCTATGATGTAGGAGAGGTCTACTTCACTCAGTTGTTCGACAGTTATGTCATCTCTCTGAACTCGCTAGATTGGGAAGGATATTGAGCATAAGTGAGCCATTCGTACTCCCCTTACTGCAGAGATTCTAGGCCTCTTCTTCGGATCCCTTCGGAGAGCCTCCATGTCGCTTTCTTTTCTGTCGAACATGAGCTTTCAACGGAGGTTGAGCAGGTACAAATTGGCTCAGTGTTCCGAGAGATTAGTCATGCCTCGGAACTCCAACTCGTTAAGCTTCTTGAGCCGATCCTCCTTCGTCCAGATTCTCTTTCGAATCTCTTCTTGATTTGGCGCCACGATCTTGGTATTTCTCCAAGGCATGTCTAGTTCCTCTCTTATTTTGACTTTAGCGGAGGGTCGTACTCATCCATGACTCTGTGTTGGAGAAGTTTGGGAAGTTCTTGGATCTCAGCTTCGTAGTCGTTGCCTTCCTCGAGTTCCTCCTCTTCGATCTGAACAAGGCTGATGGCTGCCTTCTTTAGAAAGAATATGGCATTTTCCACTAATCGTTTGGCCAGTTCGGGAGTCACCGGCTGAGTCAACCACTCTTCGTTGAGTATGTAGCTCTCCTCCTTGTCGTGTGGGCCATAGAGCTCTTCGACGGTTAAGGTTGGCTTGTCGGTTGCTGGAGAAGGAACGGGTGAGGTAGAGGGTTGAAGAGGCATCAGAGGGCTTTTACAGATGACTGGTCAAGGGGAGGGGAGGTTTATAGTGGCTATGGTTGTATGGGCTGATGAGGGAGTAGTAGTATGGGCTACAGAGGCAGCTTCCTTTTTATATGATGAAACCTCCGGTTGGGTGATTTGGGTTGTGGTGGTTTGGGTAGTTTGTGTGAAGGTGGATGGTATTGTGGGCCTTGGGTTTTTAGCCCATGAAGAGGAAGCCTTGCTGGAGTTCCTCTTCACTGGGGTGTGGGTTGAATTTTAGGGAGAAACGTAGGTTGAACATGGAAAGGAGGATGGTATGGTTTAGGACAACTGGGGTTTGGTCAATTTGTGCGGTGAGGATGTTTGGGTTTTGTCGTGTGGTTGGATTAGTAAGAGTGACCCAAAATTTTTTAACTACATTTCAGGGACACACTCGGAGATGGTGGGGCGGTATTTAGTGGGTGGTTGCGTAGAATTTGAAGAATGATGGGGTCAGGGCATGTGGCCGTCACGAAGTCTAGTTCGAGGTGGTTTGGAGTACCATGTGCCCAGTTTGGGTCGGCAAATATGTCTTCAATGCACCATTTTTGTTCTGAAAAAATAGATGAAGAGACTATTAGTGCATAGAACGTATAATCGTATAAAGTTGACCCGATTTGAGTGAAAAACGATATTGAGACTTAGAAATTTTTGCCTTTTGCAAAATTTTATACTTAGGAAAATTTCGGACTTAGGAAATTTTCCATGTTCAATTTAAGGTCGGAGCCGGTTTCGGGTGAGGTAATCAGTTGGCGGGAATTTAAATTTTGGGTAATGCAATTCGAAATTCGGGTGTCAATTCTAAAAGAACCTTAAAGCCTTTGTCACATAAATGTCTGATGCTGAATAAGTTGTAGCTTAGGTCTTCGACGGACGAAACTCTTTTGATGGTGAGTCTGTCATTAATGAGGTCGCTTGTTCCTAGCATAGGTACATAGTCACCGTCCCGAAGTAGACCTTCCCGAGATAGCCATTGGAAAAGTTGCTCAACAGCTCTTTATTTCTCGTCATGTGTGAGGATCAACCTGAATCTAAGTACCACACATGACGGAACTGCAAAATAAGTTAAGCAAGCTTAGGTACCCATATGAGGACGGGTTCTTATTTAAATGCAGGTGAGGGGTTCAACGTTTTTCTTGTTATGTTGAATTCTAAGTCAGCTTGATAAATACTGACTTAGTAACCCATACTCGATTATAGCTTATTGGGTGCCGTAGGAATTTTGGAATCCACATTTGTCTATGTTTTAACAATTTATTACACTTGTTTTTGTCCTGATTTTCGGGTGAGGTGTATCTCTTTCTCTTTGCTTTGTGAGATTGCATCTATTGCATCAGAGATACAACATCAGGAAGAGAGGAAAAATGTTTTCTCCTTTGCAAAGTGGAAGCATTTTTCCTGAAACAATTGTTATGAGAAAGTGGAAGTACATCATGGTTGTCATAACAAGACTTAGACACCTTAGTAGAAAACAAAGAAACACGGTCTGTCACATTTCACGACGACTTTTTGGAAAACTTAAAACAATCGAACAAATGAGAAACAGGAGTCGAAGATATCTTCTTCTTTTTATCAAAGAGAGTTCCCTCCTTCACTCGACCCGACCTAACTTTCTTCATGTCTCTATAACTCAGTCTTTGATCTGTAGGCACATGCGATACGGAGTTAGTACGAGACAAAGAGGTTTTCTTATCTGTTTTCTTGCATTTACACGTAGGTGCTTCGGAAACAAAATAAGAGGTGGAAGATTTGTACACATGAGGAAAGTTTTGAAGAGTATAGATTTTGCTTAAAAGAACATTCTTTTCTTCTAACATGCTTTCCTTTCAGATTTCAGAGATGCAGTTAGATTGCCTATTTTGCGAATTATCTCTGGAATATAAATGGAAGAATAAATGGGTTTTGCATGTTCGAAAGTACCTCCTGATTTTCGGGTCTAAAGGGCGAAATGATGTCTGTAGTTAGCGGAGTGTTTCTAGTTTTATAGCTATCGTTAAACTCTGCCTAACTAAATGCAATTTGGGTCCAATTTTTGTTTCTCCTTTTCTGTTCTTCTAATTTGATCACCTCTATCGATTCAACAAAAGGCATAAGCTTTTCCAGGCTTAAGCCAAAGTGTTTAATGTCATACAGAGAAAACACTTCCTTTTTCTGTGGGTTCGTTTTACTTTGGAACCCTATGTAAAACCTAGTATATCCAACTAAGCATTAAAGTGGTTTTACCATGATTAAATGGGAAGAATTCTAATTTTGTGGGTTGTTTCGTGCTTGTTCTTGAGCCGTTGGGAGGGACGCTCGTTTTCTCTCAAATTAGATAATCTTCACACTCAAGTGTGTGTGTTAGGGTTTAAGTATTTATACCACATTTTGCTAAATAATACTTGGGGTCTAACTAACCAAATTACATTAAGGTATCACTAGCTCTACAAAATAAAGCATAGTTCACTTAATTAAACTATAAGTAAGATAACATAATTAAATCAACACAATAAAACAATCCTAGCAATCTCCCCATTTGTGTTCAATTCGCAAAATATGAGCCCAAAGCCCTGGACAATGAAGAGGGATCATCCAATGGGAATGAGGTAGAATTTATTGACATTAACGTACTTTTAGAACTTAAAAGAAAATATAGAGTGTTCCGTAAAGAACGAAAATGCGTTAAGTTATTAAAGAGCAGACTAGCTAATAATGAAACAACATTATCTACTGCTCAAGCAAAGTTCATTGCCTTGGAAAACAGCGTAGCTAAATATGAGGTTATGGTCTGTGCTTTGACCAAACGGGTCAAAGAATCTGAGCAAGTTCAAAAGATCACAAAAAGACTATAGAGGAATTAGAAGTTAGAAAACAATCATCAAAGCTTGCTCATAAACTTAAGAGAAAAACATACTCTTAGTTGTTAGCTACAAGTTGCACAAGAATAGTCGTGATATACAAATAGAGAAGCTCAAAACTCAAGTTCTCGAACTCACCACTAGTTTGATAACTTGTAACAGCAAGCGAAATACCAAATACAACCTTGCAAGTGAGGAACATATGCAATTATACTCTAAGATTAAAAGCTTAGAGGATATTCTTAGAAAAACAAGACTAACAATCAAACCATTTTCCTAAATAATCCCACGGACACGAGATTCTATGATCCACGAGAAGGCCTAGGCTTTAAACCACCGACCAATTGGTTGAGAAAAAATCCTTACCTCTTTACGACATTAAATACTTAGGTCTAAACATACCTAATCTAATGTCCTTCAAGAAAGCTTCTGATGTAGATGCTCTCGAGGAAGAAAAAGAGAAGCGTGAAGCTAAACCATGGGCTGAAATTTCGTTTGATTATGCTAGATTGAATGATAGTTACAAAACAAGGGAAATTCCTTTATCTTCGGACTATCTACCAATATGTTCATCCTCTACTGAACCCACGTCTGTTGAAGGAACTTCTGACACAGGAAAACCTAGCATCACAAGTGTTTACATTCCACCAATAATCCAAGAAATAAAGGATTTGCGCTAAATCCTAGAGTCAGAACGCAAAAACTTTGAAGCAGCAAAGGAGACACTACTTTGTAGAATCTCCTCGCTTGAAAAGCCTCTCGACACAAACAAAGCTTCGACCTCACACTCTGTCTCTCTAGCTAAAACAGGAAATTAACTCCTCATTCAAGCTAGACAACTAAAAAATGAAGTTATGACTTGCAACAGCGACTTGACTAACCCATGGCCACAGGCAAATACCTAAGTACGAAGGGGGGGAGGGAAGTTACAGGGACTCAGAAGGAGGATGCTAATCTCTTTTCTAAAAAGAAGATGCTACCCTTATCTAGTGTTCATGTTTTTACATTTATCTCAAATTCATGTAGAAAGACTTCTTCATCTATTTCAGACCGTGTTGCTACTTTCTCTTCATTATTTTCTAAATTTGGGAATGTAAAGACTGTTAGGCATAATAATTACTATGATCAACATTTTGATTCAAGTGCTAATAATTCTAGCTATCGAACGGAATCTTTTAAGAAAAACAAGAATAAAGTATCGTCTCCTACTAAGTCAAATTCAATACTTGACCAAAAGGGAGATCGTACTTCTAAAGTGTCAAAGCACACTAAAACTAAGGCCAAAGCCAACGTTTTAGACATTAAACAGATTTGGGTGACCAAAAGGGAGCTCATATCAAGAACTAAGCTTTGCTATCCCCTAGGTATAAAAATGATATGGGTTCCTAAGTTCGAAATAAAGACAAGCAATACATCTGAAATTGACTTAGTACCCAAATCACCAAATAGTGCGTTCAAAGCACCTTCTGCAAACAAGGAAGGACTTGTCCTTAACGCGGTACCTAAAACTCCTTAATCTGTTTTGCAGATCCATCATGTGTGGTACCTTGACTCTGGTTGCTCCCCACACATGACTGGAAGGCGAGAGCTGCTGGACAACTACACCGAACGCTTCGGTGGGAATGTGCATTTGGGGAATAGTCACTCCACACCCATTCTTGGACACGGCGATTTCATCCATGACAATCTAATAATCAAGGATGTCTCCTTCGTTGACGGCCTAAGCCACAACCTCTTCAGCCTTGGACAAATATGTGATAGAAGATTAAAAGTTAACTTCCATGTGGAAGGATGTAGTATTAGTGATGAGAACGGAAAGGAGCTTCTTACTTGATCACGAGCATCAAATCTCTACACTATCAACCTTAGGACCGTCTTGGTCTCACCCTCTTAGCATACCCCTTGCCTTCCTAAGGGTTGAAGTTGATGCCCTTGTTGGTTCACGAGCACGTCTTAGCTCTTCGATTCATTAATCGACCACTTCGACCTTCGACTGCAATATGTCTGTTATCAAAGGCCTCTCTATTGTAAAGAAATTTGTGGCATCAACATATACCCCACTTAAACTTTAAAATGCTAAACCAATTACATTCAAACAAGCTAGTCACAGGACTGCCAACGTTAAAGTATCACAAGGAGTGATGATGTTCTGCGTGTGAAATGTGGAAGATGAAAAAGTCATCACCCAAACCAAAACAGGTCGCCTCAACCTCTCGGCCACTAGTAATACTACACATGGATCTATGTAAACCAATGAGAATTGAGAGTATCAGTCGACGTAAGTACGTCCTCGTGATCGTAGATGACTTCTCACTCTGTACATGGACAAGATTCCTATGCACAAAGACCGAGACACCTGATTTCATCATCGCTTTCGTGAAGATGACTCATAATCTGTTAGGCTGCAACATCCGAGTTATTTGCAAAGATAACGACACCGAGCTCAAGAACAAGATTGTCACGCCACGACCCGCACTGGAGGGATGACACTCGCTGCGTTTGTCAATAAACGCAAGGCTTCGATATCAAGCCATACATCAAAGAGTTAAATCACGTGAAAGAAGTCCCGATGAATGGAAATATATTTATATAACAGGGAAGGTTTTGCACTGTATAATACAACTCAAAACGTCGATACCAGAAGGAATACAAACATCGATCAACGAAGGAATGTAGGTACAATCAAAATTTCCTTCCAAAAGATATCTCAACCAATGGATATAACGTAAAATAAAGATAATGTACCCCAAAATGAGAGCAAGAGCAACGAAAATGTCGATAGAAGATGGGAAACTTCCAGTCAAAATGATATCAACCTAGAAGAGGAAATATGTATATATGGGGTGAGCAGATCACAAGGTCAGTAAGAAAATAATATGGACACACGTTATCCTCACATTGAGGTGTATCCCCAATGATGAATACCAATACAATAATCAAACATCACTATTTCGAACTATAGCACAAACGGAATCATGTATACCAAATATGATAAATCACATAAACGACGTGTGGGTAGCTATAACCTCACTCGAGCTGAACTCCCCATCGAGAGTCAGAAGAGTCCGTCACCGTACTCCAGACCATGTATCGTGAAGGATTGTATCAACTATGTATGATATGTATGTCCCACTCCGGTGATGTTCGCCTTAACAAATCCTAACGATCACCTTCCCACAATAGGTAGTTGTAATCGCCAGGCCACACTCACTCGGGTTCGCCCAGCATGGCTACTAATGTCAGTCTCACTGACCCGAATCGTGGCGGTTTCGGGCTATTAATAAATATGCCACTCTCACTCACCCGAATCCTGGCTAGTTCGGGCTACTAACGCCTTGTACCGAGTATGCAACATAAAAAACAACACATAACACAACCGTGAGCCCTCCAATCAAATTGAGCATATAGAAGAGTGATGTGTCATCACGTTCATATAATCCACATGAAATCATCAAATCAATACAAAAACCAACTCATATGTTTAATATCACGTCAACAACAATAAATACAAATATCCTATAGCTGGCAAGACTCACTATCACATAAACACCACAAAATCACACCATTCTCATCAAATAAGGAAAATATCAATACCTTATAGACAGCAAGGCTCTCTATCAATTAAAAATAATATCGCTTAAGCTCTTTAAAGAATGAAATAAACGACTCATCACAAGGTTGACACATCCCGTGAAGGGAAGGTTAAATTTGGAAGAAGATTGAGCAGAAGTGGGACGTCCACACACCTATTACCGCTGAGCTCCTTGAACTCTTCTTCTCGTCTATTCCGAGAGCCTCTGCATCACTTCCTTTTCCATCTAACATAAGCTTGCGACAGAGGCTGGGCAGGTATAGGTTGGCTCTATGCTCCGAGAGATGAGTCATGCCTGGCAGCTCCAACTCGTTGAGCTTCTTGAGGCGGTCCTCTTTCCTCCAGATTCTTTTTCGAATCTCTTCTTGGTATGGAGCCAGGATCTTAGCATTTTTCCTAGGGAGGTTCAGTTCCCCTCCTATGTTTGACTTCAACGGAGGGGCGTCCTCGTCCATGACTCTGTGTTGGAGGAGCTCGAGAAGTTCTAGGATGTCGGCTTTGTAATCTTCGTCTTCCTCGAGTTCCTCCTCTTTGATCTGAATTAGGTCGATGACTGACTTCTTTAGGAAGAATATGACATTTTCGATCAACCCCTTGGCTAGTTTGGGAGTCACCGGTTAAGTCATCCATTCGTTGTTGAGTATGTAGCTCTCCACCTTATCATGTGGGTGGAAGAGCTCTTCGACGATCAAAAGCAGCTAGACGGTCGCTAGAGCGGAAACAGGTGAAGTAGAGGTTTGAGGAGTTATCAAAGGGTCTTTTTGGATGTCGGGTTGAGGTGAGGGGAGTCTTTTTGTGGCTGGTGAGGGAGTGGTAGTATGGGCTACGGAGGCAGCTTCTTTTTTAGATGAATAAGCCTCCGATTGAGTAGTTTTGGTGGTGGTGGTTTGGGTAGTTTGGGAGGTGGTAGATGGAGTGATCTGCTGCGTCTGGGGTTCCGAGGTTGTTCTCTATCCCTTCTCCCCCTCGGGACGGCCCTCACCATATGGGTTTTCACGTGTTCTCTTCTATTGCTTCGCCTCTCCGCGGCAAGACATTGAAGTCATCAGCCGTAGCTTATGTCATGCTCCCTCTCGTTCAGAGAGAGGGCGGACTGTATCCGGGCCATGAGAATGTCGTGGAGTTCTTCAATGTGTACGTCCCACGGTCCTGGTTTGGAGGTGTGTGCTGGCGGAGCAGATGGAGGAGACACAACAGGTGCGGTTTCCATGGCAGGGGCCTTGCCTTTGTCTCGGGTTGCTGTTTCGAGGTCCGTGTAGACCTTCGTCATGATTGAGTCGTCGAGCATTCTGGCGGAGTCCGCAAGTCGGGCCTCTATCACAAATGAAGAAATTAACGAGACGGAGCCTCTAAGGCATTCCATCATCACAATGTCAGAGGAGGGAACTGACATGCCGCCTATTTACATAGGACTTGAGAAATCGGGGCCACTTAGGCGCAACATTGGCATCGAAACTGAGACGGGCTCAGTTCGATGGCCCATTGCAGCAGCTCTAGGGATGTTGGCTATTGTGGGACTTCCACTCAGTCTCTGGCTGGCTTCCAACCAGAAGACACTAAAGAGCGTTTTGTCCAGATCACAAAGACCTAGAGGTGCAGAAAAGCATGTTTGTGTCCTAGGAAATGTAAAAATATTGAAGGGTGTGGACAGTAGACTCGTGGTCAAGGAAGGTGCAGTCTGAGGCGGAAGACTGCTGATTTTAACATCTATTGCCTCCGAGCAAAGCACTGATTCCATACGTGGCTCCTCCTGCGTAAATGAAACCACCATCTGTTGAGAGATGGTTGAGTGGCTAGGTAAGGTTAATTGTGAAGTTGGACCAGATGTCGCAACTTCTACTCGTGAAACGACAATGTCGTCTCATGCACTTATGGGCTCGGTCCGGGCTTTTGTGGGCTTAGAGGTGGAGGATTCCAGCGCTTCATTGTTTTGTGTGTCGTTCCTGTTCGCGTCTTACGGCATCCCCTTTTGATTTCTTCTTTTGTTTGCGAGCGGGGGATGTTGCGCGTCCTAGACCTAGACTTGGGTTGGTGGGTAGGCTTGTTTCCGAGGTAGGTCCAACTAGGATATGTTAGACCATAGGAACTTCTTCGAGCTCGTTGTCCCGGAGATAAGTGCGTACAACCGGGTTGGTTGGGTCGACGAGCCTTAACAGGTCTTCAAGTATGACATCTCCTCCCGGTCGAATTTGGTCTTCGAGGAATGGAGAGAACCGAGTTTCGATGGTTGGTATCCATCGGAGGGATGGGAGCCACCTCAGGTACGGCAGAACTTTCTTCGTAGTTGAGAGGAGATTTCGTCTTCATAATTGGTCGAGCTGGTCCGACCAGATAAGTTGAACGACATCGTACTTTTTGCGGTTACATCTGTCGGGCCCGCTATATTTTGGGGACAGACATTTATTTACGATGAGAAAGAGGGTCCGCCAAGGTTGAGGAATATCCTTGGCGGTGAAGTTAGGAAGGTGTATGGTTTTGTAGGGGTCGGGTTTGTAGACAATGAAGAGGAATTCATGTTGATGTTCCTCTTCAGTGGGGTGTGGGTCGTAATTTAGGGATGATGGTACGTTAAAAAGTGATCGTAGTATGGATGTGTTTAGAACTACGGGTGTTTGGTCGATTTGTGCGGTTAGGGTGTTTGGGTTTGTAAGAGTAGCCCAAAATTGTGGTAGGATTTGTAAGAGTAGCCCAAAATTGTTGAACATATACTTCGAGGACGCACTCGGAGATGGTAAGGGCTGTGTATAGTGGGTGGTTGCGTAGGATTTGGAGAATTATGGGATCTGGGCATACGGCTTTCGCGAAGTCGAGTTCGAGGTTAATTGGGGTTCTCTGTACCCAGTTTGTCCGGGGAAAATTTTCTTCAATGGTACGCACCATCTTTGTTCTATAAATAGATAAATAGATATTTAGTGCATAGAACATATAGTTGTATAAGGTCGTCCCGATATAATTTCTATGTCGAAGGTGTTTGGAGTGAAAGAAGGATATCGGGACTTCGAAAATTTTTGAGCCCTTAGCTACATTTTATACTACAAAGAATTTGGACTTAGAAAATTTCCAAGTTAACTATAAGTCCACATTTTTGGGTAAGATACTCAGTCGACGAAATTTTTGAGCCCTTAGCTACATTTTATACTACAAAGAATTTGGACTTAGAAAATTTCCAAGTTAACTATAAGTCCACATTTTTGGGTAAGATACTCAGTCGACGATTGTTGAAATATCGGGTAATGTTATACGAAATTCAGATGTTGATTTTTCGGGTAATACAAAGGCCGAATTTCGTCAATCATGTAGTGAAAATCGGGGAAATTGTCATTTTCGGACAACACTTAACATGTATTAAAAGTCGTCACCGATTTAAAAGAAAATTGGGGTGAAGTTTAATTTTCGGTCAACGAGGTGGTGAAAGTCAGGTAAAATACTTATGTTTGCTACAGTTAAAATTCGCCGATTTGGAAGAATTCGGGTAGACTAATTTCGGGTGGACAAAATTCGAGTGGACACAGAGTGTGTGAACGGTGGATTTTCGGGGAGAAATTCAAATTTCATCCGAAAATCGCCCGAATGGTTAAACCAAAATTTGTGTAAATCTGGACAAATCAGTGGAAAACAAGTTAAAACTGGCAAATTTGGCGGTGTCCTTACCGAATATGGTTGAATAAGTGTCGTAATGGAAGAAATGGTTAGATTTGAAACGAAAATGGTGACATTTTTCTGGAAAGTTGAGTAAGTCAAATTTCGCTGAGATTTTCATTTTAATATAAGATAATGCTGAAAACAAGCCGCAAATTGGCTTGTACCCAAATTTTTTTATTACCGAAAATCATAATTTCAATAATTTTCAAAGGTATAGAATTGATAGAATTTTGCTAGGAAAATTGTCAAGTATTTCGAACTCCCCCTCAATTTTTGTATGTCTTTCAAAACTCCCCCTAGACAGAGTAGTAAAAACTCCCCCTCGATTTGTGCACACAAAAAAGACATAGAGAATAAGAAAAAATATGTAAAACATATACACACAATCTAAGATTCATGGAGGCACCATTGATCGTGTCTTGAGGTTCAACATGCATAACTTAGACACGAGGAATTAGAATCGTTTTTCATCCAATGTCTTAATGAATAGTTTGGCAAGTTGAAGCTCGGTGTTAACGAATTGCATTTCGATGGTGCCTCCACATGTTCCTTAATAAAGCGATACCTAATGTATATGTGTTTTGTGCATGAATGATGCACAGGATTACAAGTTGTCGCTATTGCACTCTTAGAGTCACTAAATATGGGAATATTATTGAGTAAAAGATCAAAATCTTGTAGCTGGGTTCTCATCCACAAAATATGTGAATAACAACTCGCAGCGGCGATATATTCTGCCTCCATTGTCGAGGTTGAGACGCAGTTTTGTTTCCGAGAAGACCAGCTCACGAGTTTACCCCCAGAAATTGAGCGGCTCCGGATGTGCTTTTCCTGTCCGGCATTCATCCCGTGTAGTCTCCATCTGTGTATCCAACGATTCTGAAGTCTGAATCCATAGGGTACCATGATCGAGGTTTGAGGTCCCTTGAGGTACATGAAGATTCTCTTGTATCCAACGATTCTGAAGTCTGAATCCATAGGGTACCATAGATCGAGGTTTGAGGTTCCCTTGAGGTACATGAAGATTCTCTTTACAGCTAGCATATGGGATTCCTTCGGATCGGCTTGGAAGCGAGCACAAAGACACGTCGCGAACACGATGCCTAGTCGACTGGACGTGAGATAGAGTAATGATCCTATCATGCCTCGATAAGTGGTTTGGTTGGCGGATTTTCCTGAGGTATCCGCATATAGTTTGCATGAAGGACATCGGAGTCTTTGCAGGAGTGAAGTTGTCCAAGTTGTACTTCTTGAGGATGTCGTGAATGTATTTGGACTGACTAATGAAGATTCAATCGTGAAGCTTCTTGACTTGAAAACCTAGCAAGAGGCTTAGCTCTCCCATCTTAGTCATTTCAACTGCTTTATCATGTCACCAAAATTCATGCGGAGGCTGGCATCCGTCGAGCCAAAGATGATGTCGTCGACATATATTTGTACGAGCATCATATCTTTTCCGCTTCGTTTGGTGAACAGAGTCGTGTCAATCTTCCCTTTCATGTAACCGGATGAGTGAGGAAATCCGAGAGGACTTCATACCTGGCTCGGGGAGCTTGTTTGAGTCCATAGAGGGCTTTATCCAGTCGATACAAGTAGTTTGGGTTCTCTTTGCTCACAAAACCTTCAGGTTGAGAGATGAAGACTTCTTCCTTTAATACTTTGTTGAGGAAGGTTGTTTTAACGTCCATCTGGTAGACCGTGAAGTTTTTATGCGCTAGGAAAATCCTAATGGCTTCAATTATGGCAATAGGTGCATAGGTCTCATCGTAATCATGACCCATTGTTCGTATTTCTGATCACGACTCATCGTAATCTTTTGCCACTAGCCTAGCTTTATTTTTGTGTTCGTATTTCTTGTTTTTGAAGATCCACTTAGTGTCAATTATGGTTTTCCCTTTCGGTCGACGTACTAGTTTCCAAACGTTCAGTCTCTCAAACTGGTTCATTTCTTCCTGCATGGCAATGATCCAATCTGCATCGGTAAGAGCGTCATCTACTTCAGTCGGTTCCTTTTGACTGAGGAAACATGAGTAGAGACTTCCATTAATCGTTGAAGCACGAGTGGTAACACTACTGGAGGGATCTCCAATAGTTTGTGAGTTTGGATGAGCGCGGGTCCACTTTCTTTCATGTGTGTGGGACAGTTCAGTGGCATCGTTTTCCACGTGAATTCCCTTATTTGGGATGATCTGTGATTCCATAGGCTCATCTGGTTGGGGTTCTGACTCTGCTGAAGATGCTTCTGGCGTGGAGTCAGTATTTTGAGTGGTGTCATCTTCTGAGCTTGCAATGACATTTGATTCGGTTAGAGGTACATCTGAGTCGGTTGGGGGTACGTTTCGCCGATGTGGAGATTTTCCATGATTATTGCTTGGGACTTCAGAAGAGGTAGAAACGGTGGGTGGCGGTGGTCTTAGATAGAGATGCTCAGCAGATCAAGAACCACGTCGCTTGGAGTAGAAATATTTGTAGGTATGCCCACCGTAGATGTAGTTGGTTGATCTTTCGTATAGAAGCCACCCAGGAAAAGTTGCTCAACAGCCCTTTATTTCCCGTCATGTGTGAGGCGCAACCTGAGTCTAAGTACCACACATGACGGACCTAGAAACAAGTTAAGCAAGTTTAGGTACCCGTATGAGGACGGGTCCTTCTTTAGGTGCAAGTGAGGGGTTCAACCTTTTTGTTGTCATGTTGAGTTCTAAGTCAACTTGTTGAATGACTAACTTGGGAATCCAGACTCGTGTTGTCATGTTGAGTTCTAAGTCAACTTGTTGAATGACTAACTTGGGAATCCAGACTCGACCATAGCCTATTGGGTGCAGTAGGGATTTTGGAATTCACAATTGTCTATGTTTTAAAAATTTATTACGCTTGTCTTTGTCTTGATTTCCGGGTGAGGTGTATCTCTTTCTCTTTGCTTTGTGAGATTGCTTGTATTGCATCGGAGATACACCATGTGTAGGAGGGGAAGAGAAACGTTTTCTTCTTTGTAAAGTGGAAGCATTTTTCCGGAAATGTTTGTTATGAGAACGTGGAAGTGCATATAGTTGTCGAACACATGAGAAGAGTCGAAGGTAGCTTCTTCTTTTTATCAAAGAGAGTTGCCTCCTTCACTCGACCCGACCTAACTCTTTTCGTCTCTTTAGAACTAAGTCTTTGATTTGTAGGCACATGCAATACGGAGTTAGTGCGAGACAAAGAGGTTTTCTTATCTGTTTTCTTTCTTAAAAGGACATTTCCTTCTTCTGATGAGGCTTTCCTTTCAGATTCCAGAGACGCAGTTAGATCGTGTATTTTGCGAATTATCTCTGAAATATAAATGGAAGAATAAATGGGTTTGACCTGTTCGGAAGTACTTTCCTGATATCTGGGTCCAAAGGGCGACAAGACGTCTGTAGTTAGCGGAGTTCTAGTTTTATAACTATCGTTCGGCTCCGCATAACTAAATGCAATTTGGGCCCAATTTTTGTTTCTCCTTTTCCGTTCTTCTGATTCGATCACCTCTCTCGATTCAACAAAAGGTATAAGCTTTTCCATGCTTAAGCCAAGGTGTTTAATGTCGTATAGAGAAAACACTTCATCTTTCTGTGGGTTTGTTTTACTTTGAAACACCAAACCTTCGCGAGGATTGTAGAATTCTACATCTTTCGGTTGGTTGAGAAAGATGGTTTGATTGGTTTTGACCTCTTTTTGTAAGAAGGTCCTCCAATTGTTTGATTCTTATAGAGTCTAACGCGTTCTGTAGTGATCAAGTCGTATTGAGAAGATGCGTTTACACGTTCTTCTTCGCTTTCCGTTAAATTTTGTCATAATATCGCTAATCTGTCTTTCGCTATTCTCTACTAAGTTTTTTGCTTTAGATTCTGAAAAGGTTAATGATTCCTTGAGATAGCTATATCTTCATGTTGTTTGTTTAGTAAGGCGTAATTATTGTCGAAGTTGATTTTTAGCTCGTCCATGTTGTTTGGTAATGATTGTAACGTGAGAGAGATTTGTGAAATGAAAGGTCAGTTTTGAACAATTATATTCGATGTTTGAGTAGGTGATTTTGACCAAAATAGATACGAATTTTCAATGTTTTTAAAGTGAACAATTGTTGTATATTGGACTTAGAAATTTCTTGGGAAATTGTTAAATAATTCTCAGGCAACGAGTAATTTTAATTGGTTTAATCGGAAAGAATTGTGAATTTCATTTGTTGACTTTCGGTCAACAATTCAGTCGAATTCGTCTTTAACACACGTTGAAAACCGGGTGATATGAAATTCGGGTAATACATCCACTGTCGGGTAAATCTGTCTGAGAGTTTATAATTTTCGGATGATTTTCGGGCAAGAAACAAATATTCGAGTAAATTATACGAATTTTAAATATCGGGTAAGGCTGACTGATTTTTTAAAATCGGGTTTTCCGAGACGAAATTTGAAAATCGGGTTTTCCAGATCGAAATTTGAAAATCGGGTAATCTAAGCTGCATTTTGAAAAATCGTGTAATCCTATTCGAATTTTGAAATTCGGGTAATCCTAGTCGAATTCTGAATTTGGCCGAGAGTTTTGAAAATCAGGCGAATTTCAGGTCATAGTTGCCCGAAAAAATTGACTAAATTAGACTGATTTTCGACGTGTTGAATAATTTCGGGGAAATGAGCCTTATTTCTTGGCACTGTTACATTCATCTACCCGAAAATCAAAACAGTGACAGAAATGGCGAGTTTCATACTTGGCTCAAATCTTACTCAAACTTGACTGAAATCAATGCAAAAGAGTAAAAAAACACTCATAAATGGTTTATCATGCTCTTAAGAGGATAAAAATAGTAAAACAGTTCAAAAACACCCAAATGGACATTAAAAAAAATCGAAAATGAAGTTTATCCAAAAACTCTTTTAAATCATATTGAATCGAACGAAGCTAGATTCAAATTGTTTTGATCGATCACGCTAGGCTCTGATACCACTTGTTGGTCTGTTTTCTACTAAATAAGGATCAAAAGATAGCTTTTAAGCTTAGAGATCGAAGAACACCTTGTAGTGTGTGTTTGTGCATGTTTCCTATTTTGGAAGGTACAAGGTGGCCTGCTTTTATGAAAACTCTAAAAGGGTAACATGGGCCTTATATACCACATGAGTTGGTATATTAAAGCATATGACCTAAATTATATTATATTTATGTAGCGGCCCAAAACCAACTAAAATCTAATTAATTACAAAATAGATCCAACACTTATAAGAATTAAGGACACTACAAAATATTCCTAACAATAAGGGTCAAAGAGACCATAGTTCCTCAAATGAGTCAGTATTCAACGGGGAAAATAATTTACATTCTAATAAACTTATATCTTGCTGGGAACTTCCGGAGGTTACTAGTAAAATAGCAGAATTGAACGCAACTCTGGAATCGTAAAAAGTAGGTTTCCAAGCTGAAAAGGAAAAGCTTTTAAAGGTGATTTCAAATCTCAAAATTTCTCCGTCCCTACCTGTCTTATATGATCTTTCGACAGAAATATCTTCTCTTAAACAGGATATCGGAACACAAACGGACCCTTTGTTCCCAAAGCTAAGAAGGCTTTTACTAATAATTCTAAGTCAACGGTGACAAAAGCTCAAAAAGGCGAATACGCATGCCATTCACCTTTGACTGGAGCTGAAGTGCAAAGTAAAAGCACAGCACTTAAAAGTGCTAAGGAACAAAAGAAGCTTAGACAGGAGAAAGGAAAATCGATATTATCTTCCAAAATTAATGTTGAAAATGTAAATGATTTTCCCTCTCCTATTCCTATCAAAATGGAAGCTCTTAAGAAAAAGTTCGAAGCTCAAGCAAACGAACTTCTCAAGCTTCCAATATTCTTCATTGTTAAAAAATGATAGAAATGGATTTGTTTACCCAAACAAAAAAGCTCATCATTCTCGTAAGCAAAATTCCATGAATACTCATCATTATAAAGTGAATTGTGTGAAGTCTTCTCGTAGGAATTCACCCGCTATACTTGCTTACAACGTTATAGCCTCATATTCCTACATGAAATATCCGGTCAAAGTCTATTCGAAAAAGCACCTTATGCGAGTGGACAAAGAGAAGATCTTTCAATCTAATAAACTCAGACGCACATTCACCCGAGCTGAAACATTTTTTCCGTGTCCAATTGGTCCAAATGGGTTCCTAAGTCAACAATTAAGTTAGGTAATCTCAAACGAAGTCGGGTACCTAAAAGTACGTTAATGGATGATTTATGAACAAAATCTAATTTGACACATTGTATGCTTAACTCGTTTTCTGCTAATAAGGAGGACCCATACAAAAATGGGTACCAAAGTCCCGATAAAGATCTTCCAGCATGGGTAGGATAGTCGTTCCACACCCATGACTGGTATGCGACGAGAGCAACTACATCATCCCAGTGTGTATGGTATCTTGGGTTGCTCCACGTACACAATTGGTAAGCGATGCGTATGATCATAGAATTTTCAAAACTAATTGCGTATGCATACGAGCTGAAATGAAAAATATCTTTCAAAATGGTACATTCTTTAAATATGTGTCTTTAAAATTCTATGAGATTTTTGAAATTCAAACTGCATTTTTTGTACAGAAATGATAAATACTATTTTTTTTAAAATGAGCTTAATTTGAGGGGGAGCTACCCTTTTATATTTAAAAGAAAAGAAACTCTTATATTGTTTAAGGGGAACAATAATTAAATTTTTAAGGGGGAGCAAACCGTACACGCGTGATTCTTTTTTGATCCGACTACGCATCTTTTAAGGGGGAGCAATACTACTATAGGAAGCATGATTTGAGGAGGAGGAACAAAAATATATACATATATATTTATATATTTTACAAAATATATAATATATTATTCTATTACTAATACAATAAATATATATACATATACTATAATATATATATGTATAAGAAAAAGGGAGAAAATAAAAAAAAGAGATAAAAATAAGAGAGAAAAATACCAAAACAAAAAAAAAGAGGAAGAAAATCCCCTCCCACTATCAAACTTCATGGACATCTCCTCTTACATCAAAAGACGGACTTATATACGGAAAATACGGCTCACATACACTACCTCGGTGCTCACTTCAGCCGACCTGCTCCGAATTGCTGACACAAACGAATTCAGCCGACCCGCTCCGAATTGCTGACACAAACGAAGCAGCACTAATCAAGTTCGAACCGGATGCACGGAATTTCAAGTTCCCATGAATCAGTCAAACCCAACTGAATCTAATCCTGGAACATCATCGAGCCGAACATAACCACATATCCTACATCGTCCGAACACTCCCTGATAGATGATTTCGATGATGTCTTGAAAATTTTTGAAGATACATAAGTTCCTTTATCTCACAAATCATTCAGACCAATCCCCATAGGCACACAGTACTAATTTTATTAGCTCCCGGTAGAAGACGCCGCATTAGGTCCAATGGCGCATGCATATCCGAGCCTTACCCACTCGTCTGTCTCACAAAAGACAGATATTTCAATAAATCACGAGGAGCCACGTCTACTCTCACTGCTTCACTCGGAAGCGGAAGATATTGAATTTAGTGGTACTAGCCCCACCACCACACTTTCTTGCGCACAATAGAGTCTAGTGTGTCCTCACTTCCCATATTTTTAATACTTTCTAGGACACATACACTTTTATGACACCTGATCTTTGTGATCACGTTAGAACTTCCGTAGAGATGTGATTCTTAGACATGCTTCGATGGTCGAAAGGAAGTCCTACCGTTGCAACATAGAAACAACAACGGTTTCAGGCCATAGTCTACGAGCATAGCTCCAAAATCGATGTTAACGGGAAGTCTTCGTGACCCCAGTTTCTTACACGATGGATCGCCTTTCTGGCATCGTCAGGTTATTTTCAATCTGAGTCCCTATGATCTCCATCTTCTTGTCCCGACGACGCGAACATCTTGCCAAAACATCACCCCATTTTCACCCACATTCATGATGATCTCCCGTATTCGATCATCACGAGGGGGAGTAGTAGTAAATAAAGAAAATGAGATTCGTACCACAATGAAAAGTGCAATATTGATCGTCAACGCCAAATCTTCAAGCGTCGTCAAATCAAGCGAATACCGCCGACCTTCAAAAGCTGAAGTTAGCGCCACATGTACGCCCTCCAAATTTAAAGACAACTCCCCAATCCCAAAACAAGGTTGAACAAACGTAGGGAGAGTTGTGCCACTATCGAAGGGTGAGATCGAAAACAAAAAGAAAAAATCCGACAAGCAACTTCAAACTCCTTCCGGCCTCTCCGAGACCATCTTAAAGAGAAGATTTGAAGGAAGACATGGCGTCAAGAAGAGAAGGTCAAGAAAGGTGCACTTGAAGATCTCCTAAAGAAGAGAACACAAGACAAGGCAAAGGAGGAGAAAATTGAAGAAGAACACGCCGAACACGCTTCCGCCGACGCATACGCTGATACGTGTTCTTCGAGAACTCACGACAACATCTTTACAAGACCATGATAACCAACGATGAATTACAAATTGAACACAAAGGAGGAGATTGTTAGGATTATTTTATTGTTTTCAAATTGATTATACTATCTTAGTCTTGTAATTTATTTAAGTGAACTAGATTCTATTTTATAGAACGATCTTTTGATTGTAAAGGACTTACAATGGCCCCAGTATTATATACCTACCTAAAAACCTAACAACAATTAGGTGTGTCTCGTGTGTGAAGATTATCTACTTGGAAAAGTAAGGAGAGCCTCCCAACCTCTCTGAAGAACACAACACCCCAAGCGAGCTCAATTCATCCAATTATTCCGTGGTAAAATCACTTTAATCTTTATTAGTTGGATAAACTAGGATTTTCAGTAGTGGCGGTAGTAGTAGTGGTAGTGATAGTGGTAGTCGTGGTCGTCGTGGTAGTAGTAATCGTAGTCGTAGTCATGGTGGTGGTGGTGGTGGTGGTAGTGGTGGTATTGTTGTAAAATTCGGCCTAGGCGGCCGATTAAGCGCCGCCTAGGCGTCAGTCAGCACCAAACGTGGCAGAAACAACTATTCGTAGCATCAATCGGAAAATCGGACTAATCTCCGTACAAGCCGATTATTCTAATCTCCGTATAAGCCGATTATTCGAATAAGCCGAAATTTCAGCGATTAATTTGCTTAATCGGTTTGCTGGCTCAAGATTTGAAAGCATGTATGCCTTTATAAAGGCTAACTTTCCTCTCTCACTCGTAATATACCTGGTGTGGGATGAAATTAGGTGTATTTGGACCTTTGGGAGAATTTGGGCTCATTTTATTACGAATGTCCATTACTAAAATATAAACATTTCGCCCCCCCACCCCTTTTTTGAAACAAAAAAGCAATGTTTCTTATTCTCATTAAATATTTAATAAAAAATAAGATATTTACAATAAAATTTATTAAAATACATGAAAAAACACAAACAATAATTTCTTGCTGGAAAAAAAAATATAAAAACATTTCGTTCTTTCTGAAAAAATTATTAAATAAAAAAAGAGGAGTTTTGTAATAGTTATATTTTATTGAATTTTTTGGATTGTCTTTATTTATTTATGTTTGGATAAATTTAATATGCCTTTACTTTGATAAAATGTTAACCTATTTGATATGTGGAAAAAATTAATGAAAACAATTGTACACCGTATAATTTTCATCTAAAAACCGCCTAGGCCGTCTAGGCGCTAGGCCCCCCTCGGACGCTTAGCAAATTTTACTACATTGAGTAGTAGTAGTAGTAGTGATAGTAGTGGTTGTGGTAGTGGTGGTGGTAATTGTAGTGATAGTGGTAGTGGTAGAATATGATTGAACTTTACTATTTTAGGAATTTAAGATACGTGCAATATATATATATATATATATAAATATATGTGTAGCTTCATTCTTCTACGTGTAATATATATAAACATCACAAGTGGAGAATTAAAAGAAGTGGCAGGATAGGATTAGATTATTCAACCTTGCTTTACTTGCTAAGCAAGCGTGGCGGATCTTGATAAAACGATCAAGCTTGTTGGGACAGATTTTAAAGGCACGGTACTTTCCTAATGTTTCTTTTTGTGCAGCGACATTCGGAAACAATGCATCGGCGACATGGTGGGAAATCATGATGGCTCGGCCGCTACTTCTAGAGGCAGTCCGATGGCAAGTCCATTATGGGACTTCGGTTGATGTCTGGCGTGTCCTTCCGACCTGTGACACCATGCGTGCCGGGGAACGAGGGGCTTCCGGTTGCTGACCTGAAGTTACATGGCTGGAGCTCTTGGAATGAGCCCCTTGTATCATCCTTATTTTTCCCCATCGATTCTGAATTAATATTGGGCTTGTCGATTAGTTCTACAATTAGGCCGGATAGATTGATATGGCATACATCGGATGGTAAATTTTCAGTGAAATCTGCGTAGCGGTTAGCTAAATCTCTACAATCTAGGGATATAGCGAACTCTAGTGCGACAGAGGGCTGGAAATTTCTTTGGGCTGCAAACGTGGTACCAAGGGTGAAAACGTTCGTTTGGAGGCTTTGTCACGAGGTGCTGCTAACCTAATTCGAAGAGGATGTATCCAAAGTGCCCAATGTCGACGGTGTGGTAATCATTGGGAGGATAGCTACCACATCTTTCTAGATTGTCCCCCATCGATGGATACTTGGCGACTAGCTGGAACTTCTGTTGATATCCGCAGGCTGTGGACGGGCGATTTTGGATCTTTGATCCGTGGCGGGGTAAAGACACTGGAGCCGACGGATTACTCTCGTTTCCTATCGATATTCTAGGCAATCTGGATTGCTAGAAATGGGTGCCTCATGAACAATCAAATATTGTCTCCCACGACCATTTTATCCCAAGCTGCCGAAGTGATGCTTGAGGGGAATGAGGAACTACCGGCGAGTCCTCGTGCAAGTATGCTCGAGGACCAGACGTGGAAGAGACCACCAAGTGGAACCGTTAAGCTAAATTTTGATGGGGCGATTCACGCGTCTCGTAGTGGTGCATCAATTGGTGTGGTGGCTCGGGATTTCTTTGGGCATTGTGTGGGATGGTGTACCAATTTCTTTAAGGGGATGTTCAATGCGGAGACTATAGAAGCACGTGCAGCTTTCCGGGCTACTCAATTTGCTTTGCAAAGAGAATGGTGCGATGTGATTTGTGAGGGTGACTGTAGAACAATTATCGAGAGACTCGGGAAAGGGTGCACGGAAGCTACGAAATCGGCCCCTATTCTACAGGATTGCATCCACTTCAAAAGTCTCTTCAATACCGTCTCCTTTTCTTTTGTTAAACGATCGCGTAATACAGTAGCTCACTATCTTGCTAAGTCGCTAGGATCTAATGGGGAGGGATGTTCCCCACCTACGCAAGTCTTAGCATCTATCTTGTCCTCGGACCTTGATTAATATAATATATGGTCTTTCTTCAAAAATAATTCTATAAATATATTGCAGAGGATTTCAATTATTTTGATATGCAAACTAACGTGAATAATAATAATAATAATAATAATAATATAAATTATATTAGTCGAAGGTAATCATACGAGAGAAATCGAAGCACTCAGGGACTAGGCACTTGTCATCATTTGTTCTAATAACTTTGGAGGTGCTGTAATCTTAAATTTTATATGGCCATATAATTATGGATACGTTATTAAGTTTTAAGTAACACTAACAAGTCGATCATGGAAAATAACCATAACCTATGTATGTGCTTTTGTCTTGTAAATCCAATATATTTAGAATAGCCTCGTGAGGAGTTCTAACTTCACGTTAGGAAATATCATATCAGTTTCTCGAAGATTCGACGTTACAAGTAAGTGAAAATCCAACTACCATCAGCATATTACTTGGTGTTTATATATTTTATGTGAATTATGTAATTGATTTACCGTTCATATGTTACCTTTACATGCATGACTTATTTGATGTATGTGAATTTATTAGCATATCATTCATCAACATATGCACGTGCACATACAATTAGCGGGTTGTCGAGTATTGGTACGTCTTGCATTGATTGTCAACGAGCGATGTATATGTGTCGAGTATTGGCACCTTTAAGGGCTAATTACTATTGCACCATCGACGGAAGGGGTGACTTAGAGTAGAGAGCCCTAGTGTAGGCCACCCGACGTTGGCCACCGTCATATAGACAAAAGGGGAGGGAAGGTACAACCTAGGAAAACCTAGTGTAGGCTACCTGGAGTAGGCCACTGCCATTTTATTGCGGTAAGAGCGACCTAGATGTGGCGACCTGGAGGGTGCGACTTAGGGAAACCTAGCGTATGCTACATGCGTGGGCAACCGCGTGGTAGAAGGGGCGACCTGGGAAGGAACCACCTAGGGAAACCTAGCGTAGGCTCCCAGTTGTAGGTGAAGGTGATGACATTGTGTGACTGACGTAGATTGCCAGGCTGGCCGTTGGAGCTTTCACTGGCTTTTGAGGTGAACTGTACATGAATGACGACCTGTGAGGCGGGCGAGTCTCTCCCGTTGCGTTTGTGGTGTGAGAGTAATGTATATATGTACTATATAAGTATATATATACTGTAGTGGTCGAGTTAGGTCATGTTTTATAAATTAAAAGGTCGAGTAGGGTTAAGTAGAGTCATTTGTGTGTGCGTACGATGATATGAACGGTTGCTTTATTATTTGCTTTTTAAAATATTCCTTCTTTTGAGTTTTTATTCAACAAATTCAGAGGGAGAATGGGAGTGTTAATTTGAGTCACGCAAAGAAAAAAAAAATATTACGATGTTTATATATTGTTTTGGGTGAGTTTCGGGTAGTCGTGACAGAGTGGTATCAGAGCTTTTGTCACGGGTTCTGTAGACTGTCTATCTACAGTAACTCAAAAGTATGGAAGCGCAGCCTTTCTAGTAAGTTTTATTTTATTATTTGAATTATTTACGTTGCACGAATTTATTGGCCACGTTCTCTGAAAGGGTTAGCATAAGAAATAGATAACTATGGTACGAACTAAAGGTGAAAGTAGGGTAGAGAGACTGTGACGCCCATTCAAGGTCAGGCACCGGCTCCGACAGATGAGAGGGAAATGCATAACATGGCTTACAGAACTTGTTCAGCGGTAGTGCGAGCAAATTCAGGAGCTGATTCGACAAAGAAATACCAACTACCTACCAAGAGTTGATCATAATCCAACTGAAAAAGGGTGGAGATGGTTGGAGAAAGATTCCGGAAACTCAATCTGTCGATATTCAAGGATGGAATAGATCCCACATCCGCGGAAAACTGGCTTCGAACACTCGAGAATATATTTAACAACAGCAGAGTTCATGAGGAAGAGAAATTCTATTTTGTTGCGTTCATGCTTTGTGGCAGCGAAAGTTATTGGTGGGACATGATGAAGACAATAGAAGAACCTATCGCTATGACATGGGAATACTTTAAAGAAATATTTCGAAACAAATATTTCACCGCCCCAGTTCGTGCTATGAGGATGAAAGAGTTCATAAACTTACGACAAGGAGCTATGACAGTTGCAGGAAAAATTCGCAAGTTTGAGCATTTGTCAAGGTTCGTCGTACACATGGTAAGTATTGATGCTTTGATAGTAGAGCGATTTCTCGAGGGCTGAAGCCTCAATTGTACCGAGACGTCAACATGGCCGGCACTCAGGGATTTTACGTATGCGCAAGCTGCAGAAAGGGCTTTGGTGGCAAAACAAGCTAAAATGAGGATCGTTCGTGCCCAAGAGGCAAAAAGAAAATTTGTGCAAAGGCGGAATTGGCAGAAGCCGATAAGAAACGGCAATTCAAAGTCCAAGGCCATAGACCAAATTTCCATGGACCAAGACCTCAACAAGGGGCGCAGAATCAAAGGCAAATCTTATCCAATAGAGACCCAATATTCCGATGCCTACATGTTCAAGGTGCGAACGTCAACACTCGGATACTGCTATCAACAAATCAAGTGAATTATTTGCGGAAAAGAGGGACATTTTCCAAAATTGTGTCCAAACAACTGGGAGGTGAACCAACCAAATCCACAAGGTGTACCTGCTAGAGTTTTCACTATTACGCCGATGAGGCGGAGGCAAACCCTTTTGTGGTGACAAGTACATTATCTATATACAATGTCCCAACATTCATACTAATAGATTTAGGAGCCACACATTCATTTGCATCATCTAAGTACATAATGAGGCTCGGTATAACACCTCACCTATCCAAGTTCAACTACAATGTAACAATCCCTCATGGAGCTTCAACACAAACAAATCAAATCTTGGAAGACTGCACGATTTTTATTGATAATAAGATGTTACTTTGATCTGATCGTAATTCATATGAATGATTTCGATGTCATCCTCGGTATGGATTGGTTGTCAAAGTATGGAGCGATAATTGACTGCAATAAGAAGGCATATACATCTATTTACCCATAGAAGAGCCTTTCACTTTCACATGAGTAGCTAAAAGTTGTAAGATTCCGAGAATATCAGCACTAAAGGATCGCGACTAGTAGATGTTGGTTGTGAGGCTTATCTCATTTACGAAATAAAGGCAAAAGAAGAAACTCAATCAAACCTCAATGAAGTACATATTGTTAAAGACTACGAAGACGTATTTCCAGACAATATGCCTGGTCTACCACCTGATCGAGAAATAGAATTTTCTATCGATATATCGTCAGGTACAACACCGTTATAAAAAGCTTCATATCGAATGGCTTCGACTGAGCTAAAGGAACTGAAGACGCAACTGTAGGAGCTACTCGACAAAGGTTTCATTCAACCCTAGCTTTTTACCTTGGGGTGCACTAGAATTGTTCGTACGAAAGAAAGATGGTTCGATGAGGTTGCGCATCGATTATCGAGAACTGAATAAAGTTACGATCCAGAATAAATATCTTTTTCCCCGGATCGACGATCTTTTTTATCAACTACAAGAACCATCGGTGTTCTCAAAGATTGATTTACGTTTGGGTTATCATCAGCTGAAGATAAGGAAGGAGGACATTCCAAAGACGACGTTCAGAACAAGATATGGGACTACGAATTTCTGGTGATGCCGTTTGGGTTGACAATGCACCAGCTGCATTCTTGGACGTGATGAATCGAGCATTCAAAGAATTTCTCGATATATTTGTTATCGTATTTAAGAAACTAAGGACGTGAGGAACACAAGGCCCACTTGACGGCAGTCCTCGATATACTAAGGAAGAAGCAACTCTATGTGAAATTTAAGAAATGCAAATTTTGGTTGGATCGAGTCGTATTTTTGGGACACATTATTTCTGGAGGGGGATATCAGTAGACCAAACAAAATTGAGGCACTCAACAACTGGCCACGACCGACGAATCCCTCAGAGGCACACAATTTTCTTAGCTTAGTTGGGTACTATCATATACTCATCGAGGGATTTTAAAAAATTCCCTAGTCATTAACAAAGTTGACTCGGAAGAATGACTCATTTTAATGGACTGATTTGTATGAACAAAGTTTTCAAGAGCTAAAGAGGCGACTTACTTCAATGCCTATTGTGACTGTTCCATCTGGAAGAGAAGGCTTTTCTATATACAACGATGCACCCAAGAACGGCTTAGGTTGTGTATTAATGCAAAATGGGAAAGTTATTGCATATACATCGAGACAACTAAAGGAGTATGTGATGAATTATCCCACTAATGACTTTGAGCTGGCAGCCGTAGTGTTGGCATTAAAGATCTGGCGTCACTATTTTTACGGTGAACAATGTGAGATCTACACAGATCATAACAGTCTGAAATATTTCTTCACTCGGAAGGAATTAAATATGCGTTAACGGAAGAGGGTTAGAACTTGTTAAAGATTACGACTGTGTGATCAACCACAATCCAGGCAAAGCAAATATTGTTACAGATGCACCAAGCCGGAAGGCGATCCAAAGTTCGACAACTTCTATGCCAATTTTGAAAACTTAATTTGCGGATTTACAAAAGATGAATTTGGAAATCACTAGCCTTGGTGAAATCAAAATGAGGTTAGCAGCGTTAGACCCTTCAACCGGCCCAGATTAATATAAGAAAACAAGCACAACGAGCCGACGAATACTACCAACAGGTAGAAAAAGACGTCGAGAAAAATTCATATTCGAACCTCAATGTATTTGAAGATGGCGTTTTACGATATTGAGAACGACTATACGTGCCCAACAATAATGAGCTTCGAATAGATGTTCCATCTGAAGCACATTCGACACCATATTCGGTACATCCTATCGCATCGAAGATGTATCGTAATCTTCAGAAATATTACTGGTGGCCCGGAATGAAGAAAGGGATCACGCACTATGTCGATCAATGCTTGACTATTCAACAAATAAAGGCATAACATCAAAGGCCAGCGGGGATGTTACAACCATTACATATTCCGGAGTGGAAGTGAGAACATATCACCATGATCATCGTGGTAGGCTTTCCCAAAACAATAAAGGGACATGAAGCTATTTGGGTCGAAGTCTGCTCATTTTTTACCCATTTCTTCGACGTACACCATGGATCGATACACAGAGCTTTACATACACGAAATAGTTCGACTCCATGGCATTCCATTGTCGAAAGTGTAAATGTCTGAATTAGTCATCCAAATAATACTTAAAGAGATTTACCACGAAATAAGCTCGGAGGACGCACAAGACAGATAATTCTATACACTTTCACAAAATGGATAATTATCTACACTTTCACACACAAGACACACCTAACTATATGTTAGGGTTTTAGTATTTATACCATATGTTGGTATATAATATTTGGGCCCTTCTAAGCCCATTACAAATAAAATATCATTAGACTCTCTAAATATAATCTAGTTTACTTAAATAAATTACAAGACTAAGATAACATATGTTAAATTTGCAATTCAATGTTTGTTATCTAGGTCTGGTAAAAATGTCGTCTTGAGTCCTCGAAGAACACGTATCAGGGTATGCGTCGGTGAAAGCGTACATGTGCGTGTTCTTCTTCAATTATCTCCTCATATGTCTTGTCTTGTGATCTTTACGAGATCTTCAAGCACACCATTTCTTGACCTTATCATCTCGGCAATGTATCTTCCTTCAAGTCTTCTCTTGAAGCTTGTTTTGGAGATGGCGGAAGAAATTGAAAGTTGCTTGCCGGATTTTCTCGTTTTGTGCTCGATCTCTCCCGTTGATAGCATCCAACACCCCTACGTTTGTTCAACCTTGTATTGGGATTGGGGACTTCGAAATGAAATTTGGAGAGGCGTATATAAAGCGACAACTTCGTCTTTAAAGGTCGTGGTTTTCTTAAATTTACGACGACGCTTGAGATTTTGGCGTTTCTGATCAATCTTACTCTTTCATCGTGGTATTGCTCCCATCTTACTCTTGAGTAATACTACATTCAATATCGCCCACTCCCGAGTGAAGCGATGATAATATATGTGGCTCCTCGTGATTTCTTGAAACACATGTCTTTTGCGAGACAGACGAGTGGGTAGTGCTTGGATGTACACGCGTCGTTAGACCTAATGCAGCGTGTTCTACCAGGGAGCTAATAAAATTAACACATGTACATATGGGGGTTTGATCCGAAGTATTAGTGAGATAAAGGAATTTTGCATTTACAAAAATTTCTAAGACGTCATCGAAGTTATCTCTCGTGGTGTGTTCGGATGATGTAGGATATGTGGCTATTCTCGTAAAGTTATGACTAACGCTTGGTTTGGTTCCATGGTTAGATTCAATTGGCTCGACTGAATCATGGGAACGAAGTATCCGTGCATCCGGTAGGAAGTAGTGAGTGTTGCATTTTGTATCAGCAAGCCGAAGCAAGTCGTTTAAAGTGAGCACCGAGGTAGTGTAAGGAGCGACATTTCCGTTTGAAAATTTTTGAACCATTGAGCTCGAGATTCTTCATTTAAGTCCGTCTAAAGATGTCGGAGGGAATACGTATAAGGCTAGATGAGGAGATGAGTATTTCTTTTCTTTTCTTTTCCCTTTTTTTTATTTCTCTCTCTCTCTCTATATATATATATGTTTATTATATAAGTAATAGAATAATATATTATATTGTATTATATATAAAAAATTTTTGTTCCTCCCCCTCAAATCATTCTTCCTATAGCAGTATTGTTCCAAATCAATACGTAGTCAGTAAGTTCAAACCTCTTTCCCTAAATTCATGCATTTACAATTCGCTTCCCCTCATAAATGTAATTATTGCTCCCTGTAAAACAAAATAAGAGTTGCTTCTCTTTTAGTAACTTCCCCTCAAATTAAGTTCATTTTAGAAAAAAAAAAAAAGGTATTTATGATCTCCGTGCGTTATATGGAGTTTTAAATTTCAAAATCGTGTAAAGTTTTGAAAATTCATATTTTTAAAATATACCATTTAGAAGAATAGGTATTTGTCAATTCAGCTCGTATGCGTATGCAATTTTAAAATATTGAAACTTCTTTTAACATACACATAATTAGAATGTACCTTTGTTTGGTTGCTCGCATCGCTTACCAGTCGTGCATGTGTAGCACCCCGAGATACCATACACGCTGGGATGTTGTTGTTGTTCACGTTGTATATCAGTCATGGGTGTGGAACAACTACTCGAAATACCACCCATGATGGGATATCTGCAAAACTCAATCGGTACTTTGGTACCCATGTTGTATTGGTCCTCCCTTATTAGAAGAAAATAAATTATGGTGTTAAATTTGGTCTTAAATCATCTCTTGATGTAGCTCTAGATAACCAATTACGGGCAATTTGACACGGAAAAGACAATTTAGCACGGGCGAACGTGTGTTTAGGTTTACTAGATGAAAAGATATTCTCGTTAGCCAGTCGCATAAGGTGTTTTTTGGAATGGACTTTGACCGGATTTTCAGTAGGAATACGAGTCTATAGCATTGCAAGCATGTATAGCTAGTGATTTCCTACAAGAAGACTTTACATTATAATGGTGAGTTTTTGTGAAATTTTGCTTACTAAAATGATGAACATTTTTTAATGGTAAGAAAGTCCATCTTTGTCATTATTTAAAGAATCAGAGAAGGTATTGGAAGCTCGAGAAGTTCGCTTGCTTGGGCTTGGAACTTCTTCTTTAATGGCCTCCCTTTCAATAGGAGTAGCAGTGGGAAAATCTATAACGTTTTCGACCTTAATTTCGGAAGATAATGTCGATTTTCCGTTCTCCCTCCTAATCTTCTTTTGTCCCTTAGCACTTTTAAGTGCTTTGCTTTTACGTTTCACTTCAGCTCTAGTCAAAACTAACTGCGTATTCACATTTTGAGCTTTCATCACCGTTGGCTTAGAATTAATAGTAATAGCCATTTTAGCTTTGAGAACAAAGGCATCCATTTGTGTTCTCATATCCTGCTTAAAATAAGGTATTTCTATAGAAAGATCATTTAAGACAGGTCGGGATGGGGAATTTTTAGATCAGAAATCTCCTTTAAAGCTTTTCCTTTTCAGCTTGGAAACATACTATTTCCGATTCCAGGGCTGCGTTTAATTCTGCAATTTTACTAGCAACTTCTGGAATTTCCCAACAATAGATAGGTTTTTTAGAATGTAAACTAGTTTCCCCATTGGACGCTGAGTTTTTAGAGGAACTTTGGTCATTTTGACCCTTTTCCGCAAAGTTGGGCTCTAAAATTTTAATTTTAGAGTACAATTTAATGCGTTCTAAGTGATTAGATTTAGAGTGTCACTTACGGCGTTCTTCAAACATAAGATTACATTTACTCATATTCTATTCAACTTCACAAACCTTCAAGCTAGTTGTGTGATGTTGTGCTTTGAACTTTTCTATCTTAGCATCATGACTTGTAACGCTCTTTTGTGCAACTTCTAGCTGGCACATGAGGGTGCCTTTTTCTCTTAGGTTTCTACGTGAGGCTTGATGATTAGTTTCTAAACTAATTTCTAAGACCTTTATAGTCTTTTCGAGATTTATAAAGGAACCTTTTATTTTAGCAGAGACATAAGTCGTTGCGTCGAAGTCCATAATTTTTTTTAGATAATTTCTTTTAAAATTTTTAGTTGGATACATTATCATTAACGCATTGTTTAGATTTGAACTATGGAGTGGTGTGCTTACAAAGTGATTATTTTTCTCTTGCAACACATTAGCCATTAGTTTCTTCTATTGTAGGAAAAGTTTATCCCTCTTCGCCTGTTATGGTCTCGAATGTATATGCCCACACAACACTGACAACATTTTCTGGTGCTTCGGATTGTTTCAATCGCCCGCCTTCTATGGTTTCCTTACCCAGGATCTGCTCCCATTGCAGTGGGTGTTTTATGAAAGATTTATGGGGGAAACGGTAAGGGGCGACTCATCCTAACATGGGGCCTAAAGCGAACACTAAAACGGGGCCTTTTTTGCATGTCAACCTAGCAGAATCTTCTTCCTATATCCTGACTTGAGACCGACAACTATAATACTTAAACTTTATAAAAGATGGGTTAAAAAAATTCTTCTAGTGGAAATTTTCGAAACAAAAAACAAAAATAATTTTAAACATGAAAGTTACTCTTCTAGATTTTATGACGAAAATTCTTTTATACAGTTTTCGTAATTAATCATTCCAACCAATTCATTTTCTATTGATAAAATAGCGTAACTTAGGTAGTTTTTTTAATTTTTAATTTAGAAAAAATTCTTTCCGCGAAAACAATAGTCACGGAAATCGCCAACATAATCCTCTATATGAATGGAGTCTAGCTATCGGTTTAGGTTAAGTTTAAGATTTTTGTAATTCTGGGTCATTTTAACTAACTAATTTTATTTATATAATAACATTACTAAATTGACGGCCTCAAGATATTATGCATTTTTAACTAACTAAATTTTATTTATATAATAGCATTATTAAGTTGAGGGTTTCAAGATATTGTGCCTTTTTTTAAATAAATAATATTTATATTATAGTATTACTAAATTAAGGTCCTCAAGATATTGGGCCTTTCAATTAAATAACTAAATCCAAAAAATCTGCGGTTCCTAACGGAATAGGTAACAAAGCCACCTTGCCGCCCACTGCTACACGTAACATTATTTGCAACTGGAATTGGTATTTTCTCGAACCCTTTTTTATTCTATCAGTGGGCTAGAAGGGAAAACGAATGAAAGTTTTATTATTTATACAAAAGCATTACTAAGTTGAAGGACTCAATATATTGGACCTTTTTAACTAACTTAATTTGATTTCTATAATAGCATTACTAAATTGAGGGCATTATTTAACAAATAAATTTTATTTATCTAATAGCATTACTAAATTGAGGACCTCAAGATATTGGGCCTTTTTAACTAATTAAATAAATTATATATATAATAATATTATATATAATAATATTATTACTAAATTGGGGGCGCTAAAAAGTTTGGGGCCTAAAGCCCTTGCTTTATCTGCTTTACCCAAAAGTCAGCCCTATGTCAAAGCTAAAGTTGAAGTTTTTTTTCGTCTTTCAGTACTTGACTTCTTAGTAGAATTATCCCTTTTTAGTATGTTATCTTCGTTTTATCAAGTTGTTTATCAATTCATTGCCACGGGTTATTTGTTATTCTGATGTTATGTCTGGTGATAGGATTTGGATTTATATGGATAACTTCAGGCTATCAACGCACAAAAATAGACCATGTCGAATACCTTGTTGAACAAGTCGAATGCCTTGTCCACCAAGTGAAATTCCTCGTGGAACAAGTCGAATGCCTTCTTCACCAAGTTGAATGCCTTGTTGAACAAGTCGAATGCCTAGTCGACCACGCGAATGCGTATTGACCAAGTCAAATTCTTTGTTAACCAAGTCGAATGCCTAGTCGACCACGCGAATGCGTATTGACCAAGTCAAATTCTTTGTTAACCAAGTCGAATGCCTTATTGAACAAGTTGATGCTTGCTGACCAATTAATGCCTTGTTGACCAAGACGAATGCCTTGTTGACCAAGTCGACTGACTTGTTCAGAAAGTAAAATGCCTTGTTCATCAAGTCGAATGACTTGTTGAACAAGTCTATGCCTTGTGAAACAGGGCGAATGCCTTGTTGACTTGTCAATTGCCTTATTCACCAAGTCGAATGCCTTGTTGACCATGTCGAATGCCTTCTCCACCAAGGGAAATTCCTCATTGAAAAAGTCGAAGGCATTGTTCACGAAATCGAGTGTCTTGTTGAACAAGTCGATGCTTCATTGAACAATTCGATGACTTGTTAAACATGTTGAATGCCTTGTTGACAATGCGAATGCCTTATTGGCCAAGTCGAATGTCTTGTTGAACAAGTCGAATGCCTTGTTGACCAGTGAATAAATTGGTTAACAAGTCGAATGCCTTTTTGACCATGTCGAATGACTTGTTAAAGAAGTCTAATGCCTTGAGCACCAAGTGAAATGCCTTCTTGAACAAGTGGAATGCCTTGTTTCACCAAGTTCAATGCGCTGTTGAACAAATCGATGCCTTGTTGAACAATTAGAATGTCTTGTTCACCAAGTCGAATGCATTGTTAAAAAAGTTGAATCTATTTTTAAACAAGTTGGGTGCCTTGTTGAACAAGTCGATGCCTTGTTGAACAAGTCAAATGCCTTGTTGACCATGTAATGCCTTATAAATTAAGTCGAATAAATTATTGAACAAGTTGAATGCCTTGTTAAAAAAAATGCTTGTCCAATAAGTGTAATGTATCGTTGAACAACTCGAATGCTTTGTTCACCAAGTCGAATGTCTTCTTGAACAAGTCGATGCCTTGTTGAACAAGTCTATGCCTTGTGAAACAGGGCGAATGCCTTGTTGACTTGTCAATTGCCTTGTTCACCAAGTCGAATGCCTTGTTGACCATGTCGAATGCCTTCTCCACCAAGGGAAATTCCTCATTGAACAAGTAGAAGGCATTGTTCACGAAATCGAATGTCTTGTTGAACAAGTCGATGCTTCATTGAACAATTCGATGACTTGTTAAACATGTTGAATGCCTTGTTGACAATGCGAATGCCTTATTGACCAAGTCGAATGTGTTGTTGAACAAGTCGAATGCCTTGTTGACCAGTGAATAAATTGGTTGACAAGTCGAATGCCTTTTTGACCATGTCGAATGCCTTTTGGACCATGTCGAATGACTTGTTAAAGAAGTCTAATGCCTTGAGCACCAAGTGAAATGCCTTCTTGAACAAGTGGAATGTCTTGTTTCACAAAGTTCAATGCGCTGTTGAACAAATCGATGCCTTGTTGAACAATTAGAATGTCTTGTTCACCAACTCGAATGCATTGTTAAAAAAGTTGAATCTATTTTTAAACAAGTTGAATCTATTTTTAAACAAGTTGGGTGCCTTGTTGAACAAGTCGATGCCTTGTTGAACAAGTCAAATGCCTTGTTGACCATGTAATGCCTTATAAATTAAGTCGAATAAATTATTGAACAAGTTGAATGCCTTGTTGACTAAGTTAAATGCCTTGTTAAAAAAAATTGCTTGTCCAATAAGTGTAATGTATCGTTGAACAACTCGAATGCTTTGTTCACCAAGTCGAATATCTTCTTGAACAAGTCGATGCCTAGTTGAACAAGTCTATGCCTTGTGAAACAGGGCGAATGCCTTGTTGACTTGTCAATTGCCTTGTTCACCAAGTCGAATGCCTTGTTGACCATGTCGAATGCCTTCTCCACCAAGGGAAATTCCTCATTGAACAAGTCGAAGACATTGTTCACGAAATCGAATGTCTTGTTGAACAAGTCGATGCTTCATTGAACAATTCGATGACTTGTTAAACATGTTGAATGCCTTGTTGACAATGCGAATGCCTTATTGACCAAGTCGAATGTCCTGTTGAACAAGTCGAATGCCTTGTTGACCAGTGAATAAATTGGTTGACAAGTCGAATGCCTTTTTGACCATGTCGAATGCCTTTTTGACCATGTCGAATGACTTGTTAAAGAAGTCTAATGCCTTGAGCACCAAGTGAAATGCCTTCTTAAACAAGTGGAATGCCTTGTTTTACCAAGTTCAATGCGCTGTTGAACAAATCGATGCCTTGTTGAACAATTAGAATGTCTTGTTCACCAAGTCGAATGCATTGTTAAAAAAGTTGAATCTATTTTTAAACAAGTTGGGTGCCTTGTTGAACAAGTCGATGCCTTGTTGAACAAGTCAAATGCCTTGTTGACCATGTAATGCCTTATAAATTAAGTCGAATAAATTATTGAACAAGTTGAATGCCTTGTTGACTAAGTTAAATGCCTTGTTAAAAAAAATGCTTGTCCAATAAGTGTAATGTATCGTTGAACAACTCGATTGCTTTGTTCACCAAGTCGATGCCTTGTTGAACAAGTCGAATGCCTTGTTGAATAAGTCGTATGTCTTGCACACCAAGTCGAATGTCTTGTTCACCAATTCGAATGGTCCTGTTCACCTAGCGGTATGCCTTGTTGAACATGTTAATTTCCTTTTTACGAAGTCGAATGCATTGTTTAACAAGTCGAATGTCTTGTTTACCATGTCAAATATCTTGTTGAACAAGTAGATGCCTTGTTGAACCGTTCGATGCATCGTTGAACAAGTCGAATGCGTTGTTGATCAAGAAAATGCCTTGTTGACCAAATCGAATGCCTAGACGAAAAAGTCGAATAACTTATTCAGAAAGTCGAATACATTGTTTAGTAAGTGGAATTCCTTGTTGACCATGTCGAATTAACTTGTCGGAAAAGTCGAATTAACTTGTTGGACAAGTCTAATGCCGTATTGATCAAGTAATTCCATGTTGACCAAGTTGAATGTCTTGCAGACCAAGCCGAATGCCTTGTTCACCAAGTCGAATGCCTTGTTCACCAAGTTAAATGACTTGTAGAACAAGTCAATGCCTTGTGGAACAAGCCGAATGCCTTGTTGAAAAAGTTGAACGCCTTGGTGACCAAGAGAATGCCTTGTTGACAACGTCGCATGCCTTGTTGACCACGTTGAATGTCTTGTGGAACAAGTCAGTGACTTGTTGCACCAAGTCGAATGACTTGTCGAACAAGTCAAATGCTTGTCCACCAAGTGGAATGACTTATTGAACAAGTCATATGTCTTGTTTACAACGTTGAATGCCTTGTTGAACAAGTAATGCTTTGTTGACAAAGTTGAATGCCTTGTTGTACAAATCGAATGTCTTGTTGATCAAGAAATGCCTTTTGAGCAAGTCAAATGCCTCGTTGACCGAGTCATACCTTGTAGAACAAGACAAATATCTTGTTGAACAAGCCACTGAATTTTTGTCCAATTAATGCCATGTTCACCAATTTGAATGTCTTATGAAACAAGTCAAATGCCTTTACCACCTGGTCGAATACCTTGTTGAACAAGTCGAATGCCTAGTTTAACATCGAAAATGGCTTGTTCACAAGGTCGAATGCCTTGAGGATCAAGTTGAATGCCTTGTTGAACAAGTCGAATGTCTTATTTACCAGGTTGAATGTCTTATTCACCAAGAAGAATGCCTCGGGGAACAAGTCGAATGTCTTGTTCACCAAGTTGAATGCCTTGGGGAACAAGTCGATGCGTTGCGAAACAAGTCGATGCCTTGCGGAACAAGTCGATGCCTTGTGGAGTCAGTCGATGCCTTGTGGTCAAAGTCGAATAACTTTTTGAACAAGTCGAATGCGTTGTTGACCAAGTCGAATGGCTTGTTCACCAAGTCGAATGCATTATTTAACAAGTAGAATGTCTTCTTAACCATGTCGAATGTCTTCTTGAACAAGTAGAATGCCTTTTTGACCAAGTAATGCATTTTTGAACAAGTCGAATGCCTTGTTGAACAAGTCGAATGCCTTGTTGAACAATTCGATGCCTTGTAGAAAAAGTGGAATGCCTTGTAGAGCAAGTCGAATGCCTTGTAGAACACGTTGAATGCCTTGTAGAGTATTGCCTTGTTGAACAAGCCGAATACATTGTGGACATGGTCAAATGCCTTGTTCACCAAATCGAATGTCTTGTCACCGAGTCTAATGCCTTGTTGAACAAGTCGATGCCTTGTTGACCTAACGAATGCCTTAGTAGCCAAGTCGAAAGCCTTATTGAACAAGTCAAATGCAATGTTAACCATGTAAAGAGCCTTCACTAACTAGTCGACGACTTGTTGAACAAGTCAAATGCCTTGTTGAACAAGTTGAATGCCTTGTTGACCAAGTCGAATGCGTTGTTCACCAAGTCGGATGCATTGTTGACAAGTAGAATGCCTTGTTTACTATGTCGAATGACTTCTTGAACAATTTGAATGCCTTGTCACAACGTGGAATGCCTTTTTGAACATGTAATGCCTAATTGACCAAGTTTAATGCCTTGTTGAACAAGTCGAATGCCTTTTTGACCAAGTAATGCTTTTTTAACAAGTCGAATGACTTCTGTAACAAGTCAATGCCTTATTGATAGAGTATTGCCTTGTTGAACACACCGAATATATTGTGGACATGGTCGAATGCCTTGTTGAACAAGTCGATGCCTTGTTGACGTAGCAAATTGCTTATTGGACAAGTCGATAGCCTAGTTGAACAAGTCAAATGCCTTGTTCACCATGTAAAGTGCCTTCTTTAACAAGTCGACGACTTGGTGATAAAGCCGAATGCGTAGTTCACCAAGTCCGATGCCTTTTGAACAAGTCGATGCCTAGTTCAATAAGTCGAATGCCTTGTTAAATAAGTCAAATGCCCTGTTGACCATGTAATGCCTTGTAGAACAAGATGAATGCCTTTTTGACCAATTAATTTCTTGCTGGCCAAGTCGAATTTCTTATCGACAAGTCAAATCCATTTACAAAATAGTGGAATACCTTGTTGAAAAATTCCTATGCCTTGTTCACCAAGTAATATTTCTTGTTGAACAAGTCGAATGACTTGCGGACCAAGTCGAATAGCTTGTTGAACAAGTCGGTGTCTTGTTGACCTAGCGAATGACTTATTGCCAAGTCGAATGCCTTGCTCACCATGTAAAGTGCCTTCTTTACCAAGTTGAACATTTGTTGAACAAGACGAATGCCTAGTTCACCAAGTCGATGGCTAGTTCAATAAGTCGAATGCCTTGTTAAATAAGTCGAGTAATGTCTTGCAGAACAAGAAGAATGCCTTGTTGAACAAGCCAGTGTCTTGTTGACCAATTAATTTCTTGCTGACCAAGTGGAATGTCTTGTGGACAAGTCAAATCCATTTACCACATAGTGGAATACCTTGTTAAAAAATCTGTATGCCTTGTTCACCAAGTCATATGCCTTGTTCACCAAGTCATATGCCTTGTTGAACAAGTCTAATGACTTGCAGACCAAGTTTGTTGAACAAGTCGAGTGCCTTGTTCACCAAGTCGACTTGTAGACCAACTTTGTTGAACAAGTCGAGTGCCTTGTTCACCAAGTCGAATGACTTGTTGAACAAGTTGATGCATTGTGGAACACGTCGAATTCCTCCTTGATCTAGCGAAGGCCTTATTGACAAGGTCGTATACCTTTTTGAACAAATCAATTTCTTGTTCACCAAGTAGAATGCACAGTTTAACAAGTGGAATGCCTTGTTAACCATGTCTAATGCCTTGTTAAACAGGTCGAATGTCTTGCCACCAAGTGGAATGCCTTCTTAACCATGTCTAATGTCATGTTGAACAAGTCGAATGACTTGTTCACCAAGTCGAACGCTTGTTCACAAAGTCCAATGCCTTGTCGAACAAGTCGAATGCATTGTGGACATGGTTGAATGCCTTGCTAAACAAGTGAAGTACCTTCTTCACCAAGTCGAATTCCTAGTTGAACAAGTTGATGCATTGTCAACCAGGCGAATGCCTAGTTGGTTAAGTCGAATGCCTTGTTTACCATGTCAAATGTCTTGTTGAACTACTCGAAGGCCTTGTTGACAAGTGAAATGCCTTGTTCACCATGTCAAATGCCTTGTTGAAGAGGTCGATGCATTGTTAAACAAGTCTAATGTGTTGTTGACAAAGCAAATGCCTTGTTGACCAACTTGAATACCTAGTTGAAAAAGTCGAATGTCTTATTCACCAATTTGAATGCATTGTTAAATAAGTGGAATGTCCTGTTGACCATGTCCAATTAACTTATTGAACAAGTTGAATTCCTTGTTAAACAAGTCCAATGTCTTGTTGAACAAGCTGAGTGCCTTTACCACCTAGTAGAGTGCCTTTACCACCTAGTAAAGTGCCTTTAACAAATGGAATTCTCGTTGAACAAGTCGAATGCATTTACCACCTAGTAGAATTCCCGGTAGAACAAGTTGAATGACTTGTTCACCAAGTCGAATGCCGTGCTCACAAAGTCCAATGCCTTGTTGACCAAGTCGAATGCATTGTGTGTTAGGGATATGCCCTCGAATGCTATACGAGGATTGGATATGTATAGGGCATTAGCTTATTTATCATTCGATTGTCAATGTAATCAAACATTGTTTTCCGTATTAATAAAGGCATTATTCGTTTATTGGTTATATGAGTTCTTTACTTAGCATCGGGTAAAGCAATAAATGAATAAATCCAAATGTGTCGAGTTGAGTCACTGTTCTCGATGGGTACGAGAGAGGAAGGCACCAGTGAACTCTTAACCGCGAACATAAAATGTCCATAAGCCTTAGGTTTCAGTTGGGTGCTGGAAAACCAATCATGGCTTATTTGTCGATGACTTACCGTGTGCCGATATACCGCTTGGAAGCGGAAGTCATGACTTGTGATACGAGTCGAATCAAGGGATTGAATCGTTTCATGGACACTGACTCGCAGGTCGTACAATCAAACATGGCTTATTACTCAAGGAGTGTCAATGATCGACGACAAAACTATAGTAGTCTGCTTGAACCTTAGACCGAAAGGGGCTTTGACGGAGTTGACTTTGAAGTCTTGACTATCATTGGTTTCGCTAGATCCGATTTGCTATTGCATGGGTCAGCGGGACAGATGCGGTCTTGATGGATATTTGTGATTGCCGGGCTTAGACCGCCGAGTACGGATTCACAGTCTCGCAAGTAATCGAGACAAGTGTCCTATGAGAATGACGACGGGAAATTACAAAATTCTTGGCCAAGGTATTAAACTAACTCATGTTAGACATGGAGGGTAGTTTGGTAATTTGCCTCGTGTCATTTTATCATAGTATCGAGTTTAGTGAGTTTGACAAATACCATGGCTCTCACTCGATCGGGACACAGCTGAAGGGTTTGTACGTAGTACTATAATCTATAGTTAGGTTCTGGAATGAGACTAGTTCGAAATTCGTGCTCAAGTCGGGATCTGTCCGGTACTGCGGGATTGGCTAGGCACCTACCGGACTCTTGGATTCCTCCCTTGCCGATTGAGTCGAACCTAGAGACTCGGGCTTAAAAAGGATCATCAATGTGTACCGAGAAGGAGAGATTGTGTTTTGGGCCTTAACGAGCCTCGGGTCGTTATGCCACGCCTTATTGGGCCTCGGGGTCATTAAGTGGACCGAAGTCGGACTTCATATGAAACTAACTTTAAGACTTAGGCTTGGCTAAGTGCTTAGAAAGACTTGAGGGAAGAATTGGAATTCAACCCTAAGCCGAGAAATTCGAAAAATGCCTTAAAGGGTATTTTCGTAATTTACAAATATGGTAATAAAAATATTTGGAATATTATTTATTAAAACTAAAATTCGAATTTATATTTTATATAAATTTCGAAATTTATTTACCATATTTGAAGATATTTTAATATCTTAGTTAGTTTTCTATTTATAGTATGTTCCTTTAATAGAATTTTGAATTCAATTAGGAGAGATATTTTGGCAAGAATATCTCTCATATTTAGGAATAAATATTTCGAGATTTTACCTTGGTTTAGGGCTGAAAATTTCGTCCTCCCCTACTATAAATAAGGGTGAGACCCTCGTCAAAAAAAAGGGCACGGGAAGAGAATCGACGCGAAATTTCTCGACTCGAGAATCGAAACACGAACACACAAACGCAAACCACTCACCCGAGCGACGGATCAATTCTCTTTAGCCATCTTCGGAGAATCAAAATCGTGGTACACTGCGAGGTCGGCGTGACGATCTAGACAATACCCAACACGACCGCGGCCGACGACGCAATCGACGAGGAGCTGCCACTCGCTTCAAAGGTAATCTCTCACGGGTATGACCCGCCCTATTACGTGTCAACGTGATTAGAGTTTTCGATCCGAGCTGCGAAGGAACCCGGAAAAAATTTTATTCCGCACCGTATCCCGGGGCGTTGCGTCTCGGGTACAAACCGGGTACCTTTCCCAACAGTGGTATCAGAGCCAGGGCTCGTGATCGGAATCATGACATGATTAAATCGAAACGAGGCTCGTGGGAGACGATCGAAAAGCCAACGAACTAGGCGCATGGGGCTGCTCGATGCGTCGCTTGCCAACCCACGACCACCATACCGCTCGACGGAGTCGAAGGCACCACCGCCGAGAGGCTGCAACACTCAGACAGCCGCACGCGCAACTGCGCCATGCGACAGCGTACCCGCTGCCGCGGGTTCGGCAACGAAAACCCGAACCACCGCGCCGCTGCCTCGGGCAGCGGCACACCGCTGTCCGATGGTTGTGCCACCTCTGACGGCAGCGCCAGCAGCGCGCGGTCAGCCGCGCAACCGCGCGGACAGCCGCGTACCCGCATGAAACTGCAGCCTACGAGACACGACTGCCGCCTAGGGTTTTTCGCCCAAAAACCCTAACGGGCCTTTTTATCGGGCCTGGCCCATTTAAGGCCCAAATTGTCGGTTTCGGTTAGAATTGATGAAATTTTCAACGTGCTCGTTATGATTATGACTTAAGGCACACTTACGGGTTTAGGATTTCTATTTGGTTTTCCGGGTTATTTGTTAAGGGCCTCGTCCCCCCGGGTTGTATTTGTCTTTTACGGGTTGTTTGGGACTGTTGACCCCCCCCCCCCCCCCCCCGTATTGTACTTCAAAGTCTTTATTAATTAGGCTTAGTTTAGAATACACGAAGCTGTTCGACGGTTGACGACTCCCCGGGAGAAGATGACTTGGTGGACGATCGACGACTTGGAGGCCGTTCGAATGATGAAGGGCGATTGTCGACTTCAAAGCCCATACGGAGAACCGATGATTTTTTGAAGCCACATACACATAATTCACGTAATAGGGCTAGAATATAAATAACCCGTTCGTGTTGCCTTGTAGTTTATTTTCCTAGGGTTTATTTACTACTTACGTGCGTGTCGATTTGTGAAATGATATGCATGCTTTATGTGCTCTTATGTGAAAAAGTTTTTTTTTCTCCCGTTTGATAAATACTATGTGAGAAAAGGAATTGGGTTCCTGTCTTCTATCATGCTTGAGATGTCTGGTGTTAGGGAGTTTGTACGGTTTGTTCCGAGTAAGTTGGCGCCGTACATCAAGCCCTAACATTAGCGTTTCGAGTTCGTTTGACGACGCTCACCATAGCATATTCTGCCCCACGAAGCGTAAGGCAGCAAGGCGGAATTCAAATGTGCGGTTAGAGCATAAGTTGATTAGGTTGCACTTAGACAGTTATACCCAAAATGCAGGGTTAGCCGTGAGGGTCACTGACTGAGACAAAGATAGTTGAAATACTCATAGGATGGGTTCGAGTGAAACTCGACTTCGATCGATTAGGCAGGCCAAATATTGCGTTAAAGGCTGAGGCATGTCTAATCGAGTCGGGGACCTCAACTCCACTATGAGACTACTCAACGAAGTTTCCGAAATTCTTAAATCGGGAGAATAGAATTTTCGAGAAAAATAGTGGGAGTCAAGCGAAACGAAAAGTCCGTGTTTGCGCTTGATGAATGATAGAATAAACCTAACTATGTGATCTTTATCTTCTGCAGAGTTATTTTCTTTCTAGTTACTATGACGAATCTTTTAAACATGCTGCTTGAAAAGAACCGTTTGGTAGGACCAAACTACGTGGACTGGCTCCGTAACCTCAGGATAGTTCTAGGTATGGAGTCTTTGACTTATGTCCTCGATTCCCCTACACCGCGAGTCCCAGGGACTGATGCGAGTGACGATGACCGGGCTGCGTATGTCAAGTGGCAAATAGACGAGCCAAAGGTCAAGGGCTATATACTCCTTCCATGAGCAATGAGTTGCAGCGAAGCCACTCGGAAATGGAAGTGGGCGCTTCAGTAGCTCTTTGGTGAACACTCCAGGAGTGCTCGCTACTCTTTGACAGAGCAACTGTTTCATTGCAAAATGGATGAGGGCAGCGACGTTAGAGAACATGTGCTGAAAATGATCGGTTTGATCGAGAGACTCGATGCACTCGACTTCCTCATGGACAATGAGCTCCAAAACGATCTCGTGCTCCAGTCACTGTCGGCTTCCTTTAATCCCTTCATTGTGATTATAATCTGAATAGGGTCGAGATGACATTAACTGAGTTGATGAACCAGTTGTCAACGGCCCAAACTCAGATGAAAAGATAAAGGGAAAGGAAGTGGCTCTTGTTGCGACTTATAAGACTCGGAAGTCGATTAGAAAGAAAAAGTCGGACAAGCCCATTAAGCCCAAGGGAGGAGTTTCAAAAGGCAAGGCCAAGAAAAACGTGTCTAAAGGCGCCAAGCCCACGGACAAATGCCTTCACTGCAATGAGCTCGGTCATTGGAAGCGAGATTGCCGAAGCTAGCTTCCTCAGGTAAAGAACTTTATGTTTTAGAAACTAATTGTTCTATGACTGTGTACTCCACTTCATGGATCCTAGACTCAGGAGCTAGCACTCACATTTGTGTTTCAAACCAGGGTCTGGAACGAAGTAGGAGGTTGGCGGATCGAGAGGTCATGATCAACGTAGGAAGCGGACATAGTGTGCCCGCGACCCACATTGGATCAAGAACTCTTGTTTTATCTAGTAGACATAAGTTATTGCTTTCTGATTGTTTAGTATTGCCCAGAGGGCTTAAGAATATTATTTCTATTCCCATTTTGAGCGGAAACGGATATGAGTTCCACTTTAGTAATAATATTTGCGATATTTATTTTGGAAATAAATGCGTCGGAAGTGCAACTTTACTTAACGGATTATATTATCTAAATGTCAAAGATAAAACTGAATCTGTGAACACAATTACCAACAAACGAAAATTAGAGACCAATATGAGACAATTGTGGCATCTTCGACTTGGTCATGCAGGAGATCAAAAAATTCGTGAGTTGGAGAAAAATGGCATGATTAAGCCGTTGGGTTCGGACCCTTATCCGACTTGCGAATCGTGTATCCTTGGAAAGATGACTAAGTCTCCCTTTACCGGGACTTTCGAAAAAGCCACAGAACTTCTCACTTTGATTCATACAGACGTTTGTGGGCCATTTGGGGGAGCGGCTCGAGGTAATTTCCACTACTTTATTACCTTCACCGACGATCATTCAAGATTTGGGAAGGTATATCTGATGAGATACAAGTCTGAAGCCCTTGATAAGTTCAAGGAATATAAGGCTTTAGTAGAAAAACAAACTGGGAATCATATAAAGGCCATTCGATTTGATCGAGGTGGCGAGTACATGAGTCTCGAGTTTGACGAGTTCTTGAAAGAGAACGGGATCATTTCACATATGACACCGCCGGAAACACCACAATTAAATGGTGTATCCGAACGTAGAAATCGAACGCTGTTGGACAAGGTTCGATCAATGCTAAGTTACACAGACCTGCCACTGTCGCTGTGGGGTCATGCGTTAGTTAACGCACATTTTAAACCGAATCCCTTCTAGTTCTGTCGACCAGATCCCTTATGAAATATTGACTGGTAGAAAGCCGAGCTTGAACCACATAAGAATATGGGGTTGCCCCGCTTTTGTGAAAAAGCTCAAGATAGAAAAATTGGAATCGAGAGCTGTGAAAGGACGTTTTGTCGGGTATCCTTAGGATTCCATGGGATACCAATTTTACTTCCACGACGATCAGAAAATCGTTGTAGCGCTTCAGGCTCACTTTCTCGAAGAAGAGTTCGTTCGGGAAGTTGGAGTGGGTCGTGAAGTAACTCTTGGAGAAACGACAGAAACGATTTCACAAACTCCAGTGTTAGAAGACACCGTAGAGCAGTCCAAGATGCAATCAGAGTTGCGCAGGTCTGGTAGAGTATCTCGCCAGCCTGAGAGATATGGAATGGTACACGTCGAGCACGGGAATGCTGCGACGGGGGGTAACGTCGGGGACGACCCCGCTACCTATGACCAGGCAATGACGGATATAGACTCCGTAAGATGGCTTGAAGCTATGCAAGTCGAAATAGATTCAATGCACGAAAATCAGGTCTGGACACTTGTTGATCTCCCCGATGGTTTAGACCCATTGGGTGTAAGTGGATCTTCAAGAAAAAGATTGGATCAGACGGACTGGTGGATACATACAAAGCTAGGCTTGTAGCGAAAGGTTATAGTCAAAAAGAAGGAATTGACTATGAGGAAACCTTTTCGCCCGTTGCGATGATGAAGTCCATTCGGATATTACTTGCGATAGCAGCGTATAACGATTATAAGATCTGGCAGATGGATGTGAAAACCGCGTTCCTAAATGGATACCTCAAGGAGAAAATATATATGGAACAGCCAAAGGGTTTTACATCACAAAAGGATGCTCGTAAAGTATGCAAATTGAATAAGTCAATTTACGGAGTTAAACAAGCCTCAAAGAGCTGGAATCTTCGGTTTGATGAAGTAGTTAAGAGCTACAGATTCATAAAGAACGAAGATGAACCAGGCGTCTACAGAAAAAGCAGTGGGAGCAAGATATCGTTCCTCGTATTATACGTCGATGACATCCTTTTGATAGGAAACGATATTGGGATGCTCTCGATGGTGAAAGCATGGCTTTCGACAGAATTCTCCATGAAAGACTTGGGAGAAGCGACCTACATCCTAGGAATTCGTGTCTATAGGGATAGAACGAATAAGATGTTAGGGCTCTCCCAAGCCCTATACTTAGAAAAGGTCCTGAAACGATATAACATGGACAATTCTAAGAAAGGGTTCTTACCTATGGGGCATGGGATACATCTCTCCAAAGCTATGTGTCCTCAAAGTGAGGCAGATAAAAAAGAGATGAATGGAATCCCCTATGCATCCGTAGTGGGTAGCTTGATGTACGCGATGCTTTGCACGCGACCGGACATAGCATACGCTGTGAGCGTAGTCAGTCGATTTCAAGCCAACCCGGGTAAAGAACACTGGACAGCAGTCAAGAATATCCTCAAGTATCTTAGAAGAACAAAGGATATGATGCTGGTCTATGGAAATGGAGAATTAGAAGTGGAAGGATATACGGATTCGGATTTCCATCAGACGTGGACGACCGAAAATCCACTTCAGGTTTCGTCTTTACACTCAACGGTGGAGCAGTATCTTGGAAAAGTTCCAAGCAGAGCACAACTGCTGATTCCACCTGCGAGGCTGAGTACGTAGCCGCCTCAGAGGCAGCTAAAGAAGGAGTTTGGATGAGAAAGTTCTTGAAGAACTGCAAGTGGTTCCGATTGCCGAAAAACCACTGCCACTGTGGTGCGACAATAGTGGTGCAATCGCGCAAGCGAAGGAACCAAGATCTCACAGTAAATCCAAACACATAGAAAGAAAATACCACGTGTTACGTGGATTCGTTGAGAGTGGCTACATAGACGTCCAGAAGATTGCGACTGTGGACAATGTGGCCGACCCATTCACCAAGCCTTTATCTCAGGCAGTGCTGAACAAACATCTCGAGAAGATGGGTATTAGATACAGCAGCGCATGGCATTGAGTGCAAGTGGGAGATTGTTAGGGATATGCCCTCGAATGCTATACGAGGATTGGATGTATATAGGGCATTAGCTTATTTATCATTCGATTGTCAATGTAATCAAACATTGTTTTGCGTATTAATAAAGGCATTATTCGTTTATTGGTTATATGAGTTCTTTACTTAGCATCGGGTAAAGCAATAAATGAATAAATCCAAATGTGTCGAGTTGAGTCACTGTTCTCGATGGGTACGAGAGTGAAAGGCACCAGTGAACTCTTAACCTCGAACATAAAAATTCCATAAGCCTTAGGTTTCAGTTGGGTGCTGGAAAACCAATCATGGCTTATTTGATGATAACTTACCGTGTGCCGATATACCGCTTGGAAGTGGAAGTCATGACTTGTGATACGAGTCGAATCAAGGGATTGAATCGTTTCATGGACACTGACTCGCAGGTCGTACGATCAAACATGGCTTATTACTCAAGGAGTGTCAATGATCGACGACAAAACTATAGTAGTCTGCTTGAACCTTAGACCGAAGGGGCTTTGACGGAGTTGACTTTGAAGTCTTGACTATCACTGGTTTCGCTAGATCCGATTTGCTATATTGCATGGGTCAGCGGGACAGATGCGGTCTTGATGGATATTTGTGATTGCCGGGCTTAGACCGCCGAGTACGGATTCACAGCCTCGCAAGTAATCGAGACAAGTGTCCTATGAGAATGACGACGGGAAATTAAAAAATCTTTGGCCAAGGTATTAAACTAACTCATGTTAGACATGGAGGGTAGTTTGGTAATTTGCCTCGTGTCATTTTATCATAGTATCGAGTTTAGTGAGTTTGACAAATACCATGGCTCTCACTCGATCGGGACACAGCTGAAGGGTTTGTACGTAGTACTATAATCTATAGTTAGGTTCTGGAATAAGACTAGTTCGAAATTCGTGCTCAAGTCGGGATCTGTCCGGTACTACGGGATTGGCTAGGCACCTACCGGACTCTTGGATTCCTCCCTTGCCGATTGAGTCGAACCTAGAGAGTCGGGCTTAAAAAGGATCATCAATGTGTACCGAGAAGGAGAGATTGTGTTTTGGGCCTTCACGGGCCTCGGGTCGTTATGCCACGCCTTATTGGGCCTCGGGGTCATTAAGTGGACCGAAGTCGGACTTCATATGAAACTAACTTTAAGACTTAGGCTTGGCTAAGTGCTTGAAAGACTTGAGGGAAGAATTGGAATTCAACCCTAAGCCGAGAAATTCGAAAAATGCCTTAAAGGGTATTTTCTTAATTTACAAATATGGTAATAAAAATATTTGGAATATTATTTATTAAAACTAAAATTCGAATTTATATTTTATATAAATTCGAAATTTATTTACCATGAAGATATTTTAATATCTTAGTTAGTTTTCTATTTATAGTATGTTCCTTTAATAGAATTTTGAATTCAATTAGGAGAGATATTCTATATCTCTCATATTTACGAACAAATATTTCGAGATTTTAGCCTGGTTTAGGGCTGAAAATTTCGTCCTCCCCTACTATAAATAAGGGTGAGACCCTCGTCAAAAAAAAGGGCACGGGAAGAGAATCGACGCGAAATTTCTCGACCCGAGAATCGAAACACGAACACACAAACGCAAACCACTCTCCCGAGCGACGGATCAATTCTCTCTAGCCATCTTCGGAGAATCGAAACCGTGGTACACTGCGAGGTCGGCGTGACGATCTAGACGATACCCAACACGACCGCGGCCGACGACGCAATCAACGAGGAGCTGCCACTCGCTTCAAAGGTAATCTCTCACGGGTATGACCCACCCTATTACGTGTCAACGTGATTAGAGTTTTCGATCCGAGCTGCGAAGGAACCCGGAAAAAATTTTATTACGCACCGTATCCCGGGGCGTTGCGTCTCGGGTACAAACCAGGTACCTTTCCCAACATTGTGGACACTGTTGAATGTCTTGTTGAACAAGTCGAATGCATTTACCACCTAGTAGTGTTCCTTGTTGAATAAGTCGAATGCCTTTTTCACCAAGTCGAATTCCTAGTTGAACAAGTCGATGCCGTGGTAACCAAATGCCTTATTGGTTATGTCGAATACCTTGTAGAACAAGTAGAATGCCTTGTTCACCATGTGAAATGTCTTCTTGAACAAGTGCAATACCTTGTTGAACAAGTTGATGCCATGTTGAACAAGTCGATGTCTCGTTGAACAAGTCTAATGTAGTTTTCACCAAGCAAATGCCATGTTGACCAAGTTGAATGCCTAGTTGAAAAAGTCGAATGCGTTATTCACCAATTTGAATGCATTGTTTAATAGGTGTAATGTCTTGTTGACCATGTCGAATTAACTTAATGAACAAGTCGAATTCCTTGTTGAAAAATTCCAATGCCTTTTTGAACAAGTTGAATGCCTTGTTGACCTTGTCAATGGCCTTATTCACTAAGTCAAATGCATTCTTCACCAAGTTGTATGGCTTTTTGAACAAGTTGATGCCATGTGGAATAAGGAGTACTTCCGAGCGTTGATGCTTTGAGTTCGCATTGGTCCACACAAATCCATGTGAAGTAGCTCGAGAGCTCGAGAAGTAGATGTCATATGTTTATTCTTGTGGGTTTCTTCATTTTCGAGTTTGCAAGCGGAACAGTGATGGCATTTGTAATGAAGCTTGCTAAAGTTTTGAAGTTGAGATGAGAGAGTCGTTGATGTCATAGCGTGTTTTGTTACATCGACGCCTTTGACATAAGACAGACCCTTGACGAGGTTTTTAGGTTATTTAAATCAATCGTGTATAGGTTTGATTTGTGGGGACCCGTAAGAAGTTCTTGCGACTCGTTGTACATATACAAAAATTTCGACACATCTTTAAAATTTCGAACTTTAAGCAAATCTCTAATTTTTATCATTAAATTGCCGAAATCATTTTCAAATATCGCAAATATAGACAAAATCAACATTTTTTACAAATTATATCGACATTTACTCTAAATTTTGTATAGACGCAAAATTTCGGTACACTTAGAAAATATCGACAGTCTTGACTAATTCGACATTATTTTCTAAATCTCGCAATATAAAGGAAAATTTCGATATACTAAATCTTGATAGACTACTGACATTTTAAAATCTATATCATAGTATCAAATATCGACATTCCTAATAATATCGATATTATTGTTAATTTCGATACCTATCAGAATATCGACATTTACTACAATATCGATAACCTTCAAGAATTCAAAATTATCCCTAACTTCTCATTACTTGTAAAGTTCAATATTCCTAAAGATCTCGATATTTTTCAAAATCTCTATTTCATTCAAATTTCGATACCTTATGAAATTTCAGTAACATTCTCAAATCTCGATAATCTCGCATTATCTACATTTGAACTTCAATATCGAAATTTTTAGCTGATCAGTGCAGAATATTAGATAGTTATCATCAAGAACTTCTAACAGGATCTCGAAGATCTAATCACCATTACACCATAAATCTGACAACAGTTCCATATTCGACAGCTGTTTGCCACATCTCACAGAAAAAAATCAAGAGGAACAGCTTATGGCATCAACGCATGTCTCATCTAAATCTCAAAGCTCTTCACAAACTCTCTATCTAAAAGATGGTACACGGTCTACCAACGATTTCCATACATCGAGCATAATTGTTCGGCTTGTCAAATGGGAAAAATGAAGCGAACATCACACAAACTCAAGCAAGTTGCTTCTAAATCTCGACCCTTGGAATTACTTCACATGGACCTTTGTAGACCAATGCGTACACAAAGTATCAACGGTCGTAAATATGTGTTAGGAATTGTCGACGATTATTTTCGCTACACATGGACTAGATATCTCGGAACAAAAGATGAGACTGGAGACTTTATAATAAGCTTATGAATATGACTCAAAATCTCCTGCAAAAGAATATCCAAGTAATCCGGATTGATAACGGAACTAAATTCAAGAATCAACGTATCAGCAATTACTATCAGTCACTTGGAATTATTCAACAATTTTCAGCCGCTAAAACGCCTCAACAAAATGACGTCGCAGAATGGAAGAACCGGACTCTAGTTTAAGCTGCAAGAACAATGCTGATCCATTCCGGTCTCCCTCATTTTCTATGGGCTGAAGCAGTGAGTACCGCGTGCTTTACGCAAAATCGGACGATTATTCACAAACGCTTTGAAAAGACGCTGTATGAGATAATTAATCAAAGGATACAGAATATCTTATCTTCAAAGTATTCGGGTGTAAATGTTTTGTGGCCAACGATCGGGAGCATCGAAGCATGTTCGACCTTAAAGCATTTGAAGCCGTCTTTGTTGGATATTCATCCACGTCTAAAGCATACCGCGTCTACATCAAGTCTTCGCATACTATCTTGGAAAGCTACAACGTCATTTTTCAAGAAGGGACCGAATTGGATTATGCGCAAAACAGTTCAGAACCCGAGCTTATAGGCGTGTTGGCACAAAGTCAACAACTTCCGACAACTTCTACCTCAAAGTCAAAAGAATCAATTCTCGCCGACCTGGAAGATTTAGATTCTCTATTTGAACATTTTTATCGGAACGAGTCTCAAATGCCTGCTTCGTCTCATTCAATACCATGCAGTGCTCCTTCTCCCTCTATGGTAGAAATTCTAATTGAGACTCCCAATCCTCAGACTCCAACAAGTGTTCAAGAATCTCCTAATTCTGAATCTTCAACTAGTGCTGCAGCTCCTACAAATGCAAGTGAGGAAATTACTTTCAATTAAACCTCATAATTGAATTTCCCAACTACGAATGATCAGCCCATCAATAAAGGAAGTCTCGATCTACAAATTAGTGATGGATGTACTTCGGTTCTTCCTCACGAACACAAGTGGATTCGAGCTCATCCTATCGACCAAATTATCGGTGATCTTTCAAGTGGAGTACGCACTATGACGTCTACACAAAGCGGATTATTCACGTGCTTCATAAGCCAAAACGAACCAATTAAGGTAGTCGAAGCCCTTAAAGACCCGGATTGGGTAATCGTGATGAAAGATGAACTCAACCAATTCGAGCGTCTACGAGTTTGGACATTAGTTCCTCGACCGCAAGGCAACACAATAATTGGAACTAAATGGGTTTTCAAGAATAAGAAGAACGAGAACGGTGAAGTAATCAGGAATAAAGCACGACTCGTAGCCAAGGGGTACAATCAACAAGAAGGAATTGACTACGACGAGACGTATGCTCCGGTTGCACGTATCGAAGCAATTCGACTATTTCTAGCATACGCTGCTCATAAAGACTTCAAAGTCTATCAAATGGATGTTAAGACCACCTTTCTCAAAGGTGTGTTAAAAGAAGAAGTCTACGTAGCTCAATCCGACGGGTTCGTGCACGAGAATCATTCCGGTTATGTCTATCGATTAGACAAAGCTCTCTACGGACTCAAACAAGCCCCTCGTGGTTGGTATGATGTCTTAAGCTAATTTTTAGTCAAGTCCAACTTCATTAGAGAAACCATTGATACGACACTCTTCATCAAAAGATGAGGCAAAGACCTGATGATCGTTCAAGTTTACGTTTATCACATTATCTTCGGCTCGACGAATGAACGTCTCTGCCAAAAATTTGGTGCCCTCATGAAGACCAAATTTGAGATGAGCTTAATGGGAGAACTCCAACTGTTTCTTGGACTACAAGTAAAGCAACTCGAAGATGGAATCTTCATCAGTCAAACCAAATATATCCGAATATTCTGAAGAGATGTAATCAAGACAAGAGCACACCGTTGAATACTCTCATGTCAACAAACTGCAAATTGGATGCTGATCCGTCTGGAAAAGCAGTCAACATCACAACCTATCGGAGCATTATCGGATCTCTTCTCTACTTGAAGTCCAATCGACCCGACATCATGTTCGCCACTTGCCTCTGTGCTCGTTATCAAGCAGACCCAAAGAAGTCCCACATGTATGCAGCTAAACAAATTCTACGTTATCTCAAAGGAACTCCACACTTAAGGCTATGGTATCCAAAAGATACGGATTTTCGATTAATTGGTTATACTGACGCTGATTATGTAGGTTGTCGAATGAACAGAAAAAGCACGTCTGGCGGAGCACAATTTTTTGGCGAAAAGTTGGTCTGCTGGTCCTCAAAGAAGCAAAATTACGTGTCAACCTCGATGGCCGAAGCAGAGTACGTCGCGGCTGCCAGCTGTTGCTCGCAAGTTCTATGGATGCGGACACAACTACGCGATTACGGGTTTGAATTTAATAACATTCCCATTTACAGTGATTCTCAAAGTGCTATTGCCATTACTTGCAATCCTGTTCATCATTCACGCACGAAACACATAGATATTCGATATCATTTTATAAAAGATCATGTAGAGAAAGGCACTATAGATATGTATTTTGTAAAAACGGAGCTTCAACTTGCCAACCTATTAACTAAGGCATTGTATGAAAAATGATTCCAATTCCTTATTGCTAAGTTAGGCATGTTGAATCTTAATCTTACTTGAAATGTGCTTTACATATGCTTCTATGTGCTTCTTGATATTCCTTGATTATCTTGCGTGACTCTATCCTTCAATTTTTTTTACAAAGAAAAATAAAAATAAAATAGTATATAAATATAATAATAATAAAATTAAAAAAATGGGGGATGACGATAATTTTGCCTATTTTGAAAAATTCACAAAAATACTTCTCTGATATATGATTAAGTTCTTTGTCTAAAAATTCATGTGACCTTTTATTCAAAGAGCCTAGTTTGTTTCACTAGACACAAAGCCACATCATATATGTGAGAATTTGAACCTCAACATTTTTATTCTTGAGTGTGTCACACTTCAAATGACTATCTTTTGGTTTGCACTTCATAGCTTCATTCTTGCTTTTGTGTTAGTTTGTCATGAAAATTAAAAGGGCAAACTAGGAAATTCCTCACTTAGCCCAAATTATAAATCATTTACTTTTTGCCTCTAGAAATCAACTTTGAGCCTTCTCCGACATTCTTTTTCTTATGAAACCCGATCAAGCCTTCAACATTATTCCTAAAGTTTCGGGATTGCTCAATCAAGAACATGAGGGGGAGAAAAAGAGATACAAGTCTAAATCATTATAGAAGAGAAACATACATGGATCTCGATGTGAACTTCTCCTAGACAATCTTGTATACTGCTAGAAGAGAAGCACCTCGAAGTTAACATCTCCAACGATAATTTAGATCTTATAAATAGAGAAAACGAGAAGAGAAGCGTGGCCTTGGGTTCGAATTCCATAACTGTGGAACCTTCGAAAGGAACACGGTCTCAACCCGAAAAGAAGATCTCATCTCTCAAAGCTTTGTAAAGAAGACAAGACTCATCTTCAGCAAGCACAGAAGAAAAGCTAAAGGATCATAAATGAATTTCGAAAAAAAAGGGGTCCCCTAGATTTGAAGAATTTTTAAGCTCACTAATCCCTTCAGAGTCCTTTGATTCAAAATGATGGACTTTCACTTGGTAAGTTGATTAAATACGTTACGATAACAAATTAATTGATATAGTTTTGTCGTGATGATATGAGTGATATATCTACTAAATATCTCCATGATAAAAATAAAATTGAGTGCTATGAGCTAAACTTGCGAGGGTTGTCAAAATGATTCATACTATAATCTTAGAATATTAGTTTAGTCACATGATTGGACGACAAATTATTATTTTATGTCATGAGAAATTTTTGCGTGATAATGTTCAAAATGTACAATCTGACCCCAAAACAAAAGAAAAAATTATGATAAAAATATTTTTTATTACTGAAGATATTTTCGCACATTTTAAATGCGTTAATACATGCATTGGCTCAGAATTGATAAAATGCGAAATTTTTATTGTAAAACGCAACATTTTAATGAGTATGTAATTAATTGCCTAAATGCCTTACTTGTGATTAAGTGACGAAAAGTTCAAAAGTGATGAATTGCCTAAGCATCACAGAAAATTTCGAGCTCATCCAAGGAGTCAAGTGTTGAATTTCATCAACATCGGGAGTTAATTGCATTTCTTTCAGAAATACAGGGAGCATTATGCAATTTTCTTTTGGGTTAATCCATAAAAGATTAAATTTTTGTTTAATCAGACCTGAATTTTAACTAAAGCCCAAAATATTTTTTACGGCCCAAAGTATTTTTACCTTACCTGATCGTAAAGTATTAAAACCACTTTATCTATCGAAAAAATCACTCACATGCAACTCATTTCACTCGAAAAACTTTTCGACCTCCGAAAACCAACTTCGAACTCACTTCGGCAATTTCAACACAACCTCTCAATCTTCAGAAATTTTTCATATAACTTGCCGATTTCGAAGGTAGAAACACGTTTCGAATCACTTTTCGGTAAAAAAACAAACGATTCGAAAATAGTTTCTCAAAAATATTTGCAGAAATGTCAGTTTGATACTTTTTCGAATAAAAACTATTTTAAACTCTCAAATCAACGTGTTTAAACTCGACTATTTGGGTTAAAATCATGATATTTGGATTCGCAACTATTTTCTGAACGTTCTGAATCCAGATTAACTCATGATTTACCTAGAAATCGAAATTTACGTGTTACGTGTTTACTGTTTGATTTGAAAATTTTTCGATCGAAAAAGTTCTTCTCGCAAACAGTGTCGTTGAAAACCTTTTGTTTTCGTTATGTTTTATTTGATGCAAAACTCAACGTCGAAAACCTTTTATTTTCGATATATTTTAATTTGATCGTAAAACTTCGCGGCAAAAACTTAATTTTTCTATTAAATTTTGATCGATCGCAAAAAAAGTTGTGAAAAATTTAAGTTTTTCGATATTCTTTTATTCGATCGCAATACTACGCCGCGAAAAACTTAATTTTTTCGATAACATTTTATTCGATCGTAAAATTACTCAGCGAAAAACTATTGTTTTCGATAACATTTTATTCGATCGTAATAGTCATCGGCGAAAAACTTGAGTTATTCGACATATTTTTATTCGATTGCAAAATTTAACAATCGAATAAACTATCACTCGAATAAAAACACGCTGAAAAAAACTAAGGAAATTTTTTCAAGTTTTTCTCCAAGACTTAGAAAATTTTCGATCGAAAATTAAAGTTCGAATAAATTCCCGATGGAATAAAAATACGCTAATGAGACTTAGTAAAATTTACAACATTTTCATCAAGTCTTTCACAAATAAACCTTAACACTTAGAATATTTTTTTTTTTAATTTCTCTAAGTGCACTTTTTATTCAATCTATTCGCATATGAAAAATTTAATCTAATGAAATTTTATTCATTCTTTACAGAAATGCCACAACCAGCTTATGCTGACATCTACCCTTTTGAATGCTGGATGACGGTCCACGACAACAACTATCAGCTCGACCTTGCTACATTCCAGTGTCCGGATGAAGTCATCATCTCCATACTCAAAGGACACCCACTATGGCCAGCTCTGACAATGACCGCCTCCGTACAGATGGTCTACTTCCAAAATTTTTGGGGACGTATGGGGAGCCATGTCGTCGGCAATGACGTGGAATACACGACACAGATCAATACAAGACACGTCATGCTGAACAAAAATCTGATGGACACGGTGCTCGATCTCCCGCACTACGACAATTACTATCAACTTCCAACGGACGCGGAGATCGTGGAAGATATGCTCCGAATGGGATACAAGCCCTCGCTGACCAAACTGACGAATCGGGATCTCACATCCGTGGAGGACCTTGTTCGGCATAATTAATAAATGCCTCTCCCCAAAACACTCCGGCTTCGACAAGACGAACGGGAATATCCTTCGCATCTTCCATGGAGTGGTTTTCTCAAAAAAAAAATACGACGTGGCCCAGCTGATATGGAATGCTCTAGCGGACCAGATACATCAAAGGGAGACCAAGTCGAAGGTGAAGTACCTCCCATACGTACGGTGGTTCCCGGTGTTGATCTCACATTTTATGGACGTTCATCCAGAGATCCCGAGACTACCACCGGCCGGAGGATACATCCCACCTCGCCTTCGCTTCTTTCACAACCTGAAGGCATCCAACCTAGCGCTCCAACCGATGTTGATCCCATTGGAGCTGCTCAGCCTAGCTGATCCAACGGACGAGGCCTACCAGGACTACTGTCAAAATAACTCCATCACGGAGGAGATGGTACGGGCCGTGGCTCAAGCTCCGGCGCCTTCTCCGAGCCTGAGGTTGCGGCTCAGGAGACAGAGACACCGGTCGTCGAGCCCGAAGCTGCGGCTCAGGAGACAGAGACACAGGCCATCGAGCCCGAAGGTGTCCCTCAAGACGTGTCTCCTAAGGCCAATGAATCGGATGAAAAATACAGACTCCAAAGAAGGGGCTCTCGCCGACAGCAACCCTCGGCCCCATCTATATCTGCTTAAATACTACCGACTTCGGTGCCAACAACGGATCTGCCAACCGTACAGATTCAACCTGAATCTGTTTCAACACCCATAAAGGTGATACCTACTGTATCATCTCAAGGATTGGGTGAAAGCCCTATTGGACCCCCGATATCTTCGAAGCAAACAATAGGCCAATCCATTGAAGTGGTGACTTCAAGGTTGATAACGGATGTCCCATAACGTTCCGGAATCTCAAGACTTGTTTCAGGCGGCACATCGGAAATCTTTTTCATTGTTGTGACAGTAGAGCACCTCCTGGCCCCACTCCACCGATGATCGTGATGGAACAACGCTTACAAGAAGCACTCTCCATAGCCATTTCTTCTCTCGAAGACCGTTTGATGGACAGAATGCTCCAGGCCATTGAGACTTCCCGAAGGGATACTGGGAAAACACCAGTCTTCGAGGCCGCTCCGTTCGAAGTTCAAACCACCCCCGTTTCCTAACCACCCCTTACCACCACCATACACACCCCCATACAACCCACCCTCACCACCCCAACTCCATCACCTTCACTCATCAACCCCTATACCATCTTGATCATCCAGCTTCATGACACACTCATCTCCCGACTCTTTGCCTTGGAGACCAGGACCCCTGCCGAGGAGAGTCTCTACAAAAGGCTGATCGATGAACCCGAGCCGCCCGCCCAAATAAGGTGCCGAGAAGAAAGATCCCGTACTAAAAGAAGACATGACGATCCCGATGATCCGAACCGTCATGAGGGGGAAAAAGGCAACGAACCACACGTAGCGGCCGTGGTTTAAGTCGAGAGCAACCAACAAAGACTCAAGAAGCTGGAGGTCATCCTCAAACCCACCAACCACACAACCCACAACCCGCCAACAAACAACTACATATCCCACCACATCCACACACTATCTCCCTCTCCAACAAATCCAAATCCAATCCCGATCTCTAACCTCCTCCAAGGCCAACCAGAAGCAGTCGTCTACGATCCACATCTGATCGTAGACGATTATATCTTAAACGAGAAGTGGATGACGCAATGGGAACCAAAGGAAGCTGCTCAAGCTCGACTCTCCAACGTCAGATATTTCTTACAACAAGCTTCTGTGGACTTGGTGCTGCTTGAAGATGAAGAACTTCAAGAAGGCGAGAACTAGAATTCTGCTCTCCCAGAACTACCAGAAATCAAAAGGGACAGTCAGAGTCGAGATGCCGTGGGAGAATATAAGGATTGAAGTCCCGTTCATTAAAGATATTAAAAAGCAGATATGGAGGGCTCCTAACCGGATAAAGAAGCTCAACGAACTAAACCTACGGGGTATCTCATGCTCAACTATCTTGGTCCAGATCGAAGTAAAACTTCAGAGACATGACAAGCCACCGATCCTCCATCTCGTGGGGGATTTGCATTCGATTGGAAGCTTCCCTACCCCAATCTACCACATTGAGCGAGCAGACAACAACCGTACTCGAGAAGAGATAGATGAGAGCTATCTCCCCTTCCATCCACAGGATGAGGTCTACCGTCTATATCAGATGTACAAAAGAAAATAACAGACGCCCTCCAGATACATCAAGACAGAAGGACTCGAGGGATTGAAGAGATTCATGGTGTGGCAGATCAAGTATCACATCACACACGACCTTCAAATTGCTATAGACAATATGAAGAAGGTCAAGATGGAATCTCCGCTCAGGAATGGCTTCCCACTCAACGAATTTCCCGAGAACTACATATTTAAGAAACCTGGCCTCGCCATAACTTATCAGTCATTGGAAAAACGAGAGCTATGATGAAGTCAGAAAACCACAAGTTCTGTGACGGGACGTTGAAGTTAGTGAGGAAGAACATCCAGAAAAGATTGGGAGAGATCACTGAAGACACGATCTTCGAGGATCTTGGTGAAGAAGAGGCCTCACTCTTAAATGAGCTTCTGGATGCGATTAATGAGAGGTTGGAGCTGAGGAATGTTGTTCGACGTTACGAGACAGCATTGGGATTACGGAAATTATTTTATGCCCGACAAGGATAAATGGATCTGAAACGAAGACAAGCACAAAGGGGGAGATTGAAGAGACTTTAGAATTGTGCTTTGTTATTTTTTTATCCTTATAATTACGGGCGTAATTAGTAGTTTTGATAGTGTAGGACTAAATAATAAATATACCATGTAGATAGTCATAAATACAATCTACGCTATCAAAATCAATACACAAGTTCATTTTTCGGAAAAAAACAAGCATTGAATTCACATTCTAAGAGAGAGAATAGCTATCGAGAAACACTCTCTCTCAAGATCTTCAAAGAAGGTATTCGACCGAATGTATTTTGTAGATTTATCATTCGAATATCTAGAATTCGTGCTTAGATCGATCGGTAGTTGATATATGAGGACCTAACATCGGGGTAGCTCTTTTAGCAGAACATGACCATTGGCTCTGACTCCGAAACCGAAAATCTTGCTTTAATGGCAAAGTTGAGGGTGATTCAGATACTTCCTCAAATGAGCCATCCGATGACGATTCAGCCTCCACCTCATCACAAAAAGAGGTACGAATGTTTAAGTCACATTAAATTTGCTATAAAAAATTTGACTAATATTAATAATGAGCAAAAAACAGTAATACAACTCTAAGCTAGGCTAGACAACAACAACTACGTACTAGAAGGAGCGCAAGACAAAGCCATTCTTTAAGAGAAGCTAAGTGAAACTCAAACTATATTCACTAACCTTGAATCTAGACTAGACTCTAAAATAAGAGAGCTAACCACTAGCCTTGGAAACAGTGAGAATGAGAGAATGAACTTTGAAGGTCAAATTTTGTTCTTCAACATGAAAGTAAGAAGTTATATTAAAAAATTAAGAGATTGGAAGGTAATATAACAAAAAGGGGTCAAACCGATCAAACCATTTTTCTGAATCAACCGGGTGATGTTGAATCCTATAACCCATGGGAAGGCCTACGCTTCAACAACCCACGTCACTTAAGCAAAGTGACTTCCATATAACTGTATGATATTAAATACATGGGACTCGGGTAAACTTAACTAATGTGTTTCACCGGAGCCTCGGAAATTAATGTCCTAGAGGACAAAAAGAGGAAAAATTCAATGGTTGAAATTCCTTACGATTATAAGAAATTGAATGACAATTATAAAACTAAGAAAATTCCCTTATCCTCTGCCTCTGATCTATCTCCTATGTTTTCTAATCAGGAGGCTAATCCTGACCCTGAAGCTTCCAAACACAAATTTTGTTATATTCCAAAGATAATCCGAAAAATTGCTGATTTTAACAAGTTCTTTGGAAAACGAACGGAAACGGTTTCAACGTGAAAAAGAAAATCTGTTATATACAATTTCTTTTCTAAAGAATAATTCATCTTCACTAATTTTTCCAAACGATATTGCTTCTACTTGCCGAAACGACTTAAGTTCCATACCTTCTTCTACGTGTGACTATAAAATGTCATTTATTCATACCACACGTAAAACGGAGAACGGATGGATCTCTACCATGAAGTTACATACACCGATAAAGCGTAAAGAGCCAATTACCTCTATAACAAAGAAGGTAGAACGATCCATATCGCTGCATAAGAAAACCAACGCACCTAAGGTAGCTAGGACTCTCAAGAAAGAAACCAATCTTAGATGGGTTCTGAAGAGAAATTAGAATTGTGCTATATAATTTTATTATCCTTGTAATTAGGGGCGTAATTAGTAGTTTTGATAGTGTAGGACCAAATAGAAAATATACCATGTAAATAGGTATAAATACAATGTACACTATGGAAATAAAATACAAGTTCATTTTCAGAAAATCACGAGCATTGAATTCACATTCTAAGAGAGCGAAAAGTAATCGAGAAACTCTCTCTCTCAAGATCTTCAAAGAAGATATTCGACCGAAGGTATATTGCGAGATTTATCATTCGAATATCTAGAATTCATGCTTAGATCGATCAGTAGTTGATAAAATAGGACCTAACAGGTTCCTAAAGATCACAGTCTTATTCCATTTTCAACATCTTCTTCTCCACAGCTTCTCTCAAACTCTAGAATTCCTTATACATGTCGCGCTTTAAATAGAAGACCAAACGAAAGTGCAAGTTCTAGAGTTTCTACGAATAAGCTTACTAAGTCATTGATGTATTCCTCGCATACTAGTTGTTCGGTCCTATTATATCCAACATGATTAAGCTCGGTGAAGAATTCGATAAAAAATGTAAAACTTCCGAAGAACACGTTTAAATTTGGCGCGGAAGCTTGAGAGCGTTCTCCACGTTGTAAAGCTTGGTTTTCTATTAAAATGATAATACATCACATTAGGGTTCCTTATAAACCAAACAAGTTTGGTATATTAGCTAAGTAGTCCTAATCTATAGCTTAATTACAATTAAGCACAAACTACTAATTATACTACAAGACTAAGATAACATATATATTTGAACACAATAAAAATGTCCTAACAATCTCCCCCTTTGGTTCAAACTCCGCTTGAGCGTTGGTTATCTTGTCTTGTTTTGGAAAAGATTCCTCGAGTCCTAATAATCTCCCCTTTATGAGCGCTTCCTTTATCCTGTCTTGTGGTCTCTTCATTCTTTGGAGATCTTCAAGCTCGCCATGTCTTGTAATACTCTTCTCGGTACTGGATCTTTCTTCTACTTTTCTTTTGAAGTTCGTCTCCAAATGTCGGAAGGTGTGTGAAGTCGCTTGTCGGATTTTTGGAGAATTTCCTCTTTTGTGTTTCATATCTCACTTTGACAGCAATAAAACTCCCCCCATTTTAGTTCAACACTGTGTTGGGATCGGAAAATTTGATTTGAAATTTGGAGAGACGTACATGAGCAGCAACGTCGGTCATTGAAGCTCATGGTGTTTTCTTTGATTCGACGACGCTTAAGGATATAGTATTTCCGATCAATCTTGCACTTTCATTGTTGTATTGCTCCCATTTCCTTAGTACTACTCCCCCTCATGATGATCGAGTGGGGAGATTGTCAAGGCGATGTATAAAAATGGGGCATTGTCGTTGGCAATAAGATTATATCGTCGTCATAATGAGATGGAGTTTGTAGACTTCGTGGGAAATCAAATTCCGTCGCCACAAAGGCATTCCGCCGATATGAAACCGGGGCCACATAGGCCTATTACCATTGTTGGTTTGATGTTGCAAAGGCATGACTTCCTTTTGATCATCGAAGCATGTCTGAGAATGACATGTCTACCAAAGTTTTAACTTGATCACAAAGACCAAGTATATAAACGTGTATGTGTCATAGAAAATTATAAAAATTTAGGAAGTGAGGACACACTAGACACGATGTGATCAATGAAAGCGTGGTACGGGACGGATTACCACTTACTTCAATATCTCCCACTTCCGAGTAAAGTGGTGATAGTAAACGTAGCTCCCCGTGAGAAAATGAAACATCGGTCTTTTAGGAGATTATGAGTGGGTAAGGCTTGGATGTGATGCGCCGTTGGACCTAATGCGGCGTCTTCTACCCGGGAGCTAATAAAATAAGCACATGTACCTATGGGGATATGGTCCGAATTATTTGTGAGATAAGTGATTTATGTACCTTAAAATTTTCCATTCATCATTGAAGTCATCTTGCTTGTTGTTCGCATTATGTAGGATATGTGGTAAGTCGGATCGTCTCAAATGATATAGGATCAAGTCGGTTTAGACTGAACCATGGAACTAGAAATCCATGCTTCCGGGATACGAGATGAGTGTTGCTTTATTTGAATCACCAAGCTGGAGCCGGTCGTTGAAATTGAGCATTTGGATCGTCATGAAGATTGTCACCTTTTGCTTTTTGGAAATATTTGTTCTTTGTAAACTCGAGATTCTTCCCTGAAGTCCGTCGAAAGTTGTCGGAGGAAACATTCATGAAGCTTAATGAGAGGAGATTTTCTTTTTCCTTTTTTTTTAAACTAAATATGTATATATATTAGTAATATATAGTAGTATATGATATTATATATATATATGTGGTTTGCGGGTGAGAGGTTGTCGGGTCGGAGTCGAGAAGTGGAGCTATCGAGAAACTTTTTTTCGGATGAGATGTATCGAGAAAAAATTTCGAATGAGGTATATCGAAAAAAAATTTCTCGGAATGAGGTGTCTTGAAAAAATTTCTCGATATGTAAGCCTTTATCGAAAAAAATATCAATATAGTGGAGAAGATTTCTCGATAAAAATTTTACGATAACATTCTACGAGAAAAATTTCACGAGAAAGTTGTAAATAAAAAGTTGTCGATAAAGTTTTCAGAGAAAAATTTCTCGATAAAGTTTTACGAGAAAAAAAATTTTACGATAGTTTTTCGGAAAGACTAAATAAAGACATTCACGAAAAAATGGTCGATAAAATTTTCACATTACGTATCGAGAAAGTTTGTCGATAAAAAATGTGTCGAGAAAGTCTTGCGATAAAATTTCTCGAGAAAGTGTAGAAATTTTATCGGTAGAAATTTTTATTTCTCCCTCTCAAATAATGCTGCTGAAATAAAGTTTTTTCCCCTAGAAAGTTGCTTAGTTAGATTAAAAAAATATTACGAATCTCTTTCCCTTAATTCATTCGTTTAATTTTTTAACTCCCCCTAAAAATTTAAAATTGTTGCTTCCTCTTGAAAGAAATAAGGGTCGCTCCTCTTTAAAATAAAAGTGTAGCTCCCCTTCGGGCTCTTTGAGAAGGTTTCGGAGCTGGATCCAAGGCTCGTACCATCTCCTACGTGATGGAGTTGTTTTGATAGTAGTCTTGGTAGGCCTCTTCCGGTTGATCAGCTAGTCGGCTCCAATGGGATCAGCATTGGTTGGAGCGCTAGGTCGGCTGCCTTCGGATCGTGAAAGAATCGAAGGCATGGCGGAATGTATTCCCCAACTGGTGGTAGTCTCAGGATCTCTATATGAATGTCCATGAAGTGTGAGATCAGCACCGGGAACCACCGTACATAGGGGAGAGATTTGGCATTTGACTTTGTCTCCCTTTGACGCATCTGGGCCGCTAGATCATTCCAAATTAGCTGGGACAACGTCGTATTTCTTGAAAAAGATCACTCCATGAAAGATGCGAAGGATATTCCCGTTCGCCTTGTCGAATCGGGAGTGTTTTGGGGAGAGGCATTTGTTGATTATGCCGAACAACGTCTTCCACGGATGGGGGATTCCGCTATTTTGAATGTTCGCCAATTTGGTCAGCGGGGGTTTGTATCCCATCCGGAGCATATCTTCTACGATCTCCGCGTCCGTTGGAAGTTGATCATATTCGTCGTAGTGCAGGAGATCGAGCACCATGGCCATCAGATTTTTCGTCAGGGCCATATGTCTTGTGTTGATCTTCGTCATATATTCCACGCTATCGCTGTTGACGAAACTCTTCATGCTTCTCCAGAATTGCTGGAGATAGACCATTGGTACGATGGACATCCTGGTGAAGGCTGACCATAGTGGGTATCCTTTGAGGATGGATATGATGACTTCATCCGGACACCGAAACGTTGTAAGGTCCAGTTGGAAGTTGTAATCTGGAACTGGCATATAACTTCCAGTGGGGTAGATGTTTGGGTAGTTTGGAGTTGACATATCTGTAAAGAATGAAAGATAATTCATTAGTTGGGAAATTTCATATGCAACTAAACGGGATTAGAATGGGTTTAGAGAAAATTGTATGTATTCATGTTTATGTTCGAAAGACTTAGTGAAAAATTTGTAAAATTTTCTAAAACTTACCAAGTCTTAGAAGCGTATTTTTATTCGATCGGAAATTTATTCGAAAGTTAATTTTTTTTGCGATCGAAAATTTTTCTAAGTCCTGAAAATTTTTCTAAGTCTTTTTCAGCGTGTTTTTATTCGAGTAACAATTTATTCGATCGTTAAATTTTGCGATCGAATAAAAATGTGTCCAATAACTCAAGTTTTCGCCGATGACTTTTACGATCGAATAAAATGTTATCGAAAACAATAATTTTTCGCTGAGTAAGTTTCGATCGAATAAAAGGGGTCGAAAAACTTAAGTGTTTCGCCGCGTAGTTTTGCGATCGAATAAAAGAATATAAAAAAACTTAAATCGCCGCTGAGTTTTGCGATCGAAGAAAATATAATCGAAAAATTAAGTTTTTGCCGCGAAGTTTTACGATCGAATTAAAATATATCGAAAACAAAAGGTTTCCGACACTGAGTTTTGCGATCGAATAAAACTTAACGAAAACTAAAGTTCTTTGACGACACTGTTTGCGATACAAACTTTTTCGATCGAAAAATTTCAAATCAAACAGTAAACGCGCGAAACGTATTCTCGATTTCTGGGTAAATCATGAGTTAACCTGGGTTCGAAACGTTCAGAAAACAGTTGCGAATCCAAATATCATGATTTTAACCCAAAAGGTCGAGTTTAAACATGTTGATTTGAAAGTTTAAAAATCGGTTTTAGTCGAAAAAGTATGAAAATGAAATTTCTTCAGATGTTTTCGTGAAACTGCTTGTGAATCGTATGTTCTTGAACAGAAAATGATTCCAAACAAGTTTCTACCTTCGAAATGGGCGAGTTTAGTGAGAAAATCTCGGAGATAAGATGATTTTTGGTGAGTATCGCCGGAGTTCGAAGAGTATTTTTCAGAAGTCGAAAAGTTTTTCGATGGAAATGAGTTGCATGTGAGTGAGTTTTTCGATCGATAAGGTGGTATTAATACTTTACGATCGGGTAAGGTAAAAATACGTTGGGCCGAAAAAATATTTTGGGCTTTCGTTAAAATTCAGGTCTGATTAAACTAAAACTTAATCTTTTATGAATTAACCCAAAAGTAAATTGCATAATGCTCCCTGTATTTCTGAAAGAGATGAAATTTTCTCCTAATGTTGATGAAATTCAACATTTGACTCCTCGAATGAGCTCTAAATTTCTGTGATGCTTAGAAAAAATGTTAGAAGTCATTTTTATAAGTAATTCATATAGGAGATAATAACAAATTCTCATATAAAACTCCCCCTCAACAATTGCACGATTTAATTTTTCGGCATTTTAAGCACATATTTAGTACAATTTGGCATATGGAAATTTACTATTTAAGAATAAGTAACGCATTTTAAACAATTCAGCATAGATTCAATAAAATTTTTGCGTTTTTCAAAAAAAAATCGCATTTTATCAATTCTTAGCCAATGCATTTAAAATGTGCGAAAGATATTTTCAAATAAAATATTTCGAAAATATTTTTGTTTAGGGGTCGGATGGAAACACTATCACACAAAACTTTCTTATGACATATAAAATAATAATTTGCCATAAAATCATGTAACTAGACTAATATTCTATGATCATAGTACGAATCACTTCGACAACTCTCACAAGTTTCGCTCATACCACTCAATTTATTTTTATCATGGAAATATTTAGTAGATATATCACTCATATCATCACGACAAAATTAAATCAATTAATTTGTTATCGTAGTATTTTTAATCAACTTACCTCGTGAAAGTTCATCATTTTGAATCAAAGGGACTTTTAAAGGATTATTTTTAGGATCCGACTAAAGGGATATGAAATTTTGGGTTAGTGAGCTTAAAAAAAATTCTTCAGTTCCGGGGGCCCTTTTGTGAAATTCCGTGTTGATCCTATTACTTTTCTTTTCAGGATGAGTCTCATCTTCTTTACAAAACTTTGAGATATTAGAACTTTTTTGGTCAAGACCGTGTTCCTTTCGAAGGTTTCACAGTTATCGAATTCGAACCCAGGACCGTGCTTCTGTTCTCGTTTTCTCTATTTATAAGATCTAGATTATTTTTGGAGAAGTTCACTTCGAGGTGCTTCTCTTCTACGAGTATACAAGATTATCTAGGAGAAGTTCACAGCGAGATTCATGTTTCTCTTCTATAATGATTGAGAAATTCATCATGTGCATCTCTTTTGCTCTCCCCCTCTATTTCTTGATTGAGTGACCCCGAGTCTTGTGAATAAGGTTGAGGGTTTAATTGGGTTTGATTAAGAAAAAGAATGTCGGAGAAGGCCCAAAAGGGAATTTCTAAGGGAAAAATTAAAGGATTTATAATTTGGGCCAAGTGAGGAATTTCCTAATATGCCCTTATCATTTTCAGGACGAAATAATCAAGCAAGTAAGAATGAAGCTACGAAATACAAACCAAAGAATAGTCATTTGAAGTGCGACACACTCAAGAAAAAAAATTATTGAGGTTCAAATTCTCACATATGTAATGTGGTTTTGTGTCTAGTGAAACATACGAGGTTCTTTGAGTAAAAGAAATGTCACATAATTTTTAGACAAAGAACTAAGCATATATATCGAAGAAATATTTTTGTAAGTAATTCAAAATAGGCAAAATTATCATCATCCCCCATTTTTTTATTATTATTATATTTATTTACTATTAAATTTAGTTTAGAGTCACACAAGATAATCAAAGAATATCAAGAAGCACATAGAATATCACATAGAAGCATAATAGAGCATGTAAAACACTTTTCAAGTAAGATTGAGATTCAACATGCCTAACTTAGCAATAAAGAATTGCAATCGTTTTTCATCCAATGCCATAGTGAATAAGTCGGCAAGTTGAAGCCCCGTTTTACAAAATACATATCTATAGTGCCTTTTTCTACATGATCTTTTATAAAATGATAACGAATATATATGTGTTTCGTGCGTGAATGATGAACAGGATTGCAAGTTATGGCTATAGCACTTTGTGAATCACTGTAAATGGGAATGTTATTAAAATCAAACCCGTAATCGCGTAGTTGTGTCCGCATCCATAGAATTTACGAGCAACAGCTGACAGCCGCGACGTATTCCGCCTCGGCCGTCGATGTTGACACAAAATTTTGTTTCTTTGAGGACAAACAGACCAACTTTTCGCCTAAAAATTGTGCTTCGTCAGACGTGCTTTTTCTGTCCATTCGACAACCTGCATAATCAGCGTCAGTATAACCAATTAATCAAAAATCAGTATTTTTAGGATACCATAGCCCTAAGTTGGGGGTTCCTTTTAGATAGCGTAGAATTCGCTTAACTGCTTGCATGTGGGACTCTTTTGGGTCAGCTTGAAAACGAGCACAGAGACAAGTGGCAAACATGATGTCGGGTCGGCTGGACGTTAAGTAGAGAAGAGATCTGATAATGCTCCAATAGATTGTGATGTTGACTGCCTTGCCAGACGGATCAGCATCCATTTTGTAGATTGTTGAGATGGGAGTTCTCATCGGTGTGCTCTTGTCTTGATTAAATCTCTTCAGAATATCTCGGATATATTTGGTTTGACTGATGAAGATTCCATCTTCGAGTTGCTGTACTTGTAGTTAAGAAAGAATTGGAGTTCTCCCATTAAGCTCATCTCGAATTTGGTCTTCATGAGTTCAAGAATTTCTGACAGAGACGTTCATTTGTCGAGCCAAAGATGATGTCATCAACGTAAACTTGAACGATCATCAGGTCTTTACCTTGTCTTTTGATGAAGAGTGTCGTATCGATGGCGCCTCTTATGAAGTTGAACTTGACTACAAATTCGCTTAGGACATCATACCAATTCGCTTAGGACATCATACCAAGCACGAGGGGCTTGTTTTAGTCCATAGAGAGCTTTGTCCAATCGATAGACATAATCGGGATGATTTTCATGCACGAACCCGTCGGGTTGAGCGACGTACACTTCACACATCATTAAGAAAGGCGGTTTTAACATCCATTTGATAGATTTTGAAGTCTTTATGAGCTGTGTATGCTAAAAATAGTCGAATTGCTTCGATACGTGCCACCGGAGCATACGTCTCGTCGTAGTCAATTCCTTCTTGTTGATTGCATCCCTAGGCTACGAGTCGTGCTTTATTCTTGATAACTTCACCATTTTCGTTCTTCTTATTCTTGAAAACCCATTTAGTTCCAATTATTGTTTTGCCTTGCGATTAAGGAACTAACGTCCAAACTTGTAGCGCTCGAATTGGTTGAGTTCGTCTTGCATTGCGATTACCCAGTCCGGGTCTTTAAAAGCTTCGACTACCTTAATTGGTTCATATAGGTTTAAGAAGCATGTGAATAAGCCGCTTTGAGTGGACGTCCTAGTGCGTATACCACTTGAAGGATCACCGATGATTTGGTCAATAGGATGAGCTCGAGTCCATTTGCCTTCGTGAGGAATAACCGAAGTTCATCCGTCATTGGTTTGTAGATCGAGAAATCCTGAATTGATGGGCTGATCATTCGTAGTTGGGAAATTCAATTCGGAGGTTGAATCGGAAGGAATTTCCTCATCTGCATTTGTAGGGGTTGCAGGACTAGGCGAAGATTCAGAATTAGGAGAATCTGTAACATTTGTCGGAGTTAGAGGATTTGGAGTCTCAAGTTGAATTTCTTCCGTTGAGGGAGTAGGAGCACTGCTTGGTAAGAATGGGACGAAGCAGTCATTTGAGACTCGTTCCGATAAAAATGTTCAAATACAAAGTCCAAATCTTCTATGTCAGCGGGAATTGCTTCTCTTAACTTTGAGGTAGAAGTTGTCAAAAGTTGTTGACCTTGTGCCAACACGCCGATAAGCTCAGGTTCTGAACTGTTTTGTTCAGAAGCCAATTCCGTCATTTTTGAAAGGTGACGTTGTAGCTTTCAGGAATTGTACGGGAAGACTTGAGGTAGACGCGATATGATTTAGAAGTAGAGGAATATCCGAGAAAGATGGCTTCAAAGGCTTTGGGATCGAACTTGCTTCGATGCTCCCGATCATTGGCCACAAAACATTTGCAACCAAATACTTTGAAAAATGAGATATTCGGGATTCTTTGATTAATTATCTCATATGGCGTCTTTTCGAAGAGTTTGTGAATAATTGTCCTATTTTGAGTAAAACATGCCGTACTCACTGTTTCAGCCCATAGAAATTGAGGGAGACCGGAGTATATGAGCATTGTTCTTGCAGCTTTAACTAAAGTCCGGTTCTTCCTTTCTACGACACCGTTTTGTTGAGGCGTTTTGCGGCTGAGAATTGTTGAATAATTCCAAGTGATTGATAAAAATTGCTGAGACGCTGATTCTTGAATTCAGTCCCGTTGTTAGTTCTGATTACTTGGATTTTCTTTTGCAGTAGATTCTGAGTTGTATTCACAAAGCTTATTATCAAGTCTCCAGCCTCATCTTTAGTTCGGAGATATCTTGTCCAGGTGTAGCGAGAATAATCGTCGACAATTACTAACACATATTTTCGACCGTTGATACTTTGTGTACGCATTGGTCCACAAAGGTCCATGTGAAGTAGTTCTAAGGGTCGAGATGTTGAAGCAACTTTCTTGACTTTATGTGATGCTCGCTTCATTTTTCCCATTTGACAAGCCGAACAGTGATGCTCTTGATGGGGAGAGATTGTTGGTAGACCGTTGACCAACTTTTTAACAAAGAGTTTGTGAAGAGCTTTGTGATTTAGATGAGATAAGCGTTGATGCCATAAGATGTTCCTCTTGATTGTAGTCTGTGAGATGAGGCAAACAGCTGTCGAAGGTCGAACTGTTGTCAGATTGATAGCGTAGAGATTTGATCTTCGTGATCCTGTTAGAAATTCTTGATTCTGACTATTTAAAATTCTGCACTGATCAGCTAGAAAAACCACTTGAAATCCTTTGTCACAGAATTGTCCTATGCTGAACAGGTTGTGTTTAAGACCTTGGACGTAAGAGACATCTTTAATCGTCAGATTCGGCAGTAGAATGTCTCCAAAGCCGAGTATTGGAGCTGAATCATTGTTGCCAAATCGGACTTTTCCGTTGTAACGGTCTTGGTAGTTGCTCAACAGTCCTTGCTTTCCCGTCATGTGTGTGGAGCAACCAGAATCTAAATACCACACATGATGGATCTGCATAGAAAGAGGTTAGAGAGATTTAGGTACCCACTTTTGAATGGGTCCTTTGGGATTAGCAGATTTGATAAGTAAGGTTTGGTCATCTTTGGTTCCAAAATTATTGGAATGCTTAGGTACCCAAACCAACTTAGAAGTAGTTGATTTAAGTGGTACTTCTTTAGGCAACTTGGCCTTATTGGCTTGTGTTGGCCTAGGTGGTGTTTTAGGAACCCAGTGAGGTTGAACCTTAAATGGGAGGTTAATTTCAGCGAAAACAAATGACTGATTTGTCTTATCGCTTGAGAAAATATTTTCTTTAGCTAGTCTCCTAAGGTGTTGAGCTAAATGTACGTGGACTGGGTACCTTAGGTGAGGACAAGAATGTATAGAGCTATAGGCTTTCTTAATAGCTGGATCTTGTTTCCTACGAGACTTAAGAGTTGCATTTGTCTTAGAATGATTGTTTATAATTTTTGAAGTAGAGCCGATTTCAAAATTTGTGCTTTCAAAATTAATAGGTTTTAACACATAAGTGGAAGCAATAACATTAAAGTTTGAAACGGTTGTCTTCTTGCGAGTGTCCATAGTTTTTGATACAGAAGAAAATTTTGAAAATACGACATTTCTATCATTTTTCTTCTTAAATTCTATCCTAGGCACTCTTTCCTTTGCATGCTTCACCTCTTTTTCTTGTCTACCTATGGATGGAGTAGAAAAAGAGTAAGAAAAAGTCTTTTTCCTTTCTGAAGCATTTAAGGATTCATTTCCTCCCTTTACGATTTTTAAAGAAGATATATCTTCTTTTAAAATATTTTGAAAAACAATGGGAGGTGTTTTCATAGATGTAATCTTATCCTTAATTAATTATTTTTCTTTCAAAGTAAAATCAGGACAAGTTTTTAAAGTAGAGGAAGTTTTAAGATTAGAAATCTCCCGTAAAAGCTCATTCTTTTCAGCTTTGAAATTCTTTCCTTTCTGTTTCTAAGGAAGCGTTTAAATCAACTATTTTCTTAATATAGCTGGAATATAAGAGAATGTATAACTTTGAAATTGATCATTATTTTCTTCCTTAGTTTTAGAAAAATCTTCTAGGGGATATAATGAATTGTAGTCACTAGACAGGTTGAGATCCCTTGTCTTATAACTATTATACAAGTCGGTGTAGTCAAAGGGAATGTCAGTACTATTTGTGGTTTTTCGTTTAGATTCTTCTAAGGCATTTATTTCTGAAGAACTAGTAAAGGCCATTAGAGAAGTTAAACCTATTCCCATGTACTTGATATCATATAATTGTTTAACATTGACCTTTTTCAAGTTATAGGGATTGTTAAAACCTAAGCCTTCTTTTGGATTATAAAATTCTATATCAAGAGGTTGATTTAGAAAGATAGTTTGATCCGTTTGACCCCTTTTTGTTAGAAGATCATCTAAGGTTTTAATCCTTGAGTAAAGTTTCTTACGTTCGTCAGAGATTTCTTTGAAATTATTTTTGGAAATTTCTAAATCTCTCTTTGGTATATTTGCTAAGTAGTCCTTTTTGGTATATTACGTTTTAAAATTATTTTTGGAGATTATTTCTAAATCTCTCTTTGAAATTATTTTTGGAGATTTCTTACGTTTTAATCTCTCTTTGAAATTACGTTTTAATCCTTTTTGGTATATTTGCTAAGTAGTCCTAATCTATGGCTTAATTATAATTAAGCCCAAACTACTAATTATAATACAAGACTAAGATAACATTTATATTTGAACACAATAAAAATGTCCTAACAATCTCCCCCTTTGTGGTCAATCTTCGCTTGAGCGTAGGTTATTTTGTCTTGTTTTGAAAAGATTCCTCGAGTCCTAACAATCTCCTCTTTACGAGATTATTTGTATAATCTCTTCCTTTATCTTGTCTTGTGATCTCTTTCTTCTTTGGAGATCTTCAAGCTCACCTTATCTTGTAATACTCTTCTTGGCATCGGATCCTTTTTCTAATTTTCTTTTGAAGTTCGTCTCCAAATGTCGGAAGGTGTGTGAAATCGCTTGCCGGATTTATGGAGAATTTCCTCTTTTGTGTTCTATCTCTCCCTTTGATAGCGACGAAACTCCCCCTATTTTAGTTCAACCTTGTGTTGGAATCAAATAATTCGATTTGAAATTTGGAGAGACGTACACGAGCGGAAACTTCGGTCATTGAAGCTCGTAGTGTTTGCCTGATTTGACGACGCTTAAGAATTTAGTATTTCCGATCAATCTTGCACTTTCGTTGTTGTACTGCTCCCATTTCTTTAGTACTACTCCCCCTCATGAAGATCGAGTGGGGAGATCGTCATGCCGATGTATCAAAATGGGGCATTATCGTTGGCAAGAACATTGTATCGTCGTGACAAGGAGATGGAGTTTGTAGACTTCGTAGGAAATCAAATTCGGTAATAACCCGACGGAGCCATGAAGGCGTTCCGCGGATATGAAACCGGGGCCACATAGGCTTCCCAATAACATCACTCTAGGAGCGTTGCCCGTAGAAGATGGCCTAATACCGTTGTTGTTGTGATGTTGCAACGGCAGGACTTCCTTCCGATCATCGAAGCATGTCTGAGAATGACATGTCTACGAAAGTTCTAACTTGATCACAAAGATCAAGTATATAAAAAGTGTATGTGTCTTAGAAAATTATAAAAATATAGGAAGTGAGGAAACATTAGACACGATGTGATCAATGAAAGTGTGGTACGGGGCAGATTACCACTTTGTTCAATATCTCCCACTTCTGAGTGAAGGGTGATAGTAGACGTGGCTCCCCGTGAGAAAATGAAACATCGGTCTTTTAGGAGACGATGAGTGGGTAAGGCTCGGATGTGCCTGCACTGTTGGACCTAATGCGATGTCTTCTACCCGGGAGCTAATAAAATTAGCACCTGTTCTATGGGGGTTAGTTCGAATTATTTTGTGAGATAAGGAATTTATGTACCTTAAAAAATTTCCAAGTCATCGTCGAAGTTATCTTGCTTGTTGTTCGCATGATGTAGGATAGGTGGCAGGTCGGATCGTCTCAAATGCTCGAACGCGTTCCGGGGTTAGGATCAAGTCGGTTTAGACTGAACCATGGGAACTAAAAATTCATGCTTCCAGGATACGAGATGAGTGCTGCTTTATTTGAATCAGCAAGCCGGAGCCGGTCGTTGAAAATTAGCATTTGAATCGTCATAAAGATTTTCACCTTTGCCTTTTTTGAAATATTTGTCCGTTGTAAGCTCGAGATTCTTCCTTGAAGTCCGTCGAAAGTTGTCGGAAGAAATATCCATGAAGCTTAATGAAGATAAGAGGAGATTTTTCTTTTTCCCTTTTTTTTTAATGTTGTATATATGTATATTTATAAGAAATATATAATAGTATATTATATTATATATATATATATGTGGTGTGCGGGTGAGAGTTTATCGGGTCGGAGTCGAGAAGTAGAGATATCGAGAAAAATTTCGGATGTGGTGTATCGAAAAATATTTTCGAATAAGGTGTATCGAAAAAAAAATTCGAGTGAAGTGTACCGAAAAATATTTTCGAATGAGGTGTATCGAAAAATATTTCGAGTGAGGTTTGCGATAAAATTTCTCGATATAGTGGAGAAAATTCCTCGATAAAAAATTTATGATAACGTTCCATGAGAAAAATTGCACGAGAAAGTTGTACGAGAAAAAAAAAATTCAATATTTGAAAACTATATCTATATTTTTATTTCTCCCTTTCAAATAATGCTTTCGAAATAAAGTTTCTCCCCCTAGAAAGTTGCGTAGTAAGTTTAAAAAAATATTACGGTCAAACATATCATTGGAAAATTCAACAAAATCCAACTAATTTAAAAAACGCATCAACTACTAAATGATCGAAATTAAATAATAGATTAGTAAGATCGAGTGAGAATAAATATTACTATACGGGAAATGGAAAGAAACCGCATACCTAGAGAACGATTGGGGGATCTGTAATTAGCAGTATAGTCGAAAAGCCAAAAGATTGATTAGGCGAGAAGGAAACGGATGAAAAGCAAGCCCAATATTAGACGAAAATAACTGAAACGTAAGAAAATAATATAAAAAATTAAATTCCACCGAGGTTGTTTCGATGAATCTAATATAATACATGTTAAATGAAATGCATCGCCGTGGCTATGCGTATAGACCAGCAATATTAAATACTGTATTGAAATATTACAAATATTCGAACTTAAAAAGCTAAGCAGCAACTGTGAAATGAATAACGTGAAAATCAGAAGTTCACTCAATGCGGGAAAGAAAAATCCGATGATCTTAAATTACAAACAGGCATATGAAACAAACAATATAAAAATTAACAAACAAATAAAAAATTAACAAATTATAAGTCTACGTTACCTCGGTCACAAACGTAGAAAACGACATTTTTCCCAAAAAAGCAAGCTTTCCTGATTTTAATATATATTTCCCTGCAATAAATAGTACAAATAGTGAACATGAATATATCACATATAATTGAACTTAAAAAGCAAATTAGGAAAATATTTTTGAAATGGCACACGTGAAAAAAAAAAAGAAGTTTAGTCAATGCAGGAACGTAACACAATACATTAGCGAAACCCCGATAATGTTAATTTACAAACATGAAATATGAAAAAAAATTAACAAATTATAAATCACCGTTAAAAGACACTCATGATATATAAAACTGAATCATAATGTAGGATTCCCAGAAGGCTTTAATCATGACCACGCCTGATTAACTCCAATTAGAATTTAGGACGTCAATACACATATATGAACATTGAACAGTACAAACATAACCTAAGCAAGAAACCCAAGCAGAAGAATATATTTAGAAAATACCGAACAAATGGTCAAAAAAACTTTTATGAAATACACATATCGTAATTCAGTATTTAAAAGTGATGAATGTGTTCTAAAATATTTCCGTTCTTATTATGTTAATGTAACGAAAATTTAATGTAACTAAAACCAAATGACATGCAAATCGAAAGATTTTTATGAGTATGACTTTATTATGGAATGAACAAATAATAATAAAAAAACATTCAACCAACATCGTCCGTACCGCTATGAAGTTCCAGTACTTCAAATTTGCCTGTTAGAAGAACTGTTAAAGCAACATATATATTCGGTCGTTGACTTTCCAAATCCTACTTTTATGACCTTTTTTTCTTCGCTGAAATTGCCTGCTGAAGATTTTAGATTTTTGATTCTGTATATATTTGGTTCTGCATTGGAGCTTCATATATGGGGTGTGGAGGTTTTAAAGCAGTGGGTTGTTATTTTTTGCTTAAAATCATGTTTATGAACGTGGGCAAGTGGATAAAATAGTTATAATTTTTAAATTCAATAACATTATATCGTTAGGTATTTTTCATTTTTTTTACTATTTTTAGTAGAGATGCAGGTCGGGTAGTTATCTCATGTTTTTAAATTTTTTATTTAATATTTTAAAATTAAGAGGACACGTGCCAGCTTTATATCACACCTACATTTAAATGTATCACACCTACATTTAAATACACCTACATTTAAATGTACTAGGTTGGATTGCCGCACGCTGTGCGGCTACGAGACTATGTTAGCCCGGGAATGGAGTGATTAACCAAAATATATTTACACGCATGATCTATCATAGCGATGATACTGGGAGCACATATTTACAATATCACAGTTCATGTATTCTCCAAAATAACCAGCTAATGTATGTTATACAAAATGTCGCGCATCAAAATGCTAGTAACGACAAAAGGCATGATCGGGTAGGTTACCCATGCTTCGCCTCACGAAAGGCTTGTGATGACAAAAACATTGATCGGGTAAGTTAACCCTTCCTCGCCTCTTTAGTTGGTGCATCTGCTGTAGTTGACGATGATTCGAATTTTCTCTTACCACCGGTTAAGGGAAAGTTCTTTCGTTGATGTTTGGCTTCTCTGAGAATAGCTATAGCTCCGGAGGTGATAAAAAGATTGAGTATCTTTGAACTTCTCATTCGCTGATGTCACATCAAACTTGCTTCCCTGTAAAAAGAGATTGAAAATTTATTTCTGAAGCAATATTTGGATACATTTGAATAGAAGAAACTGTATGTTTTCTTCAGCTTTGACCATCTCAACTGCCGATATTCCGAGTAAAGTCTCGGCATCGTTGTGTTCTACGGTGGTATTCAAACTCCCACTCCCATCAGACAACTCTACGTCGAAGCGTAACCTATGCATAGAAATTTTTTGTTGTCTGTAAAAATACGGATGTAAAATGTAATGCAAGTAAAAAATATAAGGGTGCTTTTGAAGTGGTGCACAACATGAATAATACACTTAGCTTTCATGATTTCATTTTCTGGAATAATTATTACTGCAGTATTAAATAGACAATATTTTGCACATAACATTTAAAACCACAGAGAAAAGTTTATGGTAACAGTAGATATGTATCAAATAAAGATAAAGAGAACCGTTGTATTAAGGCGAGCTTTGAAGGGAGGGCAAGCGAAAACGTATCTCTACCTACATGAAAACTTTTATTATGGCCTCTTTATCTGTTTTGGTAGAAAAAAAAACTTTGAAGACACAAAATGTGTAAAAAAACTGCACTAAGAAAACAAATTAGCATTTTGCTGTTCATGAATTCATTTAATAATCAAGTATTGCAACATAATAGGCAATTAAATGGAAGACGATAGTGTTTTAAACATATATAACTTACAAGGGTTTTGGGCTTGAGAAAGTCCGACTGCAGTGAAGGCATGGAAATTCAGTTTCGTATATTGCTCCAGAAGGTTTTTTGCAGTCTGAACATGTTATGAAATAGAAGCTCTGGTCGGCTTTGACGATTTTAACTTGAGCTTGAACCCAAAATAGTTTTATCTGGACATGTACAGTGAGATATATGTCAACTGATGAGATCTGAAATGAAAAAATTGAATAAAGTAAATTATCTTACTTGGTCATGCAAGCTTGTGATTTGGCTGATTTTCCTAATTTGTGAGCCGGTTGGTGGTTGGACGATTTGATTTTCCTTTTTGTAGAGTTCTTTGGGGATTATATCAGCAACGTACTGTGTCTCGGCTTTTAACCTGAAATATTATACATAAAAATTAATGCATATATATATATTTTATTTTTCAAAAGCCTTCTTATCACGTTGGGAAAAAAAGCCTTTTTATCACAAAAAGTAAATATACAGTATAAGGTTGAATTAATCATATGATAGTTTAGGCAAATATTTTCGTACCATTGCTTTAAGTGTTCAACTTCAGCAATTGGGGGCTCGAAGAGGAATACAGAGCTCGCCGTTGTGCTGAGTGATAAACTTGTCGTTGAAGAGTATTTGGGACAATTGTAACTGATATGTATATCATATAGCTTAAAAGATATGTGGTAGTTTTGTTAGTAAGAGGAATATAAAGGAAATTAGTTTAGTGGATATAACGAGGTATACCTTGAAACATAGTTACGGAGAGTCTCATGCACAGTATTATGGGCCTGTTGTGCACACTCTCGGTCAACTTCGGTGACTCAGTCTAAAGAAAGTCTTCCCATAAAGTTAGAATAGTTAACCTGCACCTGCACCAAAGTACATTATAATTAATTGGAATTTAACGTTGCTTGAATACTTAAATATATGAATGTGCTACTCACTCTTCGTTAACGGCGACGAACTCTTGCAATCCCAGCTCTTGTGGAACGTCGGGAGAACACGTGGATCACCGCACATAATATGTCTGAAATATATGGAAAAAATGTAGTAACATGTAAAAAATTGTTATTTCAAATTATCACAGAATATATTTTAGCATTTTTTAATAATTAAAAGAGGAGGATAATGACGTTGGAAAGTATGATTTGTTTTCTGTGGTTGAACATGGTGCTCTGTCAAGTGTAAATAATCCTACCTCATATCTATATCCTTCTACTTAAACACATATATACAAATGAGTTGTTACTAAGATATTATTAGTGTTAAAATAAAAGGAGTTTGACTTACTGATGCGGTTGTTAACAATGTCTGAATTAAAATGTCATAGCTTAATAGATATTTCCTGCTGACAACTTATTATCAATATGGTACAATATCCTATCGTACGCATATTGTTGTTCTTTGATTCAGTTGGCCAACCGCTAAAATGTCATCATTATCTATCACAATATTCTGCTCACTTTCTAACTCTTTCGTTAAATTATTTGATGAGCCCGTTGCTAGAGAGTCACTTACGAAAGGGAAGTCTTCAATTTTTTTACCCATTGAATAAACATGGAAACTTATAGCTTCGAGTAACTTGGCTTTAACTAACTTGCAATTTAGAGTTTTGTCTTGAGTAAAATTTTCGGAAAGGTAATTTTCAAATTTCAGCCACATATCATTAGGATTTTTAGGACAACAATAAACAAGAACTGTAGCGAATAGTTGTCGCAATGCTGTGGGCATTAAATAAGTTGCGGCTTCTTGGAGGCATATTTCACTTGTATTATCGTCTTTCATCAAACCCATCATTTGTGCTGCTTCTCTAAATGTTTTCGAAGTATATCCATTGGTTGTCCTTATATCTTGGAATGAAGTTGGTCTCCTTACGTGTAGTAGTAATAATCTCAAGTAAAATTTTTCACCTTCAGTTGGATGACATGTCAATATATGACCAATTACAGTTCGTTCTTTACGCTGTTTCCATTCTTTTAGATCGCTATGCCACGTAAAAGATTCTGGAAATTCAACATATAAGCAATTTTTTTTTGCATAGTCGTCGTATTTGTTCATATGGAAAAATTGGGTTAACATGGTCTTCTTTATTCTGGACTTTCTGAAAATATCACTTAACAATTCATTAGTTGAAAAAGTTACTGACTGTTCAATCTTCTAAATGGATAGGTAAAGATATTACAGAAGGTTGCATATGATTTAGATCAAACCTGAAGATTTGCCAAACTGCTTCAGGTGGTAAAATCCACCGTGCTTGCTGGAAAGATCTTATTTCATCATATAATGGTTCATTTTCATTTGCAATTAATGTGTACAAGATTTTGTCATGCCCTTTATAAATGTATTTATAGATAAACTTTACGGCCTCGATTGTAGAACATATTTCGACATTGATATGACAATTAAAATTGGCCAGTAAATACGGATTATATGGTAAAACCCAACGGTTATCAAGCCGTGAATTTCTAACATGAACATAACGACCATTATTTCTACGACTATACATTGGGTAAGAGTTAGTCGCATACTTGTTAGTTTCTGAAAAATCTTTTGGATACCTAAACTTACAACATAAACCTTTTTTCGTACAAGGACATTTAGGGTCAAGATTACCGCAAGGTCCATGTATCATGTGTTTTGTTACCAATTGGAAGAGGTAAGGGTCAGTAAAAGAGTCAGGTAATTCAGCACATACAATTCTATCAAATGCCTCAGGCATATATATATTTGATGCTTGATTTAAAATAAGCAGAAAGTGAGCATGTGGCAACCCTCGCTTCTGAAACTCTACAACATAGGTGTATGCAATAATGTCACCAAAAATTCGATATTTGAATGGTTCATCTTTCAAGACTTCGAGTTTTGCACGAAATATTCTAGCTACTATATCTGGTCTATTTTGTATTTCGTCAGAAGGCAAACACAATGCCTTAATTTCTGGCCAATTTGGATTTGTAGTTATTGTTAAGAAAATATCTGGTTTTCCATAACGTTGAACTAAAGCTATAACATCCATATATCTTTAACGCATATCCCTGGGGCTTCCAATAAATGACGCAAGTAGTATAATACGCTTACCAACATCGGAACCACTCTGTAGACCTTATGCTACACTATCTAATAGACCCTTATAAACTTCTTGTCGCAAACGAGTTTGCATTTCTGCACTTCTAAAAAAGTCCAATCTTGAAGTTTGTATTTTAATATACATGTCTACGACATATTGCTGAAACAGTCTACCAACATGCAACAAAAACGAATGATCATTTTCTCTGACTTGTAACATATAACAATAGTATTCACAACATGACACAGTGGTCCGTGCATCATTTTTCTCCTTACAACCTACAAAAGCAGAATAGTTATTTCAATGTTTTATGTGTCAAAACAACGGTGGTGCAGACAACGGAAACTACCTTCATTTTCAGCAAGTAAAAAATCGCCAACGTTGTTGAACTTCTTAATATTGTAATCAATCTCTTTATCAGATAACCTTCCCAAATATTGATTATTGGTACCCAATCCAAGCGCTTAATTTTTTTGTGCCATCTAGGGTCGCCATTGGGGAATATGATTGGATATTGCATGGGGTCGTATCAACCAAAATAGTGCTGAATAATTTGGGGTTTGCTATCTTTCGGATATACTTGAATGTGTGGTGTCATATTTTCATTACCCTTGTCAGATTGTAACCATATTCCAGCAACTTGCGATGTAGTAGGCTTATTAAAAATGCGTTCGTCAGTAAGAGGATCAACTTGTAAACAAATTTTATATTCATTCAAATCATTAATACTATCAAGACTTCTGAAAAATCTAGCATATGGATTAACTTCGACAACATTGAGCAATTTTGCAATCACACTTTCCCTGAAATTTGGATGAACGGACATACGGTTCAAAACTCCATGAAATGGTACAACTTGTCTTGCATTCGAAACGTGTAGATGCCACTATTCCTTTTAGCTAAAGATTTATCGTAATGTACTCCGAGTGATGTGAAGGCAAACATATTATTGTAACTACGAACATATTTTCGAAAATGTTTGGCATCTTCACAATTGCCTATATATAAATCTAATAATTCAGAAGGCATTTTTGTACCTGTAAGTTTTATTTTACCTAACAAACAACAAAATGTAGGCGGCTCTAAATATATTCGTCTTGCATTGCAAAAATCACAGTTTTGTACATTTGGTAATAATTCGGGCGTAGTCGTTATGCATGCTAAAGGGTCAACGCTAATATTGAAAGTGTCATTTAGTTTCCTCCGTTTCCTAGCATGTTCATTTTTCACTTGTCTACGTTCTTCAAATGAAACATATTTTCTCCTTTTATTTGTTGACATTTTTATTGTAAATAAAAAATATTTAAATTAAAGAGAAAGCTAAAACCTGGAACGTATGGAGTGAAATATAATGTCTAGTGTCGACTAAGTGTGTCCGTAAGTATGGTAAGAAAAGAAGCAAAATAGCAAAAAACAAAGAAGCAAAACAGAAAAAAAAAAACAAATAATCTTAACGGGGAGAAAAAATGGTTTACCTATTGTGCCTTCCGGAGGCTGAGTTTGCTGAAATCTTCTAAACCTATCAAAATATAGCGGTCTTCACGTATCTCAACCTGAACAATAAACAGTTAAATTGCAACGAGTAAAGAGAAAACTAATTGCAGAAGAAAAATAATAGGGCGAATAAATTAACCAAGGGAGGAGCAGAGCTGTTGAAAAGCGTAAGTAGAGAGTTCTAGAAAAAATCTAATTTCATAGAGTAAGCAACAAATGAATCATGGAAGTATCGACCCAAAGCATGTAATCATAAACGAATACTATAGCAAAGAATGAATAAAGAAATCATAATGATAAACAAAAAATCAAACAGTCCAGATTTGTCCTTCTCCTCGTCACAATCTCAGCCATCTTCCTTCTACTAACCAATCTCGGAACATGTCATGAAGAAGACTACACTTTCTCAAAGCCCCTCTCGAAATCCCAAATGGGCCTCACCAAGAGCAGCGAGAAACTCAGCCACCTTCACTTCTACTTCGACGAAACTCAGCCACCTCCACTTTTACTTCCACGAACTCCTCTCCTACGGGATTCGAGTTAATCGCCATCATCGACGACCCACTGACCCTAACCCCGAATCTAACTTCGAAGATCGTGGGGAGGGCGCAGTGGGTGTACGTGTCGGCGGATTTCAGCGTCACGGGGCTTATGATGTCAATAAACTTCGCTTTCACGGAGGGAGAGTTCAACGGCAAGACACAGAAAAGAAATCGTGAAGATAGCAAAGCAGATAAAATTAGAAATTACCTAGGTGCGGTCCGTTGGGAATCGGGTAATGGAGGAAGGTTCTACATCAGTTTATTGAGTTATTTATGACACAGGATTTCATGGAGTGTGTGAGGTGATAAGTACGACCGATTAGTCCACCAATAGTATAATTATATATTTGCAATTATTTTTATTTATATTTTAGGACCTCTTACCGGATGGAAACAGGCTTACAAGATGTCAACTGCCTCTTTTAGATATGTAATAGATATAATATATATATATATATATATCTATATAAGATCTGTATTACAACAAACACCTCGTTTTTTTTTTTTTTTGGTTACAAGAACTTAGACAAGATAAAACGTATTTTGGTTCACCAGAATAAGAAAAACTTCTTGCAATAATAAATCAGCAGCTTTTAGAACAAGATGAAGTTCGACCGATGAGTTTGCTTTGATCGGGAAGCAACGAACACATCACCGGGCCATTTAGGGGAAACAGTTCGCCATCGATTCCACAACCATTGTGCGTGTTCTTCAAGGCTCGAACTTTCACTTGCTTCACCTGCATTCAAGACCATAAAATTCGTCTCAAGATAGAAACATTATCAATCTCGAGACGTTACAAGAAATAAAAATATTCAGATTTTTGTCTTTTTACCTTAACATACTCAACGTAAGGCAACCTAAGGTGCCTCCCCATCTGCAAGAGCACGAAGAATCTCAGCAGCCTCAGCCTTCCACTCCCATGAACCATAACCAAATCCAAGTTGCCATCGTCGTGCTCGGCCTCGGGGGCCACCACCTGCGAACTCTGCACACTCTTGCACGAATGATTACATATCAACACAGCGAGAAACTGCCTTTTCCTCACGACCCACTGGTTGTCACTCTCCCGCTCCGGGCCCATTTCCGGTGGGCCTCGTAGCTCCACGGGAGGATCCTCTAAATCCCACTTGGGCTCGCCGTCCCAAATCGGGCCCGGATCAGAAACTGTGGACGAGATATCTTCCTTATCGTTTGCGACCCGCGGGTCGCCCGCATTGGCCGTGGTCAACCCGGCCCAGGCCCGATCATTCCTCGACTTCGACCTGCTTCGGGCCCAGTTGGGAGTAGTAACCGAGTGAGAGATGACTTCTTCGGGCTCGCACGGTAAGTTATTGCTTCTTTCCTGTGAGAGACGTTTTGATTTGGAATCTATCGCACGGACGCAATCCGATGGCTCCGTGCTGTCCAAATCTGCACCGTCGGTTTGGCTTGGTGTAATGATGGACTCAATGCTTGACATGCTTGAGGCCCGAGGGAGTCCCTCTTTGCTCGATCTTCTCATGATGTCTATGTAGAGCTCCGACATGTCGATAGGTTTTTGCTGACCTGGCGAAGGTTTTGGGTCCACGGGAGCGGGAATATATTCGACTTCGTAGCTATACTTTGGCAAGCAAACGAATTTCAGAAAACCAGCAATTAAGTAGCGTAAGGGGCCAAATCGTTGCTGGTAATTCCCTGAATGCTCCAGCACTATGCAGAGAGTTAAAACAAAGTATTGTTAAAAGCAATACAAAATTCCAATGATGATATATATAAAGTTTACCAGTAGAGATATAGAAGACATATAAACGCACACGCTTTAGGCTCTGTTTGGTTTGTTGAAATTAGTAGGGAAAGGAAAATGAAATGAAAAAGGAAAACTACTTTTTATGTTTGGTTGGTTGAAGAAATAGATAAGGAAAAGTAAGAAAAAAGTAAATCTAGTTAATTTTATAGTTAAAACTAAGGAAAACTCATTTCTTCACCAAATGGTGAGGAAAATGAAAGAAAAATTTATAAAAATCATTTTTTCTACTATGTTCTTTTCAACGCTACTCTCTTGGTTCCAAACACAACCTAAGTGATAATATATTAACCAAAGAAGACAAAACCAACGACTAACTAATTGGCATGAAAAACTGTTACAAGGTTTTATTCTCAGAGAAGATATTTCCCAACTCAAGCACTCAAATTCAGGTGGGACGATGAGAATCAGCTGAAATCAGTTAAAAACAGCACAGATTCTTTAAATAGATATCATATAACAACAACCTACTACCGAACACAGTATAAAATGAAAATTAAGACAGGTGATAAATTACCGTCACTCACAAACCCGAAGTATGTTGCTATCATCCCGAAGTGAATAGCTCCAGTACGAATCCACTCAAGGGCAAAAATGTCAACTGAAGTAAGACCCCCCTATGACGATGACAACCATAAAAAAACCTTAGATATGAGACTCAAGACTGAACTATCTCATACCGGCATCTTTCTAATATTGCTTTCCTTGCATTTTATTGTATATTGTATTGTTGACTCCATCCCAACATAAAATGTAGATATTATTCAATACTAAGGGACATTTTTCCTTTGCGTCACTTTTTACCAAAATATGTTGGGGACAATGTAAGAAAAGCTTACAGAATTAGGATTGTTTGAGAAAGTTATTGAACTGAGCTTCGATAAATTTAGTAAAATAACAGTGAAATAGTGTATTAAACTTTGAATGCCACATAGTAGCTAAGTGCATATATCCCAATGAAGAGAATCAACTTACCGAAGATATTAAGTCAATGTAATCAAATTTTAAACCAATAAGGTAAAATCATTAGGTAAAGATTATTGTTAAATATTTTTGGCGAAAAAAGACTAACAATTCTATGTATTCTATAACACATGAGGGCAAAGGGGGTGGAAAACTGCTGAACCTTAACAATGGCTATTGCAGCTGATACAGGATCTCTAACACCAAGAACCGTCCAAACTAAAGAATTATCAGAACCCGCTGGTATAATACCAATTGGTACAGAAATTGCTTCTTTTTGGTTGTCCCTGTTAAGTAAGCCATTCAGAACCTGCACATAGTGACAGTTTTAAGGAATGATACATGTAACCAATCAACAGTCAACATTAAGTTATTTGATGAAGGATTACCTCAAAGCTATGAAAATTATGCAAGATTGCCTATTATATATATTTCCATAAACCATGCTATAGAAGAAATTATTCTGTTAGTAAATTCTTAAAAGGCGGACAACTTGGTATCTAAAAGTTTTCTTTACATCTACACTGTAGGTCAATACAATATAGTAGAGCTTATCTCAATATATTCAAGCAAATAAAATGCTTAACCTATAAGTTTAAAACCTTCGTTGACAGTCCACAAAGTTCTAACAAAGTGATAGGTACCATACTGGCTCAAAAATCAGAATAAATCCACTGTTTATAATCCATTCATATCCATTTGCATTGGATACAAAGAGACAAGCATGTAAAAAAAAAATAAGCATTAGGTGTTAACCTCATTTATGATACCATCACCTCCGACACATATGATACCTGCACGGACAGTAACTATTAGCAATCCAAGGATCGAGCAGAAAAAATCATGACATCAAGAAAAAATGTGTGCGTTTAATCTTAACTCCACCTCCCATAGAGAGTGGTGAAGCCAACATAATAAAGGAAGTTATATTAGAAACACATCAATGAATCTCCAAATATAAACAAACTAATTTAGATACATAACTTCCAACAAAATAATTACACCAAAAAAACTAATAGATTGCAACCAAATCATAGTTATAAAGCAAAACAAATGGGTAAATTATGCTATACCCCTATGAGGTTATACTGAATTGCACGTATCTACCCTATGTTTTTTTATTGCGCGAAACTCCCTTGTGTTGTCTAAAACTTAGCATCGTACCCTAGGTGTTGTTTAAAACTTATCAACATACGCCCGATGCTGTCTAAAACTTAGCCATGAACCCTCTCGGGGAGTGAAAATGACAAAGAGCACATGATTAAATAAACCACGAGGATGTTTTACGCTGTTTCCGAACCATAGGGGTTTCGATGCTTATTTTTTAAACCACAAGTGGTTGCTATTTTACCAAAAAAAAAAAAAGACAATGTACCATCAGGGCATGCACTAAAGTCAACAGTAGCTGCAAGTTTCCGGGCATGACCAGCCGATGTCGTATTCACAACCTCTAATTGAAATCCTGCAAGCTGTAGAAGAGGTCAAACCACAGAAAGCATGTTGCAAGTTTTAAAAACTACAATATAAAAAAAGCACATGAAAAACGATAAATCACGATTGACATCTTAAAATATGGACCCATATTATTAAAACTTGGAGATCTAGAAAGCCAAACTACAACCTTTCTTTTCTAGGAATATGCTATTTATCATTGAACAGACTTTGAAACTACAAACTGTCTTTAACAGCAATAACTGCTGCCTTATCTTTCGGTTGAAAATTATAAGAATAGAGTTAAGCAATAAACAACATAATGATTTGGCAGTATATACCATAAAATATGCTTCTAAGGGCTTTTAAAAAAATACTATTGTAATGCGTAAGGAACTTACCTTGAATATGGGCTCAACAGATCCATGGAAGACTTTGCTAGAACGACCATGCCCTGATCGAGGATTTAAAATCACAAGCATTTTGGGTGGAATCTTACACTTGATACGCGTCTCACGAGGATACTCATTGAAAGTTGAATCTGACATCTCCTTAGACGCACTTAGACAGGGCATGCAATTCACGTAGCAACGTTGGTCAGCAAATGCATTAACCCATCTAACGGCATCTTCCGATGTGGCAGCAATAAATCGGAAGTCTTTACGACTTCTCCCTCTCTTGGGAAAGAGGGAACATGAAACCTTCTTCGGCGGATATGCATGCACAGTAAAATACGTCGAACCCTCAGAATAAGATAGCTGTCATCATATAAGTAATTATTAGAGGTAAGTAATTATTAGAGGCAATGATATAAGTTAAAGAAAGCAAAAAACCATATTGAGGAAATATTAATAACTCACTGAAACCACATGATCAAGATGCAACGTACGAGAATCCCATATCAATGTTTCTGTCGTGAGTTTAGCATCGACAAAATCCGAATCCTTGTACTCCGAAGTTTTGATCTCTGAGTTCTTACCGAATCTCCTTTTGTCAAGATGAAGTTTACCCTTGAAAACATCATGCCCTAATAAGTCGGATTGTTCATCTGGGATATCGATCCTTTGCTCAGCATCCTTAGGAGGCTCCTTTCTGTAGCCACAGACATCAACACGTGTGTTTGAAGACAACTTTCCTCTATTGCTACCACGTTTTTTTTCTGGGAAAACAACGGGAGATGTCTGTTGAACGTTAGTACTTGTCATCTGTGAACATAAGCCAAGGCTGCGAAACGATTGCTGCGTTTTCAGTCTCAAAGAACTGTTCTTGGATACATTCTCATTTTGCTCCATCTTCAATTTGAACCAATTCTAGTTAAAGGATCGAGATAAGCCTTATTATCTGCATTTCATTTTACGAGTATCGTTCCAGGGTCCAGATAAAAATAATCGTCCTGCAATTCTAGTAATTAGAGAGGTATATAAAAAACATGGACGAATTGCTATTTTATAATCCAGAAACATACAAAACGCTTCGAGACCGAAGTATTTGCACATAAATTATCATAATACACACAAATCATCATGCAGTAGCAGCACATAAATGTATGGAGAAAACTAAAAATCCCACATCAAGATTTCTCCAAGAGCACTGACGTTTGAAAACAGAGATACAGATGCCAAATTTATTCCCATTCCGTTTAAAGAAACTAGTTTCATCTGAAATCCTTCAAGCCCAACAAGAAGCTGACCCATTATTACAGCATAAAATTAGAGTGAAAAAAAAGGTAAAAGCAACATAAAAAGAAAAGATGAAACTGGGTTGAAGAAACTGAAGACACGGGAACACAATTCTGTGAAACATATGGTCAATTAACAGCTGAATAACACAAAGACCAAATGAAAACAAGCAAAGCAAAAAATTCAAGAACTTCAGCAATCTAAACAACAGCAAATATTTCCCAGGTACTGAGTTAAAACATAAACACAGTTGTAACTTGTAAGTAATAATACAGAAACAACACCACACAAATGGTCGTACAATGCGAAATTTGAGGAATAATTTGTATTTAAGGAAACCCAGATGATTGGCTATGGTCGACGCGCACGACCATTCTCCGGAGATGGTGGTGGGGATCGGCAGTGGCTGAGCAATCGAAGAAAGCACAAAATAAGAGACCTATTTCACATGCGACGATTTTATCGTCTTCACTCAGCTCTATATTTTATTTTCACATCCATCGTTATTTTATTTATTTATTATGCAGTCGATGCTAATGGAATTGGATAAACTTTCAAGGATTATCATTTTGCTTTTAAGAAAACAAGACGAAAGAGGAATAATGAATTTTATAAAAGATGACCGTCGACTGTGACACTTTTGTTTGTATCGGATCTGAGGTGGAACCTCATGATTTCTACTACTTTGTAAATTGATTTTAATCTATCGTCACACACAATCTGTTTTTTTTTTTAAGGACGCGAACTCCACCAAGTTTAGTCAAAATTTAATTAAAATCTCGTTGTCGAGCCATGAAAAGGACTTTAGGCCCCGAGGCCTACGATTTAGTAATACTATTATATATATAATTTATTTAATTAGTTTTATATCTTGCCCAATTTAGTAATAATATTATATTAATAAAATATTGTGAGTTAAGAAGGTCCAATATCTTGAGGCTTTTCAATTTAGTAATGCTATTGTGTAAATAAAATCTAGTTAGTTTAAAAGGTTCAATATCTTGAGACTCTCAATTTAGTAATGATATTGAATAAACAAAATTTATTAAAAATGTCGAATATCTCGAGGCCATAAATTTAGTACTGCTATTATATAAATAAAATTTAATGAGTTAAAAAGGTCATATATACCGAGATCCTCAATTTAATAGTACTATTATATCAATAAAATTTAGTTAGTTAAATATGTCAAATATCTTGAGGCTCTCAATTTAGTAATGATATAAAATTTAGTGAGTTAAAAATTTTCGTAAAAAAAACTATAAGCACAAGTTTCATGTAAAAAATTATTTTGTTTTTGTTTGGAAAAATTTCACTAGGAAAAAAATTTCTATTGTTTTTTAAAAAAAATATCTTAACTCCGTCTTTTATATAAATTTTAAGTTATATTTGTCGATCTCAAGCTCGAATAAAGAAAGTGAGTTGTATTCGCTTTAGGTCCCATGTGATGAGCCGTCCCTATATATATATATATATATATGTGCGTGTGTTATGGATATGTACTAGTACAAGAAACTATAATCTTTATTACCTTCAGAATATTCGTTACATATGCCTGTCGATCTCTCTACTATATGACATAATGGAGCGTTATTTAAAACACTACTATAATAACATATGAGGAAGATGTTATATTGTTATATAATTAATAATGTCATGAATGAGCGTGTTAAACAACTGGTCTAGAATTGATAGTATGATTTTATGGTCTTAAAATTAAAACATGTCATGAATTAATTGCAGATGTTCATGAATTATTTTGTATATGGTTGAGATTTATTTATGAAGCAGCCCTTAAACTAATCCCTCGTTTTGCGTCCACAATCACGGGATTTTATGCATAATGAATGTGTTGCTCGATACTTCCCTACTGAGTAGGGATGTCAACGAGGCGGGCACGGGGCGGGGCGGGGATCTAATCTCTGTCCCCGTCCCCGTCCCCGCGGGAATTTCTTGCCCCGGGATATTTTAAAAAAAAAATTACTATTTATAATATAATATAAATTTAATAATTTGTTTGGTAGAATATATTATAAACTAATTTTAATATTATTTATATTATTTTAATATTATTTAAACTATATTTTAATATTATTTATATTATTTTAATATTATTTAAACTATATTTTAATATTATTTATATTATAATAATATAAATTGGATATAATAAATATTATTTGAATAGTTTAATCTATCGGGGACGGGGCAGGGGCGGTGATTCCCGCGGGAAAAAACGTTTTCCCGTTCTCGCCCCACGTGGATAAAAACTGGAGATTCCCCGTCCAATTCGGGACGGATCCCCACAGGGTCTAGTAATCCCTGTCCAATTGACAACCCTACTACTGAGTGTACAACTTCAAATCGCATTCTTTTTCAAAGGTAAATAAATATAGTATTTTACGAAATAATTCACGCAGAATCAACTTAGACATGGATTGCCGTCGTCAAAATGTGTGGTCGAATGCAGTTAACATCGATTTCTCGAACACACTAGAAATACGAGTAACGAATTATAGGTGCTACTTTTTTAACACACGTATAACGAAGTATATAACTATATTTTCCTCCCATAAGCCATCTCCAATAATTCCTCTACATATAGAGTTGATACATCACAATTGCTTTATATATAGAGTTTGAAGAGTATCGTTAAACTCCAACAATCTCTGCTATATTTTACTATATAAAGAATATTCTTAGTATATTTCATTATACATTAATTTCTATTTATAAATTTTTTCTATATATATTCTATAGAAAATATTAAAATTACCTAAATATTAGTTTATTTTATATCTAAATAAAAATTTATCAAAACTTGTGACATAAAATTAGGAATATTCCATTATCTATCATTTAGAAATATTTTTGAATTTTTTAGCTGTGTATAATAATTAGAAATAAGAGTAGATTAATGATTAATTTATGAATATTATTAAAATAAATTATTAGCAAACCACGAAAAAAAATTATCATAAAGCCTAGTAAAAATAAAAGAAAAAGACATAACGAAAACAAACAAATAAATAATAGCATTGTCTCTTTCCTCATTACTAGGTTAGTGTACCGCACGTTGTGCGGCGAGAACATCTAACCCGGAACAAAGTCATACAAACTTGAACACAAAAATGTAAACCCAATACATAATGTCAAGCATTCGAACTAACGGCATTAGTTTATTTTGGTTATTCAAAGAGTTTGTTCTTATCATATGTACACGACTATAGCTGGGATTATTATACAGAACATATGTACACTATCAGATGCTCACACATATTTCAATATCAGTCTCAACGTCTTTGTGTTTCATAATAGCATTCATACTTCCGTAGCATCGAATCAAATTCTTACAGCCTTATCCAATGGATTGGTTGAACATGAATCGATCTCCGTTAGCTAGGTACTGCTGGTGATACGATTCAACTCTCTAGAATTTTTTGCAAGGAGAAAAATCAGTAACTATAGTTATGATCAAAAGCTTCTACTGCCTCTGACTTTCTCGTGTTTCGTAGTGTAAAAGTAAATTCCCAATCGATAATGAGTTCCCAGGTCATTACCTTGCAGATCGAAATATGTACATCGCAGCAGAAGACAAAGATGCACATCAAACATAAATCTGCCTAAGAAACCATCAATTGTTTATCATGATCAAGTAATGATGACAACAAATGAATCTCAAGAAATATGTAAACAATCAGAACACAAAGATGCACATCAAACAACAATTTGCCTGAGAAACCTATCAATTGTTTATCAGGATCAAGAAATGATGACAACAAATGAATCCCAAGAACGATGAGATTGAGCTGAATTGTCATAGAAAACAGCAAAGCATAACTTAATCGAATAAAAGCCCATGATATTTTCCTAACGATAATTAAGTTGATGCAGAGGACATGTAGACATTCTCGTAAGGGATGATTTCTCATGTTTCCCAAAGCTGAGAAAACATTGATAATAGTGGCTACAGTAGGAGCAGAACCTTCTATGTGTTGCATGACACCGAGTCTCTTCCTTCACCCAATTCATCAAACACCTGGTGTGCCTCTCGAATTCTCCCGCAAACGCTCTAAAAAATGTAATGAGAATTCTGCACGTTAAAAAAGGAGTACCACCCAGACATCAAAACTATCCCATTAACCCCACTCTCGTCGTCGTTTCCAACAAATGACTACATAAATGAGACACAAGTAAATTGATCAATCGGAAAATACCGAGCCCTTAAACAGTTGAACAAACCAAGACCCTCGTGGGTCTTGACAGGCGCAGTAGCCCCTCATCATGGTGTTGAACATGTAAAGATTCAGGTTCTTAGGTGGTTGGAGAGTTGAGGGGGTATGGTTTTTGAGGGAAGGTGAAGGTAAGGGGCGAGGAGTTGCTTTGGAGCGACCGCCGTGTTTGAGTTTTCGATTAGCAAGACTGTCTTGAGGGTGATGAGCACGTGACGTGGTACACCTGTTGTAAACTATTTTTTTAAATTTTTTTAATTGGTGTGTTTTTCGATAGTCTTGGGTACACAATTAGGGTTTTTCCGATACTTTTCGATATATAATAAGGGTTTTTGGTTTAAATTTTATTCAACGTAAATTTCATTACAAAAAGTTAGCTACAATTACCATTTACAAATTACAAATTACAAGTTAAGGAAAAAAATAAATTATTCGTTGTGATGTTGTGTCGTTGAATCGCCAACGTCAGTCGATACTCGATTTCTGTGAAAAAATGTACAGTACAAGTTAGATATTTTTTTTGCAACATAAAAATTAATCAATAAATTAAATTGACGAAATTGAATACTTATCTTTTGCGGGTTTCGTCGTCTTGAGATTAGATGCTGAAAAATAACAATACATAACTTAGTATTTTCTTAAAAAATAGGAATAATTTAAGTTGAAACAAATGAAATTAGTATTAACAACTTATCTTTTTCGAGCTTTGTCGTTGGCTTAGATGTCACGCGAGCGGTTGCTTAGAAACGTTGGTTGAAAAATAAGACCATATTAGTAAGTAATTATTTAAAAATATAAAATAAAAAATTAATACAATGAGATTGAGTGGTACTTATCTTTTTTCGGGCTTGAATTTTTTGTCGTTTTCGGAGATTCTCTACTCTCTCAACTCGTAGTCGGCGTCGCCGCCATTGCCGCCACCACTAGTCTCTGTGTCGGTGGTATCGTCGAACACGTCGTCATCCGAATCGGTATTCGAGAAATCTTGTGTTCGATGTTAGGCTCTCGTCCAATTATCGAGAAGGCATTGGTATTCGACGTTTTCTACCGTCAACCTCGAACGCCTTTCACTTAAAGTTAAGCCGTCCATGCTAAACACATGTCCAACCGCGACGGTTGAAATTGGGACGACAAAGGTTTCCCGAGCGATCTTCGCCAACGTTGGATAAGTTGGTGACATCTTCGACCACCATCTGAGGACGTTGAACTGATCCTCATCCTCGGCGAACTCAAACATGGTCGACAAGTAGTTATTTATTTCTACAAACGGGTTCATCGACCTTTGGCGTTTGCTCGTGTTGATGAGGTTGTAGTAGGAGGCTAAGTGTCGATCACTCCCACTACCAGTACCACTACTACTAGAAGTAGTAGTTGATTGACCCCAAGTCGATCGAGTTGGGTCTTGACCTATATTAGTCTGATACGCTCTAAATACTACTGCCTTTAGAGCGATAACCTATATTCCTAACTTGAATATGGTAGTTCTCGGGGAGAGCACTAGAATCAGCCGCAATGAACTGGTATTGATGTAAGGTAATATGTTCTCGACAT